>CM069907.1:22887104-23538609 GCA_036172215.1 Camellia granthamiana
CGTAGGATTGGTGGCTCGAGCGTAAAATTTCAGCATCCAGTACTTTTACTGTTTCAGCAGCTCGCTCGAGCGAAGGATTTCTCGCTCGAGCGGAGCCTTTGATTTTGGAAGCTCGCTCGAGCGAAGGAAGGCTCGCTCGAGCGAGACTCCTATTTTCAGCAAACTTTTCAAAATGTTTTCTAAGTGTATTTTTGCATCCTCATCCCATTCTAGGCATTCTTAGGCCTAGTTTAAGACATCTTAATGAGGATATAGATGTAGAACACACCAAGGCAAATTAGGGATTAAATTATTGTATTTCCCAACCGTGTAGCTTAGTGTGTGTTCAACCTGTGAACTGTGTAGGGTTGGCGACTGGGGAAACACGCTCTAGCATACCGTAGCCCAAGCTCTGTGAGTAACAATTGTGTAAAGATATGTTCAACTGAGAATGTTTTCTAACTGTTTAACAGAACTGTTTCCTGAAATAATTATTGTTAATTGATTGAATGTATGTCCTATATTCTGAAATGTATTGTGGCATCCTTAGCAATTATTGCATACTGTTATTGTTACTGTTACAGAGATCTCTGTTGGTCCCCTCGTGGAACCATTACTGTTTACTGATTGATGGCCATCATTATTGTTCGGTCTTTAAGACCTACTGTTTACTGCTATGCTAATGGATGTACCACATATGACTGAATAACTGTTCTGACTGAAAGACTGGAATATCGTTTAATGAACTGTTTTCATTACTGTAAGGACATTTCATTCTTAACCTCTTTACGCGTTATGTTATTCACTGGGCTTTAGCTCACTGTTTATATATATATATGTAGGTGCTCAGCCACCAGATCGGAGCTAGGAGCGTGGGTTAGACTCCAGTTTTGTCAAGCCAGCCTGTGTGCCTCACTGTGAGGTTCCGAGTTGCCATGTTATGGCTTTGGGGTGTTTTGTTTTTCCCCCGTCTGTCTCCGTACTGTTTTGGATTACTGTATAGACTGTCAGCTACTAACTGTACTGTTATCAAGGGATAAGGTCCCTTTACAGTGTGACTGTAAATTTTGTATAGACTGTACTGTTTGAATGTGTGAATGCATGGAAAAATCTTTTTGGCATACAGACTGTCACAGCTCAATGGACATTATTTATTTACTGTATTGGCTTCCGCCAGGCCCTGAACTCTGTTTTACTGTACTACTGTTAAGCAGGCCTTCGGTAATCTCGGATTACTGGCCGGTTACGGTGCTAAACCCATAAGGTCAGGTTTGGGTCGTGACATCAGCCTTATGGTCATGCCTTGACAAGACAAGCCTCCGGCAAACCGTTCAGGAATAGCAGATGGCAAACACGGTGTCCTAGGCGCACCAATGCAAATGCAATGCAAAGAAACACACAAGTGTAATCAAAACCAGATATCACGAGTTCGAGTCAAGTTCTCTAAATCTCCAGCAGAGTCGCCAGAAACTGTAACAAGCCCGCGGGGGACCTCGCGCTACAGATCGGACTCGATTTGTGTCACGGTTCTTAATCTGAACCAAAGAGTCCAAATCCGACAAATCGTTTTGAGAAAAATAGATTTTTTTGAAAGAAGTTCCAAACATGGACTGCTTTGCCAGATACAGAGTCGCCACCTAAATATTTTATTTTTGGGAAATTTAGGAAACCCTGACTCGTGCCTAAGCCCACGTGTCCGTCATCACCAAAGTTGCCTCGGCTCAGGAACTTGGGTACGATTGGGGAAGGTCACTTCATGAGCACCCCCGCTCGCCCGATCAAAGATCGGCCTCTACTAACCATGATATCAAGTTTTGAAAACATTATGTGCTCTTATTCCGGTTATTAGCCTAGATTTACTATGTGATGCGCACAGCATACAAGTATAGACTGGGTCGCCTGAATTGGAACAAAACATTTCATGTTTGTTTATGAAAACGGTTTGCTACTCGCAAGTAGGCTTAAAATGCAGATTTTGCCACCCTCAAGTGGGCTTAGAAAAGATGGTTTTGCCACTATCTAGTGGGCTTAAAACTCACAGTGAATGAATTGTTCCAATCCAAATAACCCAACCTTCACCCACAAGCATTCAGGCAGTTATATCACATAAGCACATAGCCTCATGGTAAGCATGCTATCATGGCAGTCACTCACACACATGCAAGGATGCGAAAGCATAAAACTTACCGAGTACTCCAAGCCAAAACAGAAGCTAATTAGAAATCCATGCATGATCCTAATTATACAGAAATGCCTAATGCAACACATGCAAAAATGCAACTATAGCAGGCTCGGCTATTCTAAACATGGCATATGAGATGCAACAGTTAACAAGTATTCAATTTCGAATTGAAATACAATACAGATGAATAGCCGAGCCCGGTGCATGCAAGACAGATGAATAAATGCAAACATGCTATCATACTGTATGCTAATTGAAACATGCCCTAATCTAACCATCATAAGCTGGTAAATAAAAGGGAGAAAGACGTGGTGTTGGAAGACATACATCACACACACGCACACTTATTACAACATTGCCCTCACTCGGAGGGTCCAAATAAATAATATACAGTCCCGAATAAATAGTATAGTCCCGAATAAATACAAAATCCTAATTAATTAACAAATTAACTAAAGAAAGCGATAAACTAGCATGCAAGCTAAGGACTGCCTCGACTCTGCTCCGGGTGATAGATGGTGCATGTTTTGAGTTGCCTTGCGCGGAAATCCACTGAGATGTCCTGATTAGCCTCTGTTTGCAATTGTTCTTAGAATGCGTGCCAAGCTCCGAAAGGCTGCTGATTCTTGATTTACTGCAACAGAGAGCAAGAAAGGGGCATGACAATGTATTTTCACATATGTGTGCATGCCTCGATCCTCGTGCCACCAATCACGCATATCGATGCATGAAGGCCGAGGAGTCGAATTGCACAACTCAATATGGAATGAATGCACATGAAAACACAACAAGACCAAGACTCCATTATGGATAATCCGGAGTGTCGGTGACTGGGAATTGAGACACGTTCCGTCACTCGAAGTACGAAACGTCCCTCGTTTCCCGTGCTCGGGCTAACTCCTATCCCAAGCACAATGCAATATGCATGACATGCATGAATGCAACTAATATACAACCTAGCATGCACAATGCTATGAGATGACATACACGATGCACGATGTAACATGGCATACACGATGCTCTAACATACACCCTAGCATATGCAATGCAAAGGACTAAGATGGCATGCACAATGCAATATGGGCTTACACTAACATGAGTGGGCCTCAGCCACACTCACATCAGAGGCCATGAGATGAAAACGAGACACTCGAGATGCGTGCACACGTGCACGCAAACCGAGGACCAATCCTATGGCACAAAGGCTACTCTAACAAAGCATGGCAAGGCATGGAATATGGCATACAAGCATGCAGATTTCAGTATCAAAATATGATGCAAAACAGCCCCGAAATATGGAAACATGGCACCCGATGCAGGAGATGAGATTCGAAACTCGAAACTAGGCGCATGGAATGACTTATAGCTATACAAAGCATGCATTATTTGAACATGAAGTATGAAGACAGAATCAAGACAGTCCCAAAACAAGCATATTTCCAGTTTTAAGCAAGGCCAAAAGGTGAACACAAGTAAGGCTAAGCTAACATGCAAAAATGGCCTCGAAAGAGAGATAAAGAAGCAAGTAACAGCTGCTGGCCCTAAATGGTAAAGAGCCCTTCAACAAAGTTGAATAGGGGCTCAAAATGGAGCACTTTACAGTTTACACCAAGCCACGAAAATAAACACAAGCAGGCCTAAAACATTATGCAAGAAAAAGGCCAAAAGAGAGACAAAGAAGCAAGTGATGGCTTCTGGCCTCACACAGAGGAGGGCCCTTCAACAATGTTGAAGAGGGGCCCAAAACATGATATTTTACAGTTTATGACCAAATCCAAAACAGTGCACAAGCAAGCTTAAAATACTATACAAAATAAGGCATAAAAGAGAGCTTTAACACAAAGAGCAAAAAGGAAGCCTCAAACAGTGAAAGACCCTCAATCAAACATGAAGAGTGAGTCAAAATATGACTATTTACAGTTCGGACCAGAGTCCAAAAATACAAGCACAAGGAGCTAAAAAAAACATGCAAAAATAGGGCCAAAAGAGAGATAAAGATGCAAGTGACAGATGGAAGCCTCAAACAGTGAAGAGCCCTTCAACAATATTGAAGAAGGGCTCAAAAAAAGCCTCTTTTCAGTTTATGACCAAGCTCAAAACAGTTTAAAAATAGGCCTAAAATACTATGCAAGAAAGAGACATAAATGAGAGCTAAAGAGGCAAGTGGTAGTATGAAGCCTCAAACAGGGAAGAACCCTTAATCAAACATGAAAAAGACCTCAAAACATGACTATTTTCAGTTAGGGTCGGAACCTAAAAATGTAAGCAAGTATGGCTTAGATATAGAACAAAGTAAAGCACAAAAGAGGGAGAATAGGGACTCACCCTTGTAGACCAATGAACCAACAACTCTTGGCCTGAGAAGTAGTGCTCCTAGCCTCTGGAAAGAGCCTCCAAGCCGCTGGAATGGAGTGTGGATTGGTTGGCTTGGAGATGGAGTAGAATGGGTGTAGGATTTGAGAGGTTTTGAGGGTTGGAGTGTAGAGAGAGAGAGATACAATGTAGGGGACTTAAACCAAACTTTTCTAACCCTCCAAAAGGAAGCTGGAGGGCCTGGTTATATAGGCAAAAGAGTGGGGGAAAATGGGGGGAAATGAAATTCAAATTTCCCCCCAAAAAGTTAGCCCCCCGGATACAAAATCTGGGGGGAAACATAGGACATTTTTGTAAAGTACCTGGAGAGAGGATCATGGCCGGCCGGTTTTCTAGGGTTTAGGTGGCCGGCTGGCCTCCCCCATGGCCAGCCGGCCAAGGGTCAAAAGGTTCAATGAAGATTGCTGGCCGGCCACCTCAAATTAGTGGCCTCCCATGTGTGCACAACACAACTATGTGGTCAAAAACTGGAAGAAGTGAACCAGGAGAGAGAAAAACCCATTTTTTAGAGGGGTTCAAAAGGGTCAGAAGCAATTACTGGCCCGCCATATCATATTGGTGGCCTCCCAGGTGTCTACAACACAAATATGTGGTTTTGGGCTAGAAAAAGTGGCCCAAGGGTGGTCAACATTGGCTTTCTAGTGAGAAAAACGGGCGACGGAGGGCGATGAAGGAATAAAATTGGTTGTCAGAACAATTACTGGCCTCCTACCCTTCTACGGCCTTCCTGACAATGAAACAAAGGTCCCCACCAAAAATGAACCAAAACCGATGCAAAATGAAGGTTTGGGGGCCAAAACGCGCAGCCCGGGGCCCCGAAAACTGACTGTTAAGCACCGGAGGTGGCGTTTGACCACGAAGTTGGTCTCTCAAGCCACAGTGTCCCTAAAAAGGGGGGAAATAAGGTATGTGCCAAAAACCGGAGCAAACGGAGGTGGTTAAGTAGTCCCAAACCGAGGCACACGGCCGACGGCTCCGAAAACCGGGAACCGAGCTCCGAAATGGGAAAAATGGCCTACGACCATGAAACGTAGCCTATGGCCACTGAGAGATGATCTACGAGACCTCTCCCTCCCTTCGAGAAGAGAAAACAGAGAAAACAGAGCCTGGTTCGCAAACCGAGGCAAGGCACGAAAGAGTCCGGAAGTCCGGAGGCAAGGCTCGCAGCCGAGACTCTGAAACCTCTGAACGGGCACGTCATGCAAAATCACCAAGCGCTCAATCGGTGACGTCTGAGTCTTAAGGTCGGTCAAAAATGGGGTGTCTACACAGGCGACACTCAATCAAGAACTTTTAGGACTTGTTACTCCAAGTTTGAAAGAACGAGGAATGAAAGGTCTTACATGGAGGGAAGCAGTTATCGACCCTCATATACTCACCTCTCGACACACCAAGCTACCCAGATCGGTGGATATGCGAATTGTTTTGGAAGAAAGGGGAGAAGAAGGAAAGACACCAAAGCCCATGACCCTTAGAGGATCTCGGCTCTGCAATAGATGGCACTTAGAACGCACGGAAGCGTCAAGGTTAGAATGCCAGTATCGTGCCTTGCCTACGAACCAGTTGATAATGCATTAGCAAGGTTGCAAAGCTCGCTGTTCGTTCCGGCAATAGAGAACGCACCACTGCCCTTGGGCTTCAACCAACCTAAGTTCACAATCTATGAAGGGAAGTCAGACCCCTACTTGCACTTTCGCCAAGTTATGGCCATATATCGGTGGAACGAAGCTTTAATATACATCTTGTTTCCATCAAGCTTGGCGACCTGGGCTTAACTTGGTTTGAAAATTTGCCAGAAGGTAGCATCGCTTCATGGGCACAACTTGCGAAGACGTTTGTCACCAGGTTTAAGACGAACAACAAGACGCTAGTCGAGGTAGATCAGTTGCTTACCATTGACATGGGCAAGAAAGAAACGTTAAAATCTTATAATAACAGGTATAGGGAGACCTTAAACCAAATAGACGACTGTCCTACCAACCTAGCTATTACACAGTACAAGTGGGGTCTACCAGTAGGTCATAAGTTGAGAGATTCAATGACAATAACGCCGTCCCTTACAATGGAAGCCCTGATGGAGAGAGTGCACCAACCCATCCGGGTAGAGGAAAATGGGGTGCACGCCAAGGTAGAGTCCGGCACAACAGCGATGCCGGATAAAAAGCCTTCGACGAGAGTTAACACAGTCGACAAGTATGACCGACCGTGCAAAAATCTTTGCTCAACTGGGGACAAAGTGGGTTGGCAGGTTTGACCAACTCTTTCTAACAAATCTTTGCTCAACAGGGGGGCAAAGGAGGTTGGCAAGTTTGACCAACTCTTTCTAACAAACCTTTGCACGATTGGGGGCAAAGTAGGTTGGCATGTTTGACCAACAAATTTTTACACTCTTTGACCGGGATGACAATTATCTTTGGCAGGTTGATAGGTTTGACCAACAAATTTTTTGCACTTTTTGATCGGGATGACAGTTTTCTCGACCAAAGCAGGTTGGCAGGTTTGACCAATAAATTTTTGTACTCTTTGACTGGGATAATAGTTATTTTGGACAACGCAAGTTGACAGGTTTGACTAATAAATTTTTTGCACTCTTTGACCGGGATGACAGTTACCTCGGCCAAAATAGGTTGGCAAGTTTGACCAACAAATTTTTTGAACTCTTTGACCGAGATGACAATTATCTCGACCAAAGTAGGTTGGCAAGTTTGACCAATAAATTTTTGCACTCTTTGATCGAGATGACAATTACCTCGGCCAAAACAGGTTGGCAGGTTTAACCAGCCAAAGCAAGTTGACAGATTTGACTAACAAATTTTTTGCACTCTTTGATCGAGATGACAGTTACCTCGGTCAAAAAAGGTTGGTAGGTTTGACCAATAAATTTTTGCACTCTTTAACTGAGATAATAGTTATCTTGGCCAAAGAAGGTTGGCAAGTTTGACCAATAAATTTTTGCACTCTTTGATCGAGATGATAGTTATCTCAACCAAAGAAGGTTGACAAGTTTGACCAACAAATTTTTCAAACTCTTGGACTGTGTAGACACCCCATTTTTGACCGACCTTAAGACTCAGACGTCACCGATTGAGCGCTCGGTGATGTTGCATTTGTGCTCGTTCAGAAGTCTCAGAGTCTCGGCCGTGAGCCCTGTCTCCGGACTTCCGAACCCTCTTCTGTACCTTATCTCGGTTTGCGAACCAGACTCGGTTTTCTCTGTTTCTTTTCCTGAGGGAAGGGAGAGGTCCCGTAGACCATCTCTCAGTGGCCGTGGGCTACATTTCGTGGCCGTAGGCCATTTTGCCCATTTCGGAGCCCGGTTCCCAGTTTTCGGAGCCGTCAGGCCGTGTGCCTCGGTTCAGGACCACCCGACCATCTCCGATTCCTCCGGTTTTTGGCATGCATCTCATTTACTCCATACCGAGGGACACTGGGGTCTCAGATACCCACTTCGTGGCCGAACGCCACTTTCGGTGCTTACCGCCTATTTTCGGGACCCCGAACTGCGTGATTTGGGCCCCGAGCATTCATTTTGCATTAGTTTTTGTTCAATTTTGGCAGGTACCTCTGTTTTAGCACCAGGAAGATCACTGGAAGGTGGAAGGACAGCAATTGTCTCAGAAAACCAGTTTCGCTCCTCCGGCGTCCGTTTTGCTCACTTCCGGGCTAATGTTGAACACCCTAGGGATATTTTCTTCAAGCCGAGACTACATATTTGTGATGAGGGGACATGGGAGGACCCTAAAAAGTGGTGGTCGGCCAGTAATTGTTATTTTCATTTTTGAGCCTCTCTTTCAAGTTGAATGTTGTGCCTCCTGTTTCAGAGTTGCCAAATTCCAACCATGGGGTCTTGTTTTACACACCTGGGAGGACACCAAAATATGGTGGCCGGCCATTAATTGTTCACTTCATTTTTGGCCATGGCCGGCCGGCCATGGGGAGTGGCTGGCCGACCAGTGGAGTGGCCGGCCGGCCATCTTCAAGAAAAGCACCTAGCCGGCCTGCTTCCTGCTTTTGACCACTTTACAGCTGTCCAGCTGTTTTTCCAAATATCTTTTGCCTCCGAGGGATATTTTGGGAGGGAAAGCTTGGATGCATTTTCCTCCCTTTTACACCCCTTTCTTGCCCATTTAAGGGGCTGACCTCCTTCTTTGTTAGGGTTAGCAAATTTCTTCTCAAGACTTCATCTCCCATTGCCTCCATTACCCTCTCCAAAAGCTTCAAAAACCTTCAAGTTTCTAGCCCACTTGTTCATCAACCCTAAGCTTCACCATCACCACCTCCATTCCAGCAGCAAAGGAGGATTTTTCAGAGGCTAAGAAGCAACAAATTGAAGCCAAGAAGCAACAAAAGCTTGATCTTCAAGGGTAAGTCACTATTTCCCCCTTTTGAGCACATTTTTGCATCAATTCTTTACCCTACTTGCTCTCTGTTTTGGGCTCCGAACCCTACTGATTTTAGGCTTATTTTGAGCCCCTCTACAACATTGTAGAAGGGCTCAACCTTGTTTGGCACCTCTATGATGCACCTCTTTCAATATCACTCTTTGTGCCAATATTTTGCATGCTTTGTTTGGATTATGAGTGATTCATTTTAGAGCCTGATATAAACTGTGAGTGGGCCTCTTTTGAGCCCCTCTTCAACATTTAAGAAGGGCTCAACCATGTTTGGTGGTTCTATCATGCACTTGTTTTGTAATTCTTCCAACTTACCGTAAAATTGCATGGTTTCTTTAGCCTATTTTAAGTCTGATTTTGAGCATGCCATTAACTGAGATTGAGCTTATTTTAGATCCCTCTACAACATTGTAGAAGGGATCAATCTTGTTTGGGGCCTCCATGCATGGCCTCTCTTTGTACCTCTCTTTGGCCCCATTTTGCATGCCTTTTTTAAGCTTATTTGGCTTCTGATTTCAGTCTTCATCAGGCCTGAAAAGAGCCTTATTTTTGCCTTCTTGTCATGTTTTGTTAAGGGTCTTATGCTATTTGGTGAATACTTTTGGTACTTCATGTTATACCCTCTTATACCCCCTTATTTTTGCATGCCTTGCTAGCTCATCATGCTTCTGTTTTTGAGCCTTCATCAGGCTTTGAAAGAGTCTTAAAATAACTCATTCTTCATGTTTTGTTAAGGGTCTTAGGCTGTTTGGTGCATCCTTTTGATACCTCATGTTATAGCCTTTGTTGGCTCATATTTTGCATGCTATTTTGAGCATATCTACATACTGAATTGGGGAATGTCATCTCTTGTAAATGTGCATATTTTTAGTCCTTCTTTAATGTTGTAGAACTGTTTTTTTCATTTTGGACATTGTACATATCACTTGTTTCATTGTTCCCCTCTTTTCCCCCATTTTTGCATGCTACTTTGCCATACTTGTGGCTGTTGTTTGGCCCTGCTTTGTACTGGAAAAATGCTAGTTTAGGGACTGCCTAGCATCTGTCTTTACGCTTCATATCCATATTGTGCATGTTAGGCATAGCTGCAAGTCATTTCGGGTGCTTAGCATAGCATTTCGGGCATCGGGTGTAATTTTGCTATAATTCGGGGGCTGTTTTTGCATCATTTTGGCTGCTGAAATTTGCATTTTCCATATGCCATATGCCACATCTCATTTGTATACCATTTTCATGATTTATATCATCGCCTCGGTTTGCGTGCCCGTGTGCACGCATTTCGAGGCACTTCATTATCATCTCACGGCCTCTTATGTGAGTGTGGCTGAGGCCCTCTCATGTTAGTGTAAGCCCAATTTGCATTTGGAGTGCCATTTCATGCTTTAGTACCATTGCCTCGGCTTGCGTGCCCGTGTGCACGCATTTCGAGACACTTCATTTTATCCGACGGCTTCTTATGTGAGTATAGCTGAGGCTCATTCATATTAGTGTAAGCCCGATTTTACATTTTCATGCCTTTATATCATCGCCTCGATTTGCGTGCCCGTGTGCATGCATTTCGAGGCACTTCATTTTCATCTCACGGCCTCTTATGTGAGTGTGGCTGAGGCCCTCTCATGTTAGTGTAAGCCCAATTTGCATTTGGAGTGCCATTTCATGCTTTAGTACCATTGCCTCGGCTTGCGTGCCCGTGTGCACGCATTTCGAGACACTTCATTTTTATCCGACGGCTTCTTATGTGAGTATAGCTGAGGCTCATTCATGTTAGTGTAAGCCCAATTTTGCATTTTCATGCCTTTATATCATCGCCTCGGTTTGCGTGCCCATGTGCACGCATTTCGAGGCACTTCATTTTCATCTCACGGCCTCTTATGTGAGTGTAGCTGAGGCCCTCTCATGTTAGTGTAAGCCCAATTTGCATTTGGAGTGCCATTTCATGCTTTAGTACCATTGCCTCGGCTTGCGTGCCCGTGTGCACGCATTTCGAGACACTTCATTTTTATCCGACAGCTTCTTATGTGAGTATAGCTGAGGCTCATTCATGTTAGTGTAAGTCCATTTTGCATTTTGTATGTCATTTTAGCATCATTGCATTCCGAATGCTATTGCCTCGGTTTGCGTGCCCGTGTGCACGCATTTCGAGGCACTTCACTTTTCATCTATTGGCCTCCTGTGTGAGTGCGGCTGAGGCTCACTCATGTTGGTATAAGCCCATATTACATTATCATGCCATTTTTAGTCTCATTATATCGCGTGTGTCATTACCTCGATTTGCGTGCCTGTGTGCACGCATTTCGAGGCATCTCGTTTTCACCAGCATAGTGCATACTAGGTTGTATCTTAGATTGCATTCACGCATTACCTCGGTTCGCGTGCCCGTGTGCACGCGTTTCGAGGCATCTCATTTTCATCTGCATTATGCATACTAGGTTGTATCTTAGGTTGCATTCATGCATATCATGCATATTGCATCGTGTTCGGGATAGGAGTTAGCCCGGGCACGGGAAACGAGGCACGTTTCGTACTCCGAGTGACGGAATGGGTCTCAATTCCCAAGTCACCGACACTTCGGATTACCCATGATGGAGTTAGGTTTTGTTGTAGCATTCATGTGCATTCATCCTATATTGAGTTGTGCAATTCGGCTCCTCGGCCATCATGCATCGGTATGCGTGATTGGTGGCACGAGGATCGAGGCATGCATATATTTGTGAAATACATTGCTATGCCCCTTTCCTGCTCTCTGTTGCAGCAAAATGAAGAATCAGCAACTTTCCGGGACTTGGCACGCATTTCGAGAAACATTGCAAACAGAGGCTAATTGGGGCATCCCAGTGGATTTCCGCGCAAGGCAGCCCAGCATATATCATTCATCAGAATCGAGGCAGCCCCTGGCTTGCATGCCAGTTTACAGTTTTTCTTAGTTAATTTGTCAATTAATTAGGAATCTGTATTATTTCGGACTGTATTATTCTTTTATTCGGACTGTATTATTTATTCGGACCCTCTGCGCGAGGGCAATGCTGTAATAAGTGTGGGTGTGTGTGATGTATGTCTTCCAACCCCCATTTTTTTCTCCCTTTTATTTATCTGCTTATGATGGTAGATTAGGGCATATTTCAATTAGCATACAGTATGACAGCATGTTTGTATCATTCATCTGTTTTGCATGCACCGGGCTCGGCGCATCATACAAACTGCATCGTATTTCAATTCCAAGTTGAATACATGTTAGTTGTAGCATTTCACATACCATGTTTAGAATAGCCGAGCCTGCTATAGTTGCATTTTGCATGTGTTGCATTAGGCATTTTAGCATATTTAGGATTCATGCATGATTTCTAACCGGTTCCTGTTCTGGCTTGGAGTACTCGGTAAGTTTTATGCTTTAGCATCCTTGCATGCGTGTGAGTGTTGCCATGATAGCATGCTTGCCATGAGGCTATATACTTATGTGATATAACTGCCTTGAATGCCTGTGGGTGGAGGTTGAGTTATTTGAACTGGGACAATGCATTGACTGTTTGTTTTAAGCCCACTAGATAGTGGCAACATCACTATTTTCTAAGCCCACCTGAGGGTGGCAAATCCGCATTTTAGCCTACCTGCGGGTAGCACCATCACACCATTTTCAAACAAACAAACATGAAATGTTTTGTTCCAATTCAGACGGCCCAGTCTATACTTGTTTGCTGCGAGCATCACATAGTAACCTAGGCTAATAACCGGAATAAGAGCATACAATGTTTTCAAAAGCAGATATCATGGTTAGTAAAGGCCGGTCTTTGACCGGGCGAGCGGGGGTGCTCACGATGTGACCTTCCCCAATCGTACCCAAGTTCCCGAGCCAACTTTGGTGATGACGGACACGTGGCCTTTGGCACCGAGTTAGGGTTTCCTAAATTTCCCATTTAAAAAATATTTAGGTGGCGACTCTGTTATCTGGCAAAGCAGTCCATGTTTGGCACTTCTTTCGAAAATCTGTTTTTTTTTCTCAAAACGATTTGCCGGATTTGGACTCTTTGGTTCAAGATTAAGAACCGTGACATTTGAGTCCTTCGAACTGTAGTGACCCAATATCGAACCAGAACGGGGGGGGGGACTCGCACTCCTTTTCCCCGGGATGCGTTCGGGGACGTCTACAGACTGAGATGGTTATCTCATCCAAAGAAGGTTAATAGGGTTAGTGTCAACCGAGTTAGTTTGCTCGGCGAGACACAGAAATAACGGCTCATCGTATAATTGAACAGTGGCTGAAATCGTTTGAGTGTACAGGATATATACGTGAAAGACAAAAATACAGGGCTGTTCAAATTTTTGGGAGATGCATAACGACTGTCGTAATGGTATGGGGCCAGTAAAGGCATGCCACGTGTCCCATGATCGAACTAATGTCAGAGTGACAAGTGAACGTGCTGAGTAATTAATAGAGACTCATTAGAACTGAGCGAATCGCGAGACCGAGCAAACATTTTTTTATCTCGGTTAACTTGAACAACGATAGCTCAGCTGAAAGATAATAATCCCAATCATGTGTTGCAGATGGGGCAATTGAGAGGGTAATCTATGTAGATAAATTGGGTCGAGCTAAGTCTATCATTCTTAGATGTTGGGACGTACTATGGATCGAGGTGAGAGCTTGGATAGCTCGATCACGTTACAAAAGGTTACTAGGCTGATCAATGGACCTTAAGATAGTTGTGTGCACCATTGGTGGACGGACCAAAATAAAGTGCTACAAAAGGCCGAGCTAGGGTTATCTCAGCGAGTTAACTTATGGTGGTCAGTGATTGCATGGCCCGATCAAAGTATTTGCACCAAATAGCTCGACTAGGCTTAGTGAGCCGAGCAAGGTGATAACCATCTCACTTGGTTGGCAGTTAGTAGGGTGTTATCAGGATAGGTATTATCCTTGGGAATGTGATTCCTATGAGGATTCTGCTAAGAAGAGTTAGAGTCCTACTAGGATTGTGCCAAGCAGAATCTATAAAAGCTCATGACATGGCGTATGCACAGGTATTGAATTCTTACTCTCAAATACACAGAGCTTATTTTCTATTGTCTAATTGTTGACTTAGGCATCGGAGGGGTTTCTGACACACGCCCGTCAGTTAACTCGCGTGTGTTTTTAGATAGCAAAGCGACAACGTTTGGAGGAGTGCAAACTTGGTTAACAGGATTATACGAGAAGATTATTTCGTTCCCATACACTCTCCTAGAAAACACAGAATTCGTTTTTCATTTTTCAACATTTTTTTAAAAAAACCAAAATTCGTTCTTCATCTGATTCCCTAAATTTCACAAATTTCAGTGAAGAACAAATTACGAATTTCATCAGAATGATCAGTCAACCCTAATTTCACAAATTTAATAAATTTCTCAAGCATTTTGAAACAAATTTAAAAGATAAATACATGGATTCTAGCATGATTGATGAACTTATGCTTCATCTCAACCAAAATCGCTCTCTAGGGCTTGTTCTTCATCGACTTCTAGGGCTCCGTTGAAGTCTATACACTGGTGTTCCATCAAACTCGGCGATCGCCGTCGGCACTGGTGGTGGTGATCAAAATTAGAGAGAGAGATAGAAAAAGATAAAGGGTCAACTGGTTTAAAGACAATCGACGCTTGTGGTGATGATGATCAAAATAAAGATGGAGAGAAAGGGAGTCGACTCTGGATTTGTGAGGAAGAAAAGATGGGTGAAAATAAAGAGAGAGAGGGAGAGATGCTCAAACCCTGGGTCGAAATTAGAGAGAGAGAGAGAGAGAGTGATGATCAAAATGAAGAAGTATGGAGATACTTTATGCTCAATCCCAAAATTCTAGAGGTTGAATATCAGTCGTGGATGATGACACCATTCAACGGTTTGGATGGTGTCTTGATGGTTGTTGGTAAATAAATGGTGGGTGAATAATGGATGAGGTGACTCATATATATATATATATATATATTTCAATTTTTTTATATAGATCAATTTATGCATTAAGAGTGTTGGTACCTTATGAAATTAATTATTGCATATATGTGGGAGTATAGGACATCAGCCCATTTGATTCTTACCCACATGGACAGCTACGTTAACCTACAAATATAAATTTGGTTGATTAACGCCTATACTAATAAAACAAATAAATGGTCCTCTTTAAATAAATAATTATGTTCTCAAATAAATAAATAAAATAATTAATTAAAATTTTTGATAGATTTCTCCCACATTATCTTTTTAAGTGGAAGGGATTAACTGTTTTCAAATTTCTCAGTCGGTTTATTTTAATGTACTCCTAATTATTAAATTATTTTTCAAAATTTCAGTGTCTGAAGATTCTTATATAATCTTAGATTTTATTTGAATCATGAATTTGGGAAACAATTTATAAAAATAAAGGAAAATTTTAGGTGAAACATAAATGAAATATAGACATTTCATTAGGGGTAAGCAGCGAATATTCCGATCCGTCCAAACCGATTGACTCGAATGGATCCACCGCATTTTGAATGGATGCATAATGATAAGTGAACGGTTACGGATTGAGTTTTTTCAATCCGCCTAATTTTGGACGGATGACGGATTTAAAGTTCCTTTGGCCGCAACCAAATTGCCAAACCGTGAACATCTCTAGTAATTTATAAGATTTTGTATTTTCAATTTATTTAGATATTTTGTTTGTGTTTTCAATTGAAAAATAGTTTAAATATTCTGTTGTGTTTTCAATTTAGAAATCCTTTTATTAAATGGTAAGCATTAATATTTGGTATTTTTGTGTGAAAAATATAAGGTTTAATTTTTTTATTTTTTTAAAATCAAATTAAATAATTTTTTAATAAAAAAAATTAATGAAATAATTTTGATAATGCATGATTTTCTTATATGTATTTATTATTGGTATTTGACAATTTACTTGATAATCTTTTTGTTATGTTGAGTTAGATTGTTATCCAAAAAATGTGGATAATTTGTTGTATTATGTTCAAAATTTATAAATGTTTAAACCACCAAACAGATTCGCATTTATCCGCCAATCCGCTTAAGTCAATCTGGCGGACAGATGCGGATTGATTTTTTTCAATCTGCCAATTCGGCAGACGGATGGCGAATTAGAGATTTTCCAGCCGCAGCCGAATCGCGAACACCTTTACATTTCACACATCTTTTCTCTTTTTCATTTCAAATATCTATCCAAATTTATAATCTAAATACAATCTTAAAATATATGAATACAAACAAAACATAAGAATTTATATATATGTATATACACACACTAGAAGTCTGAGCGTACACTGTGAAATTTAAAATAATTTGGATCTATAAGAATTAAAACAATTTTAACATCTAATGCAGCTACCATGTCCTATAGTATTTCTTAAAAAAATAAAAAAGTGACAAAGTACACCAATTTAAATATAGATTTATATAATAATATAGATTTTCTATATATACACAGATCCTGAATTTTAGTAGTATGTATCCAATCATTCCTCTTCTTGCACAATCATAACATGGCAATATGGATATGGCTTGCGAAAATGAGAGCAATGCGAAACGAATGCACATGATTTATTTATTTATTTATTGATACTCCAAAAATTATTACACTAATGGCTCCAATCTTATGGACGTGTTATACTGTCAGTGTGAGCATCTTCAATGGCAATGCTAAATATATTATGATAAATTAATTTTTTTATTTGAAATTTAGAGAAAATATCAAAAAATTATAAAATTAATATAATTACATTGAGATCGCTTAATGTTTTAATTTACATAATAATTTGTCATATTTCTATTAAAAAATCGTTAATTAAATAAATTTAAAAACGATGTTATCATTTATTTTATACTGAAATGCATAAATTACATTTTTTATTTTTATGTCTTTTCACAATCTGTATTAATTTTGACCCCTTTATTAGTTTTACTTCAAAAAATATTGGTATAATTATATCAAAATTATAAAATTCATTATTTTTTTTAAATTAAAAAAAAAAATCAATGTAACTTTCTCAATATGTTATTAGTATAAGATGTTAACAATTGGTGACATTTTCCCAACTTGTTGACATAGCTGAATTTTAGCCTTAGGGGATCATAAATAAATAAATAAAGGGTAAATTACATTGACACCCTCTGATATTTATATTTATTACAGTTCCCTCCTCATATTTGGAAAATTACACTGACCTCCCTCGTCAGTGTAATTATTTGACAGTGTTAACTTTTAAGTTAAAATGACATATTTACCTTTAACCTTTACATATACTTTAAAGGATAAATTACATTAACACCCCCAGAGGTTTCAATTTAATACGGATTCCCCTTGGCATTTAAAAAAAAAATAATTTAATAAAAATTGTGTGAGTGAAATTCCGATCACACTGCCCTTCTTAGTGAATCAGCTGCAGAACACAGGCAGAATAGATGGCTCCCTGCAATCTGCACAGAAAGAAAAGGCTCCGGCGGTGGTTCTTCCACCCGGGGGAACTCCGACGATCAAGTCAGTCTCAATATCTCTCAAAGATAATACAAGTGCTTAAATTACTGCTCAGAACTACAAATTGCGTACCTTAGACCCGCCGGGGGTGCCCTTCTTTTATAGTCTTTCTCTGTCCTAGTCCCACTAGAAGTCTCACTTCTATGGACTCTCATTCTCTACTTACTCTGGACTCTACAAGAGATAAGGATAGACTCCCTAAGAATACTATCCTTATCCATCTTAAAGTCTTTCTTCATTCTAGGACTCTTGCCCCTTATCTGATCATCTCGGATTCCGATATCTTCGGCGGTAACTCCGGACTCCTGTATTCTCGCAGATAACCTCGGCAACTCTGAGATAACCTCGGCGTAACTACCACGACACGTGGCACCTCGGCTGACACTTCGGTGTCATCTCGGCCACGTGTTGGCATTCAGAAAATACATCCCCACAACTGCCCCCTAGGTTCTATCACCTCGGTATTCTGAGATGATGGAACCTACATTTGAACTTCTTTCTCGTACATCTGCTTAAGAACTTATAGCCGAGATCATCTTTTCCAGGCCGAAATGTCTTCTTTTCAAGAACAAGAATTCACACGAACTCCCCCAAGTGCATGAGCTGTCATGCATCATTTTTCAACCGTTCTGCTAACGCGTTTTACCCTTATTGGTCCGTGCTGGGGACGCGCCTGTAGGCCATCTTTTCTCTGCTTGCGCCATCTGACGCGTGCGTTACCCTAGGCACAATAATTACCCTATTTTTGCCGCCGTTTCACCTTTTGAACAAAAACATTTGCCTCTCTCTCTTCATTCTTTACTTTTTGCGTTCGAATTTTCCCTACTTTCTCTCTCTCCGAACCTTCCCAAATCCGCCATTGTTCTTGCTCTAAGCTCTGCAACTGGTTTAATTCCTCCATTCTTGCGAAGCTTTAGCCACTGTTGCCTCTGTTGTCTGATCTCGGCGAAACTCACTCCGGCCTTCATCTTTTCTGGTAAGCAACTGGCTTTTCTCCTCCAGTTCTTGATTTTTTCTGGAACTTTTTGCTACTTGACTGTTCTGCTCACTATTTGATTTGTGAATCGTTCATCTGAGTGTGTATTATTCCCTGGTTCTTGCATATGTTTTGAACACTTGCACTGTTGCACCTCTTGTTCTTGATCTTGCACCCTTTGTGTTCTTGAATCTGAGGCTTCGTTTCTGTTTTCTGCTTTTTCTGTATTTTCTCCAGATTCGTGCTTTCGATCTTTGCCTTCGTAGTTCTTAGGTTTGGGATTTGTTTATAGAACCTTTAATTCTTAGGGAAGACTGCAACAATCTTTTGCCAGTATACACCTAGGTTTAAGCCGAGGTTCCAGTAACCCTTCAAGATCACACTGTTTCTGTAGCCAAGTGCCTTTGCTTCAAAAGCCATGGGTATGTGGAGGCACAGAGTGAATTCCCAAACCAAACTCGAATTCTTTAGGCAAGAGTTCTCTATCCCTCCCGATGTTCACCTTAGGCTAGCTGGGGATGACGATTCCATTATGCCTACTGACAATACAATGCCCTTTCCCGTTATAGCGTTTATTGAGTGTGGACTTCGGCTCCCACTTAATCCCCTTTTTCGTGAAGTTCTCCACTACTACACTTTGAACCCTATGCAACTTACCATCAACTCCTACAGGATACTTAACGGTATAATAGCCTTAGCTCAACAGGAGAATGTTAGAATTACTCTCGCCGACGTCCAATTCTGTTACACTATGTGCGCTCTCAATCTGAAAGAAAAGGGCTTTGTATATTACCTTAAGCCAAGGTCTACCGAATTTAAGATTGTAGCCGACCTTCCTGACTCCAACAAAGGTGCTGGGGATGACTACCTTATTGCATCTGGTAACTGGGAGTTCGGCCCAGATGAGGAAGTCCATCTCTACCCTCTTCCCCGAACAGTTAAAGAGGGCAAGGGTAAGAGCCCAGCGTCAATTACTTAGCTGTTGTTTGTTTTTCTCCAAGTATACAAGAGTTTTTATTTGTTTCTGATGTTGTGCTCCTTGTTGCAGACGTTCAAAAGCCTCCCCAAAATTTTCGCCAGTCTTACTTCCTCGGCAAAGACTTAAAGAAGCTTCTGGATCTTCCTATCCAAAAGCAAAAAGCTCCAGTCTTATTGAATTTCATTCCAACACACAGATCAACTCTTCCCGACGTTCCAAGAAAGAAGAAAAAGAGCTCCTCTTCTCTTACTGTAGTAACTCAAACCGCATCCACATCCCGGACAGATCAAGGTTCTACCTCTGACCCAGCCGATCTTCCATCCACTTCAGCCCAATACCTGATCCCACCAACAGAAAGAAAGCGTCGCCGACGTCTTGTAAAAACTGCCGAGATGGTGCGCCCGAAGCCAGTAGTACTAGACCTTCTCGCCGACCTTCCAACTGATGTGGATGCTGTACCATCCCAAACAGCGCCCCCACCGAAGCCGAAAAAGACCAAGAAGCCCCCACCAAAATCCAAGGCTACTGAGGCCGAAGTTGAAGATGCTTTGCCCATCTCCCAACTAACCTCAACTGTGAAGACCACTTCTGCACCTGCCAAGAGATCTGCTGAGGCCCAGCCGTCGGGGTCAACTCAGCCAAAAAGGCCGAGGTTGTCGTCTGCGACGACTTCGGGGTCCAGGGTTCCCAAAGTTCCCTGAGAGCCTAAAATTACACTTGAAAACAGGCCTGTCTATGCCAACGAAAGCGCCACCGATGTTACTATCGGCGTAGCACTCAGTACTGCAGTTCTTCTTGAAGGCGATCTTGAGCGTAATGCCAAGATGAGTGAATATGAGAACTACGCCTTTATGCTGCAACACTCTGTCCTAGTAAGTCTTTGAATTTGATAATTTTTCTCACTCCCACTTTCTTCATACTATATAAAGTCTTGTAATATTTTGTGATAACCTTTGCCTTGTATTCTTTTAGGCCATGCAACATGCCCACTCCTTCTCCTTGCAAGCATTTGAAACGAAGGAGAGACTATCCGAGATAGAGAAAGAGTGTGCTGCCCTTCAGAAACAGAACAAGAATCTTAAAAATAAAATGAAGATTCTGGAAGATCAAGCCGAGGCTACGATGCAGGCTCAGCAAGAGGCTGATGAGAAGGCCGAGGCTGCTGAAGCCATTAAAACAGTTGCCGAGGCAGAAAAGAAAGAGGCTCAGGCGAGGGCTGCCCAGGCCGAGAAAGAACTGCACGAGGCGCTGGCCACCAAGGACGCCGAAATCAAGGCGGCCGACGACAAGGCGTATGCCCAAGGCATGGCCGATGTTGTAGAAGATTACAAGTTACAAGTTAAGGAGGCATACAACAGGGGATTTTCCCTAGGTTGGAACTCCTTGGCCAAAAAGCTTGATCTCCCTGCTGACTCACCCTGGCGCAAGGCTGAAGCCATTCCTTTGCCGTTTCCTCCTCCTCCTCCTCCAAGTCAGACTGAGGAGGAAGCTGAATCTGAATCCCAGGCTGAGGATGAGGATGAAGACAACAATGATGATGAAGCCTTGGTGAGGAAATCCAAGGATGCCACTAAGACCAAGTCACCTCCTCAGGGTGATCAAGTCCTGGACTTAACCCTAGAGGAGGATGAGGAGGCTGAGAAGGTGCCCAAGGAAGCGGACTCAGTTCACTTATCATCTGACCTTCTTTTGGCTGAGAGAAGTGTTGAAACAACTCTTGCCGAGATTGATGCCGAGATAGCGGCAGACAAGGAGGGCGAGGTTGCGGTTCAAAAAGATGCCGAGGTCGTACTCCCAGAGACTACCGAGGTGGCTCTTCCAGAACCCTCCGAGGTTCCATCCCAGTCATCTGTTCAAGTTGAAGAAGGACAGCCCTGATGCTTTTTGTACTTTGTTGTTTTTTCTTTGCTCTTGTTAATGTTCCCTGAAGAATGCAAGCTTCTTCTTTATGGCCGATGTGCCTTTTGTTGCTTTAGAACAATTTACTTCTGCTCGGCCATTGTGCCTCCTTTATATACAACTGTTTCTCTTTGAATGCTGTAGTCTTTAATTTCTACTCTTTGCTTCTGTTTGATTCTATACTTAGAATATTTTGCATGATTTATATGAATCTTCCTTCGCCTAATCTCCTCGGGGTTACATACCTCGGGCATGTTTACCTGAAGATTTACCCCGGCTAGGACTTCACCTGTGAACTTCTCATAAATTTCAACAAGTATAAAGCGTATAAACTTAATTCAACTTCATCTTGTAAATTGCTACAAATTTCAACAAGTGAAGGTAAACAATTATATCGGCTTAGCTTTAACTTGTAAATTGCTACAAATTTCAACAAGTAAAGATAAACAATTATCGGCTTAACTTTAACTTGTAAATTGCTACAAATTTCAACAAGTAAAGATAGGGCTGGGCAACCAACCCACCCGCCCGCACAAACCGCCCGACCCTACCCTACCCGCAGTGCTTTGGGCGGTTTCGATGTAGGTAGGCGGGCGGGTGCGGGTCAAGAAATTCACAAAAGTTCGGGTTCGGGTCGAACCCGACCCGCCCGCAACCCGCAGTTTTTTTTTTTTTTTTTTTTTTTTTTTTTTTTTTTTTTTAGAAAAAATTACTAGTTGTTATTATTATTTTTTGCATTTTGGATAGATGGAGATAACTAGTTATTATTTTTATTTTTACATTTTGGATGAAAGTAAAAATTTATTATATGGGTACTTATATACATTATCATAATCTAATGATATTTAAATTAGTGTTACTAGTTTGACTTTTATTTATATATATATATATATAAAATATTATATTCCATTAGTCTAGTAGACACAGTTAAATATGATATTTTGAATTGTCATTCTATTATCACATTATTGCATATTAAAAACTAAATAGTGAAGATTAATCCACTATTAAAATTAGTGTTACTAGTTTGACTTTTAAGGGTTTGTTTTTGCATATTTAAATTAGTGTTACTAGTTTGACTTTTAAGGATTTGTTTTTGCAAGCTAAGGAGGAAGATTAATCCACTATCCTCAAGTATGGTTCCATATCATCTTATCTAACATGTGGACTATTTATTATGATCATGAATTGTATATCTTGTAATTTAATTTATAACTCTTCTAAAAAAAAAAAAAGTGTTTAGAAAGTAACAAAAAATGTCAAATTTGCTTAAGTTTAAAAAAAAAAAAAAAAAAAAAAAAAAAAAATTCTAAACCGCAAACCGAACCGCACCCGCCCGCACAAACCGCGAACCGCATCGCGGGCGGTTGCGGGTCCATTTTTTCCCAACCGCATAAGTGCGGGTCGGGTCGGTTTTGACCTGCAACCCGCCAAAACCGACCCGTGAGCAGCCCTAAGTAAAGATAAGGAATTATCGGCTTAACTTTAACTTGTAAATTGCTACAAATTTCAACAAGTAAAGATAAGGAATTATCGGCTTAACTTTAACTTGTAAATTGCTACAAATTTCAACAAGTAAAGATAAGGAATTATCTCGGCTTAACTTCGGTTAAGCATCATCTCCGTTTAACTTCGGTTAAACTTTATCTTAGATTTAACTACTGTTAAACGTCTCGGCTTAACTTCGGTTAGGCATTACTGTCTTCTATCTGCCCCCAATGTGAACCTAAGTTCCACTTGGGTTCTCATTATTCAAAAAACAACGTTATGCATAATTTAGTAAGTTCTGGAAAATTCTGGAAAGATTTCATTGATCATATCGGCAAAAAGTCAAACAACATCTAATGATAAAAAAACTTTAAATTACAAGTGTTTCAAGGTCTAGGCAATGCTTTGCCTTCACTATCTTCGAGCCGATATGCCCCATTGCCTAACACCGAGGTGATTTTGTAGGGTCCTTCCCAGTTTGGGCCAAGCTTGCCCTCTCTGGGATCCTTCTTATTGCCGACGACTTTCCTCAAGACTAGGTCGTTGACCTGAAAATCCCTTGGATTGACCTTCCTGTTGTAAGCTTTGGCAAGCTGTTGCTGGTATGCTGCAAGCTGGATTGCAGCTTTCTCTCTTCTTTCTTCTAGTAGGTCCAAATCTCGGGCTAAGAGCACATCGTTAGTCCCGTTCTCAACTCCCTGGGTTCTGATCCCTGGGATGCCGATCTCCAATGGAATGACTGCTTCTGTGCCATAAGTCATGGCAAAGGGGGACTCTCCTGTTGATCTTCTCGGCGTTGTGCGATATGCCCAGAGCACATTGGGCAATTCTTCTACCCACTTTCCTTTTGCTGCCTGCAGCCTCTTTTTTATTCCGTCCAGAATTACTTTGTTGGATGCTTCGGCTTGCCCATTACTTTGGGGAAAGCTTGGTGTTGAAAAGTAATTCTTTATCTTGAACTTTGCACAAAAATTCTTGATAAGTTTGCTGTCAAACTGCGTTCCGTTGTCGGCAACAATTGCTCTTGGAATCCCAAATCTGGTGATGATGTTCTTCCAGATGAAGTTCTTCACATCCACATCTCGGATTTTGGCGAGAGGCTCTGCTTCTATCCACTTTGTGAAGTAGTCTGTTGCCACTAGTAGGTACTTCCGCTGCCCAGTTGCTTGGGGCAATTGCCCAACGAGATCCATGCCCCATTGGGCAAATGGCCAAGGGCTGGAAACCAGGTTCAGGTCGGCAGCTGGCTGATGTATCAACGGTGCAAACCTCTGGCATTGTTCGCACTTCTTAACATAGCCCTCTGCATCTTTTTGCATGTAGGGCCACCAATACCCCTGGGTAATGGCCCTGTGAGCTAACGATCTGCCCCCTGCGTGGCTTCCACAAACTCCTTTATGAATTTCGTATAAAAAATCCTCGACCTGAAGAGGGTGTACACACCTCAAAAGAGGTCCAGTGAAGGATCTTCTGTAGAGATGTCCTTCTGCTGTCAGACTGAATCTTGCTGACTTCAATCTGATTTTGTGTGCTTCCTTTCGATCTTCTGGCAGCTTTCCCTCTTTTAGGAATGCAATAATTGCATCCATCCAGCTTGGTCCCATGTCCACACATAATGCCTCTTGCACCGTGTTCGGTGGCTCTATGCTTGGGCCTTCTAGGTAATCGATCATTATTGTCCTTGTCTTTCCGGTTTGCACTGAACTTGCTAAATTGGCCAACGCATCGGCGTGGCTGTTATCATCTCGGCTAACCTGAAGAAGTCGGCAGTCTTGGAACATGTCTGCCAGCCTGATGACTTCTTTTGCGTATGCCGACATCCTTTCATCTCGGGCAGCAAACTCTCCTGTAGTTTGATTCACTATAAGTTGTGAGTCACAAAAAACTATTACTTCATCTGCCTCTGCTGCTACTGCCAGCTTCAGTCCAGCAATCAATGCTTCATATTCCGCCTCATTGTTCGAGGCTTTGAACCCCAGTCGAATAGACTGCTCCAATACCTCCCCATCGGGGGAAATTAACACTACTCCTGCCCCTGCCCCCTGCCGGTTTGAGCTCCCATCAACAAAAAGTTAAAAGGAGTCGCCGATGTAAATGCTGCAGGGTCAGAGTTTTTCCTTCCTTGGTTCTTTAGCCTTTGGCTGGGCTTCTCATTCTCTGTTTGGACATCGTTCATCTCGGCTCAACGGAGCCCGATGTTCGATGTATTCTGGCGAGAACTCGGCCACGAAATCGGCCAAGACTTGGCCCTTAATTGCTGTTCTCGGCCTGAACTCCAGGTCATATTGGCCCAAAACTACGGCCCATCTTGCTATTCTTCCAGTTAAGTCTCCTTGTTGCAACAAGGACTTCAGTGGGTGCTCTGTCAGAACCACTATCTTGTGAGCCTAAAAATAATGGTTTAGCTTTTTTGAGGCCATTACCAAGGCCAGCATCAATTTCTCCAATGGTAGATACCTTGTTTCTGCATCGGCCAAGGTTTTGCTCACATAATAAACAGCTTTCTGCTCTCCCTTCTCTTCTCGAATTATCACAGCACTTACTGCGTGCTCAGAAACTGCTAAGTATAGAAACAGCTCCTCCCCAGGTTGAGGTGTTGAGAGGACTGGAGCCGTGGTAAGATATTTCTTCAGGTCGGCCAGAGCGGCTTCACATTCCTCTGTCCATAGAAAATCCGCGGCCTTTTTCACCAGGTTGAAAAAAGGCTTACACTTGTCCGAGCTTCGGCTTATGAACCTGTTTAGGGCTGCGGCCCTTCCAGTAAGCATTTGAACCTGTTTTGCCGACGTCGGACTCTGTAATTCCAGAATGGCCTTGATCTGGTCTGGGCTGGCTTCAATGCCCCTTCTAGTCACTATGTATCCCAAAAACTTACCGGATCCGACTCCAAACGCGCATTTCGATGCGTTTAGTCGGATCCGATATGTTTTGAGTATGTCAAAGACCTCTTTTAGGTCAGCAAGATGATCCTTTGGTTCCTTGGTCTTCACGACCATGTCATCAATATAGACTTCTACTGTTCGGCCAATCAAGTGTTTGAACATCTTGGTTACCAGCCTTTGGTAAGTTGCTCCTGCGTTTTTCAACCCGAAAGGCATGACTCTGTAACAATACAGACCTTTGGGAGTGATAAATGCTGTCTTCTCTTCATCCGGGGGGTACATGGCTATCTGGTGATACCCCCTATATGCATCCAAGAAGCTCATTCTTCCATGTCCCGACGTGGCGTCCACCAACTGGTCGATCTTTGGTAGAGGGAAGCTGTCTTTGGGACAAGCTTTGTTCAAGTTTGTAAAATCTACGCAGACCCTCCACTTGCCATTCTTCTTCCTTACTACCACGGTGTTTGACAACCATGTCGGATAATTGGCTTCTCTGATGGCCTTGGCCTCCAGAAGTCTGTCCACCTCCTCCTCCACTGCTTCGACGTGCATCAACGTCGGTCTTCTGGCTCGTTGTATTACAGGTTTGGCCGACCTGTCAACGTTGAGTCTGTGACATGTGACCTCGGGGTTAATGCCAGGCATTTCATAAGGTGTCCAGGCGAACACCTCAATATTCTTCCTCAGAAAGGCTTCCAGCTCCCTTTCCTCTTCTTCGGCTAATCCTGTGCCGAGAAGAAAGAAACGCTCTTCATCGCCCTCCTGGACGAAGATCTTCTTCAATGCTTCTTCACTTTTCTCGGTCGGCTCCTTGCCGACATCATCTAGGACCTTCATGTCCTCTTCTTCAACTTCTGCCTTCTCTGGTTCCCGAATGCTGCAGGTTAACTTCATTGCTGCCATGGAGCAATTTTTCGCCTGCAACTGATCTCCTCTAACTTCCTCAATCCCATGTTCTGTTGGGAACCGTAGCAGTTGATGCAATGTTGAGGGAACTGCCCCCATTGCATACAACCACGGCCTCCCTAAAATGATGTTGTAAGGCGAGGGCGTGTCAATCACAATGAATTCCGTCTTGATCTTCTTCGTGCCAGCCTGTACTTCCAAGCTTGTTGCGCCTAATGGCCATGTCGGCGTTCCATTGAAGCCGACCATCGGGCCGTTCGACTGATCCATGTCATCAGGGTGAAGGCCTAGCTCCTTATAACATCTAACATACATGATGTCGCAGGAGCTGCCTTGATCAATCAAGATGCGTTTTACCTGGCACTCTCCAACCTGGAGGGATACTACCAAGGCATCATTGTGCGGGTGCTGAACCATATCTAGGTCGGCTTCTGTGAAAGCAATCATCTGTCCTTGGCATTCTTCAGGCCGAGGTCTTTTTAGTCCGACCTGATTGACGTGCTGCAGGTGTCTTACCCTCTGTGTCTCCCCCCGTATGTCGTTTTCATTCACCTTTGAGTGGATCACATTAACCACCCGAGGTCCGCCTGCCTGTGGTTGCTGTGCTGGCGGTGGCGGGACTGCTGGTGCTTGAGGCAATCGTGCCTGTTCCTCCCTCGTTTTGGCCTCATCCACAAGGTCTCTCAGATGGCCTTGCCTCACCAAATCTTCTAAGTGTGCCTTAAGGGCTCTGCAACCCTGAGTTGGGTGCCCCTCCTCATTGTGGTAGGCACAACGCCTACCAAGGTTTCTTCCCATAAATTCTCCTGGTGCTCTTGCCGGCGCCCTGAAGTAGGGCTGATTCCGAATTTGATCAAGGACTTTGTGGAGCGGAATTCGGAACACCGTTGTCACTGCTTGCTTGGCCCTCAACTCCGTCTCCTATTTGTTGGGTCCGTTGTTACCTCGGCCTCGCTTCGGCGAGCCATTGACTTTTTCTGTCTTTGTCTCCTTGTTCCCCGAGGTATCTTCCTCGGCTCGTGCATACTTCTCAATTCTCGCCATGAGTTCCTCCATGCTCTTTGGCAGGGTTTTCGCCAAAGACTTCCGCAGCGGACAGTCATCCTTCAGGCCGTTCTTGAAAGACACGACGGCCACCTCCTGGTTGCATTCAGGTATCCTGTTGAACACCTCATAGTACCTCTTTGCATAAGCCCTAAGGCTTTCGTCTTTGCTGATCTTCAGAGCCATCAATGCATCCACCCTCAATGGCTGAAGTTTATTTGTTATGAACCTGGCCACAAACATCTCGGCCAGGCCTTCCCAATTCTTCACGCTCCCCTTCGGTAATTTGTGGAACCAATCCGATGCAATCTCCCCGAAGGATGAAGGGAACACTTTGCAGAGCAACGGCTCGTTCCCACTGTATAATGCCATTGAATTCAAAAATAATCCAACATGGAAGTTAGGGTCAGACTTACCATCATATATTTGGAACCTCGGCATACTGAATCTTTTCGGCGCAACGAATCTGTCCAATTCCACCGAGAATGGTGTCCTCGGCTTAACCGAGGAGGTCACTTCGAGTCTGGCATTCTCTTGCTTCCTCTTGAGGTAATCTCTCAAGTCTTCTTTACTTCTCCCTGCAGCCCGGCTGTCTCCAGACTTCAGCCTTTTCGGCGCACTACTCTCGGCCTCATGGTGGCCCCTTTTCGACCCTTCCCCGCAGGATACATCGAAGCACAATATCCGCCCCGGAACATGCCGATGTTCTTTGGGGTCTGCTTCCCTCTCGCGATATGTCCTTCGGGACTCTTCTCTTCTCGGCTCTTCTCGGCCGACTTCCCTGGAAGGTCGGTGAGAGTGCCTTCCACTCTTCGTGTGCTGTGGTGCTTCGGGGATCTCTTTCTGCCCCTTCTTCTGGGCGTTTGCTGCTGGCATTGGTGTGTCCTGTAGCGGGTAGGGCGGCTGCATCACGTTATTTTGCATCATGAAGTTGACGACCGATTGAAGGTCTGCAAACTTATTTGCCATCTCCTTTACTTCTTCGTCCCTCTTCAGGCATCTGTCTTTCCAGGTCTGGAGGTCGTCCTCATTGTAGTATTTTTCCCGATCCGTTTTCTTTGCTGTGTCGCCATCTCGGCCGACGCTTTTCTCTGCGCGATTCTAATCACGAGTTTCTTCGTTGTGGTTGTCTCCTTCGACATCAAGGTCGATAGGCCTGCCACTCCCGGCGGAAGCGTCATCCCCAATCTTTTCCTTCTGCGTGTTACTGGCCATCTATTCTTCTTTCTTTCCCACAGACGGCGCCAAATTGTGTGAGTGAAATTCCGATCACACTGCCCTTCTTAGTGAATCAGCTGCAGAACACAGGCAGAATAGATGGCTCCCTGCAATCTGCACAGAAAGAAAAGGCTCCGGCGGTGGTTCTTCCACCCGGGAGAACTCCGACGATCAAGTCAGTCTCAATATCTCTCAAAGATAATACAAGTGCTTAAATTACTGCTCAGAACTACAAATTGCGTACCTTAGACCCGCCGGGGGTGCCCTTCTTTTATAGTCTTTCTCTGTCCTAGTCCCACTAGAAGTCTCACTTCTATGGACTCTCATTCTCTACTTACTCTGGACTCTACAAGAGATAAGGATAGACTCCCTAAGAATACTATCCTTATCCATCTTGAAGTCTTTCTTCATTCTAGGACTCTTGCCCCTTATCTGATCATCTCGGATTCCGATATCTTCGGCGGTAACTCCGGACTCTTGTATTCTCGCAGATAACCTCGGCAACTCTGAGATAACCTCGGCGTAACTACCACGACACGTGGCACCTCGGCTGACACTTCGGTGTCATCTCGGCCACGTGTTGGCATTCAGAAAATACATCCCCACAAAAATAAATATGAAGAAATATATTTAATTTATAAAAAATTATTTCTAACCACTCGAAAGATAAAAATTATATAAAAATAATAATAATTTTTATTTTTTATTTCTTAACCAAATTAATTTTTAATTTTAAATTTTTTTCTAAAAATCAAACCATACATAACCTAAGAATCTTTTGATAAGTCATTTCTTACGTTGGTAACTTATTTAATTATTTGTTAATTTTACGACCTTTTTACCATCTGATACCTATTTGGTAATCATTTCGCTTTCAATTTTTAATTTATATTTACAAAAATTTTAAAAATTGTCATAAAAACTTAGTTGATAGTTTTTTTAGTTTATAAATGATTGTCTCAATTTGTAAATTTGAGGAAAAAACGTAAATTCAAAAAATGAGTTTACGTTGGTTTTAAACAAAAATTTAAAATTTTCACTAAGAAATTTTTTTTTTCAACTAATACTAACCGAGGGGCAATTGGTAATACTACTTTAAACCTTGGAAAGGGGATTATAATTTCTAAAATATGAGGGGTGCCAATGTAATTTCGCAGTGAGGGCAAAATTGGTATTTAAAAACATAAATTGCTGACATAAGTAAAATCTGTTAGTTGACTTAATAGTCAACTAACTGAAAGAGCAATCTGTAATGAAATTTTAAACTTCAAGAAGAAAAATGTAATTTCTAAGAGATGAGAGGAAAAATTATAATAAATATAAACCTCATATGATGTCAATGTAATTTACCCATAAATAAAACTTGGGCAAATTACAAATACCCCCTCGAGGTTTGGTGAAAATACAGATTCTCTCCTGAGGTTTGAAAAATTACATCTCACCCCAGAGGTTTATATTTCCATGACAAATTGTCCCCTGAGGTTTTTTTTTTCATACAGATTCCCTCCTAATTTGTCATGCAAATTTGATCTTCAGGGAACAATTTGTAATTTCTCAAATCTCAAAAAAGAATCTATATTTTTACCAAATCTCGAGGGGTGTTTGTAATTTTCCCATAAAACTTCAGGAGAGGTACTGATTTCAACCTTATTTTTGTTATTAAGGAAGAAAGAAATGTCGGGCTGTCTCGCATCAGGTTCTGATGGGGCGAAAATTATCCCAAGGATTTGGTAAACGCGAATTATAGTGACGATCCTTATAATTTGTGATTCATATCATTTTGATTTTGATTTTTTAATTATGGCATATTTATTTTTAAATTTTAAATTTTATTTTAAATAAAGATAATTAAAAATATCATTATGTAATTTTAAGGGTAAAATTATCAATTTGATAAAATATAAATTAATTTGAAAAAAATAAATAAATAAAAATTGATTTTTGTAAATATAATTTCTACCTACCAAAGATAAAATTATATAAAATTGATAAATCTATTAGACATTTGTTTATTTATTTTTTACCAAATTAATTTTTATTATGTATTTGGATGATAATCATGTAATGGATAGTTGTTAGACTTTTAATATGTAATCGATATATTTAATATAGTAAATGTTTTTAGTTTTGAATTTTTTGATTTAATGGATTGGTTTAATAATGATATCGAAATTGTCGCCATATTTGACTTTTGGAAAAATAAAAACTAATTTAATGAAAATAAAAATAACTACCCATTACATGATTATTATCCAAACACATAATAAAAATTAATTTGGTTAAATAAATAAATGTTTAAAAGATTTATTAATTTTACATAATTTTATCTTTAATGGGTAGAAATAATTTTTAAAAATTCACAAATATTTTTTTGACATTTATTTTTGTCAAATTAGTTTATATTTTATCAAATTGGCGACTTCCCTTAAAATTGAACAATAATATCTTCAATTGTCCTTATTTATAATAAGATTCAAAATTCAGGATCAAATGTGTCACAATTGAAAATTTAGAAACCAAAGTAACACAATACCCAAACTATAAGAACCGTTAATGTAATTCGCCCATTTTGAAATTACAATTAATTACATTTTTTGTTAAGATTTTTTAAATTTGTTGCTAAAAATAATAATTAGTAATGTTTCTATGACAATTTTACAAATTTATCGCTAAAAATAACAATTAATGACATGTTTTGGTGATAAAATTTTCAACCCTCACTAAAAAGTAACAAAATAGGACTTTTTGGTATGCCAAAAAGTCAAGAGGACCTATTGGTGTATCCATATGTTCTTAATAGGACTTTTCAATTATTTCCCTCTAATTTTTATTTGTTGAAACACTTGAGGCATGTTAGGTAATCTTTAGTTTACTGTTTTTATTCAAAATAACATAATGAATAAAAACGAAAACAAAAAACATATTTGGTACATATTTATTTTAAAAACAAGTAAAAAAGAGAACTGCAGGAGATGATTGTCGACAATTGAAGATGATGAGCGGAGGTGGTTGTTGGTTATAGAAGATAGTGGCCAAAATTGTTGCCACCGGTAAGAGGCAGTTGACAATGGCTACAATTTATAATTGGCCACAAGAAGTGTTGTCAAAAGTGATAGTCAAAGGTCAAAGATGATGGTTAGGGCTGAGCAGCGGATTGCCTGATTTGCCCAGCCCGACCCAATCACTTTTTGGTGAATGCGTGACACGTGACGGACGGGTGCGGGCCCAGATTATTTGATTTCGCAGGTTCGGGTCGGGTTACGATTGATCCTCCAATATACCCACTTAACCCAACCCATCAATTACTCAACCCCTTTTTCTGATCTCAAACTCAAACCTAACCTACCTATTCTTGATTCTTCTTTGACACACACACACACACACACACACACACACACACACTCTCTCTCTCTCTCTCTCTCTTTATCTTTCTTTATCTCTCTCTCTCTCTCTCCAAAACCCTACTCATCGGCATCTACCAATGACGACTACATAAACGACGATCTATACGATCTACGGCGAGCGACGAACGATCTACATGAGCAACGATCTACACGAAGAAGCTCCTGAGAGCGACGATCTACAACGAGCGATGACCAAAAGGCGATCGATGATCGAGTTGGCAAGATATTCTCTGCGAGATCGCTATTGCTGAAAAAGAATAAGCTCCCGATATCTCCAGTGAGCAACACGAGTACCAAGCCGAGATAGGTTTGTCTTGATTCCTCATATTTTGCGTGTTTTCATTTATTTTACCATGTGTGTTACATGGGGTCTCATGAAGTAGTTCAGCAGCTTTATTGTTGATTGTTAACAATCATGATGCCAAACCGGATGCCCAATTTGCGTTAATAAAATCAATAGTACTTTTGAGAGCCATCCCTTGTTGTTGTTGTTGGTCAATAGTTTATGTTATTTATTTTTTAATTCATTAAAAATCGAGTTGAATTTCTTGCTTTAAGATTTGTAAGTCCAATGGGGAGTAGTGATTCTCTCTCTAGTTAACAGCTTCTAGTTAGTCTCTTGTGTTCATTTGCTCAAATGGGTCTTGGTCCTCTGTTTGGTTGCTTAGTAAACTGCTCAAAAGATGGGATTTTGAATCTTCCATTCACTTGTATACATTCTTGATCCTAAGATTATCATAACATTGTGTGATTTAGAGTTAGTTACATTTATTTTTATTTATGTTATACAAGAAAGCAACCCAAGAGGGGGTGAATTAGATAATTAAAAAATTTGGCCAAAAAATAGATTTCAAAGACTAAGAGATTAAATGCAGCAGAAAATAAAAAGAAAGGAAAGAAGAGCTTGACACAAAGATTTATAGTGGTTCGGCTCACCAGCCTACGTTGACTCCTCCAGAGACTTCCTTGATAATTTCCTCAATAAGAATCAATGGACCACCAAGCTTCACCTGGCTTGTGGATCTTTACAAAGGACTTACTTCAATCTGTTGATAACCTCTCATCTAAATGCCTCATTTTACAAGTGTTTCACTCAAAAAATAAGGAACTAAATGTAACAACCCTCGTTACTGTTTACCGAATAATCACTGATTACCGTTAAACTGAAACTGATTATGACAAGTGATGGAACTGATTGACTAAATCTGAAACTGAATCAATTGACTGTATCTGTTTAATTGCATGTTTATCTGTTTGACTGTTTAATTATCTGTTCAGTTTTTATGTTTAAACTGTTAATTGAAGGCCTTATCGACGGCCGAATTTGAAACCGACTAGTGTTTAATGATCAGCATAATTTATGTGATTTTATGGTATGTTTATCTGAAATGTGATTTGGAATGATTAAATTAGATTAAAATAAGCTAATCAAAGAGTTAGGCTTAATTACCAAATTGCCATCCTAGTGGGCCACTTACTTAACACTTTGAGGACTCATTCTTATGCATTACAAAACATTTCATCAGCCCCACTTCTTGCTCTAGCCGAATGGAGAGAGAGAGAGGTAGAGAAAGCTTGAGTTCACCTTGTTGATTTGCTTGGGGAATTAAAGAAATTGAAGGAATTGAAATGTAGATTGTTAATTGAGCCCCCCTCACCTTATAATTCAAGACTTAGGTAAAGAATTCACCTTCTCATTGTTGTGTTTAAGTTCCTTCTAGCATGGATCATGGTAGTTTAAAGATTCATGGCATGAATTAGTTCAAAAGTGTTGAATTAGAGCTAGATTGTTGCATGCATGTCTACATCCTTAAGTTTTGATGTTGTTTTCCATGAAAATTGTACATGCATGTTCATATTTTTACCATGAACCATGATTTCACCATGTTTTTGAAGGTATTGGCTCCTAAGAGCATCAAATTGAAGCTTTGAAATGATTTGAAGTCATGCATGTTTGCATGTTCTTGTTGCTCATGAAGATTGGTTTGAAAATGGAATTAATTGATCTTCCCTTGGGCTTCGATTTTACAAATTGAGCTTTAAATCATGTCATTCTATGTGTTCACAAGTGTTTTCCAGGTTTTCAGCCCAAGAGGATGGAAATTTATGCATTTAAGCTTGGTTTTTGGCTTGGAGGTGCAATATGGATTTTCCAGATTTTGCACTCCTGCTCGAGCGGGGAAAGTGGCGCTCAAGCGGGGAATTCGAGCATCCAGTACTTTGCACTGTTTTACAGTCCGCTCGAGCGGAGTATTGGACGCTCGAGCGGAGGCCTGTGTCTCACGCTCGAGCGGGCGTCGAGCGTCCGTCAAGTGGAGATTTCACCTATCCAGTACTTTTGCAGTCCGCTCGAGCGGGAAATTTGACACTCGAGCGGGTACCTTCGTTGCATGTCCGCTCAAGCGGGGAAACCTGCGCTCAAGCGGGACCCTGTTTCACTGAAATTTCTGAAAATGTTTTCAAAGTGCATCTTTGCATCCTCTTTCCATCCTAGGCATTCCTAGGGCATATTTAAGGCATTTTAAAGAGGATATAGATGTAGAACCACACCGAGGCAAATTAGGGATTAAGTTAATATCTTTCCCAACTGTGTAGCTTAGTGTGTGTTTAATCTGTAAACTGTGTAGGGTTGGCTTTCCGAGGAGACGCTCTAGTTCACTGTAGCCCAAAACTCTGTGAGTAACAATTGTGTAAAGATATGCTCAAAATGATTATCTTCTAAATACTGAACTGAACTGTTTACTGAACTGACAATGTTTACTGAATGAATGTATGTCCTATATTCTGAACTGTACTGTGGCATCCTTAGCAACTACTGTTTACTGTTTACTGTTACTGTCACAGAGATCTCTGTCGGTTCCCTCGTGGAACCACTACTGTTTACTGATTGATGGCCATCACTACTGTTCGGTCTCTTAAGACCTACTGTTTACTGTTATGCTAATAGATGTACCACATATGACTGTTTACTGTACTGAGCAACTGATATACTGATTGAAATGAACTGTTTTCATTACTGTAAGGACATTCATTCTAAACCTCTTTACGCATTGTGTTATTCACTGGGCTTTAGCTCACTGATCATATATATATGTAGGTGTACGGGCACCGGATCAAAGCTAGAAGCGTCGGGGTAGAGTCCCGGTTTTGTCAAGCCAACCAATGTGCCTCACTGCGAGGTTCCGAGCCTGCCAAGCCAGGGCTTAGGGGCGTTTTTACTTCCCCGTCTGTCACTGTACCGTTTTTGTAATACCGTATAGACTGTACTGTTTAGTAGGGGTTAAGCCCCTGTACTGAATGATTGTAAATATTGTGCATAACTGTTCTGTACTGAATGTTTATATGCATGAAAAATCCTTTGGCATACAGACTGTCATAGCTCATTGGACATTGTTTTATTACTGTATTGGCTTTCGCCATGCCCCTATACTCTGTTTTACTGTCTTACTATTCAGTAGGCCTTCGGTAATCTCGGATTACTGGCCGGTTACGGTGCTAAACCCATAGGGGCGGGTTTGGGTCGTGACACTAAACTAGAGGTACAACTGCCCTCTTTTACAACTATTCTCTCTCAAAAGATGGATATGAAAGTGTAGGCTCACAGGTAATTAAAGACTCACTCAGATGTGAAAATGGAAGCACAATGGAGTATATTAAAAGCTCTCAATTGATCTTGAATGCTCTAGGTTTTGTTATATTGAAGGAGTGTATGTTTCGAACTAGGAGAGCTTTTTCTTTATAGCATTAATGTCTTTCTAGCTGTTAGAGAGAGGTAGAGACATATTCTAGCCGTTGGAGCAAATCATAGAAGATATTTTCCAGCTGGGTTTGATCAGAGTATGGAGAAGGCAAACTGTAGGCAAGTCTTGGGAAGAGAAGGTTTATTAAAGCTAAATGCATAAGCTTTAATTTAATTCTTAATCTCATAAGTCAACTTCATAGAGAAGATATGGTGTTAGAAGATCTGCTCAGGGGTCAGAAAAGATGACATACACTGCACATAAATCTGAAAAAGTGACTGAGAGAGGGGTTGTGTCAGTACAGATCTAATTTTGTAGTTGTATTTTTGAAACCTAGATTTTACAGGTGTCGACCCGTGCAACTTGGGTGTTGACCCTTTGCTCTTTTCTTCTCTGAGTTCTGTTCCAGGTGTTCCTGGTGTCGACCATTATGATTCTTGGTGTCGACCCTTGTTGCTGGATTACATTCTAAAATTTCGTGTCGACCCTTGCTATTCTTGGTGTTAATCCTTGCTGCTGGATTACATTATGAAATTTAGTGTTGACCGTTGTTGTTTTTGGTGTCGACCCTTGCTGTCTTAGTCTCGACCCTTGCTTCTGGAACACTTAGGCATTTTGAGCTTCACTCTGGTGTCGACCCTTGCTATTCTAGTGTCGACTCTTGTTATTCTGGTGTCGACCCTTAGACTTGTTTTAAGCATAAATAGAATTTTGCAAACAAGTGCTAATCTCATGTTTTGAGGGATTAAAAACTATTAAAAAAACAACACTCTAGAATCATAAATCTTCTAGAAACATTAAAGTACAATTTGTATACTGTTATTTTGAAAACATAAATAATAAAATGAATTTTAAATATTTGTCAATAATCAAAATCAAAAAAAATTTAAAATTGAATAACCTTGAGGCTAACAATTTATTTGTTCTCTCTTTTAGAATTCTTGAAAACCAAATGGGGGATTTTATTGAATGCACATCTTTTGATGTTTATATGTGAATTTTGTGTGTGTTAGTGAAGATTTAGACAAATATGACTTTTGAAAATCCAATGTTTAGTTTATTAAAGTCATTAATTATTATTTTGTTCTTGGATTTGTTGCAGATGTATGGACTAACAATTCTTTCTTTCTCTTTGCAATTTGTATTTTTTTGTTTGTTTTTTTTTTTTTTTTTTCAGTTTAGTTCAATACTTGTTTTTCAGTATGAATTGGGATTCTATCTTAGTTCAAACTAGTACTTACTGATTCTCTCTCAAATGTGACCACTGTATGTTGAAAATTTGACCACTGCACTAATTTTTTGAGGTCATGGGTTGGTTTTATTTGATAATCTTTTGGCAGTTTATATATGATAGCACACAGTTAGTGGTGGTTGAGGAAGGAAGTGCATATTTTTATTTTTATTTTTTTTTGAGAAAGTGCACATGTTGAATTATGTTAAAAATTTGTAAAATTTTAAACCGCCAAACCGATTCGCATCCATTCGTCAATCCTTTCGATCTACATCTGTCAGGACCCAAACCCGCCCTTGTAGGTTTAGCATCGTAACCGGCCAATAATCCGTGGATTACCGAAGGCCTCTTAACAGATTAGCAATAGAAGGGGCTGCGGAAGCAATAATGCAAAATAAACAAGGTCCAATGAGCTGTGGTAACATACATGAGACAGTAGATTTCAAAACTTATATATATATATACATGAGCATGCCAATCAAAGGACGCCAATATTTACAAAGTATTTACAGAAATGTACATCCCAAGACCTGACTTTACAAAACAGTCACAGAGACTAGCATGAATACAAAAACAGCCATGGCATTAGACTTCGATTGGAACCTCCTCGGGAGGCACAACGGTTGGCTGACAAAAACAAAACAGAATGCGGTCAACTCTGACCCTGGTCACACGCCGGCTCACCTACATACATAATATAAACTGTGAGTGGAAGCCTAGTGAATAATAACAGAGTAAAGGGGTTTCAATGAATGAGTCCGTACAGATTCAAAAATCATAGTTCAATTTCGTATCAAATCCATAATTGGTCCAGATCAATAACAGAAATAATAAGTCATGCTTGAGTTTACGTAATACATCCATTAGCAATAACAGAGCAGATACAGAACAGAGGCAGACACGTGAGGGTTACAAGTAACCAGTTCCTTAAAGGAACCTCTGGATCCGGGTAATAAAACAGAAGTTGAACCCCCATGACGGGGCCTCCAGTACGGGTAACAGAGTGCAGACAGATATAAGTTCCATAAAGGAACCTCCGATACCGGGTAACAGCCAATAGATATCACATGATGCTAAGGATGTCACGAATACATATTAGAAATTGAACAATCATTCATTGTACAGAACATATCATTTCGGAAAACAGATCTTATTTTATCACACAGAAAATAGATACAGTTGAACATAACTTTACTAAGTTATTACTCACAGTTGGCCTTGAGACAAATAGACGGAGCAGATTAGTCAGACAGAACGCGGCACGTGACCTATATAAAACATAACAGATACACACTTGAAACACACATTCTAATTGTACAAAACTTACGTCGTTGGCTCTTAGTGTGTTGCTAACCTTTAATCCTCATTAAAGGGTCTTAAACATGGCCTAGGAATGCCTAGGATGGAATGAGAATGCAAAAATGCCTTAAAAACCATTTCCTAAATTTTGCTGAAGATAAGGTCCACGTTCGAGCATGGATTACCCCACTCGAGCGGACACGCAGATAATGAAGCTCCGCTCGAGCGTGAACTTCCTCGCTCGAGCGGACTGTAAAATCGACAAAAAGTACTGGACGCATGATTTTTCACGCTCGATGGGCGCTCGACCCCCGCTCGAGCGTGAGACTCAGAGTCTCGCTCGAGCGTGGGTTCCCCCGCTCGAGCGGACTGCAAAACACACAAACTTCTGGGTATACGCATTTCACGCTCGAGCGGAAGTGTATGTACTCAGGATTCACGCTCGAGCGTGAAAGTCCCCACTCGAGCGTGGGTCAAATTTCTAGAAAATCCAGATTGACCTCCAAGCATGAAACTCAACCTTTAAGCCTTCAAAACTCATTTTTCTGGGCCAATATTTGAGGAAACATATAACAACTCATAAAACAACATGTATTAAAAATCATTTCAAGAAATCATGGCCCAAGAGCAACCCAATTTGTGCAAAATCAACATGAACTCTATGAACATGCCATTAATACAACATGCAAGAACCTCATTGAATCCAAACCCTCCAAAACATGACCAAACTTGATAATTTGATGGACAACAAAATGAATGACCATAATGTGAGTGAAATTAACACATGCATGGAAGAAATCTTAGAATTCAAACTCAAAGCATGGAAATTTATGCATGCATGCATGGATGGACTCTCAAAACCACACTTTGAGCTAAATCTTGACTTTAAATACCAATTTCACCATGAACCTAGCAAGAACAATTCACATTCATAATTAAAAGGATGAATTCTCTACCTTTAGGTCTTCAATTTCAAGCTTAGTGGCCTAATCTTTCAAGTTGCCTTCAATTCTTCTAAGTTCAAGCAAAATTAGATGAACTCAATCTTGTTCTCCTGCTCTCTCTCTCTTCTACGGTTTGGTCAAGAAAATGGCGGAGGAGAGATGCTTTTAAGTGTAATAAGGTGTGATAAAGTTGGTCTCAAATCAAGCCACTAAGTGGCATTTGTGTAATTAGGCAAACTAATGCAATTTAACATTATTTAATCTAATTTACACATTCCAAATCGAATTTTAATTAAGCCTACCATAAAATCACCTAAAATCTAACTAGTATAACACACTAATCAATTTCGGAATCGAGCGCCAATAAGGCTTTCAATTCGCAGTTCAAAGTCAAAACATGAACAGATCGTTCTACACCGAACAGATAGAACACAAAAATCAAACAACACACATGCAAATTAATTCCAAATTCCTCCTAATCTACTGTTAGGCATAATTAAGTGCGAATTAACATTAATCAGAGGTTGGGGTTATTACAACATTCGCCGGATTGGCGGACGGATGTGGATTGATTTTCTCTTATTTGCCAATTTGGCAGACGGATGGCGGATTGGAGGTTTCGTGACCGCAACCGACCCGCGACCACCCCTAGTCAATTGGCCACCTAAAGTAGTTTTCAAGAAAAGATCGATCTCACAATGCGTCAACTTCATTTGTAAAATTGAAATATTTAACTTTAACAAATTTAAAATCACCACTCTTCTTGATAGGATTGATTGTTTGATGGTCTTAAAATAATAATCAATACTATTTAACATATGATACTTGTCGTGTTATCTCTCATAAATCAAATAAAAATACTGAGGGTTGGTTAGAGAATAGATTATTTTAGTAATTTTTTAATTTTTTGACTAAAATATGAGATAAAAAAATTAATATTTTTGAGGTAATTTTTTGAAATTTGATGAAAAAACGTACAAAAAAAGAGAGAAAATTTTGACTCTTTTTATATAATTGTTTGACTTGTTAACTTTTTTGATTTTTTTTTTTTTTTTGATTTTTTTAATTCTTTCCAAACCAAACCTAAATCTCACTGTATTAATATAACAATAGTGCTACATCTACATAATTTCTCTTTCCCATAATCCCTCGAATGGGTGGCAAGACGAAATAAATGCAAGGAGAGTTTTTAGAGAACATTGGAGTGTGAGTCAAGTTTTTAAATTTCGCTCGTTACCTCATTTGGGGAGGGGGGCGGGGGAGGGGGAGAAATGGATGAATCATTTTCATTCAACAATAAACAATAGTGCTACATCTATACGATTTCTTTCCTCCACAATCCCCTAATGAGGTGATAAGACAAAATACATATAATGAGAGTTTTGAAAGAATATTTAAATGTGGATTTACTTTTTAAATTTTACTTATCACATCATTGGAGAGATTGTAAGAGAAAGAAATTATGTGAATGAATCATTTTTTAACAATAAGGCCTCGTTTGGAAATGAGTTATTTTAGTTGATTATTTGACTTTTTACAAAAAGATGTACAAAAAATATATAGAGATGTAGGGAGCTTTTATTTGCACCCAAAAAAATAGATTGTCCCCAATTTAATGATATTTTTTAATACTATTTGGTCTCTATTTAAAATGACCAAAAAGTGCTTCATTTTGGAAAAAAATGTACATAAAAATGTTTTGGACACCCCATTCATCATCAGTTCTAATATTCATTTTCTTTCTTCTCTTCCGACCTTCGTCATTTTGCATCTTTATACCCAACCTTAACCCAACCCTATTTGCTTTAATCTATCATTATTGCATTATATTTTATATTGAAATCAACAATGGACAATAAAAAAGACTTTTCCAAGCAAATTTTTTTTTTTTTTTTGGTAGAAAAAGTAAGTTTTTAATTATCGTTCATCATTTTTTGTAGGATGGTTTTCTGAATCCATTCGGAATTAAGTATTCAAACAAATTTCATAGGTTCAAAATTAAGTATCTGGACAAATACATTTTGTTCGACAATGAGTATCTATATGAAACAACTGGAATCAATTTTCTTATGTTTGACATTGAGTATCCAAACAAATTTCATAGGTTCGGAATTAAGTATTCGGACAAATATATTTTGTTCGACACTGAGTATCCATATGAAATAATTGAAACTAATTTTCTTATATTCGGCACTGAATATTCGAACAAACTTTCAAGTATCCGGACAAATATATTTTAATTCACTGAGTGGAAGACTTTTATCTTGAAATCCCTCTTCATTTCGGATGAATTCATAATCTCTCTTCGTTTCAAAGACTCCAAATGTGCAATGGGGTGTATAAAGTAGATTTGTATAGGGTTTTAAGGTTATTAGGGTTAGGATAGATATAATTTGGGATGTTCAGATAAATAAATAAAATTTTAAATTTGTTATTAGGATGTTTAAGGTAATAGGATGCCCAACCTATTTTTTAGAATGCAAATAAAAGCTTTCAGAAATGTGATGAAATATTTTATTTTAGAGTCATTTTTTGATAAATCATATTTCTAAATGTTTTATTCCATCTAATTCATATTCTTTTTAAATATTCCATTAAGTCTTATTTAATGCAATATGACCAACATCCTTTCTAATTTTTTGCACATATTTCTATTTTGAAACTAATACATAACAATAATCCCTCCTTTTATAGAGAAAATCTTTCCCTCATTCTAAAAAGAAAATCTTTCTCTTATTCCATAGAGAAAATCTCTCTCTTATTTTAAGGAGAAAATCGCTCCTGCATTCCATGGAGAAAATCTCAAATTATAAGCTTTGAATTTGAACCTTTTATAATTTGAAAATTTTAAAAATGACGCAACAAAAAATCAAAATGAAAATCAATGTGAATGTTCACAATAAACAACAAACATATAATTAATTTTTGAAAAAATAAAACACATACTAAAGTCCAATGTGAATGTTTACACTAAACAACAAACATACAACTAACATTCGAAAAAATAAAATTCATACCAAAATATAATGTGAATATTCACTATTTATAATTAACATACAACTAGCCTTAAAAAAAATAAATTAAAAAAAAAAAAAAAAAAAAAAAACTCATACCAATGTAAACATTTACACTGCAACATGAAAACATAAAATAAAATTTAAAAAAGTAAAAATTAACTATTTCAATTGTTCAATGGTAACAAAAATGATTGTTCAACTAACAAGCATAGTAACAAAAACAATAAACACACAATTAACTTTTGAAAAAACAAAACTTGTACCAAAATATAATGTGAATGTTCACAATTTACAATTAATATACAACTAGTTTTAAAAATAAAAAATAAACTCATACCAATGTGAACATTTATACTACAACGTGAAAATATAAAATAAAATTGAAAAAAATGAAAATTGGCTATTTCGATTGTTCAATGGTAACAAAAATGATTGTTCAACCAACAAGTATAGTTAAAAAAAAAAAAACAACAAAATACAACTAAGTTTTAAAAAAAAAAAAAACTCATAATAAAATACAATACGAATGTTCACAATTTACAATTAACAAATAACTAACCTTAGAAAAACTAAATTCATACCAATGTGACCATTTACACTGCAACATGAAACAAAATTGAAAGAAAAAAAAAATGACTATTTCAATTATTTAATGGTAACAAGAAATAATTGTTCAAATAACAAGTATATTAACAAATAACCAATGATATGTGAACATTCACATCTCGCAAAATATATAATTATGTTCATATTCATATTCTAACACTTATTTATCAGACTTTCAAATAATGTGAAATATGAATGTTCACACTAATTGACAAAAAAATAGAAATAATTGCATCAATAGAATTAGAAATTCAAAAAAAAAAAAAATACTCAATTACTCTAAAACAAAAAAATATATATATATATCACCCACATCCTCATCTTCATCTTCATCTTCATTTTTATCATTATCACTATCATTAACAATCTATATAGTTTTACCATTCTATCAATCCAAATCAAACAAAACCCAACTTTAAAGAATATGTTTATAACAAAAATTGACTGGACATAAAAAGAGTTTCGACTTACAACAATGAAGAAACATAGAGTTTCGAACACAGAACAATAATGGACGAACACAGAACTTTGAACACCAAGTGACAATGAAGGAACACAAAGATTCACCGCAACAATAGAAGAACATAATGTTATTTCACCACCATGTGTTGACTAAAGTTTCTAAACTCTATCAAATAGAGAGTTTCAAACCCTAACACAATGAAACAATATCATAAATATGAATGAAACTAATTAAAAAGAAAAACGTGAATAATAGTAACTACCAAAATAGAAGTAGCAATAAAAAGAAAATGTGTATATCATTTTTTTATATAATACATATCAATAATAGACATAAAGGTATAATAGTCCAATAAATAATATAAATAAATAAAAAAACCTAATGAAATAAAAATATAAATACATGAGACTAAACTATATTATAACTTTCTTTGCTAGACTTATAGAATTAAAACATCTCCAAATAAAATTTATCAATAAAAAATCTTTTATTTTATTAATTATTTTAATCTCTAAATAAAAATCAAATTAAGGCATCACATATAGTGGGTGTTTTGGAAGTGGGTTTTTTTTGTAAGTTTTTTTAGTTGTAGAATATTATTAGAGAAAAATTGTTTGGTTTTGAGAGAGTAATTTTTAAAAATTGTTTTGGGGAGAAAGCTTAGAAATTTTTTTGATTTGTTTGGTTGTGTATTTTGAAAGTAGTTTTGGAGTTTGGAATGATTTGATATTTTGTTATAATTAAATAGATGTGTGTAAGAGAAAAAGTGATTGAGAATGAGAGAGGAGAGAGAAAAAGTGATTGATTGATAAGTAAGAGAGAGAGTGATTTTGAAAATTGTTTTGGAAAATTTACAAGCCAAACAAATTTTTTAGAATTTTTTTTCTAAAATCACTCTACAAATCCAAACCAAACATACCCATTGTGTTTGGGAAGATAGTTGAATTTTTTTGTGGTCGAATGTGATATTTGTAAGAGAAAAAGTAAAATGATTATGAGGTTTGATGTAATATTTTGTTTGAATTTATTTTTTTTGATTTTACAATCAATTTATCTTTTAGTAAAAAATAAAAAAAAATAAAAAATCTAGGTCCCAAACAGCGCCATAGGAACAACAAATAATTTCCCCTGGTAGGGGAGCGAAGGAGCGCACCGTTATAATCACGCATCCCGCGGTATCCGTAACTTCTATATGTCACAGTTTGGAAAAAGTAAAGAATATTGTAGAAAAGGTCGTTCGCACACAAATTACGCCACCGACGCTATCAATCAAGCTCATTACCATCCACATCCCCCGCCAATTTCTACTTTACTTTCCGGTGCAGTTATATATTTTTATTTTATTTATATAAATATAAATAAAACATACTCCTTCCGTTCAAAATAATAATTTCTTTTAAAAATTTTAATTTTTTTAATATTATAATTATTATATTTTTAAAATATTAATTTTTAAAAATTATCCTTTGATAATATATATTTTTAAAAATATTAATTATTATAATTATACTTTTTGTATTGTTAATAAATTTAAAAAATAACAAAATAAGAAATTCATATTATTTTTCTCATTGATTTTTGAAAAAGAACTACAATATTTTGGAATAATAAAAAATAAAATAAGAGACTAACATTTTGGGACGGAAGGAACAACTCATTTTGTATAAAATATTGTAATACAATTTTAATTTCTAAAAAATTTTACAATGTATTTTTAAAAAATAAAAATATTTATTTTTGCCTCTCCAAAAATTAAGAATTAGTCATGTAATGAGGTGTAATAATTCCAAACATACTAGTTAAGAAATTATGTTCTAATAAATATTTATGCAACTTATAACAGTCAAATATTTATGCAACTTATAACAGTCAATTTTTAATATTTATTGATACATACAACACATAAGAGTTGGTATGTAGATCAGCTAGTAGGTTAGATCATGAGCTAAGCCCGATAAACATACATTCAGGCTATTTTCAATTTGAGCAGTGATTCGCACCCCCAACTGGGGTCGCACCCCCAGTGACGTGACAGCATGGGGTTGGCCGAAAGCCTAAAAAAAACAAAAAAAAAAAAAAGAAAAATTTGTTTTTTGGACCAATCACGTGTGACCCCCAGTACCCCCACTGGGGTCTGAAGCTTTTTCCTTTCAATTTAGAGTGACGAGTTTTTCTTGGAAGTCATTTTCAAGAAACATTTTAAGATTGAATCCCCCTTTTTTTTTTTTTCTAAATGTATCATGACTTAATCAAACATGATTGGTGCCCCGAATATAGGGGCACTAATGCCCCGAAATTGCCTAAAATGGAAAAAAAGAAAAACAGTCAAGGCAAAAAAAAAAAAAAAAAAAAAAAAAAACCAAAACTGGAAATTTCGGGACTTTAGTGCTAAAGTTTTTAGTGCTATTTTACCCTGACTTAATACAGTTTCAAACCTCACCTCTAAATCTCAATTTAATTTTTATTTAGAGGTTATTTGAAATTGGCTAATATAGTCAACTTTTTTAGTTTGAGACTTTTTTAGTCTGATTTTTTTAGCTTTGTTTGATTTTTATTTTAGGATTTTTTTATTTTTATAAAAGAAAAAGTGTAATGATTATGGGTAAAATGTGATATTTTGTCTTGTTAACTTATATAGTTTATTTTATCTTTTTATACTTTTTTTTAATCCCAAATTATTGGCCAAGCGAGCACTTTAAAAAGAAAAAAAAAACTCATTCATGCATATTCTAAGGGCTAATCATTGACTTTTCCAAACATGTTGGGTGTGTTTGGTTTATATTTGTAGAGTAGTTTTTGAGATAAAAAGTACGAAAATTTGTTTGATTTGTCTTTTTTTAGAAATGGGTATGGAAAATTGTTTTGAGGAGAGAGTTTTTAAAAAAATGATTGATTTGATGTGTATGAAAGAGAGAGTGATTTTGAAAAGTAGGTAACCAAACAAAATTTTGAGATTATTTTTGAAAAAATTTGTTTGATTTGATTACTCTTAAAAATTTGTTTATAGAGAGTTTTTTTCAAAAAATTTTTTTTGAAAAACAAACCGCATAAGGCCATTATATTTGGAATTTTTGAAAATAAAAAAATAAAATAAAAAATATTGGATACATATTCAGTAGTCCATTTTACCGGTGAAATACCTATTGTCAACCAGCTGTTGAGACGTCTTGATCTTTTTGGTAACTCTCTTTTTCTTCGTTTTATATTCTCAGGCTTCTCTGCTTCACCAACACTCCAGTCTATCTCTCTCTCTCTCTCTCTCTCTATATCAATATCTATATCTAGAGAGAGAAAACGCATAGTAGAGAGAGAGTAAGCAAAGTTACAGATCTAGATCTAGATCTGTGGTGTGTGTCTGTGTGAAGAAGAGGAACTCCATTGCAATGGCGTCAAAGATCTTACTGATTGCGGTCTTCGTCTTCGATGTCATCGCCTTTGCGTTGGCTGTTGCTGCTGAGCAGAGACGAAGCACTGTGAGCTCTCTCTCTCTCTCTCTAACTTGCTTGTTTCTGATTGATATAAGTCAATCGCGATGAATTGTGGTTGAAATTGATTCATATAAATGGATTGTATGTGATTTTGAATTGTAAACCTAGTTCTTTTCGCTTAATTGTGTGAGTTTCACTAAATTTTTAGTACATTATGTGAAATTTAACTGTCCAGTACTTTCTTTTTCGTATTTCTAGTTTTCTAATCAATCAACCAAGCCAATATTAAGTGAATTCTTACTAAATTTGATGTACAATTATTGGATCTATTGCTGTCTCTGCTCCAAACTATGCATTTGTGTCCCGAAAAGCATAAATAACATGTACTGAAAGAAGTGTGCTGGATTTTGTTAGAACAATTTGAATGCTGGTGGTAAAATGCATTATTTTCAAAGCATTTTTGGCCTAATAGCTATTAGATAAACAAGATCTATAGAATGATAGTGGTTTTACCCTAATTCACCAATGTTCACAACTTTTCATTCAGATCGATATAGCCATTAGTGAATTTTTATTCATGATTACTTTTTAGTGAGTTGAATTGTAAAAAACTGATATTTGGATCTTTATTTTCCGGATGGTTAGAAAAGAAGAGGAAAGAATGGGGGGGAAAATAAAGATTATTCTGTTTTTATGTTCTTTTTGTTTCAAAGAATGTAAAATTCTACTTTAGTCTTAAGATAAAATTATTTTACTGGGGCTAGCTTGGTTTGCTAAAGCTTCATCTCGCTAGGAAGTCGAGGGTTTGAATCTTGCCTGTGATAAGACTTCCCCCTCTCTCAGGCAATGGCCTCCGTTGTACCAAAAGAAAAAGGCAATTTATATGTGCATCTTTTGAGTTTTGGACAAAATACAGTAAGCTCCTCAAGTTGGCTCTCTTAAAATTTTAATTCAAATAACACTTCATCTACTTTTCATCAATAATTCATTAGTCGTATAGGTGGAAAAACGATATTGTCTTGTTATTTCTTTTACACTAAAATGTGTATTTTACTTTATTTATTTTTGTATCTTCACACTATTTGTATTAGTTCCAATCCCTTTAGCCCTATGTTACCCGGAATGCGGATCGCTCCGGTACATGAAATAGGAACGGGAACGGGAACGGGAACATGATAAGCTACATGCTCTAAAATGTGGTACAATAGGAATAAACTTGTATATATTACACTTAAGAATTTTAAATACTTTTAGAATAATTTTCTTTTAACAATTAGGTATCTAATAAAATGTATTATTTTTTTTTTCATTTTTGATGTTTTTGTCGTGTCAAAATTTAACTCACCTTAGATTTTAGTTCATTATTTTATCAAGCCAGTGTTGAATTTGTCAATGGAAAAGACAAAAGAAGGAGGAAATGAAATAAGAGAATATAAATTTCTTACTCCTAGTTACTATTGGATTTGATTCAAATTTTGGTTCTGAATTCAAGATTCTTTTTTGAGAAATGCGTGGTAGCTCGAAAGTTGAGTGGCTAGAATGCCCCGAGACACTTTTTTTTTTTTTTTCCTTCTTTCTTGAACTGGTTTGAGAGAAAGAGATAGGCGAGAGAGAAACAGAGAGGCGAGAGAAAGAGAGAAGGAAGAGAGGAAGAGAGAGGAAGAGAGAGAAATAGATAGGCGAGAGAAAGAGAGAAGGCGAAACTTGATCTTCGAGAGGCCGAAGCTTGATCCACCATGGACGAAGACCCAACCCACCGCCATGGACGGAGAGGGCGAAGCTTGATCTTCGGCTATGGTTGTTTTGATTTGTTTTTTTTTTTTGTGATTTTTTGGGTTATTTTGTAAACTGTGACGGTTTTGATTTTTTTTTTTTTTTATTTTGATTTTGCAAACTATGTTGATTTTGTGTGTGCCAATTTTGGCTGTGGATCTTCGGCTGAACCATTATTTTTTTGATCTCTTCTTCTTCTTCTTCCTTGGGTTTGAGGAGAGAGAGAGAGAGAGGGCTGTGTGGCTTTTTCAACAAACCCAGAAGGAAAAAGAGAGGGAAAGAAGAAGAGAAAGAAGGAAAGAGAGAGAGAGAGAGACGGCTGTGAGGCTAAGAACTGAAAAAGGAAGGAGAAGGGAAAAGAGAGGGAAGGAAGAAGAGAAAGAATGAAGGAGAAGGAAAAAGAATAAAAAAAAAAAATCGAGCTATTCGAGCTCTCCATTTTCGAGCTACGTAGCGGGGTCGTTCTTTTTTTCACTTTGGATTTTTTACATGTTTTTGGTTACATTGGAGGGGGAGGGGGAGGGGGAGGGGGGGAATTGAACAACTGACCTCCTAGTAAGTTAAACAGTACATCGGCTCTGGTTAATCGCATCACAGTGGTTACTTCAGATTTGTTTTTGCTGAATTGGGGTTATGTGGAATGTAGTTTTCTTCAAAATTTATTTGTAAATTGAGCAACCAAGCAATGCAGTTGGAACTGGGGCCTCCAATTTCCACTCCCCCTAATCCATTGTTATAAATCCAGTCAGTTTCTGCCTGAATTGTAGATATTTTTAATGAAGTAATGATCTGACAATTTTCCTTGACAGGCCACAATCACACCAGACAATGAAAAAAATTATAATTACTGTGTCTACGACTCAGATATTTCGACGGGGTATGGAGTTGGTGCATTCTTCGTCCTCATGGCCAGTCAAGTTGTTATAATGGTAGCAAGTCGATGTTTCTGCTGCGGGAAGGCTTTGAGGCCTGGAGGTTCAAGGGCTTGGGCAGTTCTTCTTTTCATTACCTGCTGGTATGTTATGTTCCGATTTTGAGGCATACAACTATAATCTGATATATTGATCTTTGATAGAATTGGTAAAGTTCAATATCACATATCTGGACCGAAAAATGGCCGCCATTAAACATATGTTTTAAACTAATTACTGTGAAAGGATAATTCAAGATGTTCACCTCATACACATACTTAAATCATCAATCAATACGTTTCAGGGTGTTCTTCTTCATTGCGGAGGTGTGCTTGCTAGCTGGTTCAGTGGAGAATGCCTATCACACCAAGTACCGGACTATTTTGGGGGGTGAAAACCCTCCCTCTTGCCAGATGTTGCGAAAAGGAGTTTTTGCGGCAGGGGCAGCTTTCATTTTCTTGAATTTCATAGTCTCCGAGCTTTACTATATTTGCTTTTCCAAGGCCCAGGAAAGCTTCCAACCATATGGTGGAGAAGCTGCTGTTGGTATGGGAACCTACAAATAAGCTCAATCTTGCAACCATCTGGACTCTCTCTGCATAAATTAGATTGCCCCATTTGTGTTTGGATTTCACGTTTTAGGAGTTAAAATTTAGTAGGAAACAGCTTGTATTCTACTACTTTGTTTCATTCTTGCTATTGTGAAATTTTCCATTTGCACCCAAAAAAAAAAAAATTCGTTGGATCAGATGTGATATATAAATATCAATAATAGTAGGATGATGTTTGTTTTCTGTTCCTTTTTACAGTCTAAAATTTTGAGCACCAACCTATGAAAATGAATGAATGCGATGTGTTGAACAAGTAACTAAAAAATGAAGAAAGCTTCATGACATTATTCATGTTTCATGCTGAGGCAATGCTTGAATTCATGATTTCCTAAATCCATGATCTAAATACAGTTGTAGGGCGTCTACATGTGCTTGGTTTGTGGAGGCATTATTCCAAGATTATGATCCTCTTCATTTGTTAAGTGCTAAATATAGCAGAATATTGTTTGCTGTGGAATACAACACTCGTTCCGTCCTAAAATAATTTCTTTTAAAAAATTTAATTTTTTTTGATAGTACAATTATTGTATTTTAAAAATATTAATTTTTTAAAATTACCTTTTGATAGTATATGTTTTTAAGAATATCAATTGTCATAATTGTATTTTTTGTATTGTTAATAAATTTAAAGGAATGACAAAATAAGAAATTTCTATTATTTTAATCTTTTATTTTTGAATAGGGACTAATATTTTGAGATAATAAAAAATGAAATAAATGATTTAATATAAACTGAAATATCATGTGATACTATTCGTTAGATGATGAAATATTTTGTTTGATCATCTAGTATTGCCAGAACCTAGTGAGATTAATTAGATTGCAATCTTTGCCCATTCTATTTGGATAATCATTGCTGAGCTTCGCAACATTTTTTGAATTTTGGAAGGGGGAGGGGGGGATTTAGGTTAGTTGGCCGAATTTGAAAGTGGGTTTGAAAATAGCCTTTTTGGAACTTCTTTTTTTTTTAAACTTGTTTTTGTTGTTGTTTGAATTGAGATTCAAATTGAGAGTTTCAACAAAGATGTGATTCCACGTCTTCTGCATCAAGAACTGCCAGAGATTTTGAAATTTTTGACGGTAAAAGGAGGCAATGATATATTGCCGGGTGAATGGCAATGAGGGTGAAGTGGCTCACAGCCGAGTAATCAGAAAGAGATGGTTTTGAGTGAGTTTGGTAAAAACTGATGTTACACAAATTAATTATTATATTAATTAATATACTAATATATATTATAATAATGTAATTTTAAAATTATTAATTTTACTTATTATATAAATTATAAAAATTTAAAAGGATAATAATAAAGAGCTCTAACACTAGAGCTCTAAATACTAGAGCTGAGGTGTTAAATAAAAAAAAAAAAAAGAATTGGAAATTCTAAATTAAGAGCTTTAATTAGTGTGTAGGTTTCATATGATGTGATATTTTACCCTTTTTTTTTTCACATCATTAGTGCTCTTTTAGAGTTCTTAAATTATAGAAATGTATCATTTTTGAAAAAAAAAAAAGAAGTCAAAACATCACATCATCATGTGAGACTCACCATTAGAGCTCCCAAAATTATTGTATGTATAATTTTATTCAAAAACAAGTACAAGCAAAGATATGAGCAGATTTTTTTTTTCAACAATGATTCATCCCCCCTTTTCCCCCCCACCCCCTTTGACCCCCTCTCTCTCTCATTGGTTACTTTTTTTTTTTTTTTCCTGCTCCTCCAATCACCCCCACCATGTGGCAAAGGGGGGTGAAGGGGTGACCCCCAAAAGGGAGTCCCAAGCATTATTCTTTTTTTTTTTTGATTTTTTTTTTTTAGACATTTCATATATGACAACATTTAAAAAAATTAGAATTATATGTTAGGGATATCCAATATCAAATTTTTCACTAGATCTATCACATGAATGATTGTAGATGAATCCCACAACCATATGAAAAATTTAATAGAAAATTTGATAGATTATTTGAGATTATTTGAAATTCATAGTATTTTCTAAAAAATTAACATTATGTTTGGTTGTGGGATATGACAAGAGATATGGAAAGAGAAAGAAAAAAATTGATAAAATATTAATAAAATATACCTACATTTTATTTAATTTCACATGAAAAAAATTTAATACAAAATTTAATAAATTGTTTGGCATCCATAACATTTTCTAAAAAATTAACGTCGTGTTTAGTTGTAGGATTTAAGAAGTAATATATAAAGAGAAATAAACAAAAAATAAAATATATTTATATTTTATCTAATTTTATACAATTTTTTTTTAAAAGAAATTTCAACCGAACAACGCGTTTGTCCAATGACCAATTGTCAATCAATTGTTTGAAAGTTTTTGGTCTTTTGGTAATTCTGTCAATGGTAGTACAGAGAAAGTGGAGACAGAGAGAGAGAGAGAGAGAGAGAGAGTGAGAGACCTATATCTGGGGGTGTAAGTGAAGGAGAGCTTCATTGCAATGGCGTCAAAATTACTGATCGTGGTGGTGTTCGCCTTCGATGTAATTGCGTTTGCGTTGGCTATAGCCGCTGAGCTCAAGAGAACCACTGTGAGTTCTCTCTCTCTCTCTCTCCTCTCCCCCCATTACCCTCCATTCTAGTTTCATATATATATATATATAAATCGCTTAGTTATTTGAGATTCGTTTATTTGTTTTTTTTTTTTTTAATATATATTTTTTTATTTTGAATAATTTATTAATGATGACTTACTTATTGAGTAAGGATTTTTTCGTAATTACGCAAATATTCTTAGTTAATTATGTAACAGATTTTTTTTTGTAATTACGTAAACATTCTTAATCAATCATGAAACAGATTTTTTCATAATTATACAAATATTCTTGGTCAATTATGAAATATAAATATTTTATTTTTTAATAAATTACAAATACACCTATAAGATTTATTTAAAATAAGAATTGGTCATAAAATATTAGATATTACAACGACCGTTTGTTATAAATTTTTATTTAACACAATACTTAAGAAGAAAAAAAAAACTAATTCTTGTATGCAATAATAAATTATCAAAATTGTTTATTAAAAAATATTTCTCATATCATTAAAAAATATTAATTGACTTAATGATTTATTTATTAACAAAATGGTTAATTGAAAAATATTTTTCATATCATTATAAATTGTTAATTTACTTATTAATAAAATTAGTCATTCGTTATGTGATTATGATTTATGCATTAATAAAATTAGTTATTTGTATATATATGTATTTTCTTTTGCTTCTTTATTAATTCAGTGAATTATCTTAGTAGTTTTTTTAGATAAAAGAATTATCTTAGTATTTGTTTTATATTTATCTGTTGAAAAAAGTTACACATCATAATTTTTTTTTCATAAATTCGAAAGAAATATTAAAGACTCATAAGTTCATCCAAAATGATATGGTAATAAAATTTGAGTCTATATCATTGGTTATATAATAAATCAAAAAATAATACATACCATATCATATAATTTTATTATATATCTAATAATTTATTCTATTCAATTTCGTAAAATAATATTTTAATTTTAAAAAAATTATCAAAATATAAAATTTAAATATGCTGTAATAATAATATGTACCCTCTTAAGCAAGTGTAGTGTTAGGATTAATGCACACCCAAAAATCAATCACACACAGAAAAGACACAAGATATTTACGTGGTTTGACAATTGCCTACATCTATGGAGAAAGATTACCACTATAGAATTATCCCGGAGTGAGATTACAACTCACACCTCACAACTTTCTATAGAACTCTCACTCACACAGATTATACATTCTGTGTTGTCTCTGTCTATTTTTTGATTGTTTAAACTCACAACTCTTTCCATTTTATACACAAATAGAAGAGCCAAACTCAACCTCTGCTTGCCAACCTCTGCTTGCCAACAATCAACTACCAAAGTTAATGGCAAGCCACCCAAGGTTTGAAAAACTTCAATAAGTTTGTAGCCTCCATACTTGATTTCCATAGCCAAGTTCATATCGGTGTGGATCTTTAACAATTCTTCCCCTCCACACCTATGGAGAGTAAGATCCTTACTAGAAGTCCATCCCAGCAATGTCCCTGCATACTTCGAGTTTGTCTCTGGCGACAACCTTGGTCATCATGTTGGAAGGATTCTTGTCCGCGTGAATCTTCACTAATTTCATCAGCTGCTTTTCTATCACTTCTCGTATCCAATGATACCAGATATCAATGTGCTTTGTACGTGAATGGTACGTGGAATTCTTGCTCAGATCAATTGCACTCTGACTATCACAATGTACCTTGTACTCTTCCTACTGTAGACCCAATTCTTGGAAACCGCTTTAACCACAACATTTCCTTTCCAGTATCTGCAGCAACAATGTACTCTGCCTCTGTTGTAGATAATGCAACACACTTTTGTAGTTTGGACTGCCATGAAACAGCTCCCCTTGCAAAGGTGAATAAAAATCCTGATGCAGACTTTTTACCATCAAGATCACCCGCCATATCGGCATCTGTAAAACCCTCCAAAATTAGTTCAGCTCTCCCAAAACATAGACACATCTTTAAAGTTCCCTTCAAGTACCGAAGAATCCATTTGACTGCCTCTCAATGCTCTTTTCCTGGATTGGCGAGGAATCTGCTCACAACGCCAACTGCGTGAGCTATATCTGGCCGGGTACACACCATTGTATACATCAAACTTCTTACTGCAGAAGAATAAGGGATTGCCTCAATTTCTTTCCTTTCAGAGCTGGTTGTAGGATACGAACGCTTTGTCACCTTGAAATGGTTGGCTAGTGGTGTGCTGACTGGCTTGGCATCTTTCATATTGAACCTTTGAATCACCCGTTCAACATATTTCTCTTGTGACAGCCATATCTTCTTGGCTTTCCTATTACGAACAATCTTCATGCCCAAAATCTACTGTGCTGGGCTTAAATTCTTCATGTCAAAATACTACGACAAGTCTTTTTTTAACTTGTTGATCATAATAGTATCATGTCCGATGATCAGCATATTATCGACATACAACAGTAGGATGATGAAGTTTTCATCCGAAAACCTTCGGAAATATACACTGGTCTGCTACCGTTCTTGTGTACTCATGATCCATTATGAATGAATCAAACTTCTTATACCATTGTCTCGGTGCCTGCTTCAGGCCATAGAGACTCTTCTTCAGTTTGCAAACTAGATTTTGTTTCCTTTTAACTTCAAATCCTTCTGGTTGCTCCATATGGATCTCTTCCTCTAAATCACCATGGAGAAAGGCAGTCTTAACATTCATCTGTTCTACCTCCAGATTTAAGCGAGCTGCTAATTCCAGAGCTACTCGAATGGAAGTCATCTTTACAACTGGAGAAAAGATCTCATCAAAATCAATTCCCTTCTTCTGTCCAAAACCTTTGACCACCAAGCGAGCTTTATGCTGCAGTATTTTACCGCTGCTATCTTTCTTCAATTTGTACACCCATTTGTTTTTCAATGCCTTCTTGCCCTTTGGAAGTGAAACAAGCTCATAAGTGTAGTTTTTCTGTAAAGAACTCATCTTCCTTCATGGTTTGCATCCAACAATCTTTATCTGTATGACTCTTTGCTTTCGAAAAACTCTCAGGCTCTTCTTCATCAATAATCAAAATATACTGAGAAGTGGAATATTTAGTTGATGGCACGACAGCTCTTCCAGATCTCCGCAACTGAGGCCTAGTTGCCTTTAGTTGAGGGGGTTGCTTTCCTTGCTCAACACCCTCTTCATCCGAGTCTTCATCTCTTTTCTCTTGATCCTCAATTTCTGGCATAGGATCCTACAGCTCTGGCACTTCTTGTTGCACATCATCACATCTAGCATTTTGTGATGGCTCGGGAGATGGGAACATGTCTGGAGTGATGACATCTATAGACTTTGTAGACTTCTCAAAATCTGCTACTGTCTGGTCTTCCTAGAACACAACATCTCTGCTCCTGAACATCTTCTTGTTCACTGAGTCCCACAACTTGTACCCAAATGCTGCATCTGAATAGCCCACAAATATACATGGAGTGGACTTGTCATCAAGTTTACACCCGAAACTCTCAAGTGAGAATATGATACCTTTCTAATTGATCAGACTTCATTAGGTATCGCAAAATTCAACGGAACGGAAGGCGACTTGTTAATGAGATAACAGGCTGTACGGGCGACTTCAGCCTAGAATGACTTTGGCAACTTTGTCATTCTGAGCATACATCTAACTCTTTTAATAATAGTGCGGTTCATCCTCTCTGTCACACCATTGTGTTGTGGGTACCGGGAACTGTTGCCTCATGCCGGATACCTCTGCTAGCACAATATGCTCCAAAAGCATTGGAAGTGTACTCGTCACCATTGTCTGTGCAAAGATACTTCAACTTCTTCTCGGTCTCTCTTTCCACCATTGCATGGAACTCCTGAAAGTATTGAAATACCTCATCCTTCATCCTTAGGAAATACATCCACAACTTCCTTGATGCATCATTAATGAAGGTCATAAAATACTTACGGCCGCCAAGTGACTCCACTTCGATTGGGGCCACAAACATCCGAGTATACCATACTGAGCACTTTTGTTTTTCTTTTGCTCGTTGAACTGAATGATACTCGATACTGCTTGCCATAAAGGCAATGATCATACGGCTTCAGGACACTTCCTTTGGATAAGGGTGTCTTGGATTGCTTTGCCAACAGATGCAATCCCTCTTCACTCATGTGAAACAGTCTTCTGTGCTATAAGTCTGGTGACTTCTTGTCTTTTGTTGCATTAAGACTTCTCAGACAGATCTTCATTTGAGTCCTGTACAGTGTTGAAGACATCTCTCCTCTAGCGATTGTCAAAGCTCCTCCTGTCAGCTTCCAACGGCCATTTCCAAATGTACTTGTATAGCCCTGTCGGTCCAGGGTGCTTCCGGAGATAAGATGGAGGCACAAATCTGAAACATGTCTCACATCTTTGAGAACCAGCTTGTGTCCGACATTAGTTTGAATACTAATGTCTCCAATACCCATAATCTTCGAATAGCTAGAATTCTATATTCGAACAGTGCCAAAATCTCCAGCGTTGTACGAGCTGAAGAGTTCTCTGTGGGAAGTGGCATGATAGGATGCAGCTGTATCTATCACCCACTCTGTACAGCTGTGGTCAGCCATGTGAAGGTAATCCTCCTCTTCACCAGCTGCAAGAAGTATTTCATTAGTTGTTGTGACTACCGTGTTTTCATCTCCCTTTGGCTTACTGCTTTGGCCTTTATCTTTTCGGTTTGGACAGTTCCTCTTTATGTGACCCTCCTAGCCACAATGAAAGCAAATGAAGCTAGAGTTACCTTGACTTTTACTGTCTCTGGATTTACTTATGTTGTTCCATTTGCCTCTACTCTTGCTTCTTCCTCTATCTCTTCCTCTACCTCTGTCTCTACCTCTATCTTCTGTGACAAGAGCATGGGACTGATTACCTCCCATGTCTTTCCTCCTTATCTCTTCATTGTACATGGCATCTGTAACCATGCTCATGGTCAGCTTCCCCTCTGGTACAGAGTTGCTAAGAGAAACCACCAACATCTCCCAGCTGTCTGGTAAAGAATTGAGCAGTAGAACGGCTTGCATTTCATCGTCCAAGGGCATCTTGACGGTTGCAAGTTGATTCACCAGATTCTTGAATTGACTGGTGTGATTGGCAACAGACACACCATTCTTCAACTTTATATTTACAAGCCTTCTCATCACTAAGGCTTTGTTTCGGGCGATCTTTGACTGGTACATTCCTTCTAACATTATCCAAAGGACATATGTATCTGTCTCCTGGGCGACATGGTGGAACACACTGTGGTCTATCCATTGTCTGATACAACCGACAGTCTTTCAATTCATCTTTATCCAGTCTCCAACCTTCACTTCTTTCGGTTTAACCCCTTTTAGAGCAATAGGGTCAAACAAGTCTTTATAATATAGGATGTCTTCCATCCGCAACTTCCAGATTGCATAATTGGAAGGATTCAACTTGATCATGGATCCTGAAGTTGATGTGGATTCCTCTATCATCTGCTTTCTTTTTACAGAAATTCTGAATCAAAAATATGACCTTACAGATCTCTCCGGAATACTCCAAATAGTTGGAAACCACTATTGGATCACCAAAATCGAACTTCAAATGGCTCAGATCTAGCTAAAATAAGTTCAAAGGTTCAGATCTGCGTATGTACTGTAGCCGCGTAGCACCGGATAACTCCTCGGCCATTGGGTCAGGTCGAGTTAACCTAACTAGTTAACTGGTCAACAACGGCTGACTTAGACGACACGTGGCAGACACGTGGGCTGACTTGGTAGACGCGTGGCAGACACGTGACGCTGACGTGGCGATGACGTCACTGTCACACCTAGGTCAGTTGCTTTCTTCCTTCTGCCGCGCGTGTGGCGCGTGTCTGTGACTGAGATGATGCGCCGGTGATGTCAACGGTGCATGTGGCGCATGTCTGAGAGTGGACCTCATATGCTTTCTTCAGAGGGCGCGTGGGGACTCTTCTTGGGCTCGACTTTGCAGTTCTAGACTTTTCTGGTCGAGAGCTTCCTCTCGGTATGCTCAAAATTAAATTTTGAGCAACTTGATTTCTGGGGTAGTTTTGAAAAACACACTCTGTTTTTTCGAAAATCGACCAATGTGGCTCTGATACCACTTGTTAGGATTAATGCACACCCATAAATCAATCACACACAGAAAAGACACAAGATATTTACGTGGTTCGGCAATTGCCTACGTCCACGGAAAGAGATTACCACTATAGAATTATCCCGGATGGAGATTACAACTCACACCTTACAACTCTCTATAGAACTCTCTTACTCACACAGATTATACACTCTATGTTGCCTTTGTCTATTTTCTGATTGTTTAAGCCCACAACTCTTCCCAGTTTATACACAAACAGGAGAGCCAAACTCAACCTTTGCTTGCCAACAACCAACTACCAAAGTTAATAGCAAGCCATCTTAGGTTTGAAAAACTTCAGCAAGTTTGTAGCCTCCATACTTGACTTCCATAGCCAAGTTCACATTGGTGTGGATCTTTGACATATAGTAGTTGTGGTCAATCGCAAATAGAGGAATGAATTTTGGTTTGCAATGGTTCATCGGGATGCGGGTTACATTTTTGTTTGTTGGCTAAGTAAAAAAGAAATAAGAAATCTGATGTTGTTAGATTTGGGATTTGTGTTTTGAAACATATTTTTGAAAGAAAATTTTCAAAAACATATTTGGCTATAAATTTTTTTAAAAGAAAAATGCTATGGACCCTAAATAAATTATTTAATTTTTTATTAAATCTCTCACATGGTGTGAGACCCACACAAATCACATGTGTGTGGGTCCCATACCCATGTGAGAAATTTGATAGAAAATTTAGTGTTTTATTTGAGATCCCTAGCATAACTCTTTTCAAAAAAAAATTCAAGGTTATTTCTCTTCATTACACATCAATCAATCGTTTTCTCTCTCTCTCTCTCTCTCCTTTTCAATCACTTTTTTTCTCACACACATTACTTAACTATAACAAAATATCAAATCATCACAAACTCTCAAACTCTAAAACTATTTTTAAAATATACAACCAAACAAACCAAACAAATTCCTAAACTCTCACCTCAAAAAAAAATTTTGAAAATTTATCTCAAAACACAAACCAAACACATATAATTTCCATTTTCAAAATTCACTTTTTTTTTAAAAAAAAAATCATATTTTTTTTTATTTTTCATTAATTTTTTTAATATTTTAAGTAATTTTTTTTTAATTTTTAGACATACTTAACATAAATATTCTTAAAAGGTATAATATTTGTGAAAAAAAATGTTTAAAAAATTGACTAAATACCAAAAATACAAAAAATATCAAAATTCAATACATTTTCATGTTTTTGTGTATTTGTTAATTTTTTAAAATATTTTTTTCACAAATATTTTACTATTTAGATACATCTAAGTAAAATACATATAAAAAAATTAAAAAATTGCTTAAAACTTTAAAAATATTCACAAAAAAAATACAAAAAACTCAATTTTCAAAAAATTAAAACCAAACACACTAATAACGATTTCGAAATCTGACGTTTTTATGTTTTCTGAAACAAAATAACAAAAGGTTTGAGTATACTTATCCTTTTTTGTGCAATTTTTTTTTTTTTTTTTTTCCCCCAACAATAGGATCATATTTGGTTCTTTTGTCTAAATTGGAGGTAAATATTAACAATTTTAGAACACTTTTCAATTTTTTAAAGTGAACATCTAGACAAAATTAATAAAAATTTAAATGAAATGATCAAAATTAAAACTAGACTTAAAATGTAGGGATCAAATTGTTCAAATTAAAACTATAGAGATTAAAATGAAATTTGAGTCAAACTACTAGGATAAAAAGTGTAATTAATCCTTTTTCTGATTTTAATACTACCTGTGTAACTCTTGATTTGTTACAAATTCAAACTAATAAAACCCACCTCTTTTGCCCCATTATTCCTAATTATACTAAAATTCATATATTCTTTAATTAATTGTCATCCAATACCTTTCCGATCTCCATCACTCGGAAAGTGTGATGATTATCGGTGTTGAACATGTATCTGTTAGTAAAACCTATTTTGGGAAATGGGTTAAAAGTCACTTCTCAGCTTTTAACTGACTTTCCTCTCTTACAAAAAAGTCAAAAAAAAGCCAAAAAGTAATTTTTAACCATCTTCCCAACACAACCCTTTTGCCCTATTTTGCTTATGGTTGAAATGACAATATCTTCATCAACAGGCCACAGTCAAACCAGACTCTGATTTGAATTATGAGTATTGTGTTTACAACTCAAGCATATCCACTTGGTTTGGTGTTGGTGCCTCTTTGTTTTTAATGGCCAGTCAAGTCCTTATAATGGTGACAACCCAATGCTTCTGCTGTGGGAAGGCTTTCAAACTGGAAGGTTCAAGGGCTTCCACACTTGTTCTTTTCATAACCTGCTGGTATGTTCATACTCTGTCACACTGATCTTGAATAGAATTGGTACATTATCACATTTACTCTGATTGTTTTGGTAGAAAACGTGGTTTAGGAAACATTTTTTCATATTTTTTTGCACAAGGCACAACGAAAAATGAAAGTCTAATGGAAAATATTATTCTTGTTCGACACAAAATATACTTATTTGGAGCAAAACCATTTTCCAACTTGCTAAAACATTTTCTAGACTAAGGTACTTGTCACTAGCACCTGTGAAGCATGGACACCTCTCTGGTGGTCACGTACTCATCTCCGACTTGAGACACGTTGGGGAACCCTATATATATATATATTTATTATTTTTTTCGTAAAAATAACATACCAAAATTGATGAATTTGATGATAATCAATATTTGACGTATAATAATTATATGCTTTGCACGTGTTCCCTATGCATTGTGGCTTACATTTTTGAAACTGTGTGTCCGCATGTCATGTGTCTGTGCGTCTTAAATTAGCACATTGCTTCTAAAATCTCAACCAAACAAAGGAAAACTTTTTCTATAGAAAATGTCTTCTAATTTCAGTAGAAAAATGTTTTATGCCGAAATAGATGGAGCGTTATATTCTAAACTATTACCATGAATTCCTCACCTTTGATAAAATAAAATTGTTCACTTCACACCTGGTAGTTCACACCATACTTAAATCAGCAATTGAATTTCTCAGGGTGTTCTTCATCATCACAGAGGTGTGCTTGCTAGCTGGTTCAGTGATGAATGCCCATCACACCAAGTACCGGGCCATTTTTGGTGAAAACCTTCCCGTTTGTCATTCCATGAGAAAAGGAGTTTTTGCAGCCGGGGCAACTTTCGTTTTCTTGAATTGCATAGTCTCCGAGCTTTACTGTATTTGCCTTTCCGATTCCGAGGAAAGCTTCGACCCATATGATGAAGAAGCTAGTACTGCTCTGATAATCTCAAAATAAGCTCAGTTATGGTGATATTGAGCGTCAAATCGTGCTAGCTTCGACTGTGTCGACTCTCTCTGCGTGAATTTGCTTGCTTTGTTGCCCGTCTGCATTGGATTTCATGTTGTAAATTAAGGGTTGGTGACAGTTTGTATTCCAGTACTTGTTTCTTTCATGACTCTCTTTTGTTCTTGCTAGTGTGAAATTTCTCATTGGATATGTGATATGTGATATATAAACATCAACAATAGGAGGTTGTTGTTCAATGCTCCTTTATGGTATGTAAAATTGTGAGGACTAAGATATGGATATGAAGGTCAATGTGTGTTGTACATGTAACAAAAAATTGTGTCATCTATCCAGCTGAATAATGCAATTATGTGGTTTGTTTCAAGATTAACGATCCATCAAAGAGGATCAACAAGTGATCAAAGGCCACACAAAGAAACGCTTTGAAGGGGGTACCAAGGACTAGAATTTAAAAAGGATCTCAAAAAGATTTAGTAAGGAACTGAGAGCATCTCTATTCGAGTTGTCAATTCTTATGTGGCACTTTGACAAGTGCGTTGTGCTCCATCTGAACTTCCAAAAATGAAATGGCATTTGGCATGTCTTGAATAATGTCAATTTTGACATAACAATAGGAAGATGCTAAATTATTTGATTTTCATTATTTTAATAGTAAGGACCTACGAAAGTATTAAAAAATATTAAAGTATATACTGTTTAAAAAATAATAATAAAATAATAAATTTAATATATCGGGCGAGTATTCTTTCTAGAGATGTCAAATTCATATGTCAATTTGACACCTAAGCCTTCAAAATAATTTTACATACAAATTTTTCAAGGAGGGGAGTAGAAATGTTCTAAGAAATTTATTACATGAGTAAGAGTCTTTACATATGGGTATTTTGGTGAAACCCCCCTTTGGGACTTTTTATTAGGATAAAGGATAACTCAATCAATTTTCTTTCAAAATTTCCTTGACTAGGAGATGTCTGCCTCAATAAAGACATTCTATAATTTGTCTCTTTTTTTAATGGCAATATTACCCTTCTATATATGTATCATATATTTGAAATCTGAGTTGATATATAATTTACGAATCTGCGATAATTTGTGAAATCGGGAATGCAATCTGCGAAATCAATCAAAACGATCTTCAAATCTGAAAATCTCGCAGCCGAAGATTTCTTCCTTGGTTAACAATAAACGATCTCGTCGCCGACGATTAACACTCTCAATTAAACGAGAGTTTATATTTCAAATATGTGCAAATCTGTATCAGATTTTGAGAATTTTATTGAGATTTGTGAGTGTTAATCGAGTTTTAGAGATTTTTCTTCTCAATCAGGTATATTGATTTGTTGATTAATTATTTTTTTTGTTTGTTTGTTTGTTTTTTATTTTGATTTATTTTTGTTGTGTTTGATCTAATTTTGTTTGATAGAATTAGAGTAAAATTTTACTCTGGTTCTATGTGTTCTGTTTTTTGTTTAAGAGAATGAGAGTACAATTTTACTCTGGTATGTGCTCTGTTTTTTGTTTGAGAGAATGAGAGTACAATTTTACTCTGGTATGTGCTCTATTTTTGTTTGATAGAATGAGAGTAAAATTTTACTCTGGTATGTGCTCTGTTTTTGCTTGATAAAATGAGAGTAAAATTTTACTCTGGTATTCTATACTTCTGCTAGTTGTGTTTTGGACTTGTAGTGACAGTAAAATTTTACTTTGATAGAAATTTTACTGTTAATTGATTACAGATTTGAAAAATAGTTCCACCTCTTATGTTATTATGCAAGTATGGTAATTGTACCATTGTGTTCAAGGTTGTGTCAAACTGCATATTGAAGGATTTAACTAATTTCTTAAGTTGTAAATTGAAGAAGTTTGACAGTAGTGGTTCCATATTGTTATCGTACTGTTTACCTAGACATTCGCAATGCATGATTGATGATGGTTCTGATTTTCAGAATATGCTGTCGCTGATTTATTCCCTTGGTGTTGACCGGGTTAATGTGACTATTACTAAAATGGGCATTTCAAATGAAAAACATGGAGTTAAAGAATCGGGGGACGCTAGTGGATCCAACATTACTGATGATGAAATGGATTTACTCCCTATGTTTTGTCAACATGAAGAAAGGACTATGTTGTCTTGTGGATGGGTGAATGGAATTACTCATGTAGGTCAAAGATTTATTAAAGGTGCAAAGGATTTTCGGACTGCATTATGTAAATATGCCACTAAGATAGGATTTGAGTTTGTGTATGTGAAGAATGAGAAGTATCGGGTTACTGTTATGTGTTCAATACGGGAGTCCAAAGGTTGTTTATGGCGAGTACATGCATCTCTATAGAGTGCTAATAATTTTTTCTACATTAGGACTCTACATGATGAGCATAGTTGTGGAGCTGTAGTTCGTACTTCTAAAAACTCAAGGATGAATTCAAATTTGGTTGCAAGATTGATTGTTAATGAAGTTCGTGGAAATCCCCAAACTCGTCCAATTGATGTTGTGCGTCAATTTACAGATCAATACGAGCTCACCATTACGTACAATCATACTTGGTTGGGAGTTAAAAGAGCTAGGACTATTACTTTTGAGGATTTCTCTATGTCTTATGATAAGATTCGATGGTATATGGATATTATGATGAGCACAAATCCTGGTAGCTATTTGCGTCTTGACTATAACAATCAAAGTGGATGGTTCAAGAGATTTTTTGTTGCATTTAATGCTTCCATTCAAGGGTTTAGGCATTGCCGTCCTCTACTGTTTATCGATGGAACTTTTCTAAATGGGAAATATAAGGGCACTTTGTTAATAGCTACAACGAAGGATGGAGATCAATGTATATATTACTATAGTTTATTGAAAAGTAACAAGTTACTTATTCTTAAAGTAACATGTTACTTATTTTCAGAGTAACATGTTACTGTTATTCAGAGCAAAAATCTACTATATTTGTCATTTTCGTTTAATATACTTACTAATTGTAAAATGCTATTTTTCAGGTTTTTTCTCTCTTGCAATGGCAATTGTCGATACAGAGACTATAGACAGTTATGAATGGTTTTTTATGCATTTGTTGAATATATTATTGGATAAAAGTCCAATTACCTTCATATCTGATTGGAACGCTGGACTGTTAGAGGCTTTACCCAAGGTTTTACCTACTGCTTACCACTATTTTTGTCTCCAACACTTGAAGGCCAATTTGAGGGATAGGTTCTCTGGTCCAAGTTTCATCAATACTTTTTGGAGTAGAATAGTTTTTTGGTTTTCTTTATGTGCTTATGCACCAACAGTGGGATGTTTTAATCAGTGTTTGAAAGAATTACAAGATGAGGGAAAATGGATTGTTTGTAGGTTTTTATCCAATTTTCCCTATGACAAGTGCACTAATGCATATTTTAAAGGACAAAAATACGATGAAATGCACTCGAATGTGGCGGAATCTTTCAATTCATGGATCTGTCAAGCTCGTCATTTGCCCACTACGAAGATAATTGATTCAATTAGGTTGAAGATCATGGATTTGATGTCAATAATGAGAGAACAAGCTAAGAAATGAAATACTTTTCTTTGTCCGGAGATGGATTCAACATTAGTAAATGCTCTTAAAAGTGGAAGAACTTGGTTGGTTAGTCATTCAAGTGATCATGTTTTTGAGGTTCAATCCTAGCTAGCGTTGACCTCTTGAATAAAACTTGCTCATGCTACCAATGGCAATTGAGTGGATTTCTTTGTGCTCACGCGACGACCACTATCCAAAAGAGCAGAGGTGGTTTGTATGCACACATGGAACCATTTTATTACACTAGCAAGTTCAAAGCTTGCTATGCTGAGTCCGTTTATCCAATACCCACTATTGAGAAACCTCCTGTAGCTATAGATGAATTTCTTGTCCTTCCTTTAATTTATAAGAAGCCACCTGGTAGGCCAAGGAAGAATAGGATTTCATCTAAGGGTGCGAAGATAAGACGAATACAGTGTGGTAGATGCGAGAAGTACGGTCATAATAAGAAGACTTGCAAAGAGACATTGCCATTAAAGACATTATTGCTTTTGTAATAAAAGTATGAAAATAATGCAGTTCTTCTGCAATAAATAGTCCATAGCAATAATAGTATAGTCTTTTAGACTAGACTTGTAATGAGACATTGCAATAAAAAGACATTTTTACTATGTTCTTGAATGGTTGTCTATCTAAGTTTCTGATTTGCTTTGTGGTTGAGTTTGACATTTTAATATATTTTTTAATGTGATTGAATAAGTTTCATGTAAATGAACTTATAATGGAGTTTTTTCAATAGGTATGAAGGTTTGAAATGACTGTGCTCAGCCTTTGCTTTCAGAGTAAAATTTTGTTGTACTTCAAAGTAAACTTTTACTTTAATACAGAGTAAAATTTTACTTTTTTCAGAGTAAAACATTACCTTTATTCACATAAAAGTAAAACTTTACTCTATTTCAAAGTAAAAATTTACTATGTTGTTGAATGGTTGTCTATAGCTGTGATGAACCTGTGGTTTCATAGTAAAATTTTACTTTTATGTAAAGTAAAATTTTACTTTTAAATTCAGAGTATAACATTTTACTCTTATTTTATAGTAAAATTTTACTTTTATTACTTTTATGCAGAGTAAAATTTTACTTTTAGATTCAGAGTGTAAAATGTTTCTCTTATTTCAGAGTAAAATTTTACTTTTATGCAGAGTAAAATTTTACTTTTTTTCAGACAGTATGTTAGTCCCTTAGAAAAACATTTCCAACCTGCACAAAATTTACCACAATACACAAAATCCCCTGATGCTCATCATGCAATCTTTGTGCAAAAATAATCTAACTTGTATCATTGTATTCTATCCATAACAACGTTCATTCCTAGTCAAAACAATATCCTACTATAATAATGTATTAAATACCAAACTACAGTAAAATTTACTAGAACAATAGACATAGCATGTACTATCTAATACTCTTTTAGTATTCTTTCACTTACAATTACTTTTTCACCATTCTTTCATTTACAAAAGCTAAAATTACATACATCATTCACAGTAATTCCCAAAAGTTGTCCACATCGTCGTCCTCGAAGTCTTATCTCTTGGCTATTTTTCTTTTGAGGTTGAATTGTTCCTCACTCCATACTTTTGGATAATCATTCAAAAATTGATGCACTATTGATGCTTAGAAATTGTTAATTTCATCATCTTCTATAGAATTTGCAATAGACTCATCTCTTATGATTTGGCGCATGATATAACATACAATAATTCTGCAATCAACACTGTTAATAAAAATCAAGATCTTGTTAGATTTAGTCAAATTTGAAAACTACCAATTCAAGCATGTAGTAGTAGAGTGAAATACTTATGATGTTGGACATTGTTGTGGACTATCGTTCACCGAAACCAAGTTTGAAACTTTCTTGTACCTCTCTTCCTTTTTGTTGGCCAACTTGTTCTTCACATATGTTATCTAACATCATTGCATAATTGTTTGGTCACGATTAAATACAAGAATAAAACACAGTAAAAATTTACTGTTAATATGATGCCAAGCACTTACAATCTGTTTTGCATCCTTAAGGTAAGGATCTTCTCTATTGTCTCTTGGCCTTAAATAATTGTAATGCCTCCACTTATCAAATTCATTGTCCAATACAAGCAGTGTCCAGTGATAGGGTTTTTCTTCCTTCTTGTTCCCATTGGAGTTCATGCAAAAGTGAAAAAATCTGTACCCACTCAAATCTTGCTCAAACACTTAGTCAATTAAATGATTTCTCAAATCTCCATAACCCCATTTCACTAGTGGCTGCATTTAATCATATAAGAGTGTCATGTGTCAAGTTGTGTTGGTGATACACTACATGAGTTGTCAATCTTTGGCAAACCAAATAGTAAAAATTAACTCTAAAATACAGTACAATATTACACTAAACCACAGTAACATTTTATCAATTCAATCTAAACACAAATTGATGGCTTACCTAACAAAGGCTTGAGAAAAAGAATGGTTTATTCTTTTCTGGCTTCTTTGCTTGTTGCTCAATCCGAAGCATTTCTACAAAGCTGTCAATGACCTACAAAAACAAAAATCAACTAAATACATGTTAATAAAATGAATTATTTTTAGTTATTGAAGTGAACACTAGTCATTGAAAATTATATGGCCATTTACATTATTTGCAGTATCATCATCTCTCAGAATTGCATCCACATCATGCAATGTCACATATACTCCATTTCCTGTGCTGGATCATATGATTGCACTAGTCATAAGGTAAAAAAATGTTGATTAACACGTTGCAGTTTAATAACAGTAAAAATCTGTTGTTTGATAAAATTAAAATGGTCTTACTTTGTGGTTTCCAAATTATAAATCTTGCTTAGTAGACACTTATCATTCTCATCAAGCAATTTGCATATTGCAACCTTATCTGGAAACAAAACCCTTTCAACTGGCTTTGGTTGGCTTTGAGGCAAGTTGTCAATACAAATCACGTCATTTGATATCACTTCAATTGCTTGTTTTGTGGTCTTTTTTTTCTTTACCACTCTTGTTTCACATTCAAAATCAGACATCTCTTTTTTTTTCTCGCCTTGATTTTGATTTTTTTGACCATGGATGTTTGCAATGGCTCTATGACTACAGGTGTTTCTTTCAATGTAGCCTGAATCCTAAAGTTTTGCTCTTGTTCTACTCCTTTAGCATGTGATATTTCTTTAGAAGCAAAAACTTGGGTAGCTGCATGAACTGCATTTTCTTCAATCTGTTCAACCAACTGTTTATTTTCAGATTCGAGTACTTCAAACTCCTTTATTAGTTTCTCCATTTCTTTCTCTGTGTTGCTCATCTTTTCTATCATTTCTTTTGTTTTTGCCTCTTGATCCTCTTATATTTTTTGCATTGTTTCCCTCATTTTCTTCAATTCTTCAACCAATGCCTGTAGACACCCCATTTTGACCAGCCCTAAGACTTGGGCACTTTCTTTTGACCACCCACTGATAAAAATTAGAATATGTCATTTTATGAATTTCTCAGCCGAAAAATCAAATTGAAGCTTTAATCCCAAATCTCACCTATTTTGGTTAAATTATTTTATATCACTAATATTTTATCAATTTGTAGTATTTTATAATTTTTATCTAATTTTATGTGTGTGTACACATTTTTAGGTGTTTTTATATAAAATAAAATAAAAAACAAACAAAAAAAATAAAAAAATGAAAAAGAAAATAAAAAAATGAAAAGGAGAGGGTCAGATGAAGATAATGGGTTTTGGGATGGAAAAAGATTTTGTTTTTGCTGGATTCAAAGGGGAACAGAGTGGACATTATGATGACAAGTTTTGGGTGGAAAATAATTCGGTGGAGTGGGGCTCAATTCGGTGAAGTGGGTTTGAAAAGTGGTGGAGGAAATTGAAAAAAGAGGAGGGCAGGTGAGAGTGGGTGGAGAGGAGACACACACAACAAAGACCTCACTCTCTTCAATGATTCACGGATACACTGATGAAGGCACTGATCTGGGCAAGAAAACATAGACAATTGATAAAAAAACTGGCTCTCTCTCAAAATATTTTTTTCTGACTAAGCTGCAGCTTCTTGATACAAGAAAATGGTGAAAGTAAAACTGGGTGTGGGTTGAAACCACTCCATCCAACTCTCTTTCTCTCTCTTCCATTCTCGCACCAATTCTTCACACTATTAACACATGCATGACACTACAACACACACGCACTGTTTTTCAGAGAGAATGTACACATGAAAAAAAAAAGGCTCTCTCTCTCTGGGTCTCTTATCTCTCTCTCTCTTGGGTTGCATTTTTTAGGGGAGGAAGCTGGGCACACATACATGAGGCACACATATACACATACACGAGGCACACACACACATTAGTATACACACACCATACACCATACACACATGGCAGCAGCCCCTTCACCACTCAACCCACACGGTAGTAGCCCCTTCACCACTCAACATACACGACACACACGGGACACATACGCACTCATCACACACAAACAGACCCAACAGACACACGGCATTGGAGCCAACACACCATTCACGCACACACGGTTTTAGAGAGAGAGAGAGAGCACACACACCCACACGATTCACACACCATTGATACACACATCAACACATTCACAACACAGACACATACACATCACACACACGGGGCTGTTTCAAGAGACAGACACTCTTTATCTCTCTCTGTCTCTTTGGGTGTGCATGGCAAAAGGAACATCTGTGGAGTTGCGTTGCTGAAGCCCATAAACATCTGTATGAAGTTCTCTCCCTCTCGGCATCTCTCGGCAACACCAAAAAATGATCATCATCTCTCTCTCGGGTGCTCCTATAGCTATCCAGGTGTTGGTTTTTGCCCAATTTCAAGTGATTCCATGTGCATTATTGTTCCGAAGTTCAGTTGTTGCTCCGGTGGGGCCTCCAGTGAAAATGAGAAGTATATGGATTGAGGCCTGTTGGATTGAAGACACGTGGATCTTTGCTAGTTGATGAATAGCCGAGAGTTAAACCTTTTATTTTTACTTTGAGTGTTTGTGAGTTTTGATTTTATTCATTTCCCTCAGATTTGTAATATTTAAAGTGTTGTAATAATCCCCAACCCGCTTCTTTCTATCCCATTCTTTAATCGTTTTCCCTACCTGTATATATGTATATATCTAACATACCATACATATCCATGCTTTGCATCCATGCATATCCATGCTTTGCATCCATGTTTCATGCATCTTGATTCGGCTAAGTTTGCATCTTTGTGATTGGATTTCATCAATTCTTATATGATTTTGTGTGCTATAGCAAGTGTTGCAATGTTTCACATGTCATGTTTTAGAAGCCAGATCTTTAGAAGCATTCTTGTGTATGAATTGCATTAAGATTTGTATATAAGATAATGCATATTTTACCAACTTTGTTTTGTAGCTATTCGCGGGACGTCGGTAAATCTGTGAGTTTTTATGCTTTAGCATCCCGCTTGTACATAATTTTCTTATTATGTTTAACATCCTACCATGTGGCTATTTGCTTAAGTGATAAACTGTTTGAATGCATGTTGATGAAGGCTTGTTACTTGAATTGGAATGATTCGACGATTGTACGTTTTAAGCCCACTTTGTGGTGACAAATTCACAAACTCTAAACCCACTTGAGGTGGGAAATTCAAACCTTTTTCAAAAAACAAATATGAAATCGAATTATTCCAATTTGAGCAAACTAGTCTATACTTGTATACTTCACATAGTAAATTTTAGGATTTACTAAAATAATCAGAACATGAACATATAAAGAAAATAAAAGTCATGCCATATTTTAGTAGAGGTCGATCTTTTGATCGGGTGAGCGGGGGTGCTCATTATTGACCTTCCCCTCTCATACCTAAGGTTCCGAGCCAAGCATCTTTGGTTACGACGAATAGTGGCCTTGGCACGAGTCATGGGTTTCCTAATTTTCCAAAATATTAGGTGGCGACTCTAAGATCTGATGACGCAGTCCATTTTTGACAAAATTGCAATAAAATGGATTTTCAATAAAAGTTGTCAAATCTGGACTCTCATCGACGTTTCACATTGCACTCGTGAGACTAGATCAAAGAGATCTCGGGAGTCCGAACTGTTTAACGCGCGCGAGTACCCCCGGACATGTTACAATGCCATATTCTCACTTTTCAGCCTCTTGTTTTCTTTTTAAACTCATTCTAATTTCCCAAGATCAATGAAGTCCTTCAAAGATTGATAATCTCATAAAGCTTCAGTTATATGATCTTCATCTTCTCTGGTCTCCAAATTTTCCTCTATGTCCAATGCATCTTCTTCCTCATCATTACGAACGAGTTTCATTTCTTCTCTGGAAAATGGGCTTCAGTTCATTGTGATTCACCTGCATTTGAAAAATGGAAAAAGAAAAGAAGTCAGCAATAAAGCAAACTTTAACCACCAAAGTAAAATTTTACTCTGTTTCAAAGTAAAAGTTTACTCTGATTGTAAGTAAACTTTTACTCTATTCAAGAGTAACATTTTATTATGTAAGTATAATTTTAAGCAAAGTGAACCAGTAAGGCTAAGATTGAAAAGATGATACCTCTTCGAGCTTTAGTGTTTGCAATGACCTCTTCATCAGCTTTTTCCTCAACGTTGATAAGTCCCATTGAAGGAGCCTTAGACATAAATTGTTTCCTTCAAGTTGAATGAGGGTAATGTGCTCGCATAACCAGTGCTATAAAATGAAAAATCGAAATTAGTTAATTCTCTAAAGATAGATTGCGTAATATTTCAAGTAGTTCAATTTACTTACCAAAAGAAGAAGTACACATCCAGTTACATTTTCAAGACTTCCTAATGAAGACTAGATTAAAGTAGTCAACGTGGATGCAACTGCAGTCGACCATGCATATGAATTCATCATTTTCGAATCTTCTACAACAACAAAAGCCCATCTAACTGTTAGACCTGTTATTGGTAATAGCAAAGTTGCCACAACAAATAAACACATTATTCATGCAACATCCTCAACACCAACTGTCGTTGTGCCTTCCAATGCATCTCCTAATGCCTCTCGCAAACTCTGTACGGATATTCTTGACATATTACGAAACCTTCTCTGCACAAAATGAGACGTCTACTTTTTTCATTCCCAATTTTATCCCAAAAATCAAAGTAATGTCACTGTCCCGTATGTCACACGTTTTCCCCCCCAAGCTTGAATCTGTTTGCATGAAAGTCATAAAACTTGATCACATCCATGACATTATCGTCAACTTTCTTGAACTTTTTCAACACCACATCTTCTTTCTTCCAAAAAGATTTAAATAACATCTCAAAAGGTGTTATCTCGAGGGCAATAATGTATCTTTCAGTGAACCTTGTATCTCTCATTAGGTTTATCAATGAAACAACATTTGACCTATATTGTTTCACATAGTTCTCCCTCTTCTGTACTCTATGTACAATATTCGACTTCGAAAGTTTTGTTGTTGAAGGCATTGGATTGCTTTCATTAGAGCCTTCATTATCACTAGCGGCGCCCTTCCTCAATCTTGTTGATAGAAGCACAAAATTATCATTAGCTGCATTATCCACATTGCTCATGAATTTTTTACTACTTTTGCTTTCTTTCTTTTTTTCCAAGGACTTTCTTCTTTTGTATAGCCGTAGATGAAACTTCAAAATCATCATCATCATCATCATCATCATCACTACATTTGTTTCTAGTAACAATCATTTTAGAACACTAAAAAGTTTTCCTATATCAACAGTGTAACATTTTACTTTAAACAACAAAGTGACAAAACAATAAGCACTAAAGAAAATGCATAAACATGGTAACGAGACAGTAAAATTTTACTCTGATTGGAAGTAAAATTTTACTCTAAACAATATACCCTAGGAAATAAACAAAAAACACCTACAAAATTTCTAGAACCAAGAATCAAGAAAATCTTATCTCAATTTTGACTATATGCAACACAGTTCTGAAATTAATATGTACAATTCACATTCAAACCGAAATCAGAGAAATGACAAAACTGCAATCACATTCACATACATAAATAGATACATATATATATATATATATATATTCATATACAAATTGATATGCACATTTATGTAATGAGTAAAGGTTACAGAACAAATACAACAAGAAATCAAGAGGCATTGATGAAAGCATAAAAATGCACAAAACATTGTAATGAAATAGCAAAGTATTAAAGTAAAATTTTACTCTGTTTATAAGTAAAACTTTACTCTCATTGCAAGTAAAATTTTACTTTGATTGGAAGTAAAATTTTACTCTGAACAATATACACTAGAAAATAAACAAATATATATATATGTATGTGTGTGTCAAATATATTTTCAATAAATGCATAAATGTTAAAATTAACTACAGCCAAAATTCATGAAGCAAGTGAAATTGAAAACAGCGAAATTACAGAACCAAAACACTACATAAATCAAAGCAATGAAATTGAAGCAAAACTGCATACACCGTTCCGAAATAATTCTCCAATACAAAGAATAATCAAAATATATATATATATATATAAAGGTTTCACATTCAATGGATTCACAGAAAAATAAAACAAAAAGAGGAAAAAATCACTTGCAAAATGTGGGAGAAGTGTGGAAGTACAAAAATCACGACTCACGAGGTGTGTCCAAGAGAGGGAGTAAAGCTCAATGCAAAGTTCAACATTTGAGCGCAAGCGACGAACCTGTAACGTTGCAGGAGTAGAAAGACAAAGTAGGTCTAGAGAGAAAGAGAGTAATGAGACTCGGATGCTAGGGTTCTCAAATGACGATTTTCAGAGGAGGGTTTCCAAGCAATGAAGTAGAGTGAGGGAAGCGAAACGGTGTAATTGTTTCATAATTCCCCACTTATATAGAAGGGTATTTTAGTCTTTTCATCATATTTTTTAATTTGAGGAACTTTTGGGGCCATTATTTGATTCCGTGGGCTTCACACAAAAAAGGCCCAAATGAGAGGGGCTTTTCACCAAAAATCCATTTACATATCTATGGTGAAAAAAAAAAAAAAATCAGTCCTAAATCTAAGCCAAAATTGGGTTTTTTACAATCCAATGCAATCCAATAGAAAATCAATAACGTAACAATTCAAACAAAGTTTTAGGAAGTCGAAAATTAATCCCAAATTGACTGAATAGGTCTTCCTACTAATCCAATTCAGAAAAATACTTTAAAAAAAGATAAATTATAAACACACCCCTAACGTTTACTTAAATTACAAATTATCCCTTGTGATTCTAGAAATTACATTATGTCCCCTAAAGTTTCTAATTTCATAACAAATAGATTTTTTTATTAATAAATCATCAAGTTAATTAACAATTTTTAATAATGTTAAATTTTTATTTCAATTAATAATTCAGATAATTTTATTATTGTATAGGTGAACAGTTAGAAATTTCACTTTTTCAATTAATTTTGTTAAATAAAAAATTCTGATAGGGAGGTATTTATAATTTTTTAAACCACATGAGACAATTCGTATTTTAAACAAATCTCAGGGAAGTATTTGTAATTTACCCTTAAAAAAAAGAGCTAAAACCGGACATGTTCGTGGCAAAATGTTGATGGAGGCCTCATTTGTTAACTATATATTTTAGCTAAAAAGTCAAAAAATTACTATAAGTTGTCACATCACTGTTTTTACTTTTTTGTATATATTTTCGTAAAAAGTTAAAAAATTACTAAAATAATTTGTTCCCAAACGAGACTTGAATAAAATTGATGCAACTAACATAATTACCGTGGTTTGATTTAGAGTTGTTTTGGAAATTAATTTTTTAAATAATTTTTAATTTTTAATTTTTTTATAAAATAATATATAAAAAAATAAAGAGAATAATCGGTTTTTTTGTAATAACATTTTGATTGAAACTTTATGTTACCAAAATAGGTCTTAGCCTTATCTCCAAAACCGTATTAATATAGTATATTATATTTAAATTTACATCATATATTTTATTATTAAGTAGGTGTTTGGAAACAAAATAAGTAGCTAAAACCTAACTTCGTGGCAAAATGTTGATTGAGGCCTCATTGGTCAATTACACATTTTAGTTAAAAAATTAAAAAAATATTATAAATTATTATATCACTATTTCTATTTTTTTGCACATCTTTTCGTAAAAAGTTAAAAAATTACTAAAATAATTTGTTCCCAAACGAGGCTTGAATAAAATCAATGCAACCAACATAATTACCGTGGTTTGATTTAGAGTTGTTTTGGAAATTAATTTTTTTAATAATTTTAAATTTTTTTATAAAATAATATATAAAAAAATAAAGAGAATAATAGATTTTTTTGTAATAACTTTTTGATTGAAACTTTATGTTACCAAAATAGGTCTTAGGTCCCGTTTGTTTTCAAAGATAGAATGGAGGGGATTCATAGTGAGAGAATTAAGTAAAATTGTGTTTGTTTTGATGATAGTTGTTATTGTTGGAATTGTTAAATTATTTTTATATAAAATAATAAAACAAATAAAAAAATATAAAAAATTAAACATTAATATTTTAAAAAAAATTCTCAATATATAAAAAAATTAAAAATTTTTTAACTCCCTCACGATTTTTCTAATACCATCTTCACCTCCTCCATCTCAATCCCACTTCCAACCTCCATCTATATCGCCTCCTCCATCCTAATCCCCTCTCTAACTCTACAAACAAACACAACAATAAATAACTCCACCTCCATCCTAATCCCTTCCTATCTATTTAATCCCAAAACAAATAGGGCCTTAGCATTAAATTATATTTTAAATTTACATCATATATTTTTTTTATTAAGTAGGTGTTTGAGAATCTCAAAATAAGTGTTTAAAAAAAAAAAAAAAAAAAAAACAAGTGTCCCGTGGCAGAAGGATAAATGGGAAAATAGCATGCTAATCATTTACTGAGAAAAATGATAGGTAAGTCCATTTTTTAAACCTATTTTTTAGATTTAATTATGCGTAAGTAAGATAATTGATTATATTATTTGACAAAATCAAAAAAATAAAAATAAATAAGCACATCTCAAACACTAGTATTTAGATGTGTAAAGTGCATATTATATGCACTGCGTAAGTTTTTACAAATATATATATATAAATTACCTTACAAAATCGTATAAGTTCTCATAAATATATGTAATTTGTGATTTCTCAAATTTTGATGGGTTAACTTATGTATGTTTGTAAAAACTTGTGTTATTTTGTAAGGTAATTTATGTATATTTATGAGAATTTACGTAAGTGCATATAGTATGTACTTGTACACTTAAGAATTATCAATAAATAAAAAAAAAAAAAAAAAAAACTAACCATATAAGCAATTCTCAAACAGCCTAAGAGTGTGTTTGTTCATAAATTTTAAAAGAAATTTAGAAAGTAAGATTCTATTTGTTTATAAAGAAATTGATGATAAAAAATGAAAATTACAAAAAGTGAAGTGAAAGAAAAGAAAAAGAAACGAAAATATTTTCTTGCGTACATTTGAACCAATGAAAATTTTTGTAAGAAAATAATGAGAAAAAAAAAATCATTGAAAACATAGGCAAAAAGAAAAACAAAATAACCTTGTCAAGATTTGTGGAAAAAAATAAATTTCTTAATATATGTTTTTAAAAAATGTTAGCATAACTAACAAACTAATATGACTTTAATTTCCATTACTTTTTAAGATTTTCTATCTAAACAAATATATCTATCTAATCAAACTGGCCTCAAAAGAAAAAAAATATATGAAATCTAATTATATTTAATCACATTTACCTATATTTTTTTTCTTTATTTTCAAATTTATGAATCAAATAGAGCGTGAATGCAATTTTATGAGGTATAACTCTTTTTCATTGTCACGACCTGCTCCTCGTACCTAAGGGTTAAGTATCGTGATGGCCAGTAATTGAAGTTGCCTCCGGCCAATTCTTGAACAAACAAATAAACACGAGCGGAAATAATATTTAAGTGAGGATACCAAAATAATCATTGGAATTTCTATTTTTATAACACAATTTATTGATCCAAAATGCTGATATTTACATATAACATACCATAAAAGTATTGTGTGTGTCTATTCTGCAACCCCGCGTCTAAGACTTTCTCAAAGTTATTTCTGAATTGCATTGTTTTCTGAAAATTGGTAAACAGTTATAAGCACATGGCAGAGTGAGAAATATTATGCTAAGAGTATAAAGGACACAAAATAATCATGGATAGTTATGTAACTAAAATATTTAAGATAACTTGGTCTGAACAAATAATCATTTAAGTAGCAAAACTGAGATTATGTAAATAAATAACCATAACCACGGTACAAAATAGAACAGAACGGAGGTAACAGGAGTGACAGTCAGAACAGAGATACGGATTCAAGTGGTGGCTCGTACAAATTATAAAAGTGGCTCCCACAATAGTGTAGCACTTATTTCCGCACAGCATTTTGCTCCGCACAGAACAGAAAGTCAATAGATTCATGACAACAGAGGGTCACAAAGTGACCAAATAAAGGCCAATGGTCATTTAAGTCCTCCAAGGCGTGGAACTCTTGTGGTGGTACTTACAAAACATAATTGTTTATAAGGACTCAAGAGGTGGCTCCCACTATAGCACTTAGCTCTATACAACACTTTGCTACACACCAGAAATCATAGGGTCAATAGATCTATGACAACAAAGGGCCACAAAGTGATCAAACAGAGGCCAATGGTTATTTAAGTCCCCCAATGCATGAGACTCCCGTGGTGGTACTTACGAAACATAATTGTTTATAAGGTTATTGTCAAATAATCATTAAAAGTTAAACAAACATATCCATGGGTTTTATTTTAACAAATAGAGTTTAGAAATTAATCCACATAATTGAAATATTAACATAATTTATAATAACTTATAAAACATAACTTGTATAAAACAAATTATGGTAAATCAAAACATACGTAAAATATATTATGATAACTCAAGGTATAATATAACTCACGTTAACTTTAATACATCACTCTTTCTTTCCACTATCAAAGTCTTTCTCGGCTTCTATTATTTTTTCTTCATTTTCTTTCCTTCTTTCCCTTCTCCTTCCTCTCTTTTTTTTTTTCCTTTCTTACCAGGTGAATCACCTCCTCCCTATTAGGGAGGTAAATACATCTGCTGGCTTTCCTTCTTTCCCTTCTCCTTCCTCTATTTCCTTCCTTTCTCTCTTTTTTCCTTTCTTACAGGGGAATCACCTCCTCCCCAAATAGGGAGGTAAATACGTCTGCTGGCGAACACGTGGCAGCACGTATATTTGATTCATAATTTATATAGATTTATAGTTATCTTTAATAAATATTTAAAATAATTATATTTTGACCTAATTTTCTAATATAACTATATAAATAAATTAATTCTTAATTAAATTACACTCTATCGTATGCCGACAGAAAATTAATTATTTATTTTACTATCATACCTATTATTATTATTATTGTTATTAATATTATTATTTATTTACTCTTACTTTTATATTTATTTATTTATTATCTTTAACTTTAATTTGACCCAACTAGTATTATAATTTCATATTTCTATTAACTTAGCCCCAAATAATAATTCCTAATTAATCTCATATTTGATAATCCAATGCCAAATTAGATTCTGCATTTATTATTATTTATTTAATAATATATTATCACATATAACCATAACACTAGTATAAAATTTAAGGAACAATTTAAGTTTTCGGGTTGTTACATCCATACTCTTGTCTTCCATACATCTCCATACTTTATTTTTTGGGTTTCATATTAAGCCCACAATAATAATCTAAACCGTGCATCTTGTAAATCTCATAATGAAAGCTGTCTATACAAAAAATTAACTTCGTTTAATATTGATGAATACATAAATAAATCACTTTTTATTTTATAGAATGAAAGATTTAAATTTAAAATTATAATTATTATCTATTTTAAAAAAAATAAGATGTAATTTATTTATATATATATATCTGATGAAATTGTTGGTTGTATAACTTATTTAAATTATTTAAATTATTAGAACAACAGTTTAAATTATAATATGGGCATAGAATAGGGTCAAAAAATGGAGTGTTTTGAGAAATTGGTAAAAAAAATTAATTTTTTGACTTTTTTAATAATTTTTTTAACAAAAAACTGAGTTATTTTGAATAAAAAAATTGACTTTTTTAATTTAAAAAATTAAAAATTCAAAAAAATTAATTTTTTTAACTTATTGTCAAAATGCTCCAATAAACTCTTAACTTTGGGCTATTTTGAGAAGATAGTTATAATTAATTTTTTGACTAAAAATTACTTAAGTAATTTTTTTTTAGAGAAAAAGTGAGTTATAATCTAAAGGGTCTTTGTTATCCTTTTATTTGAAAAAAAAAAAAAAAAATATGTGAGAAGGAATCATTCCCAATTTTATGACGTGGCCACTGGCAATTTGCCCCACAATCTGCGCAATCAAATTACAAACAAGCGCGTGCCAGGCAAACCTAGGCAGATTTATTTTGACATTTCTTTGTAATGATTTTGTTTTAGTGTGCCCCAACCCAACCCAAATGCTGGAGACCACAAAACACTTGACTATCATCACATGAGAACCCCATTAACAATCACTCAATTCTCTCTGTCATCTCTCGTAAGGAGAAGTTATTTGTTGCTCCTCGGACATCGCAACGTGATGGTTGAATGGTATTGTAGTTAGTAAAATGATAAGGTTTAGGGGTTGTTTGAGATAATTTAAATAAGTGTATTTTTTATATTTTTACGAAAAGATGTGTAAAAAAGTAAAGAGATGATGTGATGGAAAAAAGATAAAAAGATAGATTATTTGAAGTATGCCAAACTTGGCCTTATAAATTTATAAGTTTTTGTTTGGAAAGAGTTAAAATGACGAAAAATATTTCATATCATTAATTTAACATCACTAATGCATTATTAATGATGTGGTATCACGTGCACTCTATCATTGATGTGATATATTTTTTTTTTTTGTTCTTTTCTTTACACTGTCACCTCATTTCCAACTTAGTGCTCTAAATGAGAACTGTAAAATAATTTGACTTTTTGACTATTTTAATTTAACTTTTTTAGTCTCGTTTGGTTTTTATTTTTGATTTTTTTGACTTTTGTAATAAAAAAAGTGTAATAATTATGATTTGAATGTAATATTTTATCTTATTAATTTATGTAACCAATTTTATCTTTTATATTTTTTATCCAAAAATTCATTGCCAAACATAAGTTAAGTGATTAAAAAATATAAAAAATATAATGAGATAGGGTCACGTTGTGCTTCTAAACCCATTAATAATTATTCCTACATAAGGATGGTTTGGATATCTTCTCGATTTTTTTTTAAAAATATGCGTTAAAAAAAATAAAATAAAATAAATTAGATGGTTGATGTGCTCCAAAGTCAAAAGGGGTCTACTTATAATTTAAATCCCTCATCCTTCAATTATTGTAAATTTAACTATCCAGGATCTTGCCCGTTCATGCTTCCTGGGTTGGGATGTGGCTGGCCCACAACAAGCAAATACGTAGAAAAAGTTACCAACAATGATTCATCTCACTAATTTAGAGCACTAATTGATCACTAATAAAGTAAAAATTAAAAAAAAAAAAAAAAAAAACTAAGACCAAAACATCACATCAGTAAATGGGACTCACTCTCTAGAGCTCCTTTAGAACTCCCAATTTAAAACTCTCAAATATTTTTCAAAAAGTTACATAGTACATCTGACCTGCCATATAATTGTGTGTGTCAGGCTACGTTTGGAAAATAGTTAAATTAGTTTTAAAGAATAATAAAAAAATCAAAAAATAATTATTTAGAATTTGATCTATATAACAAAATAAACCTTAAAATTTTAATTTTATCAATTTAAATCTTATTATTTTAATTTATTTTCAATCTAAACCATCTATGTATTTTTGCTAAATAAGATCAATAATATTTTAATTATTAAACTCAATGAAAAATTATAAAATATATATTTTACGTACATTGAATTATTTTAGACATTTTGCGTATACTTATATTGAGTTTAATGGCTAAAATATATATTTTTATCTATTTTACATAACGGAAATATGTAAATAATTTAGATTAAAAATAAATAAAAAAAATTAGGGTTTAAAGTAATCAAATAAAAAAATCAAAATTTATTTTGTTATAAGGGTTAAACTCTGAAATTTTGTTAATTTTCTAAAAAAATCAAAGATTATTTCTTATTCTTTCTATTTTTATATGATTTAATTTTTTTCATCTTATATTTTAGTCAAAAACCAAAAAACTACTTCCGAAACCAACCCTATATATATAATTATTTTATGGTTAAATTATACTCATCTCTTTTTAATTTTTGAAGAAATATGATCTACAAGTTTGACGTAATTACATTAGCCACTCTTGAAGTTTTAATTCACATAATATTTAGCCTCAGTTTTTATCAGTAATTCGCTACTCATATGATAGAAAAATGATGCTTTTAATTTTTTATAGTAAAATGTATATTTTATCTTTGTTCATCTTCATATCTTCACACCATATGTATTACTTTTGATTCATTTAATCTAATTCACATAAGGGATAGGCTTGTCTTTAGTCCACAAAGTGGATTGGACGGTGCCTTATTTCAATAATCTGAACCGTTCAATATATATAACTCGTCAGTACTTTATTCCTGTAAAAACTTACGTGGATCGGATATTGATAGCTATTTGATTGGATCATATTTTTATTAGCAATTTATTTTAAAAATTATATTTACCGTTGACAGAAATCTGATCCGATCACATAGTTATCAATATCCGATCAACGTGATTTTTTATTAGAAAAATGTACTTAACAAGTTCTACACATTGAACAACTCAGATTATCGAAACAAGACCCATGGTGGGCCCTTATGGGCCCAACAGCACATCCAGTTTGATCTTAGACTAGAGAGAAGCCTGACCCTTCACATAATATTTAGCTTCATTTTCATCAATAATTCACTACTCCTATAATAGAAGAAATTATGTTATTATTATTTTTTTTTATAGTAAAATGTATGTCTTACCTTTATTTATCTTTATATCTTCTCACACCATTTGTATTACTTTTAATTAATTTAATCTTATTAAAAAGGAAGCCGATGTAATTATGTTAAAACTGTAAGGATTTTTATATATTTTCTTCAAAATTTTTCAATCACCTAAAAATAAAAATTAAAAAAAAATAGCAAATTTTCAAAATTAATAAATTTTTATAGATTTTACAAATTTTAAAAAATTAAAAAAAATGAATTATTGAAAAAAAGTCAATGCCAAACTTTTCAAACATTTTTGAAGGGTTATATTCCTCAAGATAGGACTAAAAAAAATTTGTTTGTTCGTTTTTTATTTTAATTTCTTCTTATATATAGGGTTGGTTTGAGTTTGGTAGTAGTTTCTTTTTTAGTATTTTTAATTTTTTTATCTTATAATCCTTATTGATTCACACGGGATTCCACGTTTAAGAATGAGTTTTTACCTTTTAAGCAGCCAAAACTAAAATAAATTTAAAAAACGCCAATTCTAGGGTTGGTTTGACAACTCTCGAAAAAGTTAAAAAGTCAAAAAATTATTTAAAAAGTTAAAAAATTATCACTATGTATTAAAAAAATAATATACAAATATTAATACAAATCAAGAAAAAGCCCCAAGATTGGTACTGACGTGATGGTGGAGTCAGTGACCGAGGAAACAAAAAAAAAATTATAGTAAAATATTCACTAAATTAGATGGTAAAGTTGGGCTGGTAGGGGCCCACCATGGGTCCCGTTTTGATAATCTGAACCGTTCAATATGTAAAACTCATCTAGTACTATATGTCTGTAAAAAATCACGTCTATCAAATATCGCTAACTATATGATCAAAACGGTTTTGTATAAAAATGAATGGTGTTATAATTAACAGTTAACAAAAAAACTAACACGATCAGATAGCTAGCGATATCCAATCAACGTAATTTTTTACAAGCATATAGTACTCGACGAGTTCTACACATTGACGGTTCCAATTAGAAAATGGGACCCACGGTGGGCCCCCACGGGCCAAACAACACCATCCAATCAAAACCTGAGAAGGAGACAATATTTTCTCATCTACTCACCCAGCCAGTCACCACTGCCATTCCGTACAGCCTCCTACCCTATCTTCTCCTACACGTTTATTTATATAATTTTTTAATACATATTTTTTCATAAAAAGTCAAAAAATTAACCCAAACATCCATATTTTTTTCCTCAACTTTTTAGTTCAAAAAGACAAAAAGTGCACTTATTTAGGACACCCCAAACAACCCCTAATAAGTTTTAATGTTGAGAAGTGTATATAAAGTGTCTTAAAAACATGTAAAACTATTGAAGAGTAAATTTCAATAAAAATACATTGAATTCAGTAAAAAGTGTTTTGTGCTCTTTAAATTTTGTCTTTTACTTGTGTCCCTGGGACACTTGTTAGCAAGACTCATCTTAACATGAAAGAACTCAAGGGATCCATGAAGCCCACCACAAATTTCATTTTAATAATCTGAATCATTTACTATTTAAAACTCGTTGAGTAAAATCTTTATGCATAGCTATATATTTGAATCAAATTTATATTACAAAAAATGAATGGTCTTCTTAAAATTATATTTGATGTTTATTTTTTTTAAAACAAATATGATTCAAATATATAACAATCGATATTTAATCATCTTAATTTTTTACATAAATATTCTACTCAATGAGTTTTAAAAAAATAAATAATTTACATCACCAAAATTAATTCTAAAATATACTTATCAAATTTAAATCTTATCTCAAATTAAAATAACAACTCAAAAGAAATTAAATCCAAAAAAAATGCAACTTTTAAAAATTATTTTAGTCACCTCCCAAGCACGCAAGAATCCCAAAGACAACAATGCGGTGCTCTGGAGCCCAATAACTACTAGAAAGAGTAGACACATTTATAGTATGGTCCAGTGAGAGATAGAGAGAGAAGCAGTTGAAAGGAGGAGGTTTTGGAGCTTGGTGAGTCGCCTTCAAGTGAACAGTGAATGGGCTGGACAGCATGTGGACTTCTCGTGGTTGAAGGTTGGGGAATGGGTAACAATAATAAGTGGCTAATAACCAAAACACTTGTAATCATGATGTACCCATTTGTTCTACTCATGTGTGTCTATCTCTAAAAAATATTAAATATATAACTCAATTTTGTATTAAAATTTATTAATTTAACGGTTCTGTGATAATAACGTGTTAAGGCCTCGTTTGGAAACAGACTTTTTTAGTAATTTTTTAACTTTTTGACTAAAATGTGATATAAAAAAAACTAGTATGTTTGGGATGACTTTTTGGCTTTTTACGAAAAGATGTGCAAAAAGTAGAGAGAAAAAGGAATCTTTGACTTTTTGGTATGGATTGTTGGGCTTTTGGTTTTTTTAGTAACTTTTTGACTTTTTGGCTAAAAGGGACACTTGCCAAACGAGGCCTAAATAAAAGTGGAATCTATTTGATGTGCGTTAATAAAATGTATTTTCTTTGCTTTAAAATATTAGTTTTTTATTTTATTTTTTATTATCTCAAAATATTAGTCACTTTGCTTGGTTCCTCTTTTCTAAAGACACTTTTCAGAAAATTATACTTTCTTATTTTTCGTGTTGTTTTTGTTTTTATTGAATTTTTTTAATATTTTAAACATTTTTTTTACTTTTTAGACATACCTAACATAAATATACCTAAAAGGTAAAAAAATTGTGAAAAAAAACCTTTTAAAAATTCACTAAATACCCAAAAAAAAAAACCTAGAATTCAATATATTTTTTATATTTTTATGTATTTATTAATTTTTAAAATATTCTTTCACAATTTTTTTTACTTTTTAGATACATCTAAGTAAGGTGCATCTAAAAAAGTAAAAAAAATGTTTAAAATTTTAAAAATATTCACTAAAAACAAAAAAAAATACGAAAAATAAAAAAACTCAATTTTTAAAAAATTTAATCAAAAAAACTCAAACCAAACACACTGAGTTTTTTTTTAAAAAAATCAAGAACTCAAACACATAAATTTCTTATTTTTCATTCTTTTATATATATATGTATATATATATATTTGAGAATTTGTATCAAAGTGTTATGTTATAAAGTAAAAATAATTATAACAAATTAAAAAATTTTATAATATAGAAATTGGAGAAAGAATGCTTTTAATTTATTATTTTTTATAAATAACTTTCAACTTGTAAAAGTTATACCAAACAAGTTAGCCGTGTCGTTTATAGCTCTGAATCATAATTTTATTTGTAATGGGAAAGAGCAATTTCTTGAATTGGATGTGGTGTTTTTTCATGAAGAACAAAATTGACCTCTATTAATGACTTGAATTTCTTTATGCAAAATCAAAGTTATTTCACAATCAAAATTACCCACATGATACAGGAAGACTATTTTACAAATGTGAGTCAACATTGTATGACCTATAAAGTATTTCACTACTTCATTGAATAATAACATTACGTGAATAATATCATATAATATTTTTAGACTAATGAATAATTATTTTAAAATATCACATATATATATATATAAAGGGCATTTTTTAAAAAGTACCAAAGTTCTAGGGCATCTCAATTGGTTTCTCCCACAAGTTAAATGTTCATTTGTGATCTAGTTGCAACATTTCTATTCCATGGAGATTGATAGTGATGCACTTCCCCTCATTAATTAGCTATCTTTAGTATCATCTTGCTTGATATTATGATGGGCTATGTTTTTTTCCTTGACAAGTCTGTCTAATAAGGAACGTCCACGTTTCATGGTATGTTCTACTTTAGGTTGGATCTAGATTAGGTTGTTTTTGTGTAGTATATATGTTTACTCTTTTTCTCATTAGGTCATAAACAATTGCAATAGTATGTTTACTCTTTTTCTCTTTACTTCAAATCTCTTGCATAATTCTTATTTTCGTCAATAAATAAATAAAATAAAATAATAGAAGGGGGTATTTGATGGTTGTAGTAATGCTATATATGTAGCACTATTTAAAGAGGTGGTCCATAATCTAAAAATTGTGTTTGTTTAGAAAGATTAGATGAAATTTAGACTAAAAAGGAGATATAAGAGGCCAATGATACAGATTTTGTTTTCTAATTATTAAATCTCATCCTTCCGAGACAGACAATCTTTCCCTTTGAATTATCTTCCATCCATCGTTCAATAGTCAAGAATACTCTTCTAAATCTTTATCTCATCTTGTAGCTAACTCCAATCAAATAATTACATAACATATATAATCATGTTCAATAATCTCATGGAATCAAAAAACAAAAAAAAAGAACACGAGAGACGTGTCAAATTACTTATCCCTCTATTATTCTTAATTCAATCATTTCAAACAAACGTAACTTAAAAGTATAGTTAAGTATATCATCTTTTCAATGTTAATATTGTTAGAATTATGGTTTTTTATAGATTTATTTTGGGCCAACTCAAATTTGAGTGAGTCCCACACGTCTTTTGGGTTGGGTCTAAAGAGGTAACGTATTCCTTATCGCATGGCAAGTCACACGGTGCAAACGGTTCGTCAAAATCATTTATGAGTGAATGGAAATTTGACATCGTTTTCGTGTTTGCAGAAAGAGAAGTTTGAAGAGGTAAATGTGAGTTTCCTTTATATGGTTGTCCCACATTAAAAACTTAAGAGAATTTATGTGTATATATAAGTTCTAGGTGGCAATACTTGGGTTGGGCTCCAAGTGGGCACCCCAAGTTTATAGAAGTGAGAAGTTATGGACAAAATGGGTCTTGGCCCAAACCACCACACACACACGAGCCGCCGTCCATCCGGTGGGGCACGGATGTAGGTCGGGTCGATCATAATATTAATTTTTTGGACAAAATTTATTTAAATTTTTTCCAAAAATTCTTGCCAAAAAATTATTTTTTCTGAAAGAAATTAATTCAAATTTTGCGCCAAATTTGAATTCAATTTTCTGTCCAAAAGGTTGCCTCCTCCGATCCAATTTTCCAACAGATTAAACTGTTCTTAATAGATTGAAAACTGCTAGTAGTTTCGGACAGATTCAAACTGATTTTCCCGCAGATCTATTCAAATTTGTTGCACACTTGTTCAGTTTGAATTCTGCACCTTTTCGCTTCAATTTGTACCTGTTCGGACAGATCTGAAGGACACCAATCTGCCTATAAATACTACAATGTTCCAGTAGTTTGTTCATTCGAAAAAATTCACTTGTTGCTTTGAATTTTTGCTCTCTTGCATTATTATTCTTCATATTAGTTTTTACGAAAAATTTTGAGAGTATAGAACACAAGTTTTGGTTCGCCGTACAGATTGTTTAGAGTGCTACTATAATCTGTGTAAAGATTATTATATCTTGAAAGATAGACGTCATTTATCCATAAGTACCGAAGTAGGGCGAATCTGTCTTAAGGACAGAGTGTCACACACTTGACTTGATCTTTTTGTACTTATTTATTTCGGTAAATAAATTCTGTAAATAATTTATTTTTATTTGTTTGATTTGGTTTCAAGTTATTTATTTTACATAAAAGATTGTTCCAACAATCTTAAGACATATCCGAATTATTTTGTTTATATCGAATTTTTCGTTTGTTTCCTTTTCTTCTTTTCTTTTTTTTACATAAATTATTTTTTGTGATTTTACAAAATAATATTCTGTTTGGAAAATACAAATAGTAGTAATATACTGTTTGACAAATAGTAATAATATACTATTTATTTTCTTTGACAATTAGTAGTAATATATTGGTAGTCATTAGCAATTTCAGAATATTCATTTGTAAAATTGGTCAGAAATTAATTTTAGTTTTCAGAAACAATTTTTGAGTTTTCATTAATTAAAAATTATGTTTTCAGTATTTTAATTTTTGAAGTGTTACAGAAATATTTTTCTGTATGGAATTAATTTGTTTAAATAAATTTTATTTTCAAATTAATTGGAAATAAAAGTTACAATTCTTGTTTCTTTTATTTTTACACAAGTTAAATTTTTTGTTTATGGTTTAATTTTCTGTGTAGTATAAAATTCTAATTATAATTTTGTTTTATAATTTAGAATTAATGGCTACTGAAACTAATGCTCAAACAAGTACTGGTATGGTGACTTGTAATAACCCTCATCACTGCTTACCGATAAACTACTGATTACTGCTAAACTGAGACTGATTATGATTGATAACTGAAGTAATTGAAATACTGAACTGACTAACTGAAATCTGAAACTGATTGATTGAGTATATCTGTCTAAATGCATTATCTACCTGTTTGACTGTTTGATTATCTGTTCATGTTTTATGTTTAAACTGCTAATTGAAGGCCTTATCGGCGGCCAAACTAGAAATTGATTAGTGTTTCGTGATCAGTAGAATTTATGTGATTTAATGGTGTGTTTATCTAAAATGTGATTTGGTATGATTAAATTAGATTAAATTAAGCTAATTAGCAAGATTTTAACTTATTCACCATAATGCCATTGAGTGGCCCACTACACCAAACCTTGTCTAAGACTTAGTCTTGCATTACACAACTTTTCCTCAGCCATTTTGAGAGCATAACCGATCTAGAGAGAGAGAGGGAGTGAGAGAATTGATGTGTTCTTGAGGGATTTGCTTGGAATCTTGAGGATATTGTAGAGAACTTGCAACATTGAGCCTCCATACCTCTAATCCAAGACTAAGGTAGGAAATTCAACCACTTAATTGTGTCCTTAAGTTGATTCATGCATGTTTCATGCTAATTTGAAGAAGTGAGCATAGAATTGGTTTGAATTGTGGCATTATGAGCTTAATCTTTGCATGCATGGCATACTCTTGCATTTTTGAGCTTGTTCTTCATAAACTTGCCACATGCATGTCCATGTTTTGAGAATAGACCATGATTTCATCATGTTTTGGAAAAGAATTGGCTCATTTGAGCTAGCATTGAAGCCTTGAATTGATCTAAACTCATGCATGTCATGTTTGGATTATGTTCTTGAAATTTAGTTTGAAATTGAGCTTGATTGAACTACCCTTGGGCTTTGATTTTACAAATTGAGCTTTGAATCATGTTATTCTATGTATTTACAAGTGTTTTCTAGAAAATTAGCCCAAAAGGATCGAAATTTATGCATTAAAACTGAGTTTTGAGCTTGAGGATCAAATTTGGAATTTCCAGAATTTGGACTCACGCTCGAGCGAGGGATTCCATGCTCGAGCGTACCCTCTGGGCCATGAAAGTCCGCTCGAGCGAGAAATGTGACGCTCGAGCATGAAATTCGTGTGTCCAGTACTTTGCATGAGCTTACAGTCCGCTCGAGCGAGAAAGTTTACGCTCGAGCGAGGACTTGTGTCTCACGCTCCAGCGAAGGTCGAGCGCTCGTCGAGCGTGAATTTTGAGCATCCAGTATTTTCACTGTAGCTTACAGTCCGCTCGAGCGACGGAAGTCACGCTCGAGTGGAGCTCCTTTGTCTGCGCGTCCGCTCGAGCGTAGAAAGCCACGCTCGAGCAAGACCCCTGTTTTCTGAAAATTTTGTAAAGTGTTCAAAAGTGCATCTTTGCATCCTCTTTCCATCCTAGGCATTCCTAGGACATATTTAAGGCATCTTAAAGAGGATATAGATGTAGCACCACACCGAGGCAGATTAGGGATTAAGTTATTATCTTTCCCAACTGTGTAGCTTCGTGTGTGTTCATCCTGTAAACTGTTTAGGGTTGGCTTTCCGAGGAGACGCTCTAGCTTACTGTAGCCCAGAACTCTGTGAGTAACAATTGTGTAAAGATATGTTCAACTGTGGATATTTCTGACTATTTAACTGAACTGCTTTCTAAACTGATACTGTTAATCGAATGAATGTAAGTTCTATATTCTGAACTGTATTGTGGCATCCTTAGCAACTACTGTTACTGACTGTTACTGTTACAGAGATCTCTGTCGGTTCCCTTGTTGGAGCCATTACTGTTTACTGATTTATAGCCATCATTTACTGTTTGGTCTTTTAAGACCTACTGTTTATTGTACTGCCATGCTAATGGATGTACCACATATGACTGTTTAACTGAATGACTGATACACTGAATCAATGAACTGTTTTCATTACCGTAAGGACATTCATTCTTAAACTCTTTACGCATTATGTTATTCACTGGGCTTTAGCTCACTGTTTATATATATATGTAAGTGTTCAGGCACCAGACCAGAGCTAGGAGCGTGGGTTAGACCCCCTTTTTGTCAAGCCAACCACTGCGCCTCACTGCGAGGTTCCGAGCCTGCCAAGCTATGGCTTAGGGGTGTTTCAATTTCCCCCGTCTGTCACCGTATCTGTTTTGTATAATTGTATAGACTGAATGTTTTTGTACTGTACTATTTTAAGAGGGATTAGGTCCCTGTTCTGATCGACTGTAAATGTTGTACATACTGGTTTGCACTGTTTGTATATGTATGTATGAAAAGTCTTTTTGCATACAGACTGTCACAGCTCATTAGACATTGTTTATTTACTGTTTTGACTTCCGCCAGGCCCCTGTACTCTGTATTACTGTGTTACTGTCAAGCAGGCCTTCGGTAATCTCGGATTACTGGCCGGTAACGGTGTTAAACCCATAAGGGCGGGTTTAGGTCGTGACATGACTGCTATTGCTCTAACCTCTCCTCATGTTGTGACTATACCAGTCAATCACAGTGAAAAGTCAGAGAAGTTCTTAGGAACTGATTTTAAAATATGACAACGGAAAATGCTGTTTTATCTTACTACTCTCAACCTGGCACGATTTCTCCGCAAGAATGCTCCTACTCTGAAAGACGATGAAACTGACCGATAAGTGGTTGTCGCGGTCGATGCTTAGAAACATGTTGATTTCCTTTGCCGGAACTACATGTTGAACGGGCTTAATAACACATTGTACAACGTCTACAGCCCTATCAAGATGGCAAAGGAACTTTGGGAGTCTTTGGAGAAAAAGTACAAAACAAAAGATGTTGGTTCAAAGAAATTTGTGGTTAGCAAATTCTTAGATTTTGTGATGATTGATTCAAAGACTGGGATCAGTCAAGTTCGATATCTCCAACTTATGCTGCATGACATCCATGCAGAAGGCATGTCTCTCAGTGAATCCTTCTAAGTTACTACCTTAATTGAAAAATTACCACAAGGTTGGAAGGAATTCAAGAACTACCTCAAACACAAGCGCAAAGAAATGACTTTAGAAGAATTAATTGTGCGTTTGAGGATTGAGGAGGACAACCGCAATTCTGAGAAGCGTGCTAGTAAGTATCCAATGGATTCTAAGGCAAATGTGGTGGAACATACTCCAAAAGTAAGGAAATAGAAGTATTTTGGAGAAAGTTCCGCATAAGGCTCTAAATTAGGGGAAACTAAGAAGTATAAGTTTAATGGCAAATGTTATATCTGTGACAAAGAGAGACATCAGGCCAAAGATTGTCGTAGCAAACTCAAAGGCAAAGGAAGATCAAGTAAGAAGTCTACTCAAGCCAATATGACTGAAGTGGACAAAATTTCCAATAGTGTAGATGTCACGACCCAAACCCGCCCCTATAGGTTTAGCGCCGTAACTAGCCAGTAATCCTAAAATTACCTACGGCCTCTGAAAACAGAATCACAAAATAAGGGGCTAGTGGAAACAAATACATAAATATAATTGTCTAATGAGCTGTGCTGACTTATATGAAGCAGAATATTTAAAGCTTTATATACATATCCAAAAGTTATTCTTACATTATACCTACACACATTATAGCATCTTAAATACATCCAACAAAAACAAGCAAGTCTCATATATAGAAACAACCAGAACTTATAACACGTGACACTTCTGGAACCTCTACGTGAGGCACAATGGTTGGCTGACAACAGAACACAGATCCAAACAAAAGTCTTCAGGCCTGATCTCCAGAATGTTCACCTATACATATATATACACACAGTGAGTTAAAGTCCAGTGAATAACATTAAGGTAAGGGGTTAGTGAACGAATTCCGAACATTTCATAATCATAAAACAGATCATAACATAATCATTCTCATATCTGAACATAATAGTGGTACATCTCATAGAACACATCACATATCGTCTTCCGACTAGAGTAATCAGTTCCGGATACCGATTAAACACATCACCACTTGACAAGTGGCGAACGAGATCTCGTAATCACATATATGTCATGGACCCGCATTAACATGCCGTCCCCCGTAACTTGGGACTATCTATAGATGCCATAATAGATTTCAAACATAGGTCATTCGTTCACGTAAACAAATATCATTTCAGAAATCATAACTTATCAAATCACGTTTGAAACATAATTCATATAATATCTTTACAATAACTTTACTCACAGTAGGCTCTCATAACCGGTCAATCAATCTTCGAGTCTTAACCTGCAACCACAAAGTACATAACACAAACATATCTTTTCATTACACATGCATTTGGCCATTACGGCTTAGCTTTCTTTACATTGGTTACTTATTCAATCCGTTCTCATAACTTATACACGTGGAGCACATTTTCGGATCTCGAACTTGTCTCATATTAATTACTCATGTCATTTCTTAGCTTAATACTCTTTAATCATTCATAATTCATGTCTAAATATGCTCAAAAAAGAATGGGAACAAAAATATGAACACTGAATATCTTTAAAAAATATGCTGAATTTGGCCTGGCTGCTCGAGCTCACCTTTGGTCACTCGAGCAGACTGCTCTACCTGCAAAAGTACTGGATGGTCTCAAACTACGCTTGAGCCATAACTCCTACGCTCAAGTGGTTCAACAAAATGCAAAGAGTTCGCTCAAGCCACCAAGTGGTCGCTCGAGCGGTCTATAATAGACTGCAAAACTACTAGATGCTTGACATGTTCGCTCGAGCGGCAAATCCTTCACTCGAGCGGACTGCAAAAATTCTCGATTTTCAAAACAGAGTTTTGAGCTTCCAAATGCAAATTCAAAGGAAAAACTCATGCAAGGCTTGTTCAAAAACTTAGAAAACTATCCAAAAACTTGAACATATGATTTTCACAAATTCTTTTTGCTCAAAACTCCTGGATTTAACCAAAATTAGGCTCAAAACTCCCATGCATGTAAGTTTACAAACCTTTTTCAAAACTCATGTCATTAGCAATTTTAAACTCAATAGTTCCATGCATATCCAAATTTCATTTCCAAAACATGAAATTAAACTTTAGAACATGATAATTCAAACATGTAAGTTCCAAGAAATTTATAATTATAATCATGGATGGTAGAATTCTAACTCCAATGACCATGTATAAAACATTCAACTTCAAATTCTTTTTCAAAGCTTACAAATCATGGAGGTTAACTTCAAAATAACTCAATTCAAGAATGCATGTGAAATGTAGCTTCAAAACTCAATTTAAACAACATATTCATGATCAAAACTAAAGAATCATGCCAAAACTATACATGCATGTTAGATACTTTCTCTTCTTGGCATTCTTTAACAAAAAACATGCAATTAATCTCATATAGTTCATGAATTCAACTCTAAATCATATACTCTCCAAGAATTAAGGGTTAAATGCTCACCAAAAGCCTTCAAATACTCTTGTTCTAGCACAGACTTGAGTTACTCTAGCAAAATCTCCAAATTTTTCTTGAATCTCTACACTTTCTCTCTCTAAGATGGAGTTCACCCTCTCTCTAGAATATGATTTCAGAATTTTCCACTCAAATGAAACATGCTTGAGCTCAAGAATGAGCCTAAGAGCCCACTTATATAGTTGAAATGCTAATATACATTAATTAGAATATTAGGTTTGCAAAACACAACTTAATTAATCAAGCTAACCAAATTTTTAATAAAATTTGCCATATTATTCTAAAAATTCTGAATAACATATTAACGTAACCAATTTCAGTTTCGGATATCAATAAGGTTTTCAATTTTCAGGTTAAAACAGAATTCCTGACAGCTATTACTACGAGTAACAGATAAAAGGCCAAATAACATAAAAAATACATAATAACGCATAATTTATTTTAATCCCTTCATTAGCATCCTTAATTACGGATTAGTACTTAATTATGGATCGGGGTTGTTACAGTAGATGACATAAATCTTTCTGTAATTGTTTCCGAGACAAATCTTGTCGGAAATCCTAAAGAATGGTAGATGGACACTAGTGCTACTCGCCACATCTGTGCCAACAAAAAGATGTTCACATCTTATTCTGTGGTGAACAACGGTGAACAACTTTTCATGGGTAGCTCCTTGACTTTTAAAGTTGAAGGATAAGGAAAGATTATTCTGAAGATGACATCTAGAAAGGAACTCACTCTCAACAATGTGCTGTATGTACCGAACATTTGCAAGAATCTAGTCTCCGGATCTCTGTTGAGTAAAAATGGGTTTAGACTAGTTTTTGAAAGTGACAAATTTACACTTACTAAAAACGGGATATATGCAGAAAATGTTACATGTTTGATGGCCTTTTCAAACTAAATGTAATGACTATTGTCCCCTCTGTTATTAATAATAATATATATTCTTCTTACTTGCTTAAGTCTTCAAATTTATGGTATGGTAGACTAGGACATGTTAATTTTGGATCTTTGTGAAGATTAATTAATATGAAATATTTGCCTAAATTTGATATTGATTTAAATCATAAATGTGAAATTTGTATTAAAACAAAATTAACTAAAACTCCTTTTCATTCAATCAAAAGAAGTATGGAACCACTTGAATTAATTCATAGCGACATTTGTGATTTTAAATCAATTCAAACTAGAGGTAGGAAAAAATATTTTATCACTTTCATAGATGACTATACTAGATATGGTTATTTAGTTTGAACCAAGGATGAAGCTTTGAAAACGTTCATTCAATTTAAGAATGAAATTGAAAATCAACTTGGTAAGAAAATTAAAAAATTAAGAAGTGATAGAGGTGGTGAATATGAATCACTTTTTGGTGAGTTTTGTAAAGAACATGGAATAATTCATCAAACCACTGCTCCTTACTCATCTCAACAAAATGGAATTGCTGAAAAGAAAAATAGGACTTTAAAAGAAATGATGAATGTCTTATTAATAAGTTCTGGATTATCTCAAAACTTGTAAGGGGAAGCAATACTTTCTGCTAATTATATTCTAAATAAAGTACCCCGGAAGAAAGTGAATCAAATACTTTACGAAATGTGGCATGGGAGAGTACTATCTTATAAATACTTAAAAGTGTGGGGATGTTTGGCTAAAGTGGCTATTCCTAGTCCTAAAAAGACTAAGATAGGTCATAAAACTATTGATTGCATATTCATTGGTTATGCCAAGAATAGTAGTGCATATCGGTTGTTGATTCATAAATCAGAACATTCTGAAATACATGTAAATACTATTACTGAATCTTGGAATGCATCATTCTTTGAACATATATTTCCAAATAAGACTGGACAAAAGACTAGTACTAATAAAAGATCTTATGATGCTATTTCTAGTCATGATCAAGAACAAAATCAACAACAAGAGCAAGAGATAGATCAAAATGAGGAAGAGGAACCTATGCGTAGTAAACGTGCTAGAACCTCAAAATCTTTTGGTCTAGATTTTGTAACTTTTTTGTTAGAAAATGAGCTTTTAACTTTCAAAGAAACTATGTCCAGTCCTGAAGCTCCTTTATGGAAAAAGGCTATAAATAGCAAAGTTGAATCCATCTTGCAAAATCACACTTGGGAATTGGTGGATTTGCCATCAGGTGGGAAACCTCTTAGGTACAAGTGGATTTTCAAGAGACAAATGAAAGCAGATGGATCAATTGACAAATACAAGGCAGGACTTGTGGTCAAAGGATATAGACAAAAAGAAAGTCTTGACTATTTTGACATATACTCACCAGTTACTAGAATAACATCCATAAGAATGCTAATTGCCATTACATCTTTGAACAATCTAGAAATTCATCAAATGGATATGAAAACAACTTTCTTAAATAGTGAGTTAAATGAAGAAATTTGCATGGAACAACCAGAAGGTTTTTCTGTTCTAGGAAAAGAAAAGACAGTGTGTAAATTGCTTAAATTATTATATGGTTTAAAACAAGTACCAAAGTAATGACATGAGAAATTTAACAAGGTAATGATGTCAAATGGATTTAAAATTAATGAATGTAACAAATGTGTTTATATTAAAAACACAAACAACGGTCATGTTATAGTATGTCTTTATATGGATGATATGCTCATCATAGGTAGTAATAATGACATGATTAAAACTACTAAGAAAATGTTGAATAAACATTTTGACATGAAGAACATGGGGATTGCTGATATAATTCTTGGTATAAAAATTACCAAAACATCAGAAGGATATGCTTTGTCACAATCACATTGTATAGAGAAAATACTTGACAAATTTAGCAAAAATAATAGTCATTTTCCTAGAACACCTGTGGATGTTAATTTGTTTCTTTCTAAAAATGTACAGAAAGTATTTCTCAATTAGAGTATGCCCAAATTATTGGAAGCTTAATGTACATAACGAACTGCACTCGGTCGGATATAACTTATGCAATAAGTAAATTAAGTAGATATACGAGTAATTCAGGAGTAGAACACTGGGAAACTATTATAAGGGTTCTAAGATATCTCCGATTTACTCGTAACATTGGGCTAAATTATACTAGATATCTAGCAGTACTTGAAGGGTACTGTGATGCAAATTGGATATCAGATACTAGAGACTCAAAATCCACCAATGGGTATGTCTTTACTTTTGGTGGAGCGACTGTATCTTGGAAATCTTCCAAACAGACTTGCATTGCTAGGTCTACTATGGAATCAGAATTTGTAGCTTTAGATAAAGTTGGAAAAGAAACAGAATGGCTTAGTCACTTCCTTGAAGATATTCTAATGTGGCTAAAACCAGTGCCTGCTATATGCATACATTGTGATAGTCAATCAGCAATAGGTATAGCACAGAGTCATATGTATAATGGTAAGTCGCGACACATTCGTCGTTGACATAACATTGTAAGACAACTACTCTCTAATGAAATTATTTCCATGAATATGTGAAGTCTAAAGATAGTATAGCGGATCCACTAACCAAAGGGTTAGCTAAAGAGTTAGTTGAGAATTCATCGAGGGGAATGAGACTTAAGCCTATTAGATAAGAGTTAGCACAACGGTGCACAACGGCAACCCAACCTAGTTGACTGGAGATCCCATGATCTAGGTTCAAAGGGACAACCGAGTTGTGTATGACTCATAAAAATCATTGAGGAGTCAAACTCCTACCCATTTCTATGATAAAATAGTGATGTCTGTAGCATTTTAGATTAAGTAATACTTTTAATAATTCTTATATCTAGGAATATCTAGTGGAGTATGGCAGGATACTTTTTATAAGAATCACCTATATGAGTGTGAATTGGGCCGGTTCTATGAGATTTGTGAAGGGTTACAATTCTCTAGAGCACTCATGAAAGACCATGTTGTTCAGGGCCAAAATGAACACAATAGTGAGAACTAAACTGTGTCTGGTAATATACTGTGTGAGTTCTATTATCTTAGTTTACACAAATGGCTGAATAGTTCAAGACATCATGTTCACTAGTTAGCTAGTAAATCCGATAGTATCTCACAAAGGAAGATTCAAAGCCAAAAGCTACCAATCCTTTGTAAAATATTTCTAATTTCTGTACTCTGTGTAATTAGATCATGTGCATTTTTTCTCTGTCAAATTCCATTCATATGGGGGACTGTTGGAATTATGATTTTTTATAGGCTTATTTTGGGCCAACTTTGAGCCCAAATTTGAGTGGGTTGGCCTAAATTTGAGTAGGTCCCACACGTCTTTTGGGGTGGGTCCAAAGAGGTGACATGTTCCTTGCCGCATGGCAAGTCACACTATGCAAATGGTTCATCAAAATCATTTATGAGTGAATTGGAACTTGACGTCATTTTCGAGTTCGTGGAAAGGAAAGTTGAAGAGGTAAATGTGGGTTTCCTTTATATGGTTGTTCTACATTAAAAAATTAAGAGAACTTATGTGTGTATATAAATTTTAAGTAATAATACTTGGATTAGGCCCCAAGGGGCACCCCAAGATTGTAGAAGGAATGAGTTATGGACAAAGTGGGCCTTGGCCTAAACCATCACACACCTCCGCATGCCACCACCGTCCGTCTGTCCGACCGGCTGAGCCGAGCCGGGTGAGGGTGTAGATTGTGGCTCGGGTTGGTCTTAATATTAATTTTTTGGACAAAATTTATTTGAATTTTTTCCAAAAATTCTTGGAAGAAAATTATTTTTTCTAAACGAAATTAATTCAAATTTTGCGCCAAATTTGAATTCAATTTTTTGTCCAAAACTTTGCCTCCTTCGGTCCAATTTTCCAAAAGATTAAATTGTTCTTAACAGATTGAAAACTGCCAGTAGTTTTGGACATATTCAAATTGGTTTTCCAGCAGATCTATTCAAATTTGTTTCATACCTGTTCGGTTTGAATTTTGCACATGTTCACTTCAATTTGTACCTATTCGGACAGATCTGAAGGACACCAATTTGCCTATTAATACTACAATGTTCCAGCAGTTTTTTCATTCGGAAAAATTCACTTGTTACTTTGAATTTTTGCTCTCTTGCATTATTATTCTTCATAATAGTTTTTAGGAAAAATTCTGAAAGTATAGAACACAGGTTTTGGCTCGCCGTACAGATTGTTTGGAGTGCTACTACAATCTGTGTAAAGATCATTACATCCTGGGAGATAGACGTTATTTATCCGTAAACACCAAACGGGGTGAATCTATCTTAAAAGCAGAGTGTCACACACTCAACTTGATCTTTTTGTACTTATTCATTTAGGTAAATAAATTCTGTAAATAATTTATTTTTATTTGTTTGATTTGGTTTCAAGTTATTTATTTTACACAAAAGATTGTTCCAACAAATATAAATCACAATGTAAGTCAACATCTTTTTATAAATTTGAACTTTGACACCTAAGTATTATCTCCATAACCCTAAGTCTAAATAAGATATTAATGATCAATAAATATTTCTAACCACCCCAATTATTATTTTTCTTTTTTTCTTTTTCATTTTTTTTCCCGGTGAACCAGTGAAATTAATAGAAAGGAGTTATTCACTTCTCTTGATAATGACCTAACTAAGAATCCAGGTACATATGCCATGACAATCACACCTTTATGAATGATTATAACTAACCAACCAAATATTACAATAAAGTAACTTGTCTTAGCTTTGATACTATACCCCTTATTTGGTAAAGAAATAATTGAAGCTTTAAAGACATTTCTGTTCTTTGTGTGTATGTGAGAGAGATGGACTCAGCTGTGTAAGAAAGTAAACGATAGGACTTATTTGGTAAAGAGAAATAATTAAAGCTATAAAGACTTGTATTCTTTGTGAGGAGGTAAAAGATATTGATGTCATTTGGTAAAGTTTATAATTAAAAAGTACAAGATAATGTTTTTTTTTTTTCACATTCTTCTTCACTATTTGAAAATTATTTAAGTTGCTCAAATTTGTCAAAAATAAATAAATAAATAAATAAATAAATGTGCATCCTAAAGGCTCGTCAAACAAACTCCAGCACTCTCTTTGGTTTACAAATTAAAAAAATGACCAATTTCTTCTTCTTCTTCTTCTTCTTCTTCCTTTTTTTTTTTTTTGTTTTTTTGGTATGTATGTATGGGGGAATGCATGATTTTAGTGTTACTCTCAAATTAGGGCTCCATCAATATTAAAATTAAAAAAAAAAAAACTAGGCATGTTAAGTAAGCCTGACTAAACTTGTCAGATTCGCTAAATTTCAAGTCAAGTAAATTCTCAAAATACTAGATTCTTGAATTTTTTTTCAAAAGATCTGATCGACTCAAGGTCGAGTCTCGAATTAGACTAGCAAGGCATTAAAAACTACGAGAGGGTTTGTAACTGGGTCGACGCGATCCTAAGCTGAGCACATGCCAACCCGCAAATATTGAGCCAAATTTACATTAAAAAAATTACCTTGCTTGGTTTGCATTTTCTAAAAATATTTTTCAGAAAATTCTATTTTTTTATTTTTCGTATTTTTTTATTTTTACTGATTTTTTTAAATATTTTAAGAATTTTTTTAAGTTTTTAGACACACCTAACATAAATACACTTAAAAAATATAATTTTTGTGAAAAAAATCTTTAAAAAATTCACTAAATGCCAAAAATATAAAACAAAAATACAAAAATTTAGTACATTTTTCATATTTTGTGTATTTATTAATTTTTTAAAATATTTTTTTCACAAATATTTTACTTTTTAGACACATCTAAGTAAGATGCATCTAAAAAAGTAAAAAAAAAATGTTTAAAATTTTAAAAATATTCACTAAAAATAAAAAATAAAAAAACGAAAAACTCGATTTTCAAAAAATTTAATTCAAAAGACTCAAACTAAACCCAATGATTTTATGGGAGAATATTCAACATCTTTAAGCAAATATTTTGATATGTTAATAATTAGGATTTTATACTAGATAAGGTTTTAAAAAGCGGTAATACGTAATGGTTGTGGCCGTTACATAACGGTTGCGGTGGTAAGCTCTACTCGTTACATTCGATTTTGTGGTGTGACAAAATTTACATATGTAACGTGTAGACACCCCATTTTTGACCGACCTTAAGACTCAGATATCACCGATTGAGCGCTCGGTGATATTGCATATTTTGCTCGTTCTGAGGTTGCGGAGTCCCGGCTGCGAGCCTTGCCTCCGGACTTCCAGACTCTTTTGTGCTTTGCCTCGGTTTGCGAACCAGGCCCTGTTTTCTATGTTTTCTCTTCCCGAAGGGAGGGAGAGGTCTCGTAGACCATCTCTCAGTGGCCGTAGGTTACGTTTTGTGGTCGTAGGCCATTTTTCCCGTTTGGAGCCCGGTTCCCAGTTTTTCGGAGCTGTCGGCCGTGTGCCTCGGTTCGGGACCGCTTAACCACCTCCGTTTGCTCCGGTTTTTGGCACAAACCTTATTTCCTCCCTTTTGAGGGACACTGTGGTCCAAGAGACCAACTTCGTGGTCGGACACCACTTCCGGTGCCTAACAGCCCACTTTCGGGGCCCCGAACTGCGTGTTTTAGCTCCCGAACCTTCATTCTGCATTTTTAGGCTCCGACCCGAACTTGAAATAGTCATATTTTGAGCTCCTTTTTATGTTTGATTAATGACCTTTTGCTGTTTGAGGCTTCCATCTGTCACTTGCCTCTTTACTTCTTTTTAGGCCTATTTTTGCACGGTATTTTAGGCTTACTTGTGAGCTGTTTTGAACTTAGTCATAAACTACAAAGTATCTTTTTTTAAGCCCCTCTTCAACTTTGTTAAAGGGCTCTCTTCGGTTTGAGAACCGCAGCTATCACTTGCCCCTTTATCTCCCTTTAGGCCAATTTTGGGGGAAAATTTGAATTTCATTTCCCCCCCCATTTTTCCCCCCTCTTTTCCACCCTCTTGTGTCTATATAACAGACCCTCCAGCTCTGGAAAAAGGGTTAGAAAATTTGTTTGGAGCCTCCTACATCCAATCTCTCTCTCTCTCTATATTCCAAGCACCAAAACCCTTTATTCTTGGATCCATTTCTACTCCATCTCCAAGCCAACCAACCCATACTCCATACCAGCAGTTCAGAGGCCATTTCTAGAGGCAAGGAGCATCTTTTCTCAAGCCAAGAGTTGATGAAAGACTAGTCTTCAAGGGTGAGTCTCATTTTCCCTCTTTTTGCTCTTTTCTTGGCCTATATTTTAGCTCCTTATGCTTGCCTATTTGGGCTCCAACCCTAACTGAAACTAGGCTTATTTTGAGCCATTTTTCATGTTTCATTAAGGGTCTCTCACTGTTTGAGGCTTCTTTTTTGCACTTGCTTCATTACCCCTCTCGTATGCCATTTTCTTGCATGATATTTTAGGCTTGTTTATAATCTGTTTTTAGGCATATTGTAAACCGTAAATAGGCTTATTTTGAGCCCTTATTCAATATTTTTGAAGGGCTCATCACTGTTTGAGGACTCCATTTTCCACTTGCTTTGATACCCCTCTTGTGGCCTCATTTTTGCATGATTTGTTAGCCTCTTGTACTTCTGTTTTTGGACTTTGGTCCGAACTAAAAATAGTCTTATTTTGACCCCCTCTTCATGTTTCATTAAGGGTCTTTGGCTGTTTGAAGCATCCTTTCTATACTTTGTGTCTAAACCTCCTTTTGGCCTTATTTTGCATAGCATTTTAGGCCTACTTGTACACTGTTTTGGGTCTGGTCCTTAACTGTAAAACATCATATTTTGGGCCCCTCTTCAACATTATTGAAGGGCCCTTGGCCATTTAGGGCCAGCATCTACTACTTGCTTCATTACCCCTCATTTTGCCCATTTTCGCATGCTAATTTAGGCCTATTTGTGCTCACTGTTTGGCCTTGCTTAAAACTGTAAATATGCTTTTATTTGGGCTGCCTTGCTTCTGTCTTCACACTTCATGTTCAAATAATCCATGTATTGCATAGCTATAGGTCATTTCATGTACCTAGTTTTGCATTTCGGGATCATTCCATGCATCGGGTGCCATGTTTTCATGTTTCGGGGCTGTTTTGCATCGTATTTTGCTACTGAAATTTGCATGCTAGTATGCCATATCCTATGCTTTGCCATGTCTTGTTAGAGTGGCATTCGTGCCTTAGGATTGGTCCTCGGTTTGCGTGCACGCGTGCACGCATCTCGAGTGTCTCATTTCCATCTTATGGCCTCTTATATGAGTGTGGCTGAGGTCCACTTGTGTTAGTGTAAGCCCATTATGCATTGTGTATGCCATTTCATTCCATAGCGTTGCGTATGCTAGGTTGTATGTTAGTGCATTGTGTATGCCATGTTACCTCGTGCATTGTGTATGCCATTCCATAGCATTGTGCATGTTAGGTTATATCTTAGTTGCATTCATGCATGTCATGCATATTGCATCGTGTTTGGGATAGGGGTTAGCCCGAGCACGGGAAACGAGGTGCGTTTCGTACTCCGAGTGACGGAACGTGTCTCAATTCCCAGTCACCGACACTCCGGATTATCTATGATGGAGTTAGGTCTTATTGTGTCCTCATATGCATTCATTTCATATTGAGTTGTGCAATTCGACTCCTCGGCCATCATGCATCGAGATGCGTGATTGGTGGCACGAGGATCGAGACATGCATACATTTGTGCAAATACATTGCCATGCCCCTTTCCTGCTCTCTGTTGCAGCAAATCAAGAATCAGCAACCTTCCGGAGCTTGGCACGCATTCCAAGAACAATTGCAAACAGAGGCTAATCGGGGCATCGCTGTAGATTTCCGCGCAAGGCAACCCGAACATGCATCATTTATCATCCGGAACAGAGTCGAGGCAGTCCCTAGCTTGCATGCTAGTTTATTGCTTTCCTTAGTTAATTTGTTAATTAATTAGGGATTTGTTCATATTTGGACTGTATTATTTGGACTGTACTATTCGGGACTGTATATTATTTTATTCGGACCCTCTGCGCGAGGGCATAACTGTAATAAGTGTGCGTGTGTGTGATGTATGTCTTCCAACCCCACGTCTTTCTCCCTTTTATTTACCTGCTTATGATGGTTAGATTAGGGCATGTTTCAATTAGCATACAGTATGATAGCATGTTTGCGTTCATTCATCTGTTTTGCATGCACCGGGCTTGGCGCATCATACTAACTGCATTTGTATTTCAATTCTAAATTGAATACATGATAGCTGTAGCATTCCATATGCCATGTTTAGAATAGCCGAGCCTGCTATTGTTGCATTTTGCATGTGTTGCATTAAGCATTTCTGTATATTTAGGATCATGCATGGATTTCTAATTAGCTTCTGTTTTGGCTTGGAGTACTCGGTGAGTTTTTATGCTTTAGCATCCTTGCATGTGTGTGAGTGACTGCCATGAATAGCATGCTTACCATGAGGCTACTTGCTTATGTGATATAACTGCCTGAATGCCTGTGGGTAAAGGTTGGGTTATTTGAATTGGAACAATGCGTTGATTGTTTGTTTTAAGCCCACTAGATAGTCGCAAAACCATGTTTTCTAAGCCCACCTGAGGGTGGCAAAATCTGCATTTCAAGCCTACTTGCGAGTAGCAAACCATCTTTCAAAAACAAACATGAAATGTTTTGTTCCAATTCAGACAACCCAGTCTATACTTGTATGCTGTGCGCATCACATAGTAAATCTAGGCTAATAACCGGAATAAGAACATATAATGTTTTCAAAACTTGATATCATGGTTAGTAGAGGCCGATCTTTGATCGGGCGAGCGGGGGTGCTCACGAAGTGACCTTCCCCAATCGTACCCAAGTTCCCGAGCCGAGGCAACTTTGGTGATGACGGACACGTGGCCTTTGGCACCGAGTCAGGGTTTCCTAAATTTCCCCAAAATAAAATATTTAGGTGGCGACTCTGTATTTGGCAAAGCAGTCCATGTTTGGAACTTCTTTCTAAAAATCTGTTTTCTCAAAATGATTTTCCGGATTTGGACTCTTTGGTTCAAGATTAAGAACCGTGACAACAAATCGAGTCCGAGCTGTAGCGAGGTCCCCCCGCGGACCTGTCTACACGGCTGTTTCGGTGTTACGTATTGGTCGTAATAGTCGTAACAACCCGTTATATACCGTTGCAATATTCTGAATAGCCTCATTTCCAAATATATATATATATATATATTTACAAAAAAGAACGAATACTCAAGTGATCAGAACCCAAATAAAAAATTTTGTATGAATTTTTTTCTGTATAATTTATTTTTCAATTTTTATTTCATTAGATTGGCTCGTAAAATAAAAATATATATAAACAGTGGTTGTATTTATTTTTATAAACATTTTATTTAATATTTAATTATAAATATTTTTGTTTTATTACTATAATGTGTTTTCTAAATAATGTCTTTAAAAAAAATAATTAGTAGCTCAAAAATAATTTTTGCTTATGACACAATTTTTGTTTTATAATCATTTCATTTAATACTTAGTTGTAAATAATTTTTTAGGTAGCTGTAAAGTGTTGTCTAAAAAAATGTCTTTTTAAAAAAATATTAGCTGAAAAATAATTTCTGTATATAGCACAATTTTGTTTACAATCATTTTATTTAATAATTGTAAATATTTTTTATTTAGTTAATTCAGGTATTGGTTAAAAATAATTTTATAGACATTTAAAATCAATTATTCTTAAAGTTATTAATTAAGAAAAATTAGTGAAACATCCCTCTCCAACTTTGTGTAGTAGGAGAGGTCCAAGATGGTTTTTTTTAGTAGCTTAGGTCCCTCAATATTTCCATAGAGAAAATTTGATTCAAAGAAATTTTACTTGATTTCATTAGAGAAATTTCTTCGTGAAAATTGAAATTTATTTGAGTCGGGCCAAATTTCTCTGAGTCGAATTTTCTCTGTGAAAATGTTGAGGAATCTTAACTACTATGAAAATATTATATGTCATTTATCTTATAAATCTTAATATCAGGGGACCTTAAAAAAAAAAATCCCTACTAATTATTGCAATAAAATGTAAAAAGTTCAATTTATAGTGATTTAAAAATATGAAATATATTGGATTATACCTAAAAATTAATAAAAATTGATCAAAATCTATTTTAAATCCTAATAAATGTGATTTTGAAAAAAAAAATAATATGCATTTTGGTAAGTTTTTTCAAATTGTGCGAAAAATTATAAAGTTCACGGTTTCAATTATCGCAATCATTATGCTACGGCCTTTACACCCCGCAACCGCAACTGCGCCATTGCAACCGTTATGGCGATCGCAACTGTTTTTTAAAACCATGACCTTATCACATTATTCAATTCTAAGTTGATTAAAAGAAGTCACTATATTTAGGATAAAGGAAAAATTGTTTAAGAAATAATTATATTACCATAAAATTATAACTATTCAAATCATTTATGATATGCACATGTATGTTATATAAATTAAAATCTTAATAGAGTTTAATATAATTATCTTAAATTTGTGTGACTTAATATATATATTTTTTTAAACCTCAAAGAAAGTTAGTGTAATTTACACAAAAACTAAATAACTAGGGGGGAAAAAAAAATGGGGCAACAAAATTTTGATCTAATACAAAGCACTCTTGGATGATTGGGACGTTGAACCACAAAGCAAAAACAAGGAATCACACTTGCTTTCAACATTCAATTCAAAAGAATCCTAACTATCGTCAAATTTTACTAAATTAATGTTATTCACTCAACATATATCCATGCTCACATAATATATAAATTTGTTGTATTTAATTGTTTCATGAAATGTTATATTATTTATTCAATTAAGACATGTTCTCAAAATTTAAAGAAATTTATTTTTAAGAGCATGTGTGTCTATGAGGTGTAATTTATTATAAGTTCAAAGTTAATAATTTATAAACAAATTTAAAAGTATTTCTCTTCTAATTTCGAGATAATAAAAAAACTTATTTAAAATATTTTTACTGTATAAAAATAGATAAGAAATACAACAGTAAAATCACAAAAATAAAATAAAACTATAATAACTCATTTAACCTGCACAAAACATCATCTACATTCAAATTTCACATACACAAACATCACCAAAGTCTATACCCACATATGCACCAAAAATAATAATAATAATAATAATGCCTTTAATTGTTATATTCCATCTTTAAATATAAACAAAAGGGATGAATCTTAGGCCTCGTTTGGGAATAGGTTATTTTAATAATTTTTTGATTAAAATATTAGGTAAATTTTTTTTTATATATTTGGAATGATTTTTTGATTTTTTTATGAAAAGATGTACAAAAAATATAGAAAAATATATTTTTTTTATTTTTTGGTATAGATTATAAATTTTTTAATTTTTAAATTTTTTTAATAACTTTTTAATTTTTAAGCTAAAACTATTGCTTTCCAAACGAGACCTCAATTTATAAACCAAACCAATTGAAATTAAAGCAACACATGATAAGCTCCCAGACCATTAAACGAGAAAAATTAGAATATCAAACAAAATCTACTTTCAATGATATGACAGGTACTGGAATGATTTTTTTTTTTTTTAATTTTAAATTTGTAAAATTTTGTTGGATTATCTATAGTCTCCATAATTTATCTCTTATTTCAATTTAATGTCTGTAATTTCAGTTGTATTAATTTTTACACCGTGTCAATTTAATCTAATTGATAATATTTATTAAAAAATTAAAAAAATTAAGAGCAATAGATGTCAATCTCTCAATCATTTTGAGAAGAAGGAACTACATACTGGTAAGAGTTGAGAAAAAAAATTATAAACACATGGAGTGTAAGTGTGTCCGTGGTGAGATACAAATGAAAGATTAGAAGGGTGCAAGTCATATATTGATAATTTTTTTTTTCAACTCTCGCCTACGTGTAATTTTCCCTTTTGAGAATAGTGAATTGAATATTTTAAGCTTGTGATTTTAATAAGATTTTTGAAAGTCATTAACGATTTTGATTAAATTAGCACAATATTAAATAAAATTAATACAAATAAAATTAGAATGACTGAATAAGAATCAAACTATAAAGACTTTTTGTAATGGTAGAGGGCCCGAATTTCTCAGGCTCGAATGGCTCGAATTGACCAAAACGACGTCGTTTTGGACACAAAACGACGTCATTTTAGACACAAAACAACACAAAACGACGTCGTTTTGGTCAATTCGAGCCATTTGAGCCGCGAATATTGTGGCCACCAAACATTTTTCTTTTTAATGTGAACCACTTTTTTAAAGACTTTTTTAATGCCTTCGTTTGGAAACAACTTTTTTAATCTGATTTTTTGACTTTTTAGTTATTTTAACTTAATCAAAAAAGTTTCGTTTTGGATGATTTTTTTTTATTTAATTTTTTATAGTTTTTTATGAGAAAAAAAATAAAATGATTATAGTTTAAATGTGATATTTTATCTTATTAATATTTTAATCTATTCTGTTTTTTAAGTAAATTAAAATAATTCCAACCATCTAGGCAATATTTGGCATCTCCTATATTAGCACATTAAATTTTTTTTTAATCTTTTTATTTTTTTTAAGCCATATCACCTCTTTATTTTTTGTACATATTTTCATAAAAAGTCAAAAAATATACTTATTTAAATATCCCAAACATCCCCTAATATTATATGTTTAAGGGCGAATTACACTAACAGAAATGATAGAAACTCGCTTTTTTCTTGACTCCCACAACCCCCAGACACATGTCAGTGAGTAATAGGAGGAAAAAAAAATAAAAACAAAAAACAAAAAGCAAAAAGTTGGCCAATCCCAATACATTGGCAGTGGTAGAGGTCAAGGAAAAAGGGATCTCAACCTTTTTCCTTACACTAATTATTCTTGTAATTTGGTGTGCCACTTTAGTCTCTAACATTTCAATTGTGATATATTTAATCCTGAATTTTAAATTTCATTCCAAATAAAGAAAATTGAAAATATTGTTGCTCTATTTCAAAGGCAAAGTCGTCAATTTGATAAAATATAAACTAGTTTCACAAAAACAAATGTCAAAAAAATATTTTAAAATTTTTAAAAATTATTTTTACTCACCAAAAATAACATTATATAAAAATGATAAATCTTTTACATTTTTACAATTTTATATCAAATTAATTTTTAGTATGTGTTTAGATAATGATAATGTAATGGGTGGTTGTTTGAGTTAATATTTTTGAATGGTTAATATTTATTGTTAACAGATATTTTTGGATGATTATCATATAATGGATTATTATTAGACTTTTAATGTATAATCGATATATCTAACATATGAAATGTTTTTAGTTTTGAATTTTTTTTATTTAATGGATTGATTTAATAATGACATGAAAGTTGTCAGCATGTTATTTTAATGAAAATAAATATCAAAAAAAATTATTTTAAAAAATTAACAAAAATAAATAAAAACTAATTTAACGAAAATAAATATCGAAAAAAATTATTTCAAAAATTTATTTCTACCCTCTCAAATGATAAAATTATATAAAAATGATGTATTTTTTTTATTTTTTTCACCAATTTAATTTTTAATTTCTAATTTTTTTCCTTCTAAAAATACATTCTGAAAACCAAACAAAATAGAATTTTATAACAAAAAAAGTTCTAACATTATTCATTAAAAGAAAAAACCTTATATTTCAAACAATATATAAGCTAACAAACAAAATAAGTTGTATGACGACTTTACCCTTAAAAAATGAGATTCAAAATTTATGATCAAATATATCATAATTAAAAAATCACAAAACAAAATAACATAAACTTCTAACTACAATAAGGACTATTATTGTAATTCGCGTTTGTCCAATTAGATATAGCATTAGTGTCAACCCAATAGACGCACCACACGACACCGTTTCTTTCTGTCTCTCCCTCGATCATTGCACAGGGCTTCTCCTCTCTCTCATCCTATCTCATTATCAGATTTGGGAAAATTCTATTTACACACACTTAATTATCTCAATTCACATAATTTCTCAGTACACATACTTTATAATTTAATTATTGATTAGTTTTCTCAATCCACATACTAAATATATCAATTATACCCTTCACTCATACATTGTACACACACCCGTTCAACCCTCCTTCCACACACTTGTCCCTCTTTCTACACACACTACTACTACTACTACGATTTGAAAATTGTAGACCCACAGTGCTACAACAGTCAAAGTGAAGACCCACAATGAAGAATTTGCTATATTGAAGACCTCCATTGACAACACCATTGAAAAGACTCCATTGCATTGTTGAAGGTAAGGCATTATTCCTTTTTGTTATTGTATTTACCATTTTGTTATTGCATTTACCATTTCTAGACATCTATGCACTCCATTGCCATCAAAACTGCCATTTTTTCTTCCATCTTTTGCGAGTTTGAGCTTCAGTCTTGGTCTTCCGAAATTAGGAGCTTATTTCGAAAATTTACTTCCGAATAATGTTTGCTAATTCAACAGATAAGTTTCGAATAAAAACAAAAATATTGATGTTTGTATTCCGAATTTGACAAATTAATTCGGTTTTGTAGTTCTGAGTGGAATACCTAACAAACCTTCAAACTCTAAACATAATTGAGGTTCATGACTCAATGGAATTTAATCAATTAAGGGATTTAATGAATATTTGCAAGCTTTACATAAAATTGAATGGAGAAAGCAAGGGGTTCACTGTAGACTCTATTGGTAGATTAAGAAGCCTCCAAACATAAACATTATATCTATTTGCGAGTACAGACACTGTTTGGAATCCTACACTACAACCATTTTCTCACTGCCAGCACCTCTTTCAATTAAAGTTACATGGTAATAGAGAAAAGCTACCAACAAAGATGCACGAATTCTTACCAAATCTCAAATACCTCTCCTTGAATGGATAGAGCATGGAGGTAGATCCTATGCTGTCATTGGAGAAGCTTCCAAAGTTGACAATTCTTGACTTGCTTTGCTACAGAGTAAATAAATTTGTTTGCACTGCAGGAGGGTTCCCTCAACTCGAAATTCTAATTCTTTTCGGGTGTTCTTTACATTGAGATTTTTTTTGTTCTTAAACAATGTGTACAAAGAATTTTTTCATATAATATTATGGATGTTGCTAGATGTCTATTATGGTAATTTTTATTTAGAGTATAATTGTCATTAAATTAATATTTCATTAAGTGTGTGCCTTGAGCTAACTAGGAGTATGGAAATAGAATTTCCCTTGGATTTGAATTAGAGTTACCAAGTAAACCCCTCCCAATTGGCTAATTTACACTTTGCCCTTTTTATATTAGTTATTTTAGTTTTTAAATTTATTTTTTTTAGTTTGACCCTTCAAAATTTAAAGCTTTTTTTTTTTAATTTTATTTTTATTTTTTATAATTTATATCAAAATCTAACTTATATTTAAAATTAAACAAAAAATAACACATTAATAATTACTTGACATAAAATTATTTTATTATATATAACTCACAACTCTTACTCAAATCCAAATCTCAATATAATAATTTTTTTAATGTTATTTGACCGTTAAATAAATGTTATTTTATGTTATTTAAATTTTTATTTTTTATGTTCTTACTCACAACTTTGTCTTATTTTAAATAAATATTAATTTTAGATGTAAACAGGAAAAAATTATAAACATAAAAGGTCAAAATAAAAAATAAATAAATAAATAAACAAATTTTAAGACCCAAAAGTGAAAAAATGAATTACCCTATGAGTAATGTTAAAGACACATCTTAGAAAATGTTAGAAATTAGGGCTGGGCATAGGATTATCCGACTTGTACAACCTGCCCTACCTGACCTGACCCGTATACGTATGGGCGGTTTCGCAAATACAATAGGATAGGGTGCGGTTTGGAATATAGCAAGTTTTCAAGTTGCGGGCGGGTTGCGGGTTTGAACCGCACCCGCCGCAACCCGCTCACACTTAGAATATTTAATTTAATTATTTATTTATTTTAATTTGGACCGTTCATCTATGATCTATCCTAGATATTTTTGTTTTGACCAAACAAACCAAACCCTAATGCATTAGGAAACAAAATGTTGAGAATCATAATTGATGAAGAGATGCAATATTTTCTTCTTCTTCTTCTTCTTTCTTTTTTTTTTCTTCATTTTTTCTCTTGGATATATATATATATATATGTACACATAAGTTTTTTTTTAGAAAGTATATATATATATAAGTTAACTTGGAAAAGAATGATGTCTTAGGCTTGTCAATGAATCAAGTAATAGCTTTATGAATCATGTAAATTTTGTGTAATATTAAAAAATGTAATGTGTTAGTATTTATTTATAACTAAAAAATTCTGGATTGAGTTTCTGTATTGTAGGAATTTTTAGCATCCCCTATAAAATTGTCCATTCATTCGCTTTGAATGTATCATTGAGAGAACCATACCTGAAATCCCAATCCTGGTCTTTTTTTTGTTTGATCTGTATTATGAGTACTGTTTAGCCTAACATTTGCTTCTGTCATTGAACAGAACCATGATGCATGGAATTGGAATTTTATAATTTTATAAGTTTGAATGATTTGTTTGTGTTAGGAATTGATTTTGTTGTATTTTTAATTTTATAAGTTTTAATTAATTAATTATTAATGTTGAAGCATTTTAGAAAATTGGAGGAAAATGACCCAAAATAAATATTTACAAAATGGAAAAAAAAATCAAAAATAAGTTTTTAAAGAAAAAAGTCCAAACCGCAAACCGCCTGCATATTCGCGAACCTTATCTGCACAAACCACAAACTGTACTGCAAGAGGTTACGGGTTGACTTTTTTCCAAACCGCATAGATGCGAGCGGATCAAAATCGAACCGCAAACCGCACAAATCCGATCCGCGACCACCCCCATTAGAAACTCACATTTTAGACTCAAAATTCATCTACAATGATGTGTCAAAGAATATAGGCCTTATATTATTAGGTGTGTAACTAAACAAAAATTGACACCTATCTACTACAACAATGTAGATTAAATTGTAAGAGTTTTTTTTGTGGGTCTCAAACATTTCCCTTACCGTATATAGAGGTGGTTTGGCAAGATGGTTACTGTATATAAAGGTCATTTGGCAAGATGGTTACCATATATAAAGGTTATTTGGCAAGATAACTGGGATTAAATTAGCTCAATTAAAAACAAAAAAAGTTAATTTTAATTAATAAGACAAAATGTTACATCTAAATAATAATTATTTTACTTTTTTTCTCACAATCATCACATTTAAAGCAAAAAAATCAAGAGTTTATTACAAACGAAACTTTTTTAATTAGGTTAAATTAGTCAAAAAAAAAAAAAAAAAAAAAAAAACAAAAAAAAACAAGATTCTCCCAAAGCAAGAAAAAATTATCATATAGGTCCACCTATATCCTACGTGGTATGCCATTGTAATTTTATTACTTCTATGCCTATTATTTCTTATTTTTTTTCTTGTATATAACATAAAACAAACAATAAGATTGCACAACCTAATTAAAATTCCTGACAGGATAATTCCTTCGAAGAAATGTATAATTTTGATAACTCTGGTCATCCTAATATTGGGGGTGTTTGGAAAGAGGTTGAGCTAAAATATAGGCTAAAATAGTCACTAATATAAAATATCATATCCAATTTATATAGGCCAAAAATAGTTAATAAGGCATAGTTTTGATAACTCTGATCACCCCGATATTGAAGGTGTTTGGAAAGACAGTTTGGCTCAAATATAGGCTAAAATAGTCAATATGATAAAATATCATATCAAATTTATAATCATTTCAATTGATCTCTTACAACTAAGGGTTGTTCGCAATGTGGTTCGGATGGTTTGAGTTTTTAAACTGAATGGCGGATTAATAAATTGCAGTTTGAGCGGTTTTAGGTGGATTGACAGATTGAATAATATTTTAACCAATTATCAAACTTTTGCATAATATAACACTAATATATATAATATTTTTCGGGATAACCTATAAAAGCCAAAAATTCAAAAAGTTATTAAAAAAGTCAAAAAGTTCATACTATTTGTAGGGAGCTTGTGGGGGAAGCTTAGAAGGCAAAATTATTATTTTGCCTTTTGAATTCAACTATCAAAAAGTCAAAAAGGTTATTTTGATTTTATTATAATATTTTATTACATATCTTTTTATAAAAAGCTAAAAAGTTATCCTATACATACATTTTTTTTCTCTATTTTTTTAGTCAAAAAGTCAAAAGATGCACTTATATAACACATCCCAAACAACCCTGTTTTTCATATATATAATTATTAATTTTTAATAAATTTCATATATTAAATCCCTCTCATACTCATTTATATTTTGATATTTCATTATAAGTTAAAAATATATATGTGTTAACTATAGTGGAACGAAACACTTTCAAAAGCAGATTATAAATTTAAAAGTTTAAACTGCGGTTAACAGATATTGCAGTATAGATTAATGTAAATCGGTACAATTTTAATAGATTGGACGATATTTTATACAACCTTACTTACCACCATCAAATCAACTCAAAAAATAAATAAATAAATAAATTTCTAAACACAATTATTTTAATTAAGTTAATCAAAAGAAAAATATTATAGACCCCAAATAAATTATCAATTTTTTTACTAAACCTGTCACATAAATGTGACCCACATGAGAGATTTGCTAAAAAAAAATTTAATAATTTATGTAGATCCCAGCATAACTCTAATAAAAAAGCCCAACTAAAATACCCAAATTCCCAAACAACTGCCTATCTCTCCCAATTCTCTCTCTCTACCCCACCTTCTCTCTCTAAAAACCTCCATAACCCCTCCGACGAACGAACTGAAGAAGAAGAAGAAGAAGACAACCACCAGCGAGAAGAAGAGGGCTGATTTGATCGGACTCGTTTCTGGGCATTTTCCATTCTCAGATGGGAATGCCCGAACGATGATCAAACCCAGTCTTAACCAACACCACAACAACAACGACTGTGACTGTTTCTACGACTCTCTTGATCGCATTTGCTTTTCGTCCTCTTCCTCCTCTTCTTCTTCTCCCCCTGAAGACGAACGCGATAGAGATCCCAATTCCAATTCCATTTCGGATTCCCCCAATTATGCTCCAAACCCTAGATTCCCAATGGGTTTGTCCAACAACTACGACATCTGGATCTCCGAACCCTCCTCCGTCGAAGAACGCCGAATTCAACTTCTCCGCCAGATGGGTCTCAGCCGCGACCCCATTCTTTCCCGCCAAATCCCTTCTCTCTCCGCCGATTTCGATGCCGGTGGTGGTGTCTTCGGTAGATCGGTCTCGGCCGATCATTTGATTCGAACTCAACAACGAGCTCAGGTTTCTTCCAGTAATTTCAACCCTGGTGTTGTTCGATCGAAATCGGATACCGAGGCCTCTCCACATGATCAGTGTAATTCTATTTCTTCTTCAATTTGTTCTCCTCAAATTCTTTCAATTAATTCAACTTCACCGCCGGTTTTCAAACCCGACGGACCGTTTGTAAATAACCACAGTGTTGTTAAATCTCAAAGTGGCAACGGATTGTTGGGTCTTAATGCTGGTTCACCGAATAAGCCGCCCACGGGCAAAAACTCGAGGCGGGTGGAGGAGATTAGGATTGATTCCACCAGTTCTAATCTGAATTTTAATTCTAGTTGCTCGCCTGTTTTGGGAAATTCGGGCGATAGGGAATTAAACGATGATTCGGGTTGTAATGGGATTGTTGAGGTTGATGGCCCAGTGTGTACAATTAAGAATCTTGACACTGGGAAGGAATTTGTGGTGAATGAGGTTAGAGAAGATGGTATGTGGAACAAGCTTAAGGAAGTGGGAACTGGAAAGCAGTTGACCATGGAGGAGTTTGAGATGTGTGTTGGGCATTCGCCGATTGTTCAAGAATTGATGAGGAGGCAGAATGTGGAGGATGGTCATAAGGATAATGTGGATCCTAATGCAAAAGGTAGTGGTGGGATTGGATCAAAATCGAAGAAGAAAGGGAGTTGGTTGAAGAGCATAAAGAATGTTGCAAGTAGCATGACGGGCCATAAGGAGAGACGGAGCAGTGATGAGAGGGATACTTCATCAGAGAAGGGTGGGCGGAGATCAAGCTCAGCCACTGATGATAGCCAAGATGTTACATTTCATGGCCCCGAGAGAGTTCGTGTGAGACAGTATGGAAAATCATGCAAAGAGCTCACAGCACTGTACAAGAGCCAGGAGATACAGGCTCACAATGGCTCGATTTGGACTATTAAGTTTAGCCTGGATGGTAAGTATCTTGCCAGTGCCGGTGAAGACTGTGTCATTCATGTGTGGCAAGTTGTGGAATCAGAAAGAAAGGGTGATCTGTTAATAGATAAGCCTGAAGATGGGAATTTGAATATTTTTTTTGTTGCCAATGGGTCACCCGAACCAATTTCTTTGTCACCAAATTTGGACAGCCTGCCAGAGAAGAAGAGAAGAGGAAGATCTTCCATAAGCCGGAAATCAGTGAGCCTGGATCACATTATGGTGCCAGAGACTGTGTTTGCACTTTCAGAAAAACCAATTTGTTCATTCCAAGGGCATCTTGATGATGTACTTGACCTGTCATGGTCCAAGTCTCAGGTTAGCTACACTTACACTGCTATTTTGATAGTATTTTATTCGCATTTGTGGTAGCATGTAGCATATGATTATTATTCTCGCACTGTCCAAACAATTAATCTTTTGTTATTACCTTTTCCTACCCTTTACTGTGAAATATTGTTTAAATTGGTGAAGTTACTTGTATATAACTTGGTTGCATGTTGTATGGGTGGTGAATGCCGTAGGCTAATGTATAATTTTTTGATCAAGCTTGCTACAGCTTCCTTATATGTGAATTTTATGCAACCAAAACAACGCATAGACAACTCAAATTTTGTAAACAAGCAAGAAGGGGATGGTTGGAAACTCACATTTTGAAAAAAAAAAAAAATTCAGTTTCCAACCATCCCCTTCTTTCCCTTCTTCCTTGTATACAAAATTTGAGTTGTCTGTGCATTGCTATGAAGTACTGACACTTCAAAACAAGTGCCGTATCCGTGTCGGATACACGGACACTTCGGGGACAAGTATGAGACACCACATGGCGTGTCCTCTTATTTAATTAATTTATTTTTAGGGGACACGCCGGGGACACGCCAGGGACACTTCGGGGACACACTAGGGCCATGCTGAGTTGTCTTTTTCCCCATTTTATTTAGTGCTTTGATGAATGTTGAATGTTTATTATTTTTTTTCTTACATTTAAATACTTAATAAATCATTCATAAAAAAAGAAATAAACTATAAGTATTAATTTAAAAGTTTTTTTTTTTTTTACAAAAGAAAGAAAGAAAGAAAGAATTAGAATTAGAATTAGTTTTTGATAATATTAATTGTTTATAGATGTAATATTAATCTAGATAACAAATAAAAATATATGAAAATGTATTCTATTGCCGTGTTCCCGCCATGTCCGAGTCTATATTTTTTTGAAATCACCGTGTCCGCGTCCGTGTCCATGTCCGCATCTATGTTCGTGCTTCTTAGATGCATTGTTTTGGCTGCGTCACTTTCTGGGCCCTTTTTTCCCTTCTTCCTTCTTTATCATTTGGTGGCTTAACTATAGTATTTTATCGTTAAATAAGAAGAGTAATAACTAACTTAGAACCATCCCGTGTTCAGAAAGTATGTTATATTTGAGCAAAGCTATCTTGAGGAAACATTATATGCAGATACTCTTGAAATTTTTACTGCGAGTCTGCGAGGCTTACTATTGAACCTTTGATATGTTTTGTTGTTAGTTAAGTTAGGTTGTTCAAAACTATATAATGCAACCATTTACCATTTGACATGTTCATTTAGCCTGAAAAGATATCTGAAAACAAAATGCATTGCGGTTGAGGTTGACGTTGAGGTTGAGGTGTTGGTGCCCAAAAAACTGTGGAGCATGCTTTACACCTTTAGGGCGTTGGGAGTTGGGAAATGCTAACATAGGGGCAATTTGCATATGGCTGAGGGGGCTGTATTTTGGCAAATCAATGGGAAATGCTTTATAATGACTAGGAATTCCGGTTTTTCACAATGAGGCATCACGAATTTGTATGGTGTTCAAGGTTCGATAGTTCAAGGATGTGTTAGATACTCATAAAAAAAGGATGTGTTAGATACTCATTTTTCATCACATGCTATTATCTTTTCATCCTTATTTTGGGCACTGGTTTCTGTCAATGTTTTACCTCAGTCAGATAAGGTGGATAATTTGTTATAACTATTGTATTGATGAAATTTTAAGGTAAAGGATGTTGATGTCAAATGAGTAAAAACCTCAGTGAAGGGCATGGGTATCCTCGAAAATCTATTGTTATTTGTCTTTTATTGTCTATTCTATATGACATCTTGTGAAGATGGATATATGCATCTTAGTTAAGCAATTGAGCTTCCTGTGGATCACGGGATTAGGCTTCTGGCTAGTCCAATATGTAATCAATGCATCTTACTATCAGAAATTTTATTTTCAGCATTTGCTCTCATCTTCAATGGACAAAACTGTGCGCCTTTGGCACTTGTCTGGCAAGTCTTGTTTGAAGGTTTTTTCGCACAGTGATTATGGTACGTAATTGATCTGTTATACTCCTCTTGCCTCAACTCATTTGGGGGTGTTTGGCAAAGGCTATTTTTTGGCTTTTTGGGCTAAAATTCATAAAAGACAAAATAGACTAAAACAGCCAATAAGACAAAATGTCACATCGAACCCGTAATCATTTCACTTTTTTTTCTCACAAACATCACATGCAACTACAAAAAAATCCAACTGTCTTTCCAAACACAAAAATTTTAGCCTACTAAAATAATCAAAAACTAAAATTGCCTACTAAAATAGCAACTTCCCAAACACTCTCATTGTTTGGCCTTTAATTATGGTACTCAGAAAACCGGATGAGTTTGGAACCCCCTTTTCCAATGGTGAGAACACCCTTCCTGAACAATTGTTAAAGAAATCAATGTTTTCTGTTTCGAAAATAGTACAAAAACTTCTTAGGTGTTTTTAAAATACCTAATTAGGAGTTTTTTTTTTCTTTTTTATTTATTTTTTTTGTAAAAGATCATTGTCCACATTATGAGTCAGAAGAAACACATTCTTTTCATTGCTCTGGTTGATCTATTAGCTAATTATCTGACTGTTGTTTGGATTTGCCTTGACACAGTTACTTGCATCCAGTTTAATCCTGTGGATGATAGATACTTCATCAGTGGATCCTTAGATGCTAAGGTTCGTATATGGAGCATTCCTGATCATCAAGTTGTTGATTGGAATGATCTGCATGAGATGGTCACTGCTGCTTGCTATACACCAGATGGTCAGGTTGGCCATATCTAGACAGAGCCTCTGATTTACTTTTGCTCGACTAGAAACGGGTAGAGATGTCATTTTATAGTATGTGGGTGTTTTATATATGGCTCAATGAATATTTGTTGATTTCTGAAGGGTGCACTGGTTGGTTCATACAAGGGGAGCTGCCGCTTATACAACACTTCTGGTACAGAAGATAGTTCTCTCTTTATCTCTTTTCTTTCTCCTATAACTATTATTGAACTTTTCCCCCTCTTTTCCAGAAAATAAGTTGCAACAAAAAGCTCAAATCAATCTGCAAAATAAGAAAAAGAAATCTCATCAAAAGAAGATCACTGGTTTTCAGGTAATTTATCTGCCAATCCTATGTACTTCTGTGGACATGGTAGGTATAGAAGATAAAGTGGAATTCCCTTTTTTTTTTTGGCTTCACGTAAAGTTATTTACCGTTTTCCATTGCAATGGTCCTTGCACCATTTACTTCTGAGCCAGAAATGTTTGCTCGATGCCTTTCCAGTTGCTGATAAGTTTTCAATTGACAGTTTGCACCAGGAAGCTCATCAGAAGTGCACATTACATCTGCAGATTCACGGATACGAGTCATTGATGGTGTTGATCTGGTTCACAAGTTTAAAGGTGAGACTAATACACCATATATACTTTCTTGAATGTATAAAGCTGGTTACAATCTTTTTTTATTTTTTTGGGTACATTGGAGTCAATAGCCTTGGGTAAGAAAGCTGGTTACAGTCTTACGGAGTGCTATTTAGTGCATCAAATAGATACTTCGGATATTGATACTTGATTGAATCAATCAACTCAGTAGTGCCAGTTAAAGTTGGCATCATTATTTAGAACATCGTAAACCTTCTATGGAGTAGAATCAAGGTTACTTTGATGGTTTGGTTCTCTTGTCAACTCTATGAGAGAGTATGATACGATGATGCTGATGCAGTTAAGTTAATGTGGAACCCACAGAAGATGATAAATATTAAATGATTAGTCTTGGTAGAGCCTTTGATTTAATCTCGCTGAATTTTCATTTTATTAAATCTTTTAGATGCTCAAGTGGCAACTGATAGAATTTTAGTGGAGGTTATTATGTCAGTTAGGCTTAGTTTTAGAGGGGTGTGTGTTTTAGAAGGTTATTTTGTTTCATCCATCTTATAGGTATTATTAGTATTCATTAAGGCTTAGATTTTATCTTCTCAACCCTTACTTGCTTTGCAGCCATGCAATTGGATACAATGTTGTCGTAGCCAAGTATTTATACTCATTACCATTAATCTATTTTTCTCTGCTACTGAAGGTGGGAAATTAACTATGAGATGCTTTCATATGAAAGCTTAATTAGTTAGTCACAGTTTTTCTGTTTTGCAGTAGTCATTGTATAGTTAATCATCGTATAGTTTTGCAGAGTGTAGAGTTGCAAATGAGCCGAGCCGAGCTGAGCTGAGCTTTTGTTTGCTTATCGAGCTCATTTATTGAGCTTGAGCTCGGCTCGATAAGTAACGGGGTTCGAGTTCGAGCTCGAGCTCAGCTCTCGGCTCTTTAATATTAATGAAACTCGAGCTGAGCTCAACTTGATAAGATGTTTTTAAATATTATTTATATTATTTAATATATAAATAATGTATTTATACTATTATTTATATTATATATATATTATTTAATATATAAATAATATATTTATTATATAATATAATTTAAATAAAGATAAACGTGCCGAGCTTATTCGAGCTCAAGCTTGGCTCGGCCGAGCTTGTTCGTGAACAACTAGGTTCATTTGCAGTCCTAGTTGGGAGGGTAGAGTAGAACAAAACGTAAACTCGACTGCCTTAGCTTTTAGTAGTCCTGGTGATGTTAGAACACAGGATCCTGCATACTTGAAACAACACAGTGAAGTAGTAGAAAAAACAGGGGAAGAGGTCAGAATGAGAAGAAAAAGAAAAGAAGAGAAGAATAAGATGAGGGGAAGAACAAAAAACAGAAGAGAAGACAAGAACAAAGAGGGGAGAAGAAACTGGGAAATAATCCCAAATCAATAGTCAAGTCGAAGTCTCACAAAACCTATTATATAAAGCATATTTATATAGGCAACCTAGAAGATCCTAATTAATGTTACCAAAAGTAAGACACTACAATAATTAATTCTTTATTAAACAGTAAACCCAATAAGTCAAGAATATGGTTAAGTTATGTGCTGAACCTGAACTGGTTATTACTAGTTTAGCTATGGGTTGGAGCCGTTGGATTGTTTGGGAGGGTACGGTTTAGGCCAAAAACTGCTGGATTGAGTTTCTGGGTTTGGTGTGTCTGGCTATGGGTTGGTGTTTTTATGAGTCAGGTTAGGATCCTTTCTGTATTTTGCACTCAATTTCCATATCAAGGTCACAGTTTCAATTGTGAAATATTAATTTTCTGCTGATGAGGTAGAGTTGGAAATTGCCCCCTTGGGTTCATTCTTGTTCCATGATCACTAAAAGGGTGGCACTCACAATCTGAGTGCATGCATGTGGTAGAGAAAAGGTTAAGGAAGTAGGAGAAAAAGTAGGGACTAGGGAGCGGTTTTTTATTAGCATCAAGAATATCTGAGAAGATTATCTCAGTAACAAGTGGACGACACAAACTACTTCAGCTTAATATGTAATAATAGATAGTGTTCAATATCTGTAAAATTTTACAGGGATATGAATGTACATAAGAGGCTCTTCACTATTATTTATTTGTACAGTTAGGTTACGGATACAATGACTGAACAGTGTTGCTTCTGAATTATTTATTTATCTCATACTGTAAATTGGTGTTGATTTGATGACAGGGTTTCGCAACACAAACAGTCAAATCTCGGCGTCCCTGACAGCAAATGCAAAATACGTGCTTTGTGCGAGCGAGGATTCTCATGTCTATATTTGGAAACACGAAGGTGATTCCCGACCCAGCAGAAGCAAAGGTGTTACCGTTACACAGTCGTATGAGCATTTCCACTGTCAAGACGTGTCAGTGGCGATCCCTTGGCCGGGCATGTGCGACGCGTGGGGATTCCAGGACGCTCAAGCCGATCATTTGGATGAGGTCTCCACAGCCAATCATCCTCCTACACCTGTTGAAGAGTTCAATGACGACGAGAAATCACCATTGGCATCTGGGTGCTCAAGTAGTCCGCTTCATGGAACCATTTCGAGCGCAACGAACAGTTACTTCTTTGATCGAATCTCAGCGACATGGCCGGAGGAAAAACTTGTTTTGGCTAGCAACAACCCTGGTAGTCCTCCTCGTGTTAGTGTGGATTTCACTAATGGGATAAGCCAAAGTAGGTCAGCGTGGGGCATGGTAATTGTAACTGCTAGCCTTCGAGGGGAAATCAGAACTTTCCAGAATTTTGGATTGCCAGTTCGGATTTGAGAAGTCTAGCACGTTGATTAAAGGTCTGCAATTTATTCTGTTACCCTAAGTTGGCAAAATTTGTACAGACATTTGGTCCTGGGATTTGTAATATTAGTGAGTTCATTTCTTGTTTCCTAGTGCTCTGCTAGTCGGATTTGGAACACATCCGACTATAGGCAAAAAGAAGAGAGAGAGAGAGAGGGGTTTGTCGAGGGGGGAAATCACAGTGAATCTAGGAACAGATGAGGAATTGTAGAGTTAGGAGCATGGCAAAAAGTATATTGAATTTAAGCAGAATTCTTTGAGGATTCATCTATGCGTAGATGAACCAGGGTTGTGAATCTGGAAAAATTGATCGATTTAGGTAGTTTGAAATGCTAGCAAATCGATTTATTTAAATTGTATCATTTTGATTAAATTGTGATTATTTTGGTGATATATTTGTGTAGGGAAATAAATTATGTGCTGCTGGGCCTGGACTTGTTAATATAGGTTTGTAATGGATTGGATTTGGATTTTTTATGTGGGTCGGATCTAAATATTGTTAAATTTAGAAAGAATCATTAAAAATTCTTAAATAATATAATAGATATCTTCCATTATAATTTTGAAATAGAGAGGATTATAATCTTAAAAATTCAATCCAGTTAAACATCTGGGGGAAAGCACCAATAAATCCCAAATTTGGGAATATTAATCCATTTAGTCCTGAAGGTTTTTTGTTGGACTAATAGGTCCTATTTCCCAAGAAGCTCGCTATAGGTTTTTTTATGATTTTCCTTCTTTTCAAACATCAACCATTATTCATCAAACATCAAACATTAGCAACGTCAGGATTATTTATCAAACATCAAGCATTAACAACGTCAGGATTATTTATCAAACATCAAACATTAGCAACGTCAGAATTATTTGTATAATGTCAGTGAAAACATTAGCAACGTTAAGATTATTCATCCAACATCAAACATTAGCAACGTCGGGATTATTCATCAACACATCAACCATTAAACATTAGAATTATTTATCAAACATCAAACATTATTCATTAAACATCAAATACAAATTCTCAACCATTAAAAATTAGGATTATTCATTAAACATCAAATATCAGGTATATTATTGGCAAAAGTTTTCGTGAGTTTCGATATATATAATTCGTCGACAAGAAAAAAGAAATAGGTTTTGGGTGTGTTTGATCGATTTGGTTTGTGGGTTTTTGTGGGTATAAATTGGATTCAACAATGGCCGCTGGATAAGAGAAGAGTAGCGATTTCTATGCTGTTCTGGGTTTGAAAAAGGAATGCACTGCGACAGATCTCAGGAATGCTTATAAGAGTCTTGCACTGGTCAGAAAACAAATCTTTTTTCTCAATTCAATCAAATAACATTCCAAAACCATTTGAAAAATCACTTTCTGGGTTGAAACCGTCGGATGTTCCGATGTTGCGATGTTGATGTTGCAGACGTGTTGCGATGTTGATGTTCCGATCTCACGATCGCTGATGTTGATGTTCCGATCTCACAGCGCTGATAGTTATGTCAGAATCAAAACAATCAGACAATCAATTATAAAAATCCCAATTCATGAAATCTAGCCCTAATCCTTCAAACTTGGTATTGGAACTGCCATGTCTATTGTGGAACACATCGATTAGGGTTAGATGCAATTCATATGAAATTTTTTGAGGCGGAATCTTCAAAATCTTTACTTGAATCAGAGCTTCGAGTATAAAAACTAATCGTGGTGGTATGTAGAGGACGAAACCTGAATCAGAGTTTCTGAAGTATAAAAGAATCCATTATATATGTCAATGATGGTGGTGCTCATGATATTTGATGTTGTTTTGATGATAATGTTGTAATATAAAAAAGGACTAAATGGTTTATAAAAAAACACTCAGGACTAGATAGAGTAACATTTTTCAATATGGGACTTATGAGTAATTTTTCCAAACATCTGTGCAAATTTAATAGATTTGATAATGATCAATGGAAATCTGCCTTATTTAGATGCCCGATTGATATATCAAATAATTTTTTTATTATTTAATTTATTATAATTACTTGCCCATTTCAAGCTTTTAGCACAACCAAACATTCAATTCTGTTCTATAAGCTCGAATCTCAGCTCTCATTTCAACAATTTTGAAGTACAATAACTTGATGAAAAATCTTAGATATACATTGCACACCATATGCAATTTTACACAAGATTACATAAATAATTTCATAAAAATATGTAAGTTCAATATAAATTTGCATAATCATATAATTTTTTTTAAAAAATTTACATAAATTTATGTTCAATTTATATATTTTTGTATGATTACTAGTATAAATTCGTAAAAATTTATATAATTTAAAATAAAACTATATACCGTATGTATTGAGCATTTTCCTAACCGATTGAGAGTTCCATGTCCCACTATTCATAGAAGAGAATCTTTTGAGTGAATAAAATGGAAACTACACCAAGAAAATAAATAAATAAAAAATCCCTAATTTGTGTGTATCTCCCAACCCATACTTTTTCCATGACTATTGGCAGAGGATCACGTTGTGGGGCCACCCTAAATATCCCTTTCTTTTTTAAGTAAAAAAATCCCAACTACACCCTACCCATACATTCAAAAAAATAAAAAATAAAAAAATATCAAATGAAATCCCAAAATCAAAATCTGATTGGTTGCTTGGAATTGAAGCACTAGAATTTATCTACCAAAATTATCTTATCCACTCTTTCATATCCAAATCACAGAACCCATACCCGTTGTGTTTTTGTTTTAAAAAAAGTCATCATCAACTCCTTATATATCTTCACACATTCACTGAAAGTTCCTTCAGTCCCAAAAGTTCATCAGATATCCCATTTCAATTTGAAGGTGCTCTCATCCATGGCTCTCCAGTCTGCTGCTGCTGCTACTCTGCTTCCTTCTGCTTTCTCCATCCCCAAAGAGGTTCACTCCCCTTTTGTTTTTGCTTCGCAAAGCTTTTCATAGAAAAATCTGTAATGTGCACCCACTTTCAATTATAACGTGATGTGATCTAAGTTGTAACTCAGCCACATTGTCGTAACTCGGAGTCGAGTTACAATTCAAAACAATTTTGTAACTGAACGGAGGTGCCTGTCTTGCCTTTTGTTTTTGTTTTCTTGTAGTAAAAACTTTAAATTTAACTTATGGGAAATGTGGTACTTGTTGCAGGGCAAGTCAAGTGCATCTTTGAAGGATTCCACTCTCTTGGGAATTTCACTCTCTGATCATGTCAAAGCTGATTCCAGCTTTTGTTCATTGAGAATCAAGGTACTTATCATGCTCTAACTACATTTATTTTTTCATAAAAACACTGAAAGTGTTTTCAGTGATGATTCCTGTTAAAGCATTAGTGATAACATATGGGTAAATTGCTTTTAGTACTTCGAATTCTGTTTTGGTTTTCATATTTTTATTTTATTTTATTTTTAAATTAGAAACAAAAACTTATTTGATTTATTCATATTGTTTCCATAAAAGTGGAATGGATTAAAAAAAAAAAAAAACATGTTTTCTTTTATTTCCAAAACAAATTTTCACTCTCTAGTCACCACCATTAGGAGATTGCTCTGGCCACTCCCACTTCCAGTCGCCACATTTGACCACCCTCTACTAGCAATCAGTACCTCCAGCAATTCACTGAGCATATTTCTAGTTTTTTTTTTCAAAATATTTGTGTACACTCGTGTTTTTTTTCTTATTTTATTTTTTTAAAATAAAAATTTATTTTCTATTTTATGCAAACCAAAAAAAAAAACGCAATGTTATCAAACTACCTCAATTATTGAGGTCTTCAGTTTGAGTTCCCAGCTTGTCTGGTTTAGTTTCTCGTTTGAAATCTCATGGTGTTTTGGTGAATGATTCAAATTGGTTTTGATCACAGAGGGACTGCAACCAAAGAAACCTTGCAATTCAAGCAGTGGCTACAACTCCAGCAATCAACGTATCCACCCCAGAGGCCAAAAAAACCCTGCGAAAGGGCAGTGTTGTGATCACTGGAGCATCCTCCGGCTTAGGCCTCGCCACTGCCAAAGCCCTAGCTGAAACCGGCAAATGGCATGTTATCATGGCCTGCAGGGACTTCCTGAAAGCTGAGAGAGCAGCCAAGTCAGCCGGCATTGCCAAGGACAATTACACCGTCATGCATTTGGACCTTGCGTCGCTTGACAGTGTCAGGCAGTTTGTTGACAACTTCAGGCGATTGGGGCGGCCTCTCGACGTGCTGGTCTGCAATGCAGCTGTGTATCTGCCTACTGCCAAGGAGCCTACTTTTACTGCTGATGGGTTTGAGCTTAGTGTTGGGACTAATCATCTTGGACACTTTCTTTTGTCAAGGTTGATGATGGAGGACTTGAAGCAATCTGATTATCCGTCAAAAAGACTCATCATTGTCGGTTCGATTACAGGTACTGAGAAAAATTAGGGTGAAACATACTGTTTAAATGCGGTATGCAGGACAATTTTATACCCAATCGGATTATCCATCTGCAATCGTTACCGCCACTACACCTTCTGATACTGCGATTTATAACCATCCTTCCTGTCTCTATCATACTAAAGCTGTGAATGGCTAATGAACACTTTTATGTCACTAGTGATGTACTAAATGCAGTGTTGCTCTTACCACGTTTAACAGGTAACACAAACACCCTGGCTGGAAATGTGCCTCCAAAGGCCTACCTAGGGGACATGAGGGGGCTTGTTGGGGGTTTGAATGGCCTGAACAGCTCGGCAATGGTTGATGGTGGCGAATTCGATGGCGCCAAGGCATACAAAGACAGCAAGGTCTGCAACATGCTCACCATGCAAGAGTTCCACCGTCGCTACCATGAGGAAACCGGGATCACATTCGCTTCCCTTTACCCTGGTTGCATTGCCACCACAGGCTTGTTCAGGGAACACATCCCCTTGTTCCGGATCCTCTTCCCTCCATTCCAGAAGTACATCACAAAGGGTTTTGTATCCGAAGAAGAATCAGGAAAGCGACTTGCTCAGGTAAAATCATAAACCTAGGTGCACATAAACAAAACAAAGAAAATGCACAGAAAACATTGTGTGGCTAAGATTTCTTTTAAGTGCATGTGTTCTTGTGTATGTTCTGCATTCAATTCAAGTTGTAGATTTCTGATTCAGGTTGTGAGTGATCCAACTTTGACAAAGTCCGGTGTCTACTGGAGCTGGAACAAGGACTCTGCCAACTTTGAGAACCAGCTGTCTCAAGAAGCCAGTGATGTGGAGAAAGCTCGTAAAGTATGGGAACTTAGTGAGAAACTTGTTGGTTTGGCATAAATGGCGGCTACGAGATGAGATTCTTAAAATCAGACTAATCTCGTGGAGGTAGAGGACTTCACTGAGTATCGGGATCCTGTTGTAAGTGTAGAATTTAGTTATGTTGCTGTGCCTTGGTATAAGCCAGTGTGGACAATAAAATCACTCGCCTTGTTTTCTTCTAGCAATTTATTTGGTTAGTTTCAGCATACGGAGAAAATGAATGATGAACATGTTGGCACACGATGGTTAGGAAACATATGGGTCACCATCATAACTCAACATTTTCAAGCTCAACTCAAAAGAAAAGAATAGAACCTAATTGTCAACACAAAACTATCATAAACATTGGTTTTCTTGTATATATATACAAAACATTCAAGTCTTCATGCACAAGTGATAGGCATACTTTTAGTTTACATCGTGTAAATTAAAGCTCATAAGCAGGAAACCGAGCCTCAGATGGAACAGTCATGTCGAGAAACAAATAAGCCATCCCGCCAATGCCTTCAAACAGTGAATAGGGTCGATCGCCTCCGTGCATTATGCCCTCTGATATAAGCCTTTGAGATTTATCAAGATGAAAGCAAGCAAAAGCTTTGGCCCTGTACAAGAACTCTACTTTGCCAGTTAATCGGTAGAGTGCAAGAAACACATAGGTATTCCCACTGATGCCGTGACAAATCCCAACTCGTTTAAGCAATCCCCGGTCCCATACCACCTCCCCTGCATCTACAGCTGCATTGAGGAACTCCTCATCTCCAAAAACCTGACAATATTTAAATAATACTTGAAAGCAGAACAGGCACAAATCTCAAGAATTTTCTCTCTTAAAATCGAGTAGAGTAATTTCCCGTACGTGCTAAGAATGTTCTCTTTTAAAGCTGATTGTAAGATGCATCTCCACAATAGTAATTCACAACAAAATACAAATTTGTTTTTGGACATCAAATAGGTGTTGTGTTCTTAATTCATTTTCCTCAGTGTCATGCAAACCCAACAAGTGCTCGTGGAAATAATACCAATTCTCCGCAATGAGTTTGTTGTTTTAATTTACACTGAAATTTGAAAATAACAACTCCGATGCACTTTACCTCAGCTGCTTTCACAAGGGTAAGACCAACTCCAGGAGTACCATGGCACCAATGTACAAGACGGTCTGATTCACTTCCTTCACTTGAAGGATAGTTGCCACTAGGGAAGCGATTTTTGATCATATAGCGTAGTGTACCCTTGACATCCTCCACCTCATCAGGCTTCAGTTCCATGTCCATCAAAATATGCATAATCCCAGCTAATCCATGGGCAGCTCCCCAGTACTTCTTCCCATGCCATTCATACATCAACGGGCATCTTCCCTTATTTGCCAATCTTCTACCAGACTTGATAATTTCATCCACAACAGGTCTCTGCAAATATATATATAAATAGTTGATTCAACTATCTTATTCAAGACAAAGGGAGCCCAAATGACATCAAAGTTTTCACAAGGGCTTACTGTGCGGGAAGAAGATATGGTATCTTTTCCTATATTCTTATTTAAGAATGAGCATGCCCATAAGAACCCTGCTCTCCCATATAGTAATTCATTTGGAAGATCTTTAGGAAGTTTAATCTGCACCCAAAAGCAGAAAAGAATACCCAATAATATACCAAGTGACAAACACATTAAATGGTGATGGAACTATAAAAAACAATCAATAACCTCTTTAAATTTGGTTAAATACTGATCGCACAGTCGTTCATCACCACTGTGCTTTGCCACAACAGCACCAAGAGCACACACACCAGCCTGCCCGCAGATAAATGTCACGCGCCTGCCATCCCACAAATCACATAAGACAAACCTATTTAAGCTAAATCACTCTTTCAACGGCAGTTCTACAACTACTGAGCCAGCACATAATATCATCCATTTTAAGCACTATCACATATCACATGACAGTCCTATTTGGGCTGAGTTTTAATTATCAATACTCATTAAGTTTGACATAGCCTGCAAATGAGTGCATAGAATAATCAAACCCACAATTACAATGACAAGCCAAGCGAAGCTAAGTTGTTAATTTCCAATGAATGGTTTGACCACGTCAGCAAACTCCCACATAACTAAACCACCACCTGGTTCAGTTAAGTGGGTTATTTCATTTAAAGCGTAAGTTAAGAGTAGTTTCAATATTGGGTGCACAATTCTAATCAATTTGAGACAATTTACTCATTTTAATAAATAAATCACACAATTTTTGGAGAGAGAGAGAGAGATACCCAGAACTGCGAGATGCAGTGTGACAGGCCTTAACAATCTGAGAGCAGAGATTAAGATCATCTTTGTTGTTAGTAATTTGGTAAGCTTTGAAGAGCAAGTAAGCAGTTCCAAGAACCCCAGTGTAGAGAGTATAGTCGTCATGTACGCGTCTCCCACTGCTCCCCCATGTCTCCTTCACAACCTGAAAGAACCCAAATCCAAATCCAAATCCAAAAACACGAACACGAACACAAACACAAACACAAACACAAACACAAACACAAACACTTGGTGGGCATTTCTTTGGGTCAAATCAACAAACACAAAATGGGCAACACAAAGCTCAGTGCAAATAAAGTATCAAATGGTCCTTTTTTTTTTCTTTTTTTTTGCATTGAAATGATGCTAACAGTTTGTTTTAGGTCCAGAGCTGCTCGATTGAGTCTCTCAGCGAGTGTCTTGTAAGGAAGAGAGAGAAGCTTGCTGAGCGAATCTTCGGATCTTTCGGAGGCTGATGATTCGGGTGTTTCTGGGATGAAATTTGGCATTTCGTTGGGAAAGAAACGATCTGCCATCTCTCTCTCTCTCTCTGGGTTGCCTTGCTGGTTCAGGAGTTGTATTGTATGAGAGAGGAGCTCTCTCGATTCTTTTGGAAAGTAGAAAAGCCTTTCGGTCGATTCTTTCTGAGAATTACAGTTGTCTCTCTGGATTGAAAATTTATGGACAAAAATGCAAATGGAAGAAACTAAAAAAATAACAATAACAAAAACATGAAACTTCGAAAAATAATTCAGCGTGTTTGGTTTCAGTGAATTTAATTTTTTAAAAATTAAATATTTTATTATTTTTTATTTTTTTGGTAAATATTTTTTAAATTTTAAACGATTTTTTAAAATTTTTTTAAGATGTATTTTACTTAGATGTATCTAAATAATAAATTATTTGTAAAAAACATATTTTAAAAAATTAATAAACACAAAAGTACAAAAATTTTACCGAATTCTCATATTGTTTTGTATATTTGGTATTTAGTGAATTTTTTATAAAAAAATTTTCACAAATATTATACTTTCTAAGTGTGTTTATGTTAAGTGTATCTAAAAATTAAAAAATTGCTTAAAATATTAAAAAAATTTAGTGAAAACAAAAAAAATACAAAAAACAAAAAGTAAAATTTTCTAAAAAGTGAATTTTGAAAACCGGAAACAAACAGAGATTGGAATTTTTAGTTTATACGGAAAAGAATGTATTTGGTTAACTAGTGTCGGATTTGGTTGGATAGGGTTATAAGAGTTCGTTTGAGAAGTTGAGTTTTGAGATTTTTTTGGGTTAAAATAGTTACAAAAAAATAAAATAGGTTTTTTAGTCCAATAAGATAAAATATCATATCTAACCCATAATCATTACATTCTTTCTCTTATAAAAAGTCAAAAAAGTCAAAAATCTTTCTCAAACAAGGCTTTTTAGCCCCAGGGTAAAATAGCCAAAAAATCAAAAAACCAATCCACTTCTCAAACGAACCCTAAATATGGTGATTGAGTGAGAAGATTAATAATGTGATAGTATTAAGTTAGATATGTAAGATAAAGTAGGCTGGTTTGATGGGTAATCTGGTGGTATTAATTGGTTGGGATTAAATTTATAAAATTATGTAAAAATCTTTATTACATAATTTATTTTTATTGTATTTGATAAACAAGGCCGGCCTCGAGTTATTAGGGGCTTAAGGCTAATTTTTAAAATTGGGCCTTTCATATATCATTATCCAAAAAAAAAAAAAATAATAATAATAAAAAAAAAATTGTTTGAATAAAAAAAAAGGATAAAAATTTATTTCTATTGCATTACAATTTAACAAAATTTAGACAACAAATATATATATATAATAGTTGAAGTTCAATTAGTTGAATCGAATTTTTATTTTTTAGCTTACCAATGCTATAATAACTAAGATTAATTGGGGTAAGAATGAAAATTTTTGATACAACTCAAGCAATAAATAAAATTAGTAAGTTATGATTGACTATTTTTCAACAGGAATCCAAATATAACAAGACTCAATAACATGAATTATTAGTTATATATTTTAATGTTTACTAACGGATGCCATGACATTTTTTTAATATTTTATTCAACTCCATCTAACTAAATAAAAAAGTATGTAAAATAATAATTAAGGCTAATATCTTTTTTTCATTTAAGATATGTATTTTTTTTGTTACCTATTTTAAAGTCAATCTAATAAAAAATATATAGTAATAAAGTACAATTTTTTTAATTAGAAAAATCCAGCTGAATTAAAATCAAATATTTTATGAAAAATTTCATTTAGTAGAAATAAAATTTATCAAAATCAACTTATGAGAAAAAATTTAATCTCTCCATATACTTGTTAAGTTATTTTTAACTAAAAGTGAAAGTTTTTACATTAAACATCAATCGAAGACGAATCAAAATAATACCATACGACAACATGAAAATAAACAAATTGAGCTAATATTGAAATAATTATAAAATAACACGGCATGATACACTCTCCTAGTTGGGGCCCTAAATTTTGTTCAAAATTGGGAGCCTCTTTAGTCACCTCATCTCAGGGTCGGCCCTGTTGATAAATAGAGGGCAAAATAGGCATTTTGCTTCAATATAAGGGTATTGGATTAGTGATTCCACCTACTCCATTAGAATGTTAATCCTATCCCCAAGTAAGATTAGTGGTCTCATGAAACTCATAATCCATTAATATGTAGCACAACTAAACATGGGTTTGATAGAACTCACGGGATTATTAATCTAATCTCACCACCTCATACGCCAAAAAAACATGTCCTAAAAAAATTGATTAACAATGTTTAAATTGAATGTATATTATCCATTATATGTAATCGCATGTACAAATATTTTAAATTTATTATCAAGTCCCCTTATTTGTTGACAAAAACCCAAAAAGGGGCACAAGAAGACTATATAATGGCGCTTCTTTCACACTTTGGCTAGTAATCAACTTTAATTGCCGGCCTTTGGTTACCGCTATCATACCCTCTTTTGCCTTCCCCGGGTTCTACCTCTCTACCTTTTGTTGTTACAAAATGTGTACAAGCGCAAGTGCTAATTGTATCCGTTTCAAGTACAAATTTTGTGGAGTCATCACACTAGTCATTTGTATTGTGGAAAAATGATGCAGGCCACTAATTAGTGGTTGCTCTAATTATGTGGCAGTGGGTCTCACCCACTGCCACATGTGTTTTGTGTCTTAGTTTCGTTTTTTTGTTTTTTTGTTTTTTGCTTTTCACATCATTAGTGGTGGTGTTAATGGTAGGAATTTAGTGGTCTATAGCATTGTTGTTGTATTGTGCATGTATTACACTTGCACACGTGCACATGTTACACTTGCACCAAGTACAAGTAACTTTTATCAGTCATTTCCCAGCAACGAAGGTAGGGAATCAGAGTCGCAGTGGGAAGGAGCTGGTGTTTAGATGGTTGCAGTACTAGGGATTGGGTAGATGCAGTTGTCCGTTGGATGGGGAAGGGACTAATGTCTCGTTTGGAAAGCGATCAGTTTAGTCAAAAAGTCAAAAAATTATTAAAAAAATTAAAAAGTCAACAACCCATATCAAAAAGTCAAAGATTCCTTTTACTCTTTACTTTTTGCACATCATTTCGTAAAAAGTCAAAAAGTCATCCCAATTTTTTTCACATCACATTTTAGCCAAAAAGCTAAAAAATTATTAAAAAAACCTGTTCCCAAACGAAGCCTAAGAATGGAAATGGTGGTAGCTGGCCATTAGTAATGATAGACTCTCACAAAACATAACCACCACAACTCCCAAAATGATTTGAATCATTCATATCATTGTCAGACACAACCCTTCAAAAAAATTCAAACACATCAATGATCAATACATTAGTGAAGGTCATGAAAATCCTCCTTCATGGGGTCCCAAATATTTTCCAGCCGGCAATTTACCCCTTCCCTCAAGTTCATAATGTTTGTCCTTTTAGAGGGGAAGTTGATATAATTATCTCATAACAATGAGGTTTGTGTAATTTACTCATAATAAATTTAATTCATTTATAATTGCTTAACTATGACAGTGATCAATAATTTAAGATTGTAAGCAATAGAACATGTATTTCTCTTCTTATCCAAAACAGCAACATATACATCTTAGATAGGAAAAGTCTATTATGGGGGGTAAAATATATATATATATATACCCTAGAATGTTAAATTTATAGTGTACAATTAAAGTCGTAGCTGTGAAACCCACATCCATAACCCTTTAATTTCAAATTCTGGAGCTTTTCTAGTTGTTTTTGTCTGGATATTCATAAAACTATTGCTTTTAAATAAAATAGTGGTCAACCACTTTACATAAAAAGATCATATGCGTATTACATTTGAAATCTTATGTCCTCAATCAATATCTTAATTTGTCCAAATCAAAAACACTCGCAAAGAGAAATTTGATAACAAAAGATTCTTAGCCATTCCAACTAGATCCATTTGGCATCCTCATTCGAAACATAAAAAACCCTTTATTTATGTATAAATTATTTTTGAATCAAACGATATCACAGACACCCATTGCCAAGCTAACACAAACTACTACAAGTCTACAACATCAGCAGCAGCAACAACAACAACAAAAACAACAGTTAATGGCTTAGCAAATAGTTAGAAAAGATTACTGAGCGTCCCATTCAGACCAATTGGCCTCACTTCCAGTACGAGGGATGCTGTTAACCCTAGTGAAGACATCCACCTTGAAGTTGGCACCACACACAACCCCTTCACTATCAATCCTCTTCATTGCTTTCATCTTGTTCATTGGATGCTCAAAACTCATCAATCCTCCTCCACTGTGGAACATGCATCCTGCACACACAACCCATAATTTTTATCTTCTAATAATAATGCAATTGAGTTTCAATTGTTTGGATTTTCAGTGATTTTGTAAGCCATGGTTTGTCCATTTGATGATTCTGTAGGTTACTCCAAAGAAATTATTTCTACACTCGCTACAGCAAGAGCACAGTTCCAAACACTTCAATTGTGTCAATTAAGCAGTGATTTTTTTTTTCTCTTTTCTGAGCTTGAATTTTTGTTTAAAAAATACACATGTATTTGCTTTGGTAGTGTATAAGATAAATATAGTGCTTTGTGAACTCTCCTTGAAAAATTGATGTGTTTTTATTGTTTTCAGTACATTTAACCACCTTGGTTAAATTCTAGTGTAATTGACCAAATTGAAAAATACTCTTCATGATAAAAATTTCAAACACAATTCATCATCAAACTAAGATGAGTGCTGAAATTTTTATATCTTGGTGAATATAATTCAAAGTAATATAAATTCCACTATAGACAAGTCATTTTGTATATATATATTATTTATATATCATTGCTCGACCAAAATAGCCATTGTAGTTACCTGTTGGGAAGGGAGCAAATGATTTGGCACAGCCAGCTTTGATGACCTCCAAATCATCAGAAATAACCACAGAGCCATCAGCAGCAATACCCCAGTACAGCTTAACTCCACCATCAGAACCCTAAAAAAAAAAAAAAAATGTAAAATTCTAAAAACTCATGAAATAGTGATCTAATAATTTGGAGTCTCGAGTAAAGATACCAGAGCAGTAAAAACAGTTCCAGTTTTGCTATCATAGACAACAAAGGCAAAGCTTCCTTCCAGATCCTTCACAACCTGGTCGGGTGGGTATGGGCCGCGGTCACGGAGGGTCCGGTAAGCTTCAATGACAAACAAGGCCTCATCGGTATCCTTTGATAGCCCATATTGTCTGATTAGTGAGCAGAGGTTGTTCAAGCTCCCCAAGAAGATGCAATATATATCATCAAACCCACAAAACAACCTGCACTTAATCACTTACCCACATTAATAATAAGATTATAAAGCTTTTTTCATTTCAATTATTTGAAAATACAATTGTACACAAGTCTAGTTGAATTTGAAGGATCTATCACTAATCCCATTGAATTATTCATTTTATAAGTCCTAAATTATACTTGAATAAATTATATTGACTCAATAATTATAATTATATTATTTTGTTATTACAATTACCGAATGAATCTGATTTATTTTTATTATAAATACATCTGCATACAAGAACGGCTAAAATACATAGTTCCAACCATTAGAGTGGGCTCAATGCCTAATTGAACTATATTTGGAGCCAAATCTTTTATATAGAAATGTTATATATATTTTGATAATAAATAAGAAAAATTATTACTCAATTTTTTTTTTATTTTTTATATATTTCAATTAAAAAAATAATTTATCACATTAAACTTTCAATTTGTATTAGTGAATCTTTTGTTAAGAATCTGTTATCTATGTCAATGAAATATTATAATAACTCATATGACATCTCTCAACTTAAAATGGAATATTTTAGTTCACATATAACATTTGGAATGCAATAATCGTATAATTAAATATATATATTTTTTCTAATTCATTTTCTAATTTATCTCTCAACTTATATTATATTTTTTCTAATTTACTAAAAAAAAAATTAGTGTAATTAACCTTAAAAACCAATATTATAAGAACGATATGTATTGAGAAATTGATGCTTCTATATCTAATATCGGCACCAATACGATTAGGTGGAACCTTAGGCCTCGTTTGGGAACAGGCTAATTTAGTAACTTTTTGATTATTTAACTAAAATATGAGCTAAAAAAATTAGTATATTTGGGATGACTTTGCAAAAAGTAGAGAGAAAAGAAAATCTTTAACAGTGGTCACAAACTGGAAGCCTGTTTGTGCTTCTCCAGGTCTGAAAGCCCCAAATCAGCTTTTTGGGGTTAGTCGTAAAGGAGGTATTTAGCGTGGATTATAAGAATGATTATAACTTTAATTAATTTGAGAATATGCACCAGATCTTACAATTTTTAAAATAAAAATAACTTAAAAAATTGAAAAAAATTGATTATTTAAAAATTAAAGGAGAAATATTTTTAATTTTTACTTTTTAATACTCAATTTTTAACTTATAATAAACTGTAACCAACAGCATCAGGTGTGGCTTTAAATGGATCTCATTAAATGGGTCGAAAAAAAAACACCCTCAAACTCATCTTCCCAAACGGTGCCTAGGTTTTTTTTCTTAAGAAAAAACGGATGTTATCTGCTGTCGTCAACGCATCTGTAGATCTTGACCTCGAAACAATCGATTGGGTCAAATTTAATCACTTATAGGAATCAACTCATAGGAAGAGATTCAAGGCGGCAATGGAACTCTGTCACACGTGCAAGGTCTCAAAGAGATTCAACGGAAAAATCCATCCATTTCACATTCTCAGAATTCGAACCGAACCTGGATTACTCAAAGAGACTCAACGGAAAAATCCATCCTTTTCGCATTCTCAGAAAAATCGAACCGAACCTGGATTACCCTGTGGAGAGAACTGCTTTCTCTATTAGGCCACCACCCCGGTGGTTATCCAAGATTAGTTAAGGTGTGTAAAAACAATATAAAAAAAATTATAAATCAGTGATAAATTTTATACATTTTAGTTTAAAATATTATATTTTTTTCATAATTTTGTAATTTTTTTTATTATCCCACTGTTTTTTCCCCTAAAAAAACCAACACAATTAGGTAGAGACAGACAGAGAGAGGGGGGGGGGGGGGGGGGGTACCTCTGATGATGCAAAAAGGAGGTGTCGGGTCGGGCATAAGCGAGGACGGCGGCGTCTCCAAAGGTCATAGAGAAAGCGTTTTTAGGGTAAGAATGAGCAGACAAGAAGTCATTCAGAGTCTCCACAGGTAGCTTCTGTTTCTTCGATGCCGGACTGTTCAGCTCCTCCGGCGGATGTGCAAACGCCTTATGAAATATCGCCAACATCCTTTCCTTCTACTCCGTCTTCTTCTTCTCTCTCTCTCTCTCTCTCTCTCTCTACAATATTCCAAAACACAAATCAATTTCCAAAACCTTTTGATCTTTGATCCAAAAAACAAAAAACAAAAAACTCACTCAGATTATTAAAATTAATATTAATAACAATATATGCTTGTTTGCATAGTGTTTGTAGACAAAGGAATGAAGTAACTTTATATAGAGAAAGGGAGATAGGAAGGGGTAGGCGCGTGAGCGGTCGCGGTTGTCGTCTTCGGTGAGAGGTGTTGTTTGGGAGAAATTATCTGCTAGCTCCCTCCTACCATGTGATTATCCCCGTAACAGAGTAGAGTAGGTGATTTTTTTTTTTTTTGTAAAATATAAGAATAATAATAATAATAATTACATGACTAAGATAAATTACCAACTGAGCTTAATAATTGGACTTAATTCTCATTAAGTCTTATTGAAAATAAATTTTAATAAAATTGTCGTTAAAAATAATTTTTTTGTGATAATTTTTTGCATACGTCGCTAAAAATTAACATTTTGTGACTTTTTTTGATCATAATTTTTATAAAATTGTCTCTAAGACTTATAATTAGTGACTCTTTTTATGACAGATTTTTTCCATAAAACCTATTAGACAATAAGTTTACTTATTAGGATCTACACGTAAATATAATAGGATGGGTTAGACTTCCTTTTAGTCCGTGATCAGACTGTAGAGTACTGTTAGGCCCATGTAGGCTCACCAAAAGTTTTGTTTCGATAATTCAAACCATTCAATATGTAAAAATCATCGAGTACTATATACTTATAAAAAATTGCGTTGATTGGATATCAATAGTTATCTCATCGGATCAGATTTTTGTAAACTATTTATTTTTTTACTGTTTATTTTTTTTTATGCAAAACTGATTTGATCACGTAGCTATAAATATCTGATTAACGTGATTTTCTACAAGAATATAGTATTTGATAATTTCTACATATTGAACGATTCAGATTATTAAAAAGAAACTTGCGATGGACCTCTATAGACTTAGGCCTTGTTTGGCATGATCTAAAAAAGTCAAAAAGTCACTATCCTATTTAAGTCACATCACTTCAAACCCAACCTATACCCAACTCATATTTTATAAAAAGTTAAAAAATACACTTATTTAGATAATTCCAAACCACCCCTTAATAGTACCCTTTAGGCTTCGTTTGGGAATAAGGTTCATGGGCTTTTTTTAGTTATTTTAGCCACAAAAGACAAACTAGACTATTTTAGCCACAACAAATAAAATATCACATCTAACCTATAATTATTACATTTTTTCCTCACAAAAAAAGTTTAAAAAGTTAAAAAAATCCTTCCCAAATCAAACTTTTTATTCCAAGTTAAAATAATCAAAAAAAGTCAAAAAATTAAAAAACAAACTCACTTCCCAAACGAGACCTTAATCTAATTACGGACGGAAGGGAAGCCAGCCGACTTATCAAATAGGACATTTGAGAGACGTACAGGATATTTTCTCGTTGTTTGGATTGATTTGAATTGGTGAAGAAGAGTCACGATGACGATGGATAAGGTTTCTCGTTTTTTTATGTCTGTCTTTATCCTCCTCATTTCTTTTATTTATTTATTTACTTATTTTGTAATCATAATTGCTATCTCCACGTTACGTTGGGTTGGGTTCGGAAAAAATGTTTGAAATTATAAAAAATAATTTCAAAATTCTATTCATAATAATATATTATGATAGCTTTTAATTTTGATCTTTATATAACTGAAAGTCAATTTTTCTTATTACATTTATCAATGTGGGTGCATTTATGAGTTGATAAATATTGTTTCATTCGCTTAGCCCTCGTTTGAGAATAGGTTAATTTAATATTTTTTTGATTATTTAGTTAAAATATAAATTAAAAAAAATAGTATGTTTAGAATAGTTTTTTGGCTTTTTACGAAAAGATATGTAAAAAATAGAGAGAAAAGAAATTTTTTGACTTTTTAGTATGGATTGTTGGCTTTTTGATTTTTTTAGTAACTTTTTGACTTTTTGGCTAAAAAAGTCACTTGGCAAACGAGGCCATAGGGGTGTAATTTTGGCTCTGTCTAGTCCGATTTATGTCGGGTCTTGTGGGCTCTCGTCAAAAAATCGGGCCCGGCCCGGTCGGGTCAGCCCACGGGTCAAAAAACTAAGCCCAGGCCCAGGGGTATTTTGAGTTTTGGGCTGGCTTGGGCAGGCCTAAACAATTTTTTTTAATTTTTCCGACAAAATTTTATCATTTTTCATTAAAAATAACACTGGGTATCGGGTGGGTTGGGCTTTTGGGCGAGCCTTGAGCGGGCCAATGGGTTGGGCCACGGGCGGGGCCCATGGGCCGGCCCGGGCTTCAAAACTACAGCCCTGGCCTTGGCCTAAGGCCTCGGGCTGGGCTTGGGCTCGGGCTCGGGCCGGGCCCACCTCGGGCCATGGGCAAGTTACGGGCTGTCCGCGGGTCACGGGCCAAAATTACACCCTTACATTCACCAAACAGCTTACTCAGAAAATGGAACGGGAGGACTATTATGTGGTTATTTGAAATTATTTTGAATTTTTATTTTGATATTTTAAATTATTTATTTTTAAAATATATTAAATGTAATATAAAAAATTAAGTTAATCATATATTGATATTCTATTCATCAAATTACATTTGTATTTAATTTTATTTATAAAATTATACTTACTATTTATTTTTGGATTAATTACACACAATAAAATTCTAAGGTTTCACGCATTTTCACTTTAAATCTCAGTATTTCAATTTCGACAAATTAAACTTTGAAATTTCATCTGTGTTTCAATTTGCTCCTTTCATCCATCTCTGTCTGTATAAGATAACAGAGGGGATTTAAAGTAAAAAACACTTAAAATCTTGAGATTTATTTTGTAATTAACCCTTTATTGTTTTTAGTGATTTTAATTTTAAAAAAATGGTTAATTACACAAAAAACTTCAAAGTTTCATGCATTTTTTTACTTTAAATCTTAATATTTTTTCACTTTAAACCCATCTGTTACCATACACAAACAGAGAGTTTAAAGTGAAAAATACGTTAAATATTGGTGTTTCTTTTGTAATTAGCCCTTTATTATTTTTAGTGATTTTAATTTTAAAAAAATAGTTAATTGCACAAAAAACTCCAAAGTTTCACACATTTTTCACTTTAAACTATACTATTTTTCACTTTAAACCTTCTCTGTTATCCTACACGGACAGAGATGGACAGAGGGGGGCAAATTGAAATACGGATGAAATTTCAAGGTTTAATTTGTCAAAATTGAAACACTAGAGTTTAAAGTGAAAAACACGTGAAGCATTAGAATTTTTTGATAATTAACCTTTTATTTTTTAAATACAAATCAGTGTGTTTGGTTTCAGTTTTCTAAATTCAGTTCTTTGGAAATTGAGTTTTTTTATTTTTCATATTTTTTTTATTTTTAGTGAATATTTTTAAAATTTTAAGAAATTTTTTTAAAATTTTTTTAGATGCACGTTATTTAGATGTATCTAAATAGTAAAATATTTGTGAAAAAAATATTTTAAAAAATTAATAAATACACAAAAATATGAAAAATGTACTGAATTTTCATTTTTTTTTAATTTTTGGTATTTAGTATTTTTTTTAAAAAAAAATTCACAAATATTATACTTTTTAAGTATATTTATATTAGGTGTGTCTAAAAATTAAAAAAATTGCTTAAAATATTAAAAAAATCTATTACAAGCAAAAAAATACAGAATGTAAAAAAGTAGAATTTTTTAAAAAATATTTTATAAAAATCAAAACCAAACAAACTGAATAGAATTTGATAAAAGAGTTACTAATGTCAAACTAATTTAATTTTTTTTAAAAATATGTTACACTCAATGTATTCTGAGTAAATGACTCAAGGGAGTGGCTTCTCTCATGTTGGGGCTAAAACTGGACCAAACAACAGTCCAATCAACAGGATCGTAACACATCAGCAGATATAGCAATCAAAGGTTGAGATTTAGCCACACATGTAGAGTCTTAACTCTTACATCAAATGGCATCGTTTTGTATTAACGGAGGATCACAAACTAACGTTGAGGGCTTTTCATCGTCATCTTCTGGTGAGACTTCTCATCTTCGCATTCAAAAGTAATAGGTGATTTTTTTCGCGCTAAAAAACGATAGTGATTGTTTTTCTAGAAATTTTCTCTCCTCGCCAAAAATCTTCATTCGTAAAAAATGAATGGATGAATCAATGTGTACTGAAGCTTTTGAACCTCCATGGATGAGAGATTTGTTGGGACCAAACAGGTGATTTGTATTCTCTGTCTCTCAATAGCTAGTCTTATAGGAGTATATATGTTCATAATATACATACACACACACACATATATATAGGGATATATATTGTATATCTATGGCTTCTTTTTTTTCTTTACCAGATGTTCACATGGTTTATATAACTTTTGTGAATGTACCCATATACAATAACTTCTATACTTCTGGGACTACTTCATAATTTTTCCAATCAATTTGATAAGTGTAACTTTTTATTTAGAAAATATCATAGGTATTTATGTTCTCAATTATGTGTTCACTAGAACTTATATAAAAAGAACGTGGTGAGGTTATATTACTCTGAATGATTTCATAATATAATTTATTTTGTTGTTGAAAATTAAAATAGGGATGCCAATCCAAACCTTAATATACCAGATTACAAACCTCGAATAGGTTTGGAGTTTGATTCATTGGATGATGCAAAAATTTTTTACAATGAGTTCGGAAGGATTACTGGTTTCAGTGTTCGAATTGAATACTCTAACACGTGCAAAAAAACAGAGAGGATCACTTCTAGGAGGTTTGTTTGTTCAAAAGAAGGGTTCCAACGTGAAGACAATAGGGATATCAAAACTAAAAAGCCACGTCAAGAGACAAGAATTGGTTGCAAGGCACTTATGACAGTTGTATTGAATAAAAAGAGCCAAAAATATGAGGTTACTGATTTTTTTGATGATCACAATCACCCATTTCATATTCAAGAATGTGTCCATTTGATGCATTCGCAACGAAAAATTACAAAAGCTTAAGCAATTGAAGCTGATTTGGCAGAGGCCTCTGGGATTAGATTACGATCATCGTTTGAGCTTGCATTTCGGCAAACAGGTGGAAGGGAATGTCTTGGTTTTACTCGCCAAGATTTGAAAAACTATCTTTGGACCAAACGACAACAGGACTTGAAGTTTGGGAAAGCTGGAAATTTATTGGCGTATTTCGTGGACAAATCAATGAAAGATTCTTCATTTCACTTTAATATGCAATTAGATGTTGAAGAACAAATTATTAACATCTTTTGGACTGATCCGAAAATGATAATTGACTATAGTGTGTTTGGGGATTTTGTTAGTTTTGACACAACATATAGAACCCATAAGGATTATCGTCCGTTAGCAGTTTTTTTGGGGTTTAACAATTATAGAAAGAGTGTTATATTTGGGGCTGCACTTCTCTATGATGAAACTGTTGCCTCGTTTGAATGGTTATTTAGGAGCTTCTTTGATGCTATGTCGGGAAAGAAACCGAAAACATTTTTCACCGATCAAGACCCTGCTATGGCAAAGGCTATTTCATTGGTTATGCCTGACACATTCCATAGAATATGCATGTGGCATATGAAGCAAAATGCAATTAAGCACTTGGGAAGTAAATATGTAGGTGATCATGGTGAGATTGGTGCCGAGCTTAGTAAATTCATTTGCAATTATGAGGATGAGGAAAGCGTTTGCATTGCTTGGGAAGAAATGCTTGACAAATTTGATGTTCATGATAATAGTTGGTTGCCTACTATATATGGGGTGAGGGAAAAATGGGCAAAGCCTTATGTTATGACAGTTTGGTCGGCTTGGGCTGATACTACACAGGTAAGTGAAAGCTTCAATGCTAAGCTTCATAATTTCTTGCAATCGGACTTAGGAATAGTGCATTTCTTTAAGCATTTTGAAAGGGTTGTTAATGATATTAACCACATAGAGTTGGAATGTGGATATGCTTCTCGTCAAAAGTTGCCAAGAATTGGATTACCCGTTCCCATGTTGATTAATACAGGAGATTTTTACACAAACCAGATTTTTGAATTATTCAAGATAGAATATTTGAATAGCTTGCATGCTTTTGCTTGGAAACAAGATGAAAGTAACCTTTCACATGACTATATGGTCAAGATACCTGATGAGCCTATGGTTCGTGAAGTGAAAGCCAACCCACAAGGCCCTCAAGTGTCATGCACTTGTCGATTGTTTGAGAGATGTGGAATTTTGTGTTCCCATGCTTTGAAAGGCCTTGACATGATAAACATCAAAGAGATACCAGAATCTTACTTGTTGAAGAGATGGGCAAAAAAAGCCAAAGATGGATTGGTGCAAGAAAATAATAGGTGTGTAGCTAAACAAGTTGTGGCTGATTTGGATATGAATGCTCGTTATAGAATGTTGTGCTCGAGTTTGATTAAGTTGGGTTGTCGTGCGGCTGAAAGCAAAGAAACTACATGCATGCTTATGAAAAATTCTATTGAAATGGCAAAAAAGGTTAATGATGTCTTAAGCAAACAAGCTAGTGTAAACGAACAAGAAAATGATGCTCATGCACCTTTATGTCCACAAAAATCAAGTGAAAAGGTTGCAGAAGAAAATCAACCTCATGTTTTTAAAGCGAAGGGGTTAAAAAAAAAGGAGGGTTTGGGGAAGGGTAGGCCGAAAAAAAGGCCTAAGAGTTGGGTTGAATTGCAACCCAAAGTAAAGAAAAGTAGACGCAAAATGGAATCTCAATCAACCCCTCAGCCGTCTATTACAGATTGTACAATACAGGTTGAAGGTTATTTTCTGTTTATAAATGTTTTCTTTCTTAATCATACACTTCTTATTGATTTTATATAAATTTGCATAATATAGGATAATATGCCTCTTTATGTGCATGTGTTCGAAGATAAGAACATGGATCAAAGTCCTCTCCATCCACAGGGTGTTGAGATGCCCAATTCCATGTCATGGATGATCCCAGAAACACCTCAAGCTTGGAGCCATCTTTCATTCACTTATTTGTTACAGGTGAAAATGAGTTCTACTGAAGTTTAATTATTTGGTTTTATACAACTTATATTATTCATGTCAAGACTGCATAGTTTTGATTTGTTTTCTGACACATTACTTTCTTTTTTGATGTAGGAGTCCTTACTTTGTCCTTCAATTGAAGATTTTAAAGGATCCTCAAGCGCACAATGGCCCTGTTTGGTAGAGCTGTGGGAAAGTGCTTATAGCTTATACCTTAACAGCTTATAACTTATAATTATGAACATAAGCTGATTTCTGACTTATAAATTAAGTTTCTCCTACCCCACTCAAAGAATAAGTTGATTTCTGACTTACAAAAAGCTATAAGCTGTATTGTTAAGCTAAACCAAACACATCAAAATAGCTTAAATTAAGCTGAAAGCTGAAATAAGCTGTACCAAACAGGGCCAATATAGTAAATTTATCGGACTTCAGTGAAACTAGTTTAGATAATTTTTGTAAAAGAATTTGTTGATAATGGCCTTTTTTGAGATCTTAGACAACAACAAAGTGTACATAGCTTCCAGCATGCTTGTTATTTACAGTGACCTTTTGTTTTTTGTTATGCTTTTCATGTGCTTTTGATGTTGATTATGAGAAAGGTTGTTGATAGCAAAGAATTATTTTCGTAAGTAAATATCAGCAACAATATTTCTGCAAAATTGGAGATAATAACACTTTGTAATTGTGTATGGATGGAGGAGATGCCTAACTTCCTTTTTTAAGTTGTTATTACTGAAACAAATTTTGCTTTGTAATTGGTTTTTGGACTCATGGCCACCATCAAAATAGGGAGGAAAAAAAAACCATATGTACTCTGCTTTTTCATTAACATAGTTGAGCAAGCACAACATTGTATATATTATATATATACAAAAAAAAAAAAAAAAAAAAATCCTCGTGCCTCTCCAAATTCATTTACAATTTGTACTCTGTTTTAGAACTGTTATTCACATAATTGAATTTCACTCCTCCAAAGCTAATTATTAGTTATATATACACTCCAACTGGTGCCTTTCAACAGTCCCTTGTCAAAATCCTCTTTGTGCTCAAAATTGTTCACTAGGAACCTTTTTTTCCATGGTTTACCATAGGCAGAGATTCCTCCAAACCTGCAAAACAAATTATAATCAGTGAACTCTAAACCCAAAACACAAAAACAAGTCATTTTTGCCTATAATATTTTCTAAATAAAAGTTACAATTCTTATCAAATTTATTGGAAATATCATAAATTAATCCCATAAGAGTTATCTAATAGAGTTCTTATCCAATAGAGTTATTATATAGGTACATTCACAAAAGTTATATAAACCATGTGAACATCTGGTAAAGAAAAAAAAGAAGCCATAGATATACAATAGATATCCCTATATATATGTGTGTGTGTATGTATATTATGAACATATATACCTCTATAACACTAGCTATTGAGAGACAGAGAATACAAATCACCTGTTTGGTCCCAACAAATCTCTCATCCATGGAGGTTCAAAAGCTTCAGTACACATTGATTCATCCATTCATTTTTTACGAATGAAGATTTTTGATGAGGAGAGAAAATTTCTAGAAAAACAATCACTATCGTTTTTGAGCGCGAAAAAAATCACCTATTGCTTTTGAGTGCGAAGATGAGAAGTCTCACCAAAAGATGACGATGAAAAGCCCTCAACGTTAGTTTGTGATCCTCCGTTAATACAAAACAATGCTGTTTGATGTAAGAGTTAAGACTCTACATGTGTAGCTGAATCTCAACCTTTGATTTCTATATCTACTGATGTGTTACGATCCTGTTGATTGGACTGTTTGGTCTAGTTTTAGCCCCAACATGATTAAAATTCCACTCACACAACTACACAATTGTGACTGCGATCTCGATTATGAGTTGTTTGCACTTTTTAACTTTTGGGGTGAGTTTTATTATTTTATTTATTATAGTCTTGTTTAGAAAGTTGGTTATTTTAGTAAGTTAAAAATTTATGTTCGAAAATATGGTTAGATATTTTTATTGCTAGATATGATATTTATGAGAGAAAAAATGAAATGATTATGAGCATGGGCGGAGCTAACAAGGGGCCAGGGAGGTCACGTGTCTCCCCTGTGTTTCGCAAATTTTTTTTTTTTAAAAACAAACATAAAGAAAATATTTTAAATAAAAAAATTTATAAAAATATTATTTTAAATGTCAATGACATTTTTAAAAGGGGGATGCACCAATAAATCCTAAATTAATAAGTTATACACTGTTTAGTCCTAAAAGTTTTCTTATAGACTGAAAGGTCCCATTACAATGTTTCAAACATCAGATTAATGTTTCGAACATTAGATTTCGAACATCAGATTAATGTTTCGAACATTAGATTGATGTGCAAATGGGACTAAATGGAGCATAAAAAAACTTTTAGGACTAAATGGTTCAACTTTTCAGAAACTAGGACTTATGGGTAAATTTTCCTTTTTAAAATAATAAGAATAATAATGGTTATTTTGATTGAAAACAAAGTGATTACGATATTATTATCTATGAAAATTTCAATATAATGGTGATATATATTACTATTGATATGCAAATATAATTAATCTCAATGAAAATATAGAATTTATTGAATTGTTAGTTACATTTGACATGTAATGTTCATTCTCCATGTGTTTCTTTACTATTGGTTGGTGATATTACATGTTAATAATGACGTGGTATAATTATATTGAATTTTTACGCATACTTAGTATAAAAAATTACTTTATCATTATATAATTTATTTGAAAACTTTATATCCATGGCTTTTTTTAATATTGTCCATGGTACACTAATTACAAATAATATTTAGCGTTTTCAATAATTTTTTTTAATAAATTGTCTAGTTTTTTTAATATCTAGTTTTCAGAAAATAGTTTTCAAAAAATTCTACATTTTTATTTTCCATATTTTAACGTTTTCAATAATTTTTTTAATATTTTAAGCAAATTTTTTTTAAAAATTTTTTAGACACACTTAACATAAATATACCTAAAAAGTATAATATTTGTGAATTTTTTTTTTAAAAAAAATACACCAAATATCAAAAAATATAAAAATAATATAAAAATTCAGTACATTTTTTTGTATTTTTGTGTATTTATTAATTTTAAAAAATATTTTTTCACAAATATTTTACTATTTGGATACATATCTAAGTAATGTGCATCTAAAAAAATAAAAAAATTGTTTAAAATTTAAAAAATATTTACTAAAACCAAAAAAATACGAAAAATAAAAAATTTAGTTTTCACAAAATTGAATTCAGAAAACTAAAACCAAGCCCATTGATTATTTTTTTTTTCTTTCTTGAAGTTAATGGTAAAAATTTATGTTAAATATTTTTATAAAATTTTTTAATATTGTAATTAATAAATGCCCCCTCTGCTGTAATTTCTTTTTTCGCCACTGATTATGAGTTTGGTTTAATGTGGCATTTTATCTTATTAATTATTTTATCCTATTTTTTCTTTTTATAAATTTTAGGCAAAAAAAAAAAATCAGAAACTCAGTTTTCAAACAGGACCATAGTAACTCCATTTATTTTCTATTTCTGGCAATGTTTTTGTTTCGTAATGTTTTTTTGGGTGAATATTGTTTCGCAATGTTTGGTTTCAAAACAAATAGAAACAAAACTAGATTTTAAAACTGACGGAAACTGTTTTGGATGAAAAATAATTTGATCATAGCACTCAAGTTGCTGTAGAGATGTTTAGTGCAATTCATATAAGTTGCTTTTGTTTACATTCTGAAAATTTGTTTCAGTGCATTTCTTGCTTAAAACTAATTAAAATCAAAATAAATTAAGTCTTTGTTTGAATTATGAATTTATATAAAAAAAATAAAAAAAATGGTGAGAAAAATAAATATAAATTAGTTTTTTTCTTTCTTTATTTCTATCTAAATTCATACATATATATATATATATATATTGGAAGTTCTTACTGTCAATATCTTTCTTGTGCTTGAAATAAATTGATCATCAAATAGAAAAAGATAAAATAAAAGGGAAAATTCTATTCATACAAAAAATTACTATCACAAAATTGATATAATAATGTTATTATTATAAATAAATTTACCTTTAATAGTGTTTTGTTTTGAAATAAAAAATTCATAATAAATCATATTATTATAGTTAAATCTTTTTATTTATGTAAAAACATCTCCCATAGATTTGTTAAAACCATCGGTAATATCAGACATTTGCTGCGAAGTAACACATCAAGATGAAAGTGTCTCCGATGGTGCTCTCTAAGTTGGAATGTTAGCTGTGTGCTAATTGTGGGGGAGCCAATGAGCCGAGCAGTTATTGGTTGGTTAGGCAGTGTCACGTGATGTTCTATATATATTGTGATTGATAGGTAAGGTAGAGCTTATAAATTTATATTAAATAATTAAAAAATATGAAAAATATATTAAATTTATGATTAATCTGAAACATAGTCCATAATATTTCAGGACCAATTAATAATTTTTTTAGTTTAGCAACCACAGGGAGAGGGGAAAGAGAGAGGGGGCCATGTGTTGCAGTTTTTGACAGAGGGCCTTGGCAGGTTTTTTTTATTGGTGTGACAAAAAGAAGGGTTTTATTTATTTATTTATTGAGTTAATTATTTAAAAATACTATTTATAAATGTTATAATAATTCAAATTTTATTTAAAATTTTTTAATTAATAAATTCTATGTAGTAATATTGACAATATTACCATTTTTTTAAAAAATTTTAAAAGTAGAAACATTATCAATTTTGTATAATAATATTTCAGAAAATTGTTTTACTAATTGATGAAAAAAATAGAGCATGAGATTAAACATTTTTGACTTTTGACTTATTGGTTTGATTCAACTATCTAATAAAATTGAGAACATTATCAATTTTTTCATTTTTTAAAGTTTTTTTTTTTTTTTTTTTTTTTTTTTTTTTCAGTTTTGCACATCAATGTTCCATCATCATGCTCTTTTATAGACACAAAATTTTTAGTTTTGCACAAAAAAATTCAATTTTTTTTAAAAAAAACATTAGTTTTTTTTTTTGCACATAATTTTTTTTATTTATAGTTTTTTCAATTTGAAAGTTGATATTTTGAAATTTTGAAAATCAAAATAAATGTCAAATTATTATGTTCTTTTATAGATAATTATAAATGATGAATAATTATTGTTTGAAGAGCAATTCCGACTATGAAATATTTAATGAGATTTTAACGTCCAAAAAAAGGGCTGCTATTAGTACCCTATTAATTATTTTGGGCCCTCTATTTTTTAGTTTTTTTTATTACAACAATAATCTCAAATAAAATTACTAAAAATGACATCAATCAGTGTGTTTGGTTTCAGTTTTCTGAATTTAATTTTTTTAAAATTGAGTTTTTTAGTTTTTATTTTTCGATTTTTTTAGTGAATATTTTTAAAATTATAAACATTTTTTTTTTACTTTTTTTAGATGCACCTTACTTATATGTATATAAAAAGTAAAATATTTATGAAAAAATATTTCAAAAAATTAATAAATACATAAAAATATGAAAAATATGATGAATTTTTGTATTTTTGGTATTTGGTGAATTTTTTAACGATTTTTTTACAAAAACTATACTTTTTAAGTGTATTTATGTTAGGTGTGTCTAAAAATTTTAAAAATTGCTGAAAATATTTAAAAAATTCTGTAAAAATAAAAAAATACAGAAAATAAGAAAATATAATTTTCTGAAAAGTGTTTTTAGAAAACCCAAACGAAGCAAAGTAAATAATTTTGAGACACCATATCTCACAATTAAGCCCACACATTCACTACATCATGAGTTAGTATTTATGAGAGTACCCACATCCATCATCACCCATCTATCTTATCCAAATCTCACATTCAAAACCTACCTACTATCAAAATCTTAAAAATCCATTGGCGGCAATATTTTGACGGTAACAGTGACAACCATTTGATTACCTACACTTATCCGGCAATTACAACGAGTAAAAGTTTTTCGAGCAACCATAACTCCATGGGACGAGAGGAGTACAACAATAAAAGTTAAGAGGAGGTTCATAACTTTGATAGTATTCTTAACACAAAGGAGATTGGCCTTATAATGGTAAGTTCCTTGAAAAAATGACAAAAATAATAAAAACTGTTCGTTATTTTTTTGGGACTACATATAACCGAAATTCGGGAACACAGATCCGGACATTATTTATTTGTTTGGGAATAGGTAACCGAACATTTATTTTTCTTAGGTTATAAACAAGTATATGGAGATGAATTTGTGGGTTTTGTTAGGGTTTTGAAACAAATGCGTTTTGGGGTGTGGGGTTGTGCATTCCATTGAATGGGTGAAATGTTCTCACAAGGATAATTTTGGTATTATTTGGAGAGAGAAAATAAATTTTAAGGATTTTCGAATTTATAAGTGGGGGTCCAAAGAAATAGAGGGTCCAAAATAATTGATAGGGTAATAATAGCAGCTCTTGTCCAAAAAATCTTACTCCATTCCGTCCCAAAATATTAGTCATTTATTCCATTTTTTATTGTCCCAAAATATTAGTCCCTTTTCAAAAACTAAGTACAAAAATAATATAAATTTCTTATTTTGTCATTCTTTTAAATTCATTAATAACATAAAAAGTACAATTATAATATTGATATTCCCCAAAAAATGTACTATCAAAGGTTAATTTTGAAAAATTAATTTTTTTTAAGTGCAATAATTGTACTACTAAAAGAAGTTAGATTCTCTAAAAGAGACCATTATTTTGGGACGGAGGGAGTAATTAGAATTTAATGGATTATAAATTCATAAATTAAAATTTTTATGTAAATTCCTATTTTTTATTTTTTTAAATCATACTATGACACGTACTTTTTGATATAATTATAATAATTTTATTTTATATATAAATATTCTTATATACATTTGAATGAATCTCACATCTACCTAATACACTTTAACACATGAGTTAGAGTATCTCCAGCGGTTTGTTTTTATTTTTTTATATTAAATTTGAGTAAAAACCCTGATATCAAGTGTTTCAACGGAGGATTTCATACTTTCATCAAAACACGAGCCGACCTGGCAGATGTTCAATCGGTCGATCGGCTAGTGTATTTTTTTAACAAATTTTTGCCTAGAGGTGGTCATCTGGAGAACATCCGGCCATGAAAATTCAATGACTATGAACAGTAATTTGATGAAAGCTCCCAGCGTTCTCAATTTGGTGAATTTTTTTTGCTATCCTCAATTTGATACTTATTTGATGAAACTATTGAAGCAGGAAAAAATATATTTTTTCATTAAATTTAAATTTAATGACAAAATTGATGAACCATTGGAGATGGTCTTAACTAGATCTACCTAATACATTTCAACACATAACTTAACTATACTATTTGTGGGGACATAATTTTTGAATGATAACACGTGGCCGAGGTGTCACCGAAGTGCCACGTGTCTTGGTCATGACGCCAAGATCATCTTGGCTAGGCTGAGGTTATCTGCGAAGATACCGGAATCCAGAATAAGCAGATAAGGGACAAAAGTCCTAGAATGAGAGAGGACTTCAGTTTGGATAAAAATAAAACTTTTAGAGAGTTTATCTCAATCCTACTGGGAGTCCAAGATTAGCAGTAATCCTAAGTTTATTGGGACTAGGTTTGTGTTGGCTATAAAAGAGAGACCCATATTCTATTGGGATTAGGTTTGTGTTGGCTATAAAAGAGAGACACCCTCATGGGTCTAAGGTATACTTTTTATACTCTGAATAGTGAGTTAAGCACTTTTGTTATTTTTGAGAGATAACTGACTTGATCATCGGAGTGCCCCCGGGTGGATGAACCACCGCCGGAATCTCTTCTTCTTGTGACAAGTCGTTCGGATTTAGTCTATTCTGCTAGTGTTCTCTAGCTGAGTGCTTGATTGGTAGTGTTGTTGGAAATTGACATACACACTATTAAAGCACACATTTACTCTCTAAATACACAAAAACATATGTTACTTTTATCACTTTGCGCTGTATAACACATAAATTTAGCTATTCCATTGGAGATGATACTTAAATAAAATCACGCTTATGTGCAATGAGTAAAAATTGAAAGAAGTTATTAATTAGTTTTGGGATATGGTCACATAATACTCAATGATATTATGATTGGTGGAAGAGATGAGATTCATAAATTTATATTGAATTAGTTAAAGAATATGAGAGATATGACAAATTATAATTAGTGAAAGATGTGATAACGTGACCCTCCAGACCCTACCAATAATTTTTCCAAAGCTGGAGTGCCACTAGCACTGTATAGTGACTTGAGAAACTTTGCTGGATCAGATAGGGTGCGGCACACAGTCTTATCCAAAACTAGCAAATGACGGGTGACAAAGATCCAAGTAATATATGTCCATGCATTTATATATCCTCATAACAGCCCCCGTATTTACTACAATTCTGTGGGTAGTGTGGATAAAATTCCAAAGGTCTGGTAGAAGACAAATTATGTTTCATATGCCATGACAAAATAATTGATTAACTCAAAATAAATAAATAAATAAACAAATAATAATCTAATTATCAGAAAATAAAATATGTAAAGCAAATTGATTTTGTGTGTAACATATAGTATCACATTAATTTTAAATCTATACAACATATTTTCATCTTGTTTGATTTTGTTTTCAAAATTTATTTATTGAAAAAATGAACACCGAAAAAGTTATTTTCAAAAATTATTTTTGAAAAAAATAAATGAATAAGACAAGGAAATAACATGATGATGATGAGTTTTTTATTATTTAATTTTTCATTAATTTTCTTTCTATTTATTTTTAATATTTTTCAAAAGACATATTCTCATAACCACCATAATAAACAAAAAGTTGTTTCTTTGTTTGTTTCTGGTCAGGTTTTGAACAGCCTTTTCTATTAGGCTTATCTCAAAAGAGTTTTTATTTTTCAATCTTCACTTCCTTTTAAAGTCATGTCTTAGGCTTATCTCCGATAATTATTTGACACTTATGGAAAAAAAAAAAAATACTAGTCAGAGAACATCTTGTGATACCCGAAAAAAAAAATTATCACATATTTTACGAAGCCATTATTTAATTTTAAAGTGTCGACAATGTCACCAGATTCAAGATTTTTGAAAAAATTTAGATAAAATATCAAAATGAAATCTTATTTTACTCAGTATTTGAATTTTTGTAGGATTTTACCTAATAAGAATTTTAATTTTATTATTATTATTTTTTTTGTAAATCTTAAATCAACTAGTGACCTATAAGTCCGTTAATCTGTTATTCAATTTATAATTTTATTCTCAAAGCGCTCTGCAACGTGGATGATAGAGCTAACAAAAAGTTAGTATAAAGATGCAAAGCACACCTCTTATTTTAGTCACTCGTGAGGAACGAGACATCTATCTTTATATTACATATTGACAATATGAACCAAAATTCTTCTTTTTTTTTAATTGATTGCAAATAAATAAAATAAAATTAAACCATAAAAGAAAAAGAAAAAAAAAAGAAAAAGGGTATGATTACCTATTCTTCAGCATTTGGGTCTGAAAGTTAATAATACTTCATAAGTTGTAGCTAGAATTGGCAAATTTTACTCAAAATTTTGAATCTGCCCAATGTCACCTATTCAAAACTTGTTTAAATTTATTTAAATTCACCAATGAGTTTAAATGATTGCATCCTGCTAACCCATTTAAATTTAAATTTTTAAATGGATTGAATATGGGTGCCTCTACCGCCACCACTATTGCTTTCAACACCCCCAACATCATTAGAAAAGCAATTCAATAAAATAATTGGGATAGTAGTTTGATTTATCATACATGTACACAATTTTACTCAATCTGCTAAGTCCTATTATTATTAAATAGATAAGTTTGCATTGAATTATTAAATAGACCTAATGCCACCTCTAGTTGGATCATTATACCATTGTCAACTGGACCCCAAACTGAAAGTGGGTAGGGTTTGCTATGGGCTGAACTTTGGGCTTCTACTAAGTTTTTGGCAAAAAAAAAATTTAATTGGCTTTTTTGAATTTGAGACTTTTTTAATTTGGGATTAAAAAATTCGTTTGACAATTTTTTTTTTAGCTTTTTTAATTTTTGTAAAAGAAAAAGTGAAATGATTATGGTTTGGATGTAACATTTTGTTTTATCACTATTAGAAAATGGGGTTTTAGATTGAACTTTTTGCGACGGTTCAAAAATCATCGTAAAAAGAAGGCATTTGGGACAGTAAAAAATCATTGCGAAATCATTTTTTAGGACGGCAAGTGATTGTCACCAAAAAGGCACAAAAATAAATACTATTATTAGAGACGGATAACCCGAAATCGTCGAAAAAGGTTTTTATTTTTTTGTGTTTTTGTTAATTTGCGACGGCCTTTCAAACCGTCGCAAAAACTTAATCCCCTTAATTTTCCACTTTCGCACCCCCTTCTCTCTCTCTCTCTCTCTCTCTCTCTCTCTCTCTCTCTCGCGCCCATCCCTAATATTTCAATCTTCTCTTTTGTGCCCACTCTAATTTCACTTTGTCTCTCTCACGCCCAACCTTCACACACTCTCTCTCGCACAGCGGCAACAAAGCCAGCGAGGTAGATCTTCAGTGTCCAAGTAACCCTACTCTTCTCTCCTCTTCTTTCACTACTACAATAATGCATAAAGATTACACCTACAAATTTAAAACCATCACACTTTTATAAAATGCGTGATAAAAAATGTAAAGGAATTTAATCTCGGTTATTCGAATCAAGTGAGATGTTATATATTATTTATCACGGTTATAAAGATCTAAGATAATAATTTGTTCATTTAATCTCAATTTGTTAGGTTTTGTTTGAGATGTGGATTAATTTTTTTGACTATTTTAGCTCGAGGCTAATATTTTTTTGTTTAGATTAAATTTTTTGACTTTTATGAGAGAAATCATTTGGGTTAAACAAATCATTTTTATCTTTTAGGATTCCAAACCAAATAACCTATCTCTTTTTGGGTGAATACCAAACCCATCTCTCACTCCTTTGTCTTTCACTTTCTGCAAAACCTAACCCTAGTCTTCTGCTTATTCTTGGATCGGCCAGCATTGTCTCCATTCTTCGATCGGCGGAGAGCAATGAGCGGCGATAGTGGCAGCAATCGGCAAGCGACGGCAACAGCTAAGGTATATTTTTCTCTTCTCTTCTCTTGTTCTCTTCTTATTCTTCATAGAAACATTGCTGTGCTTTTGATTATTGGACTGAGTTGCTTATGGTCATTGAGATTTTTCGAGTCAAATTTGGCAATATATGAAGGTAAAAAGATTTCTACATTTTATATTGATAGTTAATTCTGTTTGGGTGGCAGGAAAAATCAATCAAACTATAGAAATTTTGAGTATTGGTGTTTCATTATATGGGTTCAGGGAAAATGAGCATGCCTTTGGTTTTTTGGGTTAGTTTAGTTTAGTTTGATTTTGGGGGGAAATCAAAGAAATTGCAAACAAAAGATTTAGAAATTTTATATTATTCGTAGAAATTTTATATTCTAATTGTTGAATTCCACTTTGTAGGATCTTAGTAATAAACTACTTCTAACTGTAATTGATAAATAGAAAAATGATACACTTAAATCAAAATGGAGAATATAGTGATCCAAAAGTGATCATAATTTTTTAATATATTTTTTAAAAGTTTCTTGTGGGAGAAAAAAAAAATCATATTTTTTTAACATCTAATAACTAAATTTGTTTTGAATGGAGTGACAAAATTAACATATTTTATGAGTTTTATAATATCAAAAAATTATGTGACATTAGACTCTATGGGGACATATTTTGTGAATGACAGCACGTGGCCAAAGGTGACGCTAAAGTGTCAGCCGAGGTGCCATGTGGCCTGATCATAATGCCGAGGTAATTTAGGCTAGGCCGAGGTTATCTATAGAGATACCAGAATTCGAGATGAGCGGATAAGGGATAAGAGTCCTAGAACAGGGGAGGATCTCAATCTGGATAGAGATAAAGCTCTTAGGGAGTTTATCCCTATTTAGTTGAGAGTTCAGGATGAACATTGAGCCTGAGTCCACTGAAGTGAGGCTTCTAGAGGGATCAGGTCGGTGCTAGCTATAAAAGTAGGGCACTCCTGTGGGTCTCAGGTATGGGTGATATATTGTGAGCAGTAAGTGTTTTCTTGTGAGTTAAGCACAATTTGCTGTCTTTGAGAGATATTTGATTACTGACTTGAGCGTCGAAGTGGACAAACCACTGCCGGATTCTTATTTTTCTGTGACAGGTTGTTCGGGCTTAATCTATTTTGCTGGTGCACTCCAGCTGAGTTTCCCATTTGATTGTGTAGTTGGAAATCAATACCCACAATTTGGCTCCGTCTGTGGGAACATAAGTAGACTAGATGGCTAACAACGGATAGAATGAAAAGATCAAGGATGACATCCCATGTAGGAGTAGTAAACATGCCGATCCTAACATCGAGGAACAAAACCATAATGAAGGAGCACGGGATCAGGATCCCGGGGATAAGGATGTCGGCAAGGAGGCAGACCCCTTGAAGAAATCAAACCGAGATGAGTATTATAACGAAAGTGACCTCTAGGTATGGAAAGATAGATGCCTAAGGAGGGATAGCGAGATGAAGGGAATGGCCAACAAGTTGGCAGATTTACAGTCGGTTGTCAACTTCATGATGCAGAACAACGTCATACAACCACCGTTTTCGCTACAGGACACGCTGATGCCAAGGGCTAAGACTGACGCCTAGAAAGGAGGACAGAAAACAATCCTAGTAGTCCCACAGCATGGCAGGGAAAATGAGTCCTCACATTGGCCTTCACGGGATGTCGGGCAAGGAGAGTCAATTAGGGATGACTCACAGAGGACACCTCAGACCAGAGAGACGAATGTCAAAGAGCCCTGGAATATCCAAGGGAAGGGCCTGTGTTTTGACACGGTGAATGAAGAGAAGTCTAAGAGAACACATAATGACACTACGAGTAGCACACCAAAAAGATTGAAGTCTGTTGACAGCCGAGCTCTTGGTTGGACTAAGGAGGATTTGAGGAACTACCTCCAGAGGAAGCGGTAGAATGCTGAGGTCACATGCCTCGTCAAGCCGAGAATGCCGTTCTCAGTTGAGTTGGATAGGTTTAAGGCCCCAAAAAGGTTCCATATGTCGAGATTCCAAATTTATGACAGTAAGTCCGATTCAAACTTTCATGTTGGCTTATATCTGAATTCGATGGCTTTGTATACTAGGAACGAACCGTTGTTGTGTAAGGTGTTCCCCTCATCTTTTAGGGAGATTGCATCGGATTGGTTTCACAAATTGTCGAAAGGAACTGTGAAAAGTTAGGAAGGCCTGGCCGAGATGTTCGTGGCCAGGTTTGTTACAAACAAGTTGTAGCCACTAAGGGTAGACTCCCTGATGGCTCTGAAAATTAACGAAGGTGAAAGCCTCAAGGCTTATGCCAAAATGTACTATGAAGTGTTCAACCAAATACCAGGATGTAACCAGGAGTTGGCGGTTGTGTCTTTTAAGAACAGCCTAAAGGATGATTGCACGCTTCAAAAGTCACTTGCAAAGACTCTACCAAAGAGTATGGAGGAGCTCATGGCAAGGATCAAGAAATATGCCAGAGCAGAAAAGGATATGCTGAGAACAAAGGCGCTGAAGCAGTAGAAGAGAAACGGCTTGCCGAAGCGAGGCCGAGGTAATACTGGATTTAACAGGCAAGCATCAGGGTTGAAGGCTGCACAGGCAGTCACTAATGTGTTTCGGATCCCGGTTTATAAAGTTCTAGAAAAGATTAGGAACCAGCTGTATTATAGAGCGCCGGAGAAGATTCCTGGCAAGTTTATAGGGAGAAGCCTTGGGAAGCACTGTGCTTACCACAATGAGGATGGACATCTAGCTTAGGGGTGTAGAGCCCTGAAGACGTATTTGGAAGATCTGGTCATACAGGGTTACTTGAGAGACCTAGTAGATGAGGCCAGAACGAGAGAAAAGTAGGTAAGACCGACCCAAGCACGGGTAGCACCACCTCCGCTACAACCACCGCAAGCAGAACCTCGGGTGATCAATGTGATCCACTCGAAGGTTAATGAGAATGATACACGAGGAGAGACCCAGAAGGTGAAACACTTACAGCATGTGTGTCAGGTCCAGCAAAAGAGGCCTAGGACAAACGAGTACCAGGGACCGATGGTGTCCTTGTAGACACCCCATTTTTGACTGACCTTAAGACTTGGGCGCTACTGATGGTGATGAAAGATGTGCAGAGCAAAAGTTCGATTTCTTCGGCAAGAGGAGAGTCAAATCCCAACCTCACAGCCCATTTTGAACCAAAGCTATTTTGAATGGTTTTTAGACCTTAAAACCCTCTCTTTCAAAATATTTTTGAAATAAAGTTTGTACGATGCTCTGAGGCTCGCATTTTGTTAAATGATGCGCTTTTCGGTAAACCGAGCAAGGACAAAGTGGAAATAAATGAAAGAGAGGTGAAATCTTTGAAAAATCTTTCAAAACACCTTGTTCGGAGGTTTGGAGTTGAAGAAAAGAGGAGTGGAGGGAAGAAACCTAGTTGAAGAAGAAAATGGGCATGAATCGCTAAGAGAGAGTTGAGCAGCCCTCGCTAAATCAGGCCTATCTTTTTGAATACTTGGATTTCATCTATGAGGCCACCACCGTTGGAAATATTACTTCCGGGGCTTCATTTTTCACTTAATAATCTCCTAAAGCCGTGTCCCGATGGGGGAGATATGACTGGTTGAAGTTGGGCATCATTTCGGTTGGACTGAAACTGAGCAACCTTCACTAAAAGAGGGATATCTATTAGCACACTTGGAATTTTGAGGTGAGGCTGCCAAATTTGGAAAGAAGACTTCCGGGGCTACAGTTTAGGTGCAAGAATGACCTGAAAAGGAGTCCAGATGAAGGAATTAGGCTTGCTTCAAGTCAGGGACCAGGACTGATTTTTTCCATCAGCCATAATTGGACCTCATCGGCCATAGGTCGGCCAAAAGTGAACCTTATCGGCCATAAATGTTGGCCGATCGGCCAAAAATGTCCAGAAAGTCCAGAATTGGAGGCCAAAAATGTCCAGAAAGTCCAGAATTGGCAGATATTTCTCCTCCAACTGTTTCCAGCTTGTGCCACCTATCCCAAATCAGATATTTTCGACCAAAAGCTTTTGAATTGCTATATATGAAGCCAAATATCTCATATTAAAGGACTTAGAACATTTTCTTGAAGGCTTAGAAGTTTGAGAGCTTCTCATTCTAGAATCCTCTCTCTCTAGAAGTTTTGTGAGCAAAACTCTCTCCCTCCCTAGAATTCTCTCATTTTCCTCTTGTTTTAGGCTTAGAAGTGAGAATTTCCTACACTTTTGCAAAAAGACCCTTAACCAAAGTTGATCATCTTTGGGTTGAGGTAGCTTGGGACTTTGTTTGAGCTCCAAAAGGCTGATTTTGGCTCAAATTTTGGGCTGGTTTTGCAGCTATGCATCAAAGGTAAAATCTCTCTCCTTTTAAGCTTGTTTTACACATTTGCTTGGCCATCTTTTCACACTACTTTGGCGCTGTTTTTGGGGTGGTGTTGACCTACAAAAACCTCTGTTTTTCCTCTGTTTTTCAGTCCTAAAAGTCTTGGTTTGTGCCTTGGTTGGCTAGGGGGTTGTCCTCCTTTTTGCTCTTTGGCTTGTAAGGCCTTGTGAGCTAACTTTCAAACATTTCAAACAACTTATTTTTGGCCTTATAACCACTGAAATCCAAAGGATTTTCAGTGGTAAAAACCCTATTTTGAGGGCCCAAATAGGAGAGGGTGGTCCCCTCTTCTCTTGTCTTGCTTGCTAGTGTTGATGGCCAACCAAATGAGCATGTGTTTTTACTTCTTTATGGCTTTGTTTAGGCTCATTTTTGTGACTTATCAGACCTTCCATAACTCTGTTTTTGGCTGTCTTGGTCACCTCTTGCATGCTTATTACACTTGTAGTGTAAATCCTCTTTGCTAGCCTTGTTAGCCTTACAAAGTAGCATGCTTTTGTGGTTTGAATTAGCTTAGTTCAAGCATGTTTTTGGTGTTATTTTGACATGTTATAACTTTGATTTTGATTGGTGGACTCACCTCTTGCATGCTTTATACACTTGTAGTGTAATCCATGCTTACTAGTCTAACATGCTTGATGTTTTGGCCAATCATGCTAGCTTATTTTGGCTTACTCCATACATGTTTTAGCATTATTTTGACATGCTTTAGGACTTTTTTGGGCTGCCTTGGTCATATGACTCATGTTTTGTATAGCTATAGTGCAAATGCCTTGACTAGTCTTGAGTTTTGAGGCACCAACCATGCTATACCTGTGATGTCTGCATGCCTTGGCATCATTTGGCATGATATTTCAGAGCTTATATCTTTGCCACACTCTCATGTTTATCACTCCTTCAATGTGTTTGAGAGTTGCACCTTTATGCCTTTTTTGTGAGCCATTGCATGAGCCTCATTTTCTTGCCTTTCAAGCCATCATCTCAGTCTATTTTGGCACTGTTTTGGCCTGCATAAGGTCTGTTTGGGGTTGGTTTGGCCATTTGAGCATTATCTTACATGCCTCTAGTGTAATACACTTCACTAGCTTTGATACTTAAGCCTTGCAACATGCATCACATGAGTTATTTGCATGATTTTAAGTCATTTAGCATGACATTTCAGTGCTGGAACATATGCCATTATACTCCATGTTTCATCCTTCAATGCCTTTGGAGAGTTGTGTCTTGTGCCTTAATCTTGCATCAACATGTATGCATGTTTGGCTAGTCCTTGGAGTCTCCATTTCATCATTATGGCCACTGTTTTGGGCATGGCTGAGGTCTATCCATATCCGGTTTAAGTCCATCTTGCATGCTTGTTTGCATTACATGTTGTTTGCATACTTTTTGTTTACATGGTTGTTGGCATACTTATGTTGCAATGGCTTTGTTTGCATGCTTAGGTTGCATTGCATTAAGTTGGCATGCCTTTGGCTTTGATAAGTCAATCATGTTGCATTACATTGGTCACATGCCATTAGTATTACTAAGTCAATCATGTTGCATTGCATGGTACTTGCATGCTCATATTTCATTTGGATCATTCACATGCCATTAGCTTTGTTAAGTTGTGCATGCATTGCATTGCATTGTGTTTGGTTTGGGTGTTAAACCAAACACGAGGAACGAGGGACGTTTCATACTTGAAGTGATAAAACGTGCCTCATTCCTCGGTCACCGACACTCTTGATCAAACATGATAGAGTTTAAGGCAGTTGTATGTTTTTGTGCATTCATGTGATATTGATTTGTGCAACTCGGTCTCTTTGGCCATCATGCATCGAAATGCGTGATTGATGGCTCGAGGGCCTAGCACTACACACCTTTGAGCCTTAGACATGATAAGGGGTGTAGTTGTACACACATTTTCTTGCAAATACATTGCCATGCCTCTGTTTGTGCTCTGTTGCAGCAACAAGGAGAGTTTGCAGGAAGCATTGGCCGATCGGCTACACAGTGTGCCAATCGGCTATCAGTAATTGGCCGATAGACTCAAAATTGGTCGATGAGCATTATCCTCTGGCCAATGGCCATACCTCTTGGCCAATGACCTCTCAGTATATCCATGAGGTGGATCAAAAGTGTTTTGGGGATTTGCACGGTTTTCAGAAGTCTAAAACAGTGCAAACAGAGGCAACATGAGGCATCGTAACGGATTTCCAAGCGAGGCGATCGAGTATGCATCATTCATCATTCCGAGGCAGAGCTGTGGCAGCTTGATTCAGCTTCTTTCTTTTCTGATTTAGTTGGTTTTGTAACTTAATTAATTTTCTTAATTAGTTAAGGTTTTGTAATAATTAATTTGTGTAGTGTAGCTAGCTAGTTGATTTATTCGGACCCTCCGTCGAGAGGGCGAATTTTGTAATAAGTGTGCATGAGTGTGTGAATGTCTTCCAACCCCACGTCTTTCTCCCTTTTACTTAAACCGCTTACGATGGTTAGTTCTAGATCATGTTTTGATTAGCATCCTTATGCTTGCATGTTTTGCATTCATTCATCTATCTTGCATGCACCGGGCTCGGCGTATCATACAAACTGCATCGTGTTTCAATTCCAATTTGAATATATGTATCAATTGTTGCATTTCACATGCCATCTTAGAATAGCCGAGCCTATTTCTAGTTGCATTTTGCATGTGTTGCATTAGGCCTTGTTAACATAACTAGGATCATGTATGATTTCTAACTAGTTGTTGTTTTGGCTTGGAGTACACTGTAAGTGTTTATGCTTTAGTATCTTGCATGTGTGTAAGTGTTAACATAATAGCATGCTTGCCATGAGGCTATTTTCTAAACTGCTATAATTGCATGAATGCCTGTGGGTAAAGGTTGGATTGCTTGAATTGGAACAATTCATTGAAATGCGAGTTTTAAGCCCACTTGAAGTGGCAAAATCATTTTTTTTTTCTAAGCCCACTTGAGGGTGGCAAAATCCACGTCTTAGCCTACTTGCGAGTAGCACCTTCAAACCATTTTCAAATAAACATGAGATGTTTTGTTCCAACTTAGGCGATTTAGTCTATACTTGTATGATGTGTGCATCATGTAGTAATGATAGATTAATAAACCGAAATAAGAACACATGTGTTTTCAACAACAAAATATCATGTTAGTAAAGGCCGATCTTTGATCGGGCGAGCGAGGGTGCTCATTGCATGATCTTCCCCTCTCGTACCCAAGTTTCCGAGCCGAGGCAACTTTGGTGATGACGGACACGTGGCCTTAGGCACGAGTCAGGGTTTTCTAAATTTCCCAAAATAAAATATTTAGGTGGCGACTCTGTATCTGACAAAGTAGTTAATGTTTGGCACTTCTTTCTTAAAATCAGTTTTCCAAAACGATTTTCCGAATTTGGACTCTTTGGTGATTTATCGGTCTTGCATTGCACTTTGCGAGATTAGATTCAGAACCGCGACATTGAGTCCGAACTGTAGTAGCTAATGAACAAAACGGATTTCGCGCCATTTCGCGCACGGAGCCGTGACGTTCGGGCACGTCTATAGTCCTTTACTGAGGTAGACCTAGACATGGTGCAGCATCCACACAACGATGCTCTAGTGGTGACCCTCAAGGTGGGAGAATACCAAGTAAGGCGCATTCTGATCGACCAAGGCAACTTTTGTGACATCATGTATGTCAAATATTACAAGGAGCTTGGCCTTCACCATGATGATTTGGAACAGTCCAACAACCCAATGGTCGGGTTCAATGGAACGCCGACATGGCCTCTGGAAGCAATAAATTTGGAGGTGCAGGCAGGCACCAAGAAAGTAAGCACAAAGTTTATAGTAGTTGACACCCCCTTCCCTTACAATGTTATCTTGGGAAAGCCATAGTTACACGCAATGAGGGTTGTTCCCTCAACACTGCACTAGCTATTGTGGTTCCCAACAGAGCTTGGAATTGAAGAGGTTAGAGGGGATCAGGTGCAGCCAAAAAATTGGTACATGGCAACAATGAAATCCACCTGCAACGTGTGAGAGACAGAAACAGCAGAAATTGAAGACAATGACATGGAAGTCCTAGACGATGTCGGCAAAGAACCGGCCGAGAAGAGCGAGGAAGCCTTGAAGAAAATTCTGGTCCAAGAAGGGGATGAAGAGCGCTTCTTCCTTTTCGACTCAGTCTTGGCTAGTGAGGAGGAGATGAAGTTGGAGACTTTCTTACGGGCTAACATAAAAGTATTTGCCTGGACGCTATACGAGATGCCAAGCATCGACCCCGAGGTCATATGCCATATGCTCAATGTAGACAGATCGACTAAACCTGTTATCTAGTAGGCGAGGAGGCTGACATTAATGCATGTTGAGGCAGTCGAGAAGGAAGTGGACAAACTACTGGAAGCCAAAGCCATTCGCGAGGTGAACTACCCTACTTGGCTATCCAACACTGTGATAGTGAAAAAGAAGAACGACAAGTGGAGGGTCTGCGTGGACTTCACTAGCCTGAATAAGGCTTACTTCAAAGACAGCTTCCTTCTACCTAAAATTGATCAGTGGTGGATGTCACTTCAAGGCATGGGAGGATGAGCTTCTTGGATGCTTACAGAGAATACCACCAGATAGCAATGTATCCCCCTGATGAGGAGAAGACTGTATTTATCATCCCAAAAAGGTTGTACTGCTACAGAGTGATGTTTTTCGAGTTGAAAAATACAGGAGCAACCTACTAGAGACTGGTAACCAAAATGTTCAGACATCTGATTGGCAAAACAATAGAAGTGTACATTGATGACATGGTCGTGAAGACAAAAGAACCTGGGAATCACCTGGCCGATTTGAAGGTAGTTTTTGATATCTTAAGAATATATCGGCTCCGACTCAATGCTTCGAAATGCGTATTTAGAGTCGGGTTTGGTAAGTTTCTGGGATAATTGGTCACCAGAAAGGGCATTGAAGCAAGCCCAAATCAAATCAAGGCCATTCTTGACTTAAAAAGCCCGACATCTGCAAAACAAGTGCAGATGTTGACTGGAAAGGCCGCAGCCCTGAATAGGTTTATCAATCGAAGTTCTGATAAGTGTAAACCATTTTTTAGTTTGTTAAAGAAGACCACATATTTTTTGTGGACAGAGGAGTGCGAAATCGCCTTGGCTGACTTAAAAAAGTACCTGATGACAGCTCCAGTTTTGTCAAATCCAATACCTAGAGAAGAATTGTTCTTATACTTGGCAGTTTCAGAGCACGTAGTGAGTGCAGTGATAATTAGAGAAGAGAAAGGAAAGCAAAAGACAGTATACTATGTGAGTAAAACCCTAGCAAGTGTAGAGACCAGGTACTTACCTCTGGAGAAATTGACACTGGCCTTAGTGATGGCTTCCAAAAAGTTAAATAATTATTTCCAAGCCCACAAGATTGTGGTGTTGACTGAGCATCCCTTGAAGGCCTTATTGTAGTAAAGAGATCTGATAGGTAGGGTGGCTAGATAGGCAGTAGTATTGGGCCAATATGACTTGGAATTTAGGCCCAGAACAGCAATTAAGGGCCAGGTTCTAACCGACTTTGTGGCTGAGTTCACCCCTGGTGCCATCTCGCGTCGGACTCCGGTGAACAGTGACTTAGGATGCCCAGGGGAGCAGAAAGAAACCCCACTATGGCCGAAGAACCCCACTTTATCAAAACAGAAGAAAGAAGATAAACCAAAGCCTTGTGACATTTACATCAACTATTCCTTTTGCCTGTTTGTTGACGGAAGCTCAAACTATCAAGGAGTGGGGGCAGGAGTAGTGTTACTATCGCCAGATGGACGAATGATAGAGCAGTCTATTCGCTTGGGGTTCAAGGCCTCAAACAATGAAGTAGAGTATGAGGCACTGATTGCAGGGTTGAAGTTGGCGGCAGTAATGGAGGCCGATGAGATGGTAGTCTTCTGCGACTCCCAACTTATTGTGAATCAGGCAACATGCGAGTATGCAGCCCGAGATGAACGAATGATAGCCTATGTTAAAGAGGTTGTCAGATTGCTTTTTTTGTTCCAAGATTGCAGGCTACAGCAAGTTAGCCAAGATGACAACAATCATACTGATGCATTGGCCAACCTGGCTAGTGTAATAAAGTCGGGGGAGCCCAAGACAATCATGATTGATTACTTGAAAGGACCAAGTGCAGAACCTCTAATAACAGAATATGAGGCAATGTGTGTGGAGATGGGTCCAAGTTAGATGGATGCAATAGTGATGTTCCTCAGGGATGGCAAGCTGCCAGACAACCGAAAAGAGGCACACAAGACTAGATTGAAGTCGGCCAAGTTCAGCCTAACAGTAGATGGCCATCTCTATAGGAGATCCTTCACTGGACCCCTTTTGAGATGTGTACATCCCTCCCAGGTTAAAGACTTTCTGTATGAGATTCATGAAGAAGTCTGTGGAAGCCATGCTAGGGGCAGATCACTTGCTCATAGGGCCATCACTCAGGGTTACTGGTGGCCCTACATGTAGAAGGATGGTAAAGCCTATGTTAGAAAGTACAAGAAGTGTCAAAAGTTTGCATCTTTGATACATCAACCAGCAGCTGATTTGAACCCAGTATCCAGTCCTTGGCCATTTGCCCAGTGGGGCATGGATCTTGTTGGACAACTACCCCAAGCAACTAGGCAAATGAAGTTTTTGCTGGTAGCAACTGACTACTTCACCAAGTGGGTAGAGGCTGAACCCCTTGCGAAGATTCGAGATATTGATGTGAAGAACTATATATGGAAGAACATCATCACCAGGTTTGGGATCCCAAGGGAAATAATAGCAAATAATGGTACACAGTTTGACAGTAAGCTAATTAAAAGCTTCTGTGCAAAGTACAAAATCAAGAACTATTACTCTACTCCAAGTTTTCCTTAGAGTAATGGTCAGGCAGAAGCATCCAATAAGACTATCTTGGACGGGATCAAAAAGAGGCTAGAAGCAGCAAAAGGGAAGTGGGTAGAAGATTTGCCCAATGTGCTCTGGGCACATCGGACTACACTGAGAAGATCAACTGGGGAGTCCCTTTTTGCCATGACTTACGGCACTGAAGCAGTTATCCCACTGGAAGTCGGCATCCTTAGAATCAGAACCCAGTGAGTGGAAGATGGGACCAATGAAGCATTCTTAGCCCGAGATTTGGATCTATTGGAAGAAAGAAGAGAGAGAGTAGCAATTCGGCTAGGTGCATACTAGCAGTAGCTTGCTAGGGCTTACAACAAGAAGGTCAACCCAAGAGAGTTCAAAGTTGGGGACTTTGTCCTGAGGAAAGTTGTTGGAAACAAAAAGGATCCTAGGGAGGGCAAGCTTGGCTCAAATTGGGAAGGGCCTTATAGAATCATCTCCGTTGCCAGCAGTGGGGTATATTGGCTAGAAGACACTGATGACAAATAGTTGCCAAAACCCTGGAACACTTGCAATTTGAAGTTTTTTTATCATTAGTTTTTTGTTTTTTATGTCATAATTTTATTAGCCGAAGTAATAATAAAATGCTAGTTTGATTTTTTAAATTTGAAATTTGTGCGATAAGATTGACCAGTCCTATGACGATGTTTCTGAATGAAACATGACGAATAACTTAGACTTATTATATGGCAGAGTAGAATTATACTTGCATATAATAGAGTTGAACCAAGTTGGCGATGTTTCTGAATGAAACATGACGAATAACTTAGACTTATTATATGACAGAGTTGAATTATACTTGCATATAATAGAGTTGAACTAGGTTGGCGATATTTTAAAATGAAACATGATGAATAAACTTACTTATTAAATGACAGAATTGAATTATACTTGCATATAATAGAGGTGAACTAAGTTGAATTAACCTAGACTTGCCATGTCAGCAAAGTTAAACTCAGAATGGAATTAAATTTACTTTAGTTAGATTAACGGAGAAACCAAAGTTGAACACCTCGGCTAGTTTTTATTTGAATCTGGCTTCAGGGAAAGACTATAAATGCATAATGTGAACTTAAGTGGAACTTAGGTTCACATTAGGGGCAGAGAGCAGGAATGATAAGTAAACTTGAGAGCTTGGGACTTGTTGAAATTTTTTGAAAATTTACAAGTTAGAATGGGCTTGACACTTGTTGAAATTTTAGAACAATTTACAAGTTGAAATTAGCCGAGGTAATAATGAAAGATGTATCCGAGGTACATCTTACCCGAGATAACTAACCAGGTTGTCAAGCTTGGAAAGATTGGAAGGGTGAAGTCTTGACAGAAGACAGTAAGTGGAAGAGAAGAAGCAATACTTGACTGAGTAAGTTTAAAGAAACAAGCACTTGTAAAATTAATTCGAAATAATTTTACAAGTGCTAGCCCAGGTATTCCAAGTGTTGGCCAAGACAAACAGTCAAGGTATGTCCGAGGTACTCTACCCCAAAGTGATTACACAATTAAGGTGCACTTTGAAGAAATGCAAAAAAATTCTAAGTATAGAAACATGCATAGAAGAAAAGAAGGTATACATTCAACACTTAGAAGAAAAGAAGGCATGTATTCAGCAAAGAAACTTGTTCAGATACAAAAAGGCACTTCGGTTTGGCATAAGAGATTACTTGTCCAAGTTACAAAAGAGAAGTTACAATTGAAAGAGAAAAGTTTAGGGAAGAAGAAAAAATTCCTTAGTAAAACTATCATGCTTCAGCATTTAGAGGTGTCTCAGCCTCGGCAGACAGCTCAGTAGTCTTTTCGGCTGCCTTCTTAGCCTGGATCTCGGCGTCAATGTCAAAAAGAGTCTCATCAAGGCTCTTATCGACGGTCTCAACCTCGGTTTGAGAAGTTGTCTTGGGAACCTCGTCCTCGTCGTCTTGAGTCAAATCCAGGACTTGCTCATTCAGAGTGAGGAACTTGGCCCCAGTAGTAGTAGCATCTTTAGACTTATCGGCCTCAGCATCTTTTTTTGTCTCGACCTCGTTTTCAGAGTGGCTTGGACTAAGGGGGAATAGAAGAACAAGTTGGCTGGCGTCATAGAAAGGCGAATCCTCAGGGATGGCTAACTCCTTCAACATAGCCATCGATCCAAGGGTGTAACCCTTGTTGCATGCCTGGTTGACTTATTTTTTGTAGGCATCACGGACGTCAGCCGCACCCTCGGCGTAAGCCTTCTCGTCGGCCGCCTTTATTTTGGCCTCCTTGGTGGCAAGCACAGACTGAAGTTCAGTCTGGGCCTTGGCGATCTTTTTCTCGGCCTCTTTTAATTCGACCTTAGCTACCGCAACAACATTTTCAGCCGCTTCAGCATAGTCTTCGGCCTTGTTTTGTGTAGCCTGAGTAGCCTTGGCCTGGTCCCAGTAGACCTCGGATACAAACCTCGGACTGATTAAGCGAAGAGAGGAGCTTGGCGGCCTCCTTAGTCTTCTTGGTTAAATCTTTCTTGAATTCCCTCAGTCTTGACTGCCAAAGAATGACCTTGCTAGATGGCCTGCAAGAAATGAAACAGGTTAATAAAATTTGACTAAGTATTGGAAATGACAAAAAGACAAAGTAAAGAGACTTACTAAGATGCAATGCTGCATCATTAGCGCATAGTTCTCATACTCCGTTAGCGTCGGCCATGCGGTTGAGGTTGGCCGGAAGTAGGACGGCGGTGGAAATGAGTGGCACTAACTTCTACAGAGTCTAGGGCACTGTCGCCAGCCAGTAGAGGACGATCTCTGACCCTAACTATAGGAACCCCAGGGCTCATCAACAAGGAAAGCACCAGGAGGAGTCACACCTTTGGACTTCGGCATTTTCTGAGGTTTCTCGGCATGGCTCTATCTCGGCCTCGGCAGGCCTCTTCTTGGCGGCATTAGCGCTTTTCTCGGCCTCGATCAATTTTGAGATTGGCAGGGTGTCATCAGTATCAACTTGGGTGACAGAGGCTTTTGCTTTAGCCCTCTTCACTTTTTTTTTTTTTTTTCCGGCTTGGATTGGTTTGAGATAGGGAGAAAGACTGAATAGTTACCACCTCTGGCAAGTCAGCCAGAAGGTCTTCCACAACGGCTTTGCTACATCCCTTGTCGTCGGCAGTGGAGGCAACAGTAACTTGGGTACCGAAGTGAATGGCAGGCAAAGCAGCTGAAGGATTGGCTGGATCGTACGCCGATGGCTCGGAATCTCGGTGCTTACGACTAGGGATTTTGCTTGCAAGCACTTTAGGAAGGGCTCGACGTCGGCTTCGACGCTGAGATGTTGGGATGAGCTAGGGGGCAAATGTGGATGGCAGTTCTACTGGGTCTGAAGAAGAGGCCTGATCTGGCCTTGGTGAGGAAGCAATTGGTGAAATTGAAGTAGATAAGGGAGTTTTGCTCCGATGTGGAATATCGGGCAAAAGCACACTTATAGATAGGGGATATAATTAAGCAGTTAGGGGGCCTTGCGCTTATTTATGTCCAAACCTAGAAGTCTCTTCAGATCGGGACTGGGGGAGAAGGTTTTGGCGGAAATCCTTTGCAAGCTCAGGCAGAGCTGCAGAGAGCAAAAAGCATGAAACATTTAGTACTGATGAAAGAGTTAGCAGGTCTTAGTGAAAATAGGGTTTATGGGATGACTCAGTTCTTACTACCACCCTTTTTAAAAAATTGATGGGCACAGAGGATAGAGATGAAGATCGTCCTCAGGGGTAAATTCCCAATTGCCTGAGACGATGAAGTAATCATCTCCAGCACCCTTATTAGAGTCTAGGAGGTCGGCTATTAGTTTGTAAGTGGTGGACATGGGCTTGAGATAGTATATGTAGCCTTTTTCAGACTTAAGACCATACATTATGTAATAGAATTGGATGTCAACCAATGTGATCCTAGCTTTTTCTCGGTGAGCTAGTTCGATTATCGCCATTGATAACCCTATATGAGTTTATGGCAAGTTGCATGGGGTTGAGTTTGTAATAATGAAGGATTTTTCGAAAGAGAGTGTCTAGGAGGAACCTAAGTCTACACTCTATGAAGGCAACTACTGGGAAGGACATGGAATCTCCATCAGGCATGATAGAGTCCTCCTCCTCCGCCAACCTGAGTTAAACATTGGCTGGGATAGAGAACGCTCATCGGAAATACTCTATAGAGAACACTGGCAGGGGCTTTAGAACCTCGGCTAAACCCTAGAAGGCACTGGGGTAAAGATTTATGAAGATTTGAGGAGTTTGTTTCAATTTTCCTAAAGAAACAGGGGTTCTAAATCAAATCCCAAACCTAAGTCTATACAGAAACAGGAATCAAAGGCAAGAATCTGGAAACAGAGCAAGAAGACCAGACAAGAAATGTAATTCAGAAACCAAGATTGAAGCAGAAAACAGATATGCACAACCAAAACTTTAAATCACTGAGTGAGTGAGTAAAAAAACAGTGTGCAAATATCTTAAACAAAACATGATTGGCATTCTTAAAAAACAGTACACAGATTCAAGATTCAAGAAACTGAAATGATGACCAGAACATGAAGATGGAAACGACATACAAAAACGAGTCTAGATACAAGGCAACAACAAACAATGTGCACAGATGGCAAATTTGAAACAAATAAAAAATGAAAGGACTGAAATTAAAGAGAAAGAAGTTGTGAACTTACTAAATAGCGTCGAAAATAAGAACGCCAGAGCAGGGTGCGCCGGAGTTAGACAATGTCTTTGACCGAAATGGAGTAATAGAGGATTCACCGGAAAAGGTAGTTGTAGAGCTTTGAAAGTTCGAAAATGGAGGTTTTTTCAGAGAGATAATGTATGAGTGCAGAGAAAGAATGAAAGAATGCGAAGTGAAGAGACGGAGAGAGAGAATGAGGGAGTTTTGTTAAAAAATTGAAAAGGCGGGCAAACCATAATGAAATGCCTTGGACGACATTGTAGACACCCCATTTTTGACCGCCCACAAGACTTAGGCGCTTGGTTCGATACACTCGATGATGAAAGTTGAATTGTGAATTCGCAGCGATTTGGATTCAGTCAAGCTCTTGAAATAACCTCAAATCTTCAACATTTACCTTGTTTAAACTTGTGAGTCTCATTTTTGGACCTTTTTCCAGCCTGAGCTGAGTTTGAACCAAAAAACAGGAGAGGCCATCAAGGTCCAATCATGCATTAGTGATGGCCGGTCGTGGCTATGGATGGCTGCCTGGCCCTCGATGGCGATTAACACTGTTTTGGGTGAGAGCCCACCAGCTGTCTATTTTTGAAGATATTTATCACCTTTTGAGCTTGAATTCTATATGAACGAAGCTTTAAAATTGTTTTGAGGGTTGAACAAAATTTAGAAACCATATATACACTTTGAGAGCCCCTCCTTCCTCATCCTTCCTTTACAAGCAAGTTTTGAGCTAACCTAATTTCCTTGTATTCTCTCTATACTCCATATACAACCTTGTCTTACCACCCTAGATCCTTGGTTGATCTTGGAGAAGCATAATTCAAGCTTGAGAGTGAATTGAAACCAAGTTTGGATCATTAACAACATGCCTACTCCTTGAAAGGTATAAACTTGTTTTCTTTTCTCTTGCTTTCATTTCTTCCATTTGCTTCATAGTTCTTGTTGTTTTCTATTGTTTTGAACCTATTTGAAGTGTTTGAAGTTGGGTTTGAAGAGTTACTAAAAGGGGTAGAGAGAGTTTGCTCTTTCTATACATTTACTTATAACTCAAACCTTCCATTTTCCACTCTTTTCCTTTGATATTTACACTGATTTTCAGAGTTTTAAAGGCTAAAAATCATGTTTTGAGGTGTTAAAAGTGGAGGGGGTTAGCCACACCTTATTATTCTTACTTACTAACCTTAATTCCCTTCTTTATTGTTTAAGTTTCAAGCTCTTTTCATGCACGTTTAGCCTCTATTTTTCTTGTATTAAGGGCTGTTTTAGGGCTGTCCAAACCTTTTCAATTAGTTCATGCCTTGTTTAGTTCATTTGTGGTCTCATAAGTTAGCATATGTAACTTGATGCATGTTGTTCCAAGCTGTCTTTACTCATTTTCATGTTTAAGAGTTTCATTTTAACAATTAATCCATCATCCACCTTTTTCATGCTTGAGAATGATTTTAATCGATTGAGGTTGTTCAAGGCATGTAAGAGAGACTTTCTACCTAATGGCTCAATCTTTTCGAAGATTCATTGCTAACAGTATAGTCTTTCTCTCATGCTTTCGAAGAACTCTCGTTTGAAATTACTTTTTGTTTAGAGGAACTTAGCATCATTATTGACCCAACGGACTAAAGAATAGCAAGGCTTAATAAAATTGGTTTAAAACTTGGATCAACACACATAAAGAAAGTGGTTTGAATTGCTTGAACTTGGTCGGACGTTATGCCAAGTTACTTGTGTCAAGAGTTGTCACATGCTAATCCATGGCATTTTGATGATTCTTGAAGCGTTGCAACTTCCCTCTTTGAGTTCATACTATGACAAGAGGGAAGGGTAGTCTTACTCTTTGCATTTTTATTAACTTTTGTCCAAAATTGCATCCGAGACCATCAAGCAATCATGTTGCTTATTGATGGCTTTGGAATCAATTGCTATCTTCTCTCGAGACTTTCCCATGACAGAGAAGGAAGAAAGGACAAACAAAGCTTGAGAATGCTCTGTTTGCGCTGATTTCACCTTAGAACACAAAAACAGAGTTTTGCACCAAATTGATGCACGGTCGGTCATCTGTACACCCGACCGGCTGTCAGTGATGTACAGCCGCCCTTGGTGTATGGCCAACAATGCAGTTTTGTAGAAACAGAGACAGCTTCAGCAGATGGAGCAGCTTTCAGGCGCTGCACATGCAACCTTCATCTCTCTTCCATTATGCTCTTATCAAATGCAATTAATTGTTTGTAATTAATTAGTGATAGCTAGTTAATTAATTCAAGTGTTGTAATAATTAGCTTAATTAGCTTCGCTTAGCTTAGCGTAGTCAGATTAGCTAGTTTATTCACTTGGACTTTTCTTCGCGAGGGCATCAATGTTGTAATAATGTATATGTCTTCCAACCCCACGTCTTTCTCCTTTTTATTTATCCGCTTTTGATGGTTAGATTAGGAGTATCACATTTTAATTAGCATATCGCATGTGTTGCATTCATTCATTTGTCCTACATGCACTGAGGCTCGGTTCATCATTCTAACTGCATTGTCATTTCAATACTTCTTTGAATATGTGCTTAGAGCGCATACTATTTACTTGTTCCATATGCCATATTGTAACAAGTCCGCGAAGGACCTCACGGGTTACAGTTCGGACTCAATTTTGTGTCACGGTTCTTAATCTTGAAACCAAAGAGTCCAAATCCGGCAAATCGTTTTGAGAAAAACAGATTTTTAGAAAAGAAGTGCCAAACATGGACTGCTTTGCCAGATACAGAGTCGCCACCTAAATATTTTATTAGGGGAATTTAGGAAACCCTGACTCGGTGCCAAAGGCCACGTGTCCGTCATCACCAAAGTTGCCTTGGCTCGGGAACTTGGGTACGATTGGGGAAGGTCAGCTATGAGCACCCCCTCTCGCCCCGATCCGAAGATCGGCCTCTACTAACCATGATATCAATTTTGAAAAACGTCATGTGTTCGTATTCCCGATTATTAGCCTAGAATTACTACGTTATGCGCACAGCAAACAAGTACAGACTAGATTGCCCTCAATTTGGAATGAAACATTGCATATCCGTTTGATTGGAAAATGCTTTTGGGATTTGCTACTCGCAAGTAGGCTAAAAACACGGATTTCAATGAATTGTTCCAACTCAAACAATCCAACCTTCACCTACAGGCATTCAGGCAGTTATAACACATAAGCACATAGCCACATGGTAAGCATGTTGTCATGGCAAATACTCACACTCATACGAGATGCTAAAGCATAAAATACTCACAATGTACTCCGTGCCAAAACAGTGAACATGTTAGCAATCATGCATGATCCAAGTCCATGTTAAGTGGCTAATGCAACGCATACAGAATGTCACTAGAATAGGCTCGGCTAATCTAAGGATGACATGTGAAAATGCACAGATAGCATGTATTCAGGTTAGATTTGAAGTACTTATGCATTTAGAATGATGCGCCGAGCCCGGTGCATGTAAGACAAATGTATGGATGCACGCATGCATAGCATAAGGTATGCTAAATTAAACGTGCCCCTAGCACTAAACATTTGAAAGCAGGTAAATAAAGGGAAGAAAGACGTGGGATTGGAAGACATACACACACCCACACACGCTTATTGACAAATACGCCCCTCACTCGGAGGGACCGAAAGAATAATACAATTTAACTAATTTACAAGCTAATTTAAATATTACAGACCATTAAATTAATTAAGCAAATTAATTAATCTAAGAAAGCAGTAAACAGCGGCCTCGGGGAGAGGGCACAATGCATGCGCGCTCGGTTTCTGCCCGGAAATCCACTGCTATGCTCAAGATGCCTCTGTTCTCCCTGCTCTGCTCTTCTGATGACTGCAAAAGTCTCAGGGTTGCTTCTCTGGATACTGTGAAACACCACCGGCTGAAGGGAATGGTCACCGGCCACAAAATTGATCCATCGGCCAACAAATATGGCCGGTTGGCACTGACGATGGCCGGCCGGCCAAATCTTTCTGCAGAATCTGTGTTTGACAGCAGCAGAGGGCAATACTTGGCATGGCAATGCATTTCAAGCAATGTATGCACCAACCACACTCCTTATCATGTGTATGACTAAAAGAGAGGATGGGCCTGCGATTCTCGGACCACCAATCACGCATTTCCATGCATGATGGCCCAAAGAATCAAGTGTGCATTTTGATATGGAATGCAATGCACATAAACACACAAGGAGACTTAACCTCTATCACAATGCAATTCAAGAGGCAAAGCATGCATGCCAATGCAATGCAACCTAGGCATGTGACTAAGTATGCAACATGAGGTGCAAACCAAGTAAGCATGCAAGGGCATACAATGTCAATGCTAATGACACACATGCAATAACATGAGAGACATAACACATGTAAATATGTGAAGCATCTTAACACAAGGATCATGCCAAATGTGATGATGCTTAAACATGCAACATATTAAGTCCTAAACACTTAGGCACTAAAGAGCAACTCTCGAGCACACTTAAGAGAGACTAAACATGGACAAATGGCATGCACATTAAGCTCTGAAAGCATGTCAAATATGATGCCAAATCAATTAAACAAGACAAGCCAAGACATGCAACCAAGGGTCTAAAAACCTAAGGCTCACCAAAGAGACATTGAACTACACTTAATGCAACCACACATGGCATGAATTAAGTGACTGAAAACAGAGATATGACATGCTAAAATGAACCTCAAGACCTACCTAGATGGCATCTAGATGTTTCAAATATGGAAGCATGTACAAGGGCCCAAACAAGGAGCACAAGGCACAAACCTTTTAAGTCATCAAAGAAGCATCAAAGGCAAGCATGTAAGCATGTCGTGAGGACGGAAATGATGCTATAAGTGGTGCCAAACCACTGAAATAAATCAAGCAATACATGCTCAACACTTCACCACATTCAAAGCCTACAAGCTAACAATGCAAAGGAGCTATGCGAATACATGGCAGAGTATGACTAAAGCAATTTAAAACAGAGCTAAAGCATACAAAATCATGCGCTAAAGCTTCACAAAGCTAGGGCCTAAAACATGCTTGAACAAGGGTTAAATCCTATATGCATGTTAAGGCCACAATATGGCATTACAAGACATGTATGCTAAACAAACAAGGGTGTGTGTCCAAACCATGCAAAAACAGAGCTATATTATGACATAATAAGCACAAAAATCAGTTAAGGCATGGCCCAAACATGAACCCTAAACTAGATGCTCCCCTCAAGAGGCAAAAAAGTGCCATTTTCAAGGACAACAAGGAGAGGGGGTGGCCCTCTCCTTCCTAGGACCTCAAGGCACCATCCTCACCCTCTGAAATCCCTCAAGATTTCAGTGGTGAGGAGGCCCAAACACAAGGGTCCCGGAGCTCAACCAAAATGGCACAAAATGGAGCCTATAAGGCTTAAGAGGGGTCAAAACAACCCCAAAGCTTAAAGCAACCTTAACCAACTATTTAGAGCACTAAAAAACAGAACTTTTCTATATTATACACAAAGCTCAAAAACAGTTGTAAGGTAGGCAAAAATACAATGCAAAAATGGGGAATAAAAGAGATAAGTTCTCACCCTTGTAGACCTTCTTCAAAAATGGTGGACCTACTGGTTCTTTGAGCTCAAAACCACTCAAGAACACCAAGAACAGCCCTCAGCACCTCAGTAGCCAAAGCAAGGTGTGATGGTGGGTGTTTGTGCACAAAAGTAAGACAAAAACACACACTAAACACAAAAGAGAGAGGGAGGTATAGATATAGGACAGATACAACTATGCTAACCCTAAAAACCAGAGCTCTCCTCTAAAATTTTGTAACCCTAATGAAGGAAGAAGAAGCTCCCTCTTATAGAGCTCAATCTTGTAAAGCTTGTCAAGTAAGCTTTCTAAGAGGGAGATCCCTCCATACACGTGTATGGAGGGGAACAAAGTGCATGCTAGCTGCACAAAAAATATCTGCAAAAGCAAATGCACAGTAGTCGGCTGGCCAAACATGCAATTGACCAAAAAAGATAGCCGGGCCGGCCATCTATAGTGCCGGCCGGCCAAACACTTTGGCCGGTGGCAACAAGACATAGCCGGTGGCCCCCAAGCCATGGCCGGTGGAGTGTGGGGATGGCCCCATAAGCCATTCCCTGCCCCTCCAAGGCACAACACAAGTGTTTGGTGCAAAAACCAAACACGGAAGCAGTCGAGTCGAGAGATCTTGAGGCAAGGCGCGTAGCCAAGACCTCCGAGAACTCAGGACGAACACAGACATGGGTGATCACCGAGTGTTCAAACGTGACGTTCATGTCTTGAGGACGGTCAAAAATGGGTGTTCTACACATATTAATAGCCGAGCCTAGTAATTGCATATCGCATGTGTTGCATCAGTCATATTGCGCATAAGTTAGGATCATGCATATTTTCCTAACTCTTTTGTTCAGTTTGGCTTGGAGTACTAGGTGAGCCTTTACTCGCTTTAGCATACTTGCATGAGTGTGAGTGATTGCCATGACTAGCATGCTTGCCATGAGGCTAAGTGCTTACTTGTTAAGATTGTTTAAGTGCTTGTGGATGAAAGCTTGTTGCTTGAATTATAATGATTCAATAAATGTACGTTTTAAGCTTACTTTGTCAAGTGGCAAATTCGCAAACTTTAAGCCTACGTTGTTAAGTGGCAAAATCAAACCCTTTTCGAAAAACAAACATGAAATTGAATTGTTTCAATTTGGGCAAACTAGTTTATACCTTGTGTGTGCGCATCACATAGTAAATGCTAGCCTAATAAACCGAAACAAGAGGTTGATCTTTGATCGGGCGAACGGGGGTGCTCAATTCATGACCTTCGTGATGACGGACATGTGGCCTTTGGCACGAGTCATGGGTTTCCTAGATTTCTTAAAAATATTTAGGCAGCGACTCTATATCTAGCAAAGCAGTCCAATTTTGGCATTTTTGATTCAAAATCAATTTTCCAAAAGATTTGTTGGATTTGGACTCTTTGGTGTTTATTAGTTTGACATTGCACTTATGAGATTAGATCCAGAACCGCGGGAGTCCGAACTGTAGGACTTATTCGCCTTCTGAAAAGGGGTGCGAAAAAGGCGAGCTACAGACATGCTTGTTAGGCGGCGTGCGCAGAAACGATGCAACCTGATGGTGCGTGTCAGGCACGAACCAATAAGGAAAGGACGCATGGAGGAAACGGTTGAAGGGACTGTACGTGACAGCTTATGCGCAGTTAAAAGTCTTAGAGTTTTTGATTAATGAAGCAAAAGCCTCGATTATAGGTGCGATCTCGGTTAAGAAATTAAAAGAACTTGATTCTTGGGAAAAGTGAATGGCTGAGTCCTAGAGTAAAGAGGCCGACGAGCCATGATCTCGGTCGAAGGAAAAAATGAATTCTAGCTGACATAATATATAAGCGGTGTAGGTTCCATCACCTCAGGTTGCCGAGGTAATAAAGCCTGGGGGCAGTTGTAGGACATATTTTGTGAATGACAACACGTGGCCAAAGGTGACGCCAAAGTGTTAGCCGATGTGCCACGTGGCCTGGTCATGATGCCGAGGTTATTTGTGGAGATACCAGAATTCGAGATGAACAGATAAGGGATAAGAGTCCTAGAACAGGGGAGGATCTCAATCTGGATAGAGATAAAGCTCTTAGGGAGTTTATCACTATCTAGTTAAGAGTTTAGAATGAACATTGAGCTTGAGTCCACTAAAGTGAGGCTTCTAGAGGGATCAGGTCAGTACTGGCTATAAAAGTAGGGCACCCCCAGGTATGGGTGATATATTGTGAGGAGTAAGTGTTTTCTTGTGAGTTAAACACAATTTGCTGTCTTTGAGAGATATTTGATTACTGACTTGAGTGTTGGAGTGTCCCGGGTGGACGAACCACCGCTGGATTCTTATCTTTCTATGACAGGTTGTTCGAGCTTAATCTATTCTGCGGGTGCACTCTAGTTGAGTTCCCCGTTTGGTTGTGTGGTCGGAAATCAACACCCATAGACTCATATTTTTTGGATAACTTTATACAACTTTTAAACTAACCAAAACAAAATTATTTATAACAAAAAAATAGAAAAAAATTTATTATAAATATCCAAGCCCAAGCCCAGTATATACATATATATATATATATATATTCCCATAATAAAAATAGATATTGACATGTAATAGTTTACTCCATAAATACTGTGATGTTGTGAGCTCTATTACCATGTGAATGAGAGTAGTTTATTTATGGAGTAAATTATTAAAGTATTCTATGATTTCCATCAAATTTTATTTATAATTTTTTATTAGTTAGTGATACATGAAAATTGACGAGTCCCTGTTGTTGTCAAGTCTAATAATAAGGCTGTGTTTGGATAGTAGAGATAGAGATGAGAAAGAGAAAAATAAATTTGTAAATCAATGCCTAAAAAAATCCAAGTACAGCTTCAAAATAACTGGAAATAAAAACATTAAAAAGAAAAAAACTATGAAATGACTACTTAAGTTAGTGACAAATTTGCAATGCTCAAAATTTTCTGTTTACATTACTAGTGTCCACAATGGAAAACAGAGAAAAAGTGTAAAATTCAGCCACTCACCTTAGAACACTTGGGGGGACACACCTCTCACACATAGGGACATATAAAACACATTGCAAGTTTGAAGGAAATAGCTAATGAGTCAATGATTAAAATCAAAATACTATGGGCTTGCACCTACTAAAGCCTCCTTTAGGCTCTTCAATTTTAAGAACTTAAAAGTTCAAAACTTCCTATTAGCATATAAATATGGTGTTTCAAGATATATATATTCACTTTTTGTTTTCAATTCCCCCCCCCCCCCCCCTAATTTCACCATATCCCCTTTGTTAACTTTGGTAGCTTTAGGATCACAGATCATTGACACTTATCAAGACTTATGTGATAGAACGAAAACTCATTGCAGTTGTTATTGTTGGAAAAAATGGTTTTTTGGTGACTTTAATATGAAATTAAAGTAGGTCCCAACCATTGGTTAAGGTGGGATTAAATGAGTTTAGATTTTTTGTAACAATGTCTTTACACCACAAGAAGAATGACCAAAAACCATTAAAAATTGAACGAGAAATTATCTCATAAAGTTGGCCTCATAAATGGGATATTGGTGTAACAATCCCATCGCGTAATACTTTATATTTAATTAATGACGGAGATTTGAATTTTATTGCCTACTATTCTGATTTAATTTGGGAATTATGAAAATTATGGAGACTGATTCGTATACGATTCTATTAAAGATTTATGTTGGAATTAGAAATTGAAAGCCTAATTGGCTCAAGAAAGAATAATTAGTGAGTTGAATTTAATTTTGAGTATCGGATCTTATGTGAGTTTAATTAAATATTCGAGTCAGAATTGTAAAATTGAAATTTGATTAATTGGGTCTGAATTGGAGTAATTATGTTATGAGGAGTGGGTAAATTTATTTATGAGGTATTCAAGTTGAGTATGTAATTTATTAATGGAGACCTTGAGTTTGACCTGCAATTGAGGGCCTTACTAATGTGAGAAATCACAATTAATGATGGAAATAAGTTTAATTTGATATTTGGAGCTTTTTGAGGATTTGATTAAAAATCTGATTCAGACTGATAAAATTAAGTTAATTAAATTATGTGAGACTTGTGATTAGTCATGATGTTATGTTGTTGATGTGGACTTACATGTTTAAGGATGTGAATTATAAGGATTTGAAGTTATATCTGTTGATTGTAGAAAAATCTGCTGGAATTACAGCTTTAAACAAAAAATTGAGGACCTTAGAGGTGTCAAAAAACAAAATTGATTAAATATTTTTGATCAACATGATTTTTAGAGTCATCTGGGAAGTTTAATTGAAATTTGATTTCAAGTGATTTGTTAAGTCATGTTTGGCTTTTATTATCGGAGTAAGCTTTTGTATCTAGATATTTATAAGACAAGTTATAGATATAAGTGTGTTGAGCTTATCTTTTGCTCATTCTTATCTCATGGGAAGAAAAATTTGGAGAGAGAGAGAGAGAGAGAGAGAGAGAGAAGCAAGAGGGTAAGAAGAAAAGCTCAAGATTGAAGAAGAAACATGGGAATTTGGAGAAATTGAAGTAGAATTCAAGAGATTGACTCAAGTATGTAGAAATCAACTTAACTTATTGAAATCAACCTACTATTTGTTTGAATTCATAACTCAAGATGAAGATTAAACACCTAATTGAGTTAGGGGTGAGAAATACAAGTTTAAATGGGCTCTCTTCATGAAATTGAACTTTGATTCTCTAGATTTGCTTGATTTAAGAGTTAATTCCCTTATATTTGTTTATCTTGAAGTTGATTGTGAGAAGTTGAACCGTAATCTTGAGGTTTTGTGTGGTTTAAACTCATAAAATTATATATGAAATGTAGATGTATGTGAATTTGAAAGAAGAAGTTTGGAAAAGAATTGAAACTAGAGTTTTGATCTTTCAAGCTTAGAATCCTTCATGTTTTGATGTTTTGATTTAGAAAATCATTATAATCTCATGTTTTTCATTGATACGACATGTTTTGGTAGTGATTTGGATAGAACACTAGGTGGAAAATAGAGAAATTCAGCGCTTAAACTAAACAGGTTTTCTCGAACAGATTTCCTCACCTAGCGCCACACGTGCGGCGGGGCTTCCCGCACGTGCGAAAGTCTATTTCCAGCACCCAAATTGATTTTGAAATAAAAGCACTTGCCCCCCTATTTCAGCACAATTTCAGATAGGCATATCTCCTTTAGCTAGACCCTATTTTAAGTGATTCTTGAGCCTAAATTCAAGTCTTGGAAGTCTAGTTTCCAATAGTGGTGGTCTCACATCTAAATTATAAGTACACAACTAGATATGCTCAAATTAGTGAAGGTTGTTCACTTTTTTTCCAACTATTTCATGCCATTTTCTCTCTTAACCCTGTTTCCTTTCATTTCTTTCTATTTTCCTTGACATGAATTATAACCCATTGAAGACTAATGAGTTTAGAACCAACATAACTAATTGGTTAAAGAGCAAAGGAAGGGATCTGTTTATTTGATTAAGAAAAGATTAAGAGAAGTGACTCTGATCAAGAGAGTAATTATATGTTCAATATGTTGTGCTATGTAATTGTGTTTATAGGTCAAGTCAAGGACATTGCCCAACTGCTACTAGAAGCCCATCAATGTGAGTAATAATATTGTAAAGATATGTTCATTTATATTTATTTTGATACATAAATGTTGTGATGTTTTGGAATTATGTTTTATGTGAATGAATGAGTTATAAGAACTGTGATATGGAATATAGATATGAAATGTGAATTGTTGGTAATATGATATGGTGGGCCCAAGGCCGTTCCGTTTATGCTATGACATGACATGAATTGTTTGGTCTTTAAGACCTATTGATTGCTGGTATGGAACAAGGTGTTGTACGAAACTAAGTGCTACAATGGGAGTCACCCCTAGAATCCGTACGAGTCACCTCTTGGGTCCATACATACATGAATTGGGCCCAAGGAAAGGTGGAGACATGTCGATGTTCCATCTACTCCATGATAAGATACAATGATGCCATATGAGAGGTGGAGACATGTCGATGTTCCATCTACTCTATGATAAGATACAGTGATACGACATGATATATTTGGACCTAAGATTGTTCAGAAAATATGATATGAATAGGAATGTTTTTACATCGCTATATGACTCATGTTTACGAAGTGCTATTTTATATGAATGAACAGATGTTCTATTTTGAAATGTGATTTTGACCTTTTGTATAAGTGGGTGTACCACGCACCACGTAAAATATTTTTTAATGGTTTCAGATATGTATTCCATTTGAAAAGCATGAATTTTAATATGATAAATGTTTCAGAATTGTGACATATGTTTTCCTAAGGTTAAGGACATCATTTATTAACCTCTTTACTTTATTATCACTCATTGGGCGTTAGCTCACCCTTTTACTTATATATATATATATATATATGTAGGTGAACTATCGAAGGATCAACATTAGAGTTTGTACCGAAGTCCGCCTCTCTGTCAAGCCTACCAGGAAGTGCCCCCGTATAGAGCGCGTAGTGTTATTTCGCAAGCCTAGTTTTGTTTGAAGTCTTTCATATAGTGTGTGTGTGATTTGTATAAGCTTTGTTATTGTATATGTAAACATGGAAAGTGTAGTTAAATGTTTTAATTATTTCAGTCGTCATGTATGCACAAGCTCAATAGACATTATTATTTTTATTTTGCTTCCACTTTAGGCCCTGATATGATTTTAATATTTTGAAATTTTGTCTCTGAGGCCTGAGTACAGGCCGATCATGACCTAAACTTTTAGGGGCGGGTTTGGGTCTTGACAATTGGGAATTGTATATAGCTACCAATCCCACATTTTGAGAAGGGCATAAGCCCTTTGGGGCATCCAAATTTTTCGAAGGAAGGAAGTTATGGATGCTTCAAGGATGGGCTTGGGCCAAGACTATGGTTCAAGTTGGTTATAGAAAAATTGCCACACGTGTGCGCACACGCGCGGCCTGCCTGCCCAAACCAATCCGTAGATCGTGGATCTTGGGCTTGAAGGAATGGGTTAGGTTTGGGCTGGGACGAATTGGTGGTCCACCAACCTAATTTTTTTTGGGCTACGTTTGCTGTAGATATACACACTTGTATATATAGAAAATATATTGCAAATATTTTTTTCTATTAGTTTTGAACCATTACTCTAGCAGTTTTGCAGGAGTAATGGCTATTAGTTGCCAGCCTTCATGGCCATTAGTTGCTAGCCTTCATGGCTAGAGGCTCCTCCTCTCTCTCTCCCATTGTGTATAAAAGGAGACCCATCGTGACATAGGTTTTTGCCTTCTAGAATTATATAGTCAGTCTACTTATGTCTATATTTTTCTTTCTGTGTAAGAGAGTTCTGCCATTGGCGGTTCACCAAAGCTAACAGAAGGTGCTTCTGCGTTAGCCGGTCTAAACCATCTTATCCTAGGAGATAGAAGTCGACGTTCCTCGAACACCCACGATGAGACAGCTAATCTGTTTTAAGGACACTAAGGTATTACACAAAATTTGGTTTGATTCCTTGTTTTCAATATTTTGATTAAATATGTATTTATGTTAATCATGTTTCATGTTTCATGCTCTATAATGTAATTTATAAAAAATGGATTTACTTGATGTTCTATTATGTAATTTAATAAATCATGAATCTATTTATCTTGTTTAATTACACAAGTTTAGACAACAGCTTTGTCTCTGCTTCTTGATCATGTATGTACCAATGAAGCACTAATTTTAGGCATGACCAAATCATATACTGATGAAACGTTGATTTTAAGTGTGATTTTTATAATCATATAGGTGCTAGATTTTCAATTTGTTCATACATTGATGCATATTTTTCAATGGATTGTTACCCATTGTTTTTCCTTTTCTGCTTTAGCATTTTGTTTTGGATTTTAAGGATGACTGTTATAATCATATAGATGCTAGAATTTCAGTATGTAAATTGTTGTGTTTTCTCAATGGATTGTTTACCCTTTATTTTTCATTTTCTATTCAAGTATTTAGGTTTTGAAAAGGTAAATGCAATTTGCTTCTAGTTCATGATAAAATTTCGGTCACTCACTGGATTTCATTTTTCTATGTAGCTTATTTAGGGAAGTTCTATATTCATTATACATTGCTAATTCATGCCTTTGATGCTTTAGATGGTGCTTGGAGGTGGTCAGGATGCTTCAGCTATCACAACAACGGATCATGTGCTGGGAAGTTTGAAGCCAAATTCTTTGACAAGGTAAAATTGTGTTTTCATAACGTGATTTGTAAATCATATGAGCTCGGTAAATGAGTAAACCTCCTAAGGAAGTGTGTTCTTCCTTGATTATAATTAGATTCTTCAAGAAGAAATAGGAGGAGTGGAAGGCCACTTTGGACCAATAAATGCTTTGGCATTCAACCCAGATGGTAAAAGATATTGTTTCTTCCATTACATTTGTTTCATACTTTTTAGATTGAACTTCTTTAACTCAATAATTGCAACAGCCCCCTCAGTTTGGAAGTTAATAAATAATAAAATTTCATTATAAAATGTGGTATCAAAGAAGAGAAAACACTTTTTTCAGATAGAAGTGTACATTTAACCTACTAACAAGAACGTTTTGAGCCAATATGTTGTTGGTTGGCATATAAGACTAGCACCTAAGTGGAATGTTATTTGAGGACAGTCATACTGGCATCAACTCACAAAACACATATTTCATTAGCAAGTTCATAATACAAAAACAACCCTGATAGTGAGAAGCCAAACTCATTTAAGTAGTTCTCTACCAGCCAACTAAAAACAAAAAGAAAAAAACTAAAAGGTATCAAAAGGATCAATTATAAATAGTGAGAAACCCAAACTCATTCAAGTAGTTCTTAAATGAAAGTAAACCTTTATTTAGAGCCAGACAAAGCCATAAAACAAATCCATTCTTCCTTCACTTCTATTTAAAATAAGAAATTACAAATTTTAACTTACAATTCTTGCTGATTCACTTACGCTCATTAACATGCAAATACGCCATGCCTTTAAAATAGTCAAATGTCATAGGATGTGATCGAAACTTGACACACATAACTAACTAGGCACAAATGACTTGTAGGAAAAGACGGGACTAGAAACTTGTTCCAGATTTTGAATTTAGAGCCTAATCTTGTTTGTGAAAACTTGTCATTTAGATTTTTTTTTTTTTGAGCCTGTTTATGTTCTAAAATGGTCAAACTGCATTGGATGTCAAACGAAACTTAACACACACGACTAACTAGGCACAAATGATTTGTAGAAAAAGACATGACTCGAAATCGGTTCCCAATTTTGAATCAAGAGCCTAATTCTCATTTGTGAAAACTTGTGATTTAGAAATTCTTTTTCGAGTTGGTTGATGCACTAAAATGGTCAAACGACGTCAGATGTAAACTAATCTTGACACACACGACTAACTAGGCACAAATGACTTGTGGGAGAAGATTGGATTCAACCTCTTCACATTGAGTATTTGTTCTGTGTTTTGTGTCGTCTATATTGCCTTTTTGTTGTTAATCTCACATTGTTTGATGTCTATTTAAGTACAATTATTTGGCTAGATTTCTTGTTTTGTGTTTATTCGATTATTGTTAGATTATAGGGGAATGTGTTCAATCAATACCTGATTTTAATAGTATTATCATCATTGTAGGATGTAATTAAAGTTTCTTTAGATAGTTTACATATACTAATAGTCCAATTGGCAGAGAGACTTCTTATCAGTGACAATCCGTTGTGTGAATTGATGGAGTTTCAATTGGCCCAAATATCGCAAAGTCTTTGTCTGAAAAGCGAAAAAGCCGAATGCTCATTTGGAAACACCATCCCGAGTTCTAAGAACAGTTGAAGTAGCTGTTGGAAGATACATTGTATGGTGCTTGATTTATGTATATGTTACAATCTTATTTATTTGTTTATTTTTCGATTTAAACATCAAATGTTTTATAATTTTTGTAAGCTTGAAATTAATTATATTTTAAATAATTATTATTATTTTTTGTTGCTTTTGCAGATACTACCCTTTCGAGTACATGATGATATCTTTGCATATCGATATTGAAGTGTACTATTGATGCTAAAACAAGCTATAATATATATGTTTTCTTGATTTGTATTATCGATACTTTTGTTTTGTTTTAGTACAAATTCAAGTTCTTGAATTATCAAAACTTATTAGTATTGTTGAAGGATATTTTATATATATTTGTAATAAATGTTTGGTTGATACTGTTGTCACGACCCAACCCTCGCCCCAAGGGATTAGAGGAGTGACCAGCCAGTAATACGAGATTACCAAATGTCTGCATAACAATAATACAGTAATAGGGGCTGGCAGAAGCCAATAAATATTAAAATATAACGTCCAATGAGCTGTGAAGACTCAAATAAACAAAATAAACATTTATATATATATACACACATATGCACTTAAGTCCATGTCAAGTTTAAGTACAAAACATAACAAAACTTAGGGATTTAACCCCAATAACAACAATTAGTCAATACAAAAGGCTTAAGACAAACCCCTAAAACACTTGATCTCAATTACGAAAGGATGAATCCTGAACCACCCAAAAAGGCTTGAAGCTTGACTGTTCAGAACCTCACAAGGAGGCATAGGAGTTGGCCTGACAAAATAGGGTTCGGGTCGACATTGCTAAGCCCGGTCCTGTGCTTGATCACCTACATACATATACAAAACAATGAGTTAGAACCCAGTGAATAATACTAGTGTAAAAGAGTTATGAATAATGTCCTTATAGTATTTAAAATAGTCAAGTCAATAGTGGATTACTTTGTCAATTAGTTTCTCATAACTTATCATTCGAATTGAAATCATATTGAAATTGTAGCAGTCATACGTCGTACATCCAATAGGAATATTATAGTAGATCGTAAAGACCAAACGATCATAATTGATGGCCATCAATGTAGTAAACAATAGTCCCAAGATTGGAATTGATAGAGATCTCCATAATAGTAACAGTAAACAGTAGTAGTAACAGATGCTATAGATGCCACGAATACAATTCATAAAATAGGACAATCATTCATTTAGTAAACACAGCAGTTTCAGAAGTAGAGCTTAATATCATTAAGAAAATAATTATAATTTAAACATAGCTTTACAACGTTGTTACTTACAGTTGGTTTCCTGAAGCACGCGACTAGAATACGACGTCTGACCTGCACAAACACATATCAAGCACAACATCTTAATACACATGTGATTCATTCAATTAGTTCTTAAACCTATTCGGTTCATTTGCCGCTTGTTCATTCGGTTAGTTCGATTCGTTCTCTAATTTATTCCATACTCATGATATGCGTATGAATACGAAAAACATGTGAAAACCATGCAAATGGAGGCCCAGGAGCCCGAACAATTAAAATAAACAAAACTGAGCCTACCCTAAAAACCGCACGTGCAAGTGCACTGGCCGCACGTACGGAACCTCTACCGCACGTGCGCCCGCACTTACAATCAAAGAAGTGCTGAAGCCTGGATTTGTCCTGTTTTTCGCATGTGCAAGGCTTCATGCTGCATTTGCGGCCTGGGTTTTCCAAAATTCGAAAATCTGTTCTTGTATTGAAATGCAACCTTTCCAAAAACCAACTCCATTTTCATGTATTTCAAGCCCTCAAAACTCTTAAAAACAACTTGAATTGAACATTTCTAACTTCAAACTCAAACCATAACTTCAAAACAAAACTCAAATTTCCATTTAAAGATCAAATTCTTGAAGTTAAGGTGTAAAGTCATAAATCATGCACATTTGAGCTCCTATCTTCAAAATTCATGGAGTTTCCTCCTCAATTCTCAAAAATCATGCAAGAAAACATGAATCTCATGAAAGTATGCCATGCGTGCTATGTTCTTGAGTTCACTCTCACAATTTCTTCTCTATCTTGTTCAGGCCTAAAACTACGAATTAAGCTTGATTTCTTCTTAATTAAACTTAGATTCCATAGATTTATGAGTGTAATCTCTCAAATTCAAGAAATTAGAGAGGAATTCTTACCTTGGTTGAATTGTAGAGATTTTGCTTTGGTTCTTCTTGGTCTTCTTCTTTCCTTTCTTGAGTTCTCTAGAACACACACACACACACACACACACACACACACACACACACACACACTCTCTCTCTCTCTCTCTCTCTCTCTCTCTACCAAACCCACTAGTTCATCCTTCCTACTTATTTTGTTGAGTAGGTTTGAAAAAAAAAAAAAAAAAAAAAAAACCACTCTCGAATTTCCTAAGCTTCATTAATCAATTATAAGCTTAAATTAAATTATATCACATACACTTAGTCCTAATCCAAAGCTAAACTTAGGCTCTGATTACTTATCCAAACATTTAATTTTAACTTCATGGTTTAACGATTCAGACAGGTTCAGTTCATGTCCTAATCATATTTGTTCACAATAACACTTTTCATTTCACACATAGCACATATTAACACATAAACACATACTCAATGTAAATCAGAGAATTAGCATGACTAATTAAGGAGGTGGTTGTTATAACTGTATTGTTATAGGACATATATATATATATTATTCATATCATAGATATATAATTTTGCGAATGTGAATGTGGATGCAGATGTATTTTATTTCAGAAAATATTAATAATTTGTATAGGGAAATAATTGTAATATATTATATATGTTTTTATTTTTTGGAACATCTAGAAACTGTCACAAAACTACAATGAATTACTAAAATATATATTTATTTTATGAAAATTTTTGTGAGAGTAATAAACCATTACTAATACATTATTGATTTAATTCTATTTTTTTGCGACGTTTTAGACCGTCGCTAATAATATTTATAGCGACGTCAATTACCGTTTCTAATTTTTTTTTTTTGGTGATAGCATCTTAAACTGTCACTAAAAGTGATATTTTTGTGTCTTTTTGTGTCAGGTTAAACCCTTGTAACAACCATTGATTTGCCGTCGCTACAAGAAAGCGATGGTTTGTAATAGTCGCAAATATTTTTTGTCACGCCTCCTTCCGTCTGCCCTCATTTCCTGTCGCTACTCCGTCGCAAAAATATTTTGGGATGGCATGTGCACCTTTTGCGACGTTTGAGACCGTCGCAAAAGCTCTAATTTTTAGTATTGACTTATTTAGTTTATTTTGTCTTTTGCTTTTTTTTAGTCCCAACTGAGATAACTAAACAAAACCTAAAGTAGAAGCTTTAATCTCTCTTTCCATTAATGTCTTCTAAATACTATTAGACAACGATTTTGATGTTTACATTAATAATTTTTTGTGAAATTCATTATTTTTGTGTTTAATGATTAAAAAAATAGGTAAAAAATCCAATAATGTATAGCATTTTACTTACTAGATAAGTTATATTCTTTGTTATAAAGGTTCTTTTTATTTATTTATATTTTTTGGTCTTATAAAGGTTCTTTTTAATCTATTAATTTGATAATTGTAGTGAGGTGATTTAATAACATTTATCTTCAAATGGGTAACGAATATAATTTTGAAAACAAATGGGACCAAAAAAGAGCATTTAAAGACTCAAACCTGAGTGATGAGTATGGAAAATTCTCAAGGGAAAGATATTTTTTCATCAAAAATGCTTGGAAGCTCTAATTAGAATCACCACTAATGATGTGGCAGTGGGTCTCACCTACTGCTAGCGGTGGATTTAGAGCTCCTTATTTAGAATTCTAAATCATTACTTTTTTTTGATTGTACTACTAACAACTTTTTTAACATCAAAAACAACTTTTTTTGTGTTTGAAAATCAAGTGATTGGGGGCCCATTTTTGCCTCTGCAATGGACTAGCCTAGCCCAATCCTTATGGAAATGTATTTTATCGGACATTGTTGTTTGAGTTGGGCTCAACTCGATCTTGAGGCTAAACTTCATCCGTCAAATGGTGAACTCTCTTTTGGGTCTTTTTTTATATGATTATTTATTTGTAAAAATCGACCAAATTTCCCAAGAATTCTTCTCCCTCTCACATATATTGGGTAAATTATATTTTGTCCCCTTAAAGTTTCACTCATTTCCTACTTTGACCCTTTAAGTTTAATTTTTCTCACTTTGACCCTTTATATTTGCAATCCTTCCCACTTTGACCATTTAAGTTTAATTTTTTCCACTTTCGGCCTTCATGTTTGCAATCCATCCCACTTTGGCCCTTCACACTTGCAATCCTTCTCACTTTATTCCTAAACTAACTTCCATAAAAAAATAACAGAATCTGCCACATCACTAACACATTAGCTCCATGTGTGATGTAAAAAGTTCACTAAAGATGGAAAAAATAAAAAATAGAAAACAAAAACATTATTACATTATAGATGCATCATTACATTATTAAAAAAATTCACTAAATTGGAATTTTTTTTAGTCTTTAGTGAATTTTTTTTTTTTCAAATTTATTCATAAATATTATTACATTATAGATGCAGCTAAAAAAATAAAAACAAATTTCACTAAAAAAAGAAAAAAGTTTACTAAAGACAAAAAAATAAAAATATATTGACTCAAACATCTGTATTGTCAATTCTGAAATGAAAAATTTACTATTGTTTTTTTTTTCGTCTTTAGTGAACTTTTTTTATTTTTTTAGTTAAATTTGTTTTTATTTTTTTAGCTGCATCTAATCGAGATGCATCTATAATGTAATAATGTTTATGAATAAATTTTTAAAAAAAGTTCACTAAAGACTAAAAAAAATTTCAATTTTTTTGTTTTTTATTTTTTGCATTTTTAGTGAATTTTTTACATCATATATGGAGCTGATGTATTAGTGATGTGACAAATGTAATAATATTTATGAATAAATTTGAAAAAAAAAGTTCACTAAAGAAAAAATAAAAATTCAATTTTTTTGTTTTTTTATTTTTATTTTTTGTATCTTTAGTGAATTTTTACATCATATATAGAACTGATGTGTTAGTAATGTGACAAATTCTGTTACTTTTTTGTATGGAAATTACTCTAAGAGCAAAGCGAGAAGGATTGCAAACATAACGGGTCAAAGTGGGAAGGATTACAAATATAAAGGGTCAAAGTAGAAAAAATCAAACTTAAAGGGCCAAAGTGGGAAAGATTGCAAACATAAAGGACCAAAGTGAGAATGATTGTAAATATAAAGGGTCAAAGTAGGAAAAATCAAATTTAAAGAACCAAAGTGAGAGATGGGTGAAACTTTAAGGGACAAAGTATAATTTACCCTACATATCTTGCCAAGCTTTATCATTGTGTGAGCTATTTATCAAACCCATTTTTTTTTTTTAAACTTATTATTCAAACTAGAGCAATGTTAGTTAAAAATAAAAAGTAAAAAACCAGAGCAATGTTGAATTTACTTTTTAAACTCACGTTATTTTTTAAATCCATATTATTTCTTTAAATTTTGTTGTAAAAACATTTAAAATTTTGAAATGAAGTGCTGACAAAGTTGGATACATTACATATGGGTGTATTAGAGCATCTCAAACGGTTCAACAAATTTTTCATCAAATCTGAGTAAAAAAAAAGCGAATTTTCTTAATCTGATACGAATAGCTCCAATCATTGCGCTGTAGCGTGCATCAAAACAATGGGGACATCTGGTGGGACGATTGGCCGGTCGACCATTAGGGGTTCTAAAATTTTTTTGAACTTGTAAATTCTCTCTCACATCAAATTTGCACTAGTAAATTCTCTCACATCACTCTGCTTTCTCTAATCAAACCTTATAGTTAGAGCTTTTTTATTATCAATGGAGTCTCTGGTTTTGGCTTCTCTTCTCTGAGTAGTCTTCAAAAAATTAGCCTCCCCAATCCTCAGCAAATTCCAATCCCACACTGAATTCAACAAAGAGATAAAGAAGCTTCAGGACCATTGGCTCACCATTCAAGCCGTCATCGAAGATGCCGAAGAGCGACAACTCAGAGATGCCAAGGTCAAGCTCTAGCTCAAGAAGCTCAAAAACGTCGCTTACGATGCTGACGACTTGCTCGACTCGATCACCGCTCAAGCTCTTCGAAACAACAAGGTATGGAATTTCTCTGTTAAACCCATTTTCAATCGATTGAAGACGTCCCGAGATTTGAGAGATATTCGAGAGAGATTAGATGAGATTGCTAGAGACATGCCTGATTTTCAATTGAGAGATGTTTTCATTCATAGATGAATCGATACAATTAGAGATAGATTAGAAACAAGGCCTTATGTTAATGAATCTGAGGTTTTTGGTAGAGAAGATGATTGTTGAAATGCTATTATCATCATCATCAGCATCCTAATTGTGAAGCAGTTCAAAGGCCAACCAAACACTGAAGCACTGGACAACAAGTATGCAATTTTTTGTAAGCAAGGGACGACCAGTGGGACGACCTATGGGATGACCGGTGGGACAACCTGCCGAACGTCCGGTGAGGCCACCTCCAACGTAAATGCACAGTGTTTTGGTGAAATCTACTCCAGCTCCTCAATTTGGTGAAAGTTTTGCTCCGTTCTCAATTTGATATCAGTTTAGTGAAACCATTGGAGAAAGAAAAGTTGTCATTTTTCATCAAATTTGAATCTGGTGCTCAATTTGATGAAACGTTGGAGATGGTCTTAGGTATTACTTTCTTTAGTTTTTTTTGTTTTAGTAAATTTTTTACTCAACTAAATAGACAAGAAAAGCAAAAAAAATTAAAACTTAAAAATTTGCAGAAAAAAGTTCACTACTTGGCTTTTTTTGAAAAGAAAAAATATATATATATATATATATATATTTGTAGATTTTTTTATACAAGATGAATCAAAAAAGTAAAAAGGAAAAAAAAATTAGATACAAAATTGAAAAAAATGCTAAGCCTTGGTTTGGGAAGAAAAAAGTCAGGCTTTTTTGGCCAAAATAGTCACACACAAAAAAAAAGGGCTTTTTAGCCTAATAAAACAAAATATCTCATCCAACTTATAATTATTACATTCTTTCTCTCACAAAAAAGTCAAAAAAGTTAGAAGTTCTTCTCAAACAAAACTTTTTAGCCTTAGGTTAAAATAGTCAAAAAAGTTAAAAAGTCAAAAAACTAACCAATTTTCCAAACAAATCTTAAAATAAATAAATAAAGTCCTTTTTAGATGTATAAAAAAAAAAAAAATGGCCACACTTGTCATTTTGTGAAAGAAAAAAGATTGAAAGCTCTAAAAGAAGAGCCCTAGAGAGTTCTAATGGTGTGTGTGCCCCGTAATGATGTAATGTTTGTATCTTGTTATTTTATTTTATTTTTTTTTCATTGCCAAATCATTAGAACTCTGTTTAGAGTTCCTAAATTAGAGGAATGTATCATTTCTATTTGTGAAATGAAGGCACGGTGTTGTAAGAGCATCTCCAACCCATGCTCTATACCTTCATATTTAAAGGATTTATTCCTTCAATTCATTCTCTAAATCCATCTCTATTTGGAAGGAGGATGGGTTGATCCTCTATATTTGGAGGGATGATGAAAAATAGAGGATCCCCTCTAAAATACTATTCATTCTATATTTTTTATTATATTAAAAATAATTTTTAATATGTAAATTTAATTTTTATAAAATTGGCATCATTAAAAAGGGTGAAATTATACCTTTAAAATGAGTATAATATTAAATATATTTTACAAAAATTTCAAAATTAAATATTTGTTAATGAACAAAAATTATTTACTTTTTGATGAAATACTTTCGAGAGAAATCTTTAGAGAAGAAAACGATGATTAATGTTTTAAAAAAAAATGTCCAATAGGTTATAAAAAAAAAATTTGATATTTACCGGTCAGATTTCCAGGCGGATGTCCGATAACACTCATCTGGAAGAAACTAAGGCTCTGTTTGGTTGTGCTCTGTAATCAATTTTCTACCCGTGTGTTGGAGCATGATGTTTGGTTTCATTTTTAAATCAATTTTCTACACTCTGCAGAGAGAACTCTGATGCACAGGCGCCTTTTTTGTCCACCCGGTAGACCACCCGGATGTCCACCCGGATGTTCGGCTGATTTCTAGATTTTTTTTTTTTTTTTTTTTGCAATTGATTTACATAATCGGGACAAATATTTTCTGAAATTTTTTAAATTTTTTATGTGCTTTAAAATAATTTTGAGTTGTATGTTTAGTTATGAGTTGTAAATTTTTGTATCACATATCAAATGTCACATCAATAATTCCCCACTCAAATCAAACCTCTTTTCCAAAACTATTTTCAAAACTTTTTACCAAACAAATTTTCTACACTCAAATCATAATTCCACAACACACAAACTCAAAATACAACTCATACTTTCAAATCACATTTACAAAACACAACCAAATGCTACCTAAAAATTTGTGATTAGAGTTTGAATAAATATTAATATATTCTATATTTACTTTTTGAACAAAAAAAAATTATTTTTATCCTCTTAATAAAAAAATTGGGCTGGAGATGCTCCAAGAAATTCAAAATCTTTTTGAAGCTGTTTTTTGGTTACTTATCTTATCATGTGAAGCGTACGGACGATAATCAACGGCTCATATATCACGTAACTCTGCAGTAGCATCACCAGATCAGGATCATCGTTCAATGTGCTCTCTGATTGGACCTTTTTGTCCATACCCTCTTTGGAATCTTGTGCCTTTTGTGTCTTGCTAAATTACAAGGATAATCATTTGGCTGTGTGTGACTGCTGTCAAAGTCTACTAATTTCGTAAAATTAATAATCAATTAGTAGTTGAAATTTTCATAACTTAAGCCTCGTTTGGGAATAGGTTATTTTAGTAATTTTTTTAGTTTTTTACAAAAAGATGTATAGAAAAGTAGAAAGGTGATGTGACTAGTTTTAGTTGACTTTTTGACTTTTTGACTAAAATAGCCACTCCCCCAACGAGGTCAAATGTCTTAAAATAACATTATTTTGAAGATAAAAAGATATCATTTTAATACATTTAAACGAATTAAGCTCGGTTTGATAGGAGTTTTTTTAGCTATTTTACTTACAGAAAACAAAATGGACTATTTTAGTCACAACAAACAAAAAATCACATCCAATTCATAATCATTATACTCTTCTCTCACAAAAAAAAATTAAAAAAGTCAAAAAGTCAAAAAGTCATTCTCAAACCAAGCTTTTTATCCCAGGCTAAAATAGTCAAAAAAATCAAAAAGTTAAAAAGCCAACCCACTTCCCAAACAGAGGCTTAGACTACACAAATTTAAGTTATCAAATATTTTTCAATAATAATTAAGGAGTTTTATATCAGAACGTCATATGAGAAAATTACTTTTCATTTTGGGCAATTAATTACAAAAAGATGAAAATAAATTTTAATTTCAAGCATATGCCCTTTTTTTTTTTTTGTGTGCTCATCCACCTCTCTTCCTTACCTTTTCACTCATTGGCCAACTTTCTACCACCATCTCAGCTACTAACCACCCGTCTCCTACCTTAGCCAAGTGACACCACCCCATCATAATCAGGGAGACGATTGTGATGAAAGAAATATATATATCAACAAGAGAGGCGAGAAGTTAAGGTTTTAGGAAGGGGTTGAGGGTGTCATGATTATATTGCGAGGGGATTGGAGTGTTAAGGAGATAGTAAGAAAGGGAGAATAGAATTGGGGTTGAACGAAGGGGGTTGGGTGTGATAATGGTAGCAACAGTGAAGAGGGCTAGGGGTGAGCAGAGATGGTCAAGGAAGGGTGGGGATAGAACTAGCTGTGGCAAGGTTAGATAAAAGATAGATGGTTGTCATCTGGAAGGAAAGTGAAAGTGAGAATGAAAAAGAAAGGAAGGACAATTTCATAATTGCAAGGATCGATTCCATCTCTATGTAATTTTTTTTTTTTTTTACTCTCCACTTTTGTAATTAATTGTTTCACATTCTGTTTATATCTGTAAATTTTCCCTTGTAATTTTAGCTGTAATGTATATAAATAAATTTATTTTATTATTACTAGACATAAAAAGTAATAAAATTCATGTTAATAAATACAACTAAAACTTATTTTTTATGTTTAGTATTAAGAAAATATAGTATAAATCGTTTTTCTTTTAATTTTTTCCCTTTTTTATTTTTTAAAAATTTTTTTTTGGCATGATTGGTATGGTAGGTATGATTTGATTTGAGGGCAGGCCTTGTTCTTCAGATTGCTTTTTTAATTTTTTATATAGTATAATTAGGTCATATCATTGACCAATTTGAGGTAAAAAAAAGTAGGTTTGCTTTCCTTTCTTATATGTTCGGTTGGGTGTGTGTTGTGGGTTGTCATATCAAAAATTTGAAAGATTAAGTTCATGAATCTATCTTGATTTCTGATGCAATGTATCAATTATTCGTGTGATACTATTTTTTTTTTTTTTTTGGTTATTTCTAAAATTTTATGCATGAAAATAATTAATTTAACTGTTGTGGTTGGACCCTATTATGAATTTCTCCCGATATTCTTCACCTATCTTATATCACTTTCCTCTCAGAGCTCAAGTTATGAAAGAAGAAAAATAATTAGAAATTAAATTCTTTTTATTAGAGTTACGTGAATTCAAATCGTAAACTTTCTCCGTAAAACAAATCAAATTGATTATTATCAAAATAATTTGACCTGTTTCAATGACCCATCATGCAAATTTCTTTCAATGCTTCTTTCATTAACTAATATAAATATTTGTTAGCCCGTCGTATTTTTTCTATAAAAGCCAAGAAAATAAATTTCTCTACCTGTGGTGTTCTTTTTTTAAATTTGATCCCTTTTTTAAACTCTTAAGGCTTCTAATCTAGAAAATATTTAAAATTAAAAATTCTGATTAAAAAAAAAAACTGAGTTAAAATCCTTGGCGTGTGCAGGCAAAGATACAAGTGAGAGTGACTTTGGACCTTTGGAACTAAAATTTCAACAATAAACAACTCTATGTCCAAGGAAACAAAAACATTATGACCTGTCACATTTGATTTTTCTTAGAATATCTAATGGTTCTTTCTCTATGTTGCACGTTTATGATCTGTCACCACAAGTATTAGTCAAACTATAGAAATTAGGGGGGGAAAATTTTCAAGGAATCTTGTTTTGGTTCTCTGTCCTTTTCTCCTTACATCTGCACATGTTTATGATAAGTTGTACCTATTTTCACTCTATAATTGTTGGATATCAATTATTAATTAATATTGTATTGCACATTAAGTGACAATTTGCAAGATTTGAAACACAGAAATAAATATAAATGTGAGATAAAGGGTAAGACCAATATGTGGGTCTCACTTTTCGTCTCGCATTATAACTATTTCCATATTTTAAAGTTTTTCAAAATTCTTCTACTAATTAACAAGACAATATTAGAAATGTATGCACCGCTTCTACTCACCTGAGTTAATATATAATTAACACTTTGTCTAGGACTTATCAAATAATTCAAAAATAAAATAAAATAATTAGTTGCCAAATGCTCAAAGATCAGTCTACCGTTCCATTTTGATATTTAGCCTGAAATCTTCAAAATCTTACCTGGGAGTGAGAGATTTAGATCTTATAAAGACTAAAGAAAGCACAAATAGTTAAATCACCATGGAGGAGAGAAATGTAGTGAAATGGGACGAAAAAGATCAAATATATTTTTATTGTAGTTCTCATTTTCAGTCTCTCCAAAATGAAGAGATTGTGAGAGAAAATGAACCAACAAAATTACTATTTTTTCATAATACAAAAATTGCCCCTTTAGATATAGAAGGAAAAAAAGGACACCAATAAAAGATTATTTCAATTATATAACATGAAATAATTTTTTTAATATAATTTAACTAAATAAGATGTTAGAGAAATAGGTGAACGGATATGTAACATATGTATAAATAGGTGACATTTAGATAGATAGACAAATACGTAGGATTTGGATAGATATGTGCTCTTTTGGACAAATAGATAGCCTTTTAAAGATGAAGCCTATAGTCCCAAAAGTTTTAAAAAATGAACTTGTGGGGATATATTTTCTGAGTACCAACACGTGCCAAGGTGACGCTGACGTGTCAGCCGAGGTGCCGCGTGCCGTGGTAGTTACGCCGAGGTAATCTCGGAGTTGCCGAGGTTATCTCCGAAGATATTGGAATCCGAGATAAGCGGATAAGGGACAAGAGTCCTAGATTGAGGGAAGACTTCAGTTTGGGTAAAGATAAAACTCTTAGAGGGTTTTATCCTAATCCCACTGGGAATTCTAGATTAGCAGTAATCCTGAGTCCATTGGAGTTAGGCTCCTATTGGGACTAGGATTGTATTGGCTATAAAAGAGAGGCACCCCCATGGGTCTAAGGTATGTTTTTATACACTCAAGCTTGTGAGTTGAATACTTGATTATCTTTGAGAGATATATACTGACTTGATCGTCGGAGTACCCCCGGGTGGAAGAACCACCGCCGGAGCCTTCTCTTTCTGTGCAGGACAGCAGGGTGCCATCTATTCTGCCTGTGTTCTACAGCTGATTCACTAAGAAGGGCAGTGTGATCGGAAATTCACTCGCACAGAACTATATATGAGAAACCTAGCTTTGTCTATGATGACAAATGACGTTCCCAATATTAATCCCATTACCAATAATGAAATTATTATTCTCTAAAATTTATTCTCCATTAACATTGATTTGAAAGGAGAATACAAATTTTATTACTAGTAATATAAATTTTGTGTCTGCATTATTTATGTGTTAGGTATCGTTAGTGTTGGTGATAATTACAAATAAAATACTGAAAAATACAAATAATAAAAGTTACAATAACTAATATAAGGGTTGAGACGCGGGAAATTCGCTCTCTTTAAGGAGATTTAAGCCATCTGCAGTTAGGCAAAGCCTCAGACAGGTGCAGCAGAAAAAAAACTTGAACTTGTCCCCCCCAGGATACAACAGCCCGACTAAGTCGTATGGTTAACCAATACTGCACAATTGGTTGAACCCAAAACTTTATCATATACACCCTTTTTTATTTGTCTGATAATCTCACACAAGACATAATAAAGCAACCAAAACTTCTTCACTCCACCAAGATAAGAAGATAGCTCAATATATAAAAGTGAAAACTTGTTAGGCAAGTGTTTTTGGTGGATAAGTTTTCTGGAGACTTGACTAAGACTTGGCGAAGACTTGAATGGATAAGAATAGGATGGAGACTTGACTTGACAATGAAAATGAAAACTTGGAGGGAAAGAAAGGAAAAACCAACCTATAACACATTATAATATTAAAATACCTGCTAACAGTTAGCAATTTTATATGAAAAAAATTGATAAAATTTTAAATACCATGAATTTCATTATTAATTTTTATTCTTAAATGATTAACATTCTTTTCTATTAGAAATGTTTGATTCTCATGAAAGTGAGAGAATTAAAATTGTATTTATTTTGAGATTGTGATTTTTTTTTTCACCAAGTTTTTTATTTCCAATAAAAAGAAAGATATACAATCAAACTTCGAATATTATTACTCCATGGAATTGCACGGCTTCTTCCAAATAACTGGGAATTACGTTCTTATTCCGGTCTATTTCAAAACACTAAAATTATGAGAACCAAAATTTACATTCTCATTACTCTCACATTCTTGTCATCCGAACTTAATCTCACTACCAGAAAAACTGTTTTTTGCGATGGCAGGCGGCCGTCGCAAATGCCCTGGATCCCGTCGCTAATACCTTTTGCGACGGTAATTTGGCTTTTTGCGACGGGAAGGGAGGGTCGCGACAAAGGGGGTTGCAAAAGAGCTTTAGCGACGGTAAGTGCCGTCGCCATTAGTTTCTGCGACGGGAGGTTGCCTTTTTTGCGACGGCACTTTTTCCGTCGCCAATAATGGAAGAATATATCAGTTTTCGCGACGGCACATAATTCCCGTCGCTAAAAGTGGGTTTTTGAGACGGCAGAATTACCGTCGCTAAAACTCTGGCAGCTTATAACTATTGGCGACGGCAACGTCTACCGTCGCTAAAGCTTTCTTGTCAATTACAATTTCACAGCTTTTGCGACTGTATTGGTGCCGTCGCAAAAGCCTACTACTCTTTTTTGCGACGGGTTCTTATGCCGTCTCAAAAAAAAAAAAAAAAAAAAAAAAAAAAACCTGCTGAGAAATTATTAAAAAAATTAAAATAACCTGTATAAAATTAAAAATAATTATAAAAAAATCCAAAAATTACAGAATAATATAAATCCATAAATAAACAAAATTTCACAAATAATAAAAATTAATAATATTGTTCCATTCATAACAATACATAAATAAAAATTCATAACAATAAAAATTATGCCACTACATAACGTCGCATAATACATACATAATGTTGTTCACAAATTTAAATAACATAAATCAAAATAAAAATCAAAACCAAAAGTTTCGTCTTGATTCGTTCGTGGGTTACAAAAACAAAAATTGGTCATAATCTTTATACGCCCGCATTCCAGAAGAAGCCAACTGCTACTCAGGAAATATCTGAAAAAAACAAGATACAAATAATTAAAAACCATATAATGGTGTTAATATTTTAATTACAGAAAAATATTAAAAAAAATTTGATTACTATATAATTAGAAAGATAGTTTAGTAAATAATTTTGACTGGACCGAAATACGGCTCTAACTCCCAAACCGGGAACCCGATTCGAGCCCCGTCTTCTCCCACAAGTCTCTCGTGCCTAGGAGGTCGTGTGTGCCAAGTTTCGTGCTAAACCGACGCCGTTTGGTGATTTTGGGGCGTTAACGCCTCGAATTCAAGTTTCTTAAGGAAGTAGTTTGCCTAAAGTGAAATCCGGCTCTAACTCCCAAACCGGGAACCCGATTCGAGCCCCGTCTTCTTCCACAAGTCTCTCGTGCCTAGGAGGTCGTGTGTACCAAGTTTCGTGCTAAACCGACGCCGTTTGGTGATTTTGGGGCGTTAACGCCTCGAATTCAAGTTTCTTAAGGAAGTAGTTTGTCTAAAGTGAAATCCGGCTCTAACTCCCAAACCGGGAACCCGATTCGAGCCCCGTCTTCTCCCACAAGTCTCTCGTGCCTAGGAGGTCGTGTGTGCCAAGTTTCGTGCTAAACCGACGCCGTTTGCTGATTTTGGGGCGTTAACGCCTCGAATTCAAGTTTCTTAAGGAAGTAGTTTGCCTAAAGTGAAATCCGGCTCTAACTCCCAAACCGGGAACCCGATTCGAGCCCTGTCTTCTCCCACAAGTCTCTCGTGCCTAGGAGGTCGTGTGTGCCAAGTTTCGTGCTAAACCGACGCCGTTTGGTGATTTTGGGGCGTTAACGCCTCGAATTCAAGTTTCTTAAGGAAGTAGTTTGCCTAAAGTGAAATCCGGCTCTAACTCCCAAACCGGGAACCCGATTCGAGCCCCGTCTTCTCCCACAAGTCTCTCATGCCGTATCTGAGAGAAATTAGTACGCCCTGTGCGATGACCCAAGTATGATTGTTTCCTACTATGCTTCAACCAACACGATGTAGTTTCCTTATTGCAACAAGGACATGCATATTCTCCTTTAGTGCTCCATCCTGACAAGTTTGCGTATGCAGGAAAATCACTAATTGTCCACAGTAAAGCTGCATGCATTTGAAACATTTGATTTGTTGATGCATCAAATGTTGACACACCCTCATTCCATAGTTCTTTCAACTCCTCAATCAACGGTTGCATATACACATCAATCTTGTCACCAGGTCCTTTCGGGCCGTCAATAAGCACGGATAAAATTAGAAATGGTTGCTTCATGCACATCCATGGCGGCAAGTTGTATGGAATGAGCACAACAGGCCAAGTGCTATGAACTATGTTCATCGTCCTGAATGGGTTAAAACCATCAGATGCTAAGCCAAGCCTTACACTTCGGCAATCATTACTAAAGTCAATATTCTGACGGTCAAAATCTTTCCATGCAAGGGAGTCAGCAGGATGCCTGAAGACACCATCATCAGTTCGTTCCTCTGCATGCCATCTCATTAACTTGGCCGTCTTGGATGACATAAACAACCTCTGTAACCTTGACTTTAAAGGAAAATACCTCATCTGTTTTGCAGCTATTTGTTTGCCACCTGTGTTAGGACCATTTGAACCACCATCACCATTTGATTTCCATCTAGAACTGTTGCATATGACACATTTATCAAGATTGGCGTCCTCGTTTCGAAACAACATGCAACTGTTGGGACATGCATCCCACGTCTCATACGTGAAGCCCAAATCTGTTGTGACCTTTTGAGCTTTATAATATGAGTCCGGAAGTTTCACACCCAACGGGAACGCCTCATTCAATAACTCAAGCAACATGTCAACAGACTTGTCTGTCCACTGATTAAGCACCTTCAAATGTAGAAGTCGAACAATGAATGACAAAGATGTGAACTTCTGACAACCCGGATACAATTCACTTTGTGCATCTTGAAGAAGTTTGAAATACTTTGCAGTCTCTGCATTTGGACCGAGCTAGGGTTCAGATGCATGGGGATCAGGCCTCTGTGGTTCATCACCCTCAACACTTGTACCGGCATGTGGATTTCCCATAGCCCCTTGTATCATTCCAATCATATCATCTCCAATGTCTAAATTAGCTAATGTTTCATTCTCTCGATTACCATGCAGAGATATGTAAGATTCCCCATGATTAATCCAATGTTTGTATTTTTTAAAAAAACCATTCAAAATCAGATGCTCCCGTACACCATCTCGTACAAAATAGTATCGATTCTCACACTTCCTACACGGACAACTGATCATCGAACCTTCAACCCTATTGGTGTAGGCAAACACAAGAAATTCATCAATCCCATTAATGTATTCACTCGACATCCTATTTGGCAAATCAATCCAACTCTTATCCATCATCTGTACACATCCACAAAAATATCTCACCAAAGTAACTCTAAATATAATACCTACGCAAACCAAGTAAATGATAGCATTCCTCTCCGCAAAAAAATAAATTGTCATATTAAACGTCAAAAAATACAAAAAAAAAAAACCTAATAAACAGAATAAATAAGTGAAAATAAAAATAAACCCTAATATTTTGATTGGTTTTCAATTTATATTGTCTAAGACACATACATATTTTGCAAATATATTGTCTACGACACATACATATTTCAACATTATTTAATAAATTTTTGAAATTTCATGCAAATAAACCATTGAGGTTTTTGACAATCAAACTAAACTCATTCATTATCAACATTAATCTTAACCTTAAATGCACTAAATTTAATTTGTCCTATTAAATATATATGAAATTATTATTTATTTTCATAACTTTTTCAAAATATAAATCTAATTTGAACTAAACTCATTCATTATCAACATTAATCTTAAACTAAACTCTATTTTTTTTTTCACAACAAGTTTTTGAACTTTTATACAGATTTTTATATATATGAAATACAGATATATAAATACAGATTTATATACAGATTTTTATATATATGAAATACAGATTTATACAGATATATAAATAAATACAGATTTATATATATAGACAGATTTCAGATATATGGACAGATTTATATATATATATATGGACAGATTTATATATAGACATTCATATATATATAGACATTCATATATATATAGACATTCATAAATACAGATTTATATATATATATAGACATTCATGTATATATATATACAGAGACCGAGAGAGATAGAGAGAGTGAGAGAGAGAGCATACGCAGAGAGAGAGAGAGAGAGTCGTCGCCGGAGGGAGCACCACTACCTGTCGCCGTCGCCGCCGCACCACCGCTGCTTGCTCGCCGTCGCCGGAGCACCACTACCCGTAGCCCGTTTGAGAAATTGGGGGGACGAAGTTAGGGATTTGGGATGAAGTTAGGGATTTGGGGATGAAGGTCGAGCGCCAACAGGAAAAAGAAGGGCGAGCGTGGTTTTTATTTTACTTTTTGCGACGGTATGTGTAGCCCGTCGCAAATAGTGGTCATTTAATCGTAAAACGACGCCGTTTGAATAACATATTTTTGCGACGGCGAATTTCCGTCGCAAATGACCCACTGCCGTCTCAAAAAGGGAGTTTTCTGCGACGGTTTGTTTACCGTCGCTAATACTTCCGCATTTCCGACCCCTCTGCGTGGATTTATTACCGACGGGGATCTACCGTCGCTAAAGGCTATTATTTGCGATGGGTAAAGTTACCGTCGCAAAAAAGGATTTTTTGCGACGGGAGGCGCACCGTCGCTAATTCCTCTGTATTTTTTAGTCTGTTTTCCTGTAGTGTCTATAGTAGTGAAACTAAAACCATTTGGGGCTAAGGTGTTGCAATGGCTTTTCAATTGGTAGGTATTGTCTGAACTGAAAAAGGTGTTGCAACGGTCTTTTCAATTGGTACGTATTTTCTGAACAAGCTGCCAAATTAGCTCGATTGCGTTTAAGGCAATAGATTAGATTTAGACAACGCACCCTAGCAATGAGCCCAAAACAAATTTAAAATTGAAATTTTAATGATAGTTTATTTTTTAAGTATTAAATTGAGTTGATAATCATAATCACAAAATTTCATTAATAAGTTTGTGTTAAAAACATAAATAAACTATTTTTAAAATCATACTTGTCACCATTTTTTTTGTTTGAAAAATTGATAAAATTATTTAAGTATAATTATTAAATTAATTTTAAACATCTAAAAAATGAAGCATTCAAATCAATAACTTTACCCTTACATGAGCCTTGCAGTAGACCCACAAAGTAAACTGTTGGACCAATGTTTTCTCCCTATTCAGGAGAAGTTGGACTTTTATGTGAGAATGTGGATTCGTTCAATTTCGAGTTATTTTTTTTTATTGTCTTTGAATTATGAATTTAGATAGAAATTTAAAAAAGAAAATAATTTATATTTGTCTCATATTTTATTTTTTTTATTTTTAAATCACTACACAAATTTATGATCTACATACATTCTTAACAATGAAATTGGATAAATTTCAACCACCCATCTAAAATTCCAAATTTTAAATGAGAAAGAGGTTGATGTGATTTGTTTTTTCAGGAGAAAGACAGAAGGAGAACACAAGTAGTCATTTTTCAAGTTAGCACAATCTAAATCTTTCGAAGTACTAAAATTTCTCCATTCACCTGTGAAGTTGGAACCCTAATTTTACCAAATTAAAATTCACCATTAGAGCTACTTAGGACTTATTTCCTTTTTTTTCCTTGGGATATGTTTGAAGAACTGTTGTGCTGCCCTATGGGCTTATTTCAAAATTTATTTTGATAATTCGAACCGTTTATATTTTAGAGTACATCGAGTATAACACACCTGTAAAAAGTCAATTTAATCAAATATCGTTAACCCTTTCAGCTACTCACATTTGCATTTATTTTAATACTTTAAATCACAATATTATTTATTTTTGTAGATACAAATATGAGTGGATGAAAGGGTTAACGATATCCGATTAATTTGATTTTTTACTGATATATTCTACTCATTGTACTCTAAAATGTTATGGTTCGGATTATCAAAAGGGATCCCTAAATGAGCCCATATGACAGCACATCAAGCACCCAAATCCCATGTTTAAATGATTGTAATCTTGAAGGAGAATGAAAATATAATTCCAAGTGCTATGATTCAATATTTGGAACGTATTGGAAATGAACTAGTTATTTATCATATTCGACTTTTAAAATTTTATTTTCTAAATGTAGGCTGTTTGAAAATGAACTAGGTTAACTCAATTGATCGCTCTTGCATTTTTTTTATTTCGAAAATTAAGGGGTCAATTCTCATCAAAGCAAAGATTGATTATTTTAATTATCTAATTGGATATATTTTTCTCATATTCATAATTAATTAACTCAAAAAAATGTAAATTATTTTAAATTTATTTCTAAAATTTGAATTATATGATGAAGTTGTGTTTTGAATGGTTGAAGATTCTCATGCAGTGATTTTTAGCATGGCAAAATAAGATAACAAATCACATAATTAACAAATAAAGGAACATTTACACACAAGTCATAATTTATGAACTTATATTTCATTAAAGTCATAACTAAGATTTTTTGAATTTTCAAATTCCATTAAATTTTTAATAGTCGGAATTACTCTTCAAATAATGATTACTCGTCATTTATGATTATCTATAAAGGTGTGCTTGTTTGGACAGACTAAATAAGAAGGGATTGGAATCCATCGGATTATAATCTTGGGTAGGGATGGCAATTTGAAACCGGCCCGACGGGGACCCGATCCCCCGTCCCCGATAAGAGTGGTTTTTCCCCGAAAAATATCCCCGTGGGGACGGGGATGGTATTCAAAATTAAATCCCCGGTGACATTCGGGCCGGGGACGGTGATACAAATTTCATCCCCGAACCCGGCCCGGCCCCGGCCCCGGCTCCCGCTCCGATTATCCCCGATTTATATTATATATATATATATGTTCAGGGTTTTGTTTGGTTGAGAACAGCCCATCTTTGAATATTATATAATATTATATATATATATATATGTTGAGAACAGCTTCTCTCTCTGTCTTACACTCTCTCTCTTCTTTTCTCTCTCTCACTTCTCTCCACACACAGACGCAGTCCGCTCTCAGGCCACAGCCGCCTCCTCCGTCGTCTCTCGGCCTCGTCCTCCGTCGGCTCCTCCTTTTCCGTCGTTGCCTTTCGCCTCCTCCTCCTCCCTCCGTCGTCGGCTCCTCCTCCTCCTCTGCCATGGCAGATCTGAGAAGATCCGCCACCGCCAGATCTGTCTCTATTTATATATATATTTATTTTATGATATTGCCTGCCATTGATGATATTTTTGTTGATGAAAAAATGATGTTGTTGTTTGATGATCAATGATGTTGATGATGATTTGTTATTGTGATCTATTTTTGTTTCAGATCTGTTTTTAGATGTTGTTGTTGTTGTTGAGTTGTGTGTGAGGCATCTGAAATTTTTGTTACCTCTGAAATTTTTAGATGATAATTTTGTTTCAGATCTGTGTGTGTGAGGTATCTGAATTATTTTTTTTTTTCGCCGGGGAATGCTCGGGGTCGAGGAAACCCGATCCCCGTTGGGGGCGGGGGTGGGGGCAGTGATAAGATCCCCGTCGGGGATCGGGGACGGGGAGGGTGATCCCTGGCCCTGCCCCGCCCCGTTGCCATTCCTAATCCTAGGATTCATAGTCTTAGGACTATTTGGTTGGATAAGATATGTATCCCATGTTTATAGTCATTGGATTAGATGTTAAGAAAGGAGTATTTGATTAAATAGGATATAAATTCTATGTTTGTGTGAGATATTATGGAGAAGGATAAATACTCAAATGACTATTTTACCCTTTTTAATTATTTACTAAGTAATAATAGCAATATTAAACATATCTTTAATATTTTAATTATTTTTAGCTATATTAAATAAAAATTTATTTTATTTTATTTTTTACACAATTAAATAAATTTATTTTTTAAAAATTATCAATAAAAATATATGTTATTTTTTAATTAAAATTTTAAATAAATTTATTTTAAAAAATAATAATAATGAAATAATGAAATTAAATAAAACATCTATTAAAATTTAAATAATGAAATTATTTAAAATATAAACAAAATTTTAAAATAAAATATCAATAAAATATCTATAAAAAATTATTTTACAAAATTAAATAAATAAAACATTAATAAAAATTAAATAAAATTATTTTATTTTTAAATTGAGATATTTAAATTTTATTAAATATCATATATAATTAAATAGTAGAGAGTCAAAATAGTCATTTTACCATCTAATCTCATATCCCCCTTATCCCCCATTTGTGTCCCACCCCCACTCCTATAGGACACAATAGTGCAACACATTTGGGACTAATAGTCCGGAGGAACTATTAGTGCAGAACAAAATTAGAAAACCAAACAATGGATATAAATCCTATTCCACCCTCCAATCCGTGCAGAACAAAATTAGAAAACCAAACAATGGATATAAATCCTATTCCACCCTCCAATCCGTCCAAACAAATAACACTTAAAGGAATATGATGATTTGACATTTATTTTAATTTTTTTAATTTTAAAACCTCAACTTTCAAATTAAAAAAAAAAAGAAAAAGAAAAGAACTAATCTGTGTAGTTGGTTTTAATTTTTTGAATTCAGTTTTCTGGAAAGTTTTTTTTTATTTTTTTGTATTTTTTTATTTTTAGTGAATATTTTTAAAATTTAAGCAATTTTTTTACTTTTTTAGATGCACCCTATTTAGATGTATCTAAATAGTAAAACATTTGTGAAAAAATATTTTTAAAAATTAATAAATACACAAAAATCAGAATTTTCAAAATTTTTTTTTTTTTGTATTTTTGGTATTTCGCGAATTTTTTAAAGATTTGTTTTCACAAATATTATACATTTTAAATGTATTTATGTTAGGTGTGTCTAAAAATAAAAAATAAAATAAAAACACATTGCTTAAAATATTTTAAAAAATTAATTGAAAACAAAAAAAAATATGAAAAATAAAAAAGTAAAATTTTCTGAAAAGTGTTTTTTGGGAACCAAAACTAAACAAGCTAATATGTTTTTTTTTTTTTTTTTGTTGAAAAAAATTGAAAAACTGAATTATTTTTTTATGCATAACTGAAAATTTTGTGTCTATAAAGAAGTATGATGACGGGATATTGATGTGTAAAAAAAAAAAACTTTAAAAATGAAAAAATTGATAATGTTCTCAGTTTTAAAACTAAAAAAAAATTGATAATGTTCTCGATTTTATTGTATAGTTGAATCAAACCAATAAGTAGAAAGACCAAAAACGTTTAATCTCATGTTCTTTTTTTTGTCAGTTAGTGAAACAATTATCTGAAATATTATTATATAAAATTGATAATGTTCTTAATTTTAAAAATTGAAAAAAAAAAACTGATAATATTCTCAATTTTACTAAATAAGATTTATTGGTTAAAAAAGATCTTAAATATGACATGAGTTACTATAACATTTGCAAATAGAATTTTTAGGTATGAAGTAAAATAATATTAAAATATTATATATATTTTTAAGGGTCCAGCTTGTCTCAAGTTGAGATCAAGACTAGACCCGTCCAGTTCGGCCCATGGGGCTATTTTTTGGGCTCATTTTGATAATCTGAACCGTTCAATATGTAGAACTCGTCGAGTACTACATGCCTGTAAAAAATCACATTAATCGGATATCAATAGCTATGTGATCAAATCAATTTTGTATAAAAAAAATAGACGGTGAAATAATTAGCGGTTGATAAAAAACTGTTTTGTTCATATAGCTATCGATATTGGATCAACGTGATTTTTTACAGGCGTATAGTACTCGACGAATTCTACATATTGAATGGTTCGAATTATCAAAACGGGACCCGTGATGGACCTCCACAGACCTAACAGCACGGTCCAGTCCGATCTTGGAGTGGACCAACCATAAACGACATAAATCATAGTTGAAGATCATCATCTGTTTTGAAATACAATTTCATAATTAAAGTCAATATTTTCATACTTGAAGTTATTTTTTCAAAGCACAATAATTATTGGGTAATGCTATAGTGTGCAACTTACACCTTACACCTTTTTGTGTTCACTTACACCTTACACTTACACCTTTTTTACCTTGCACTTACACCTTTTGTGTAAGTGGCACATGTTGTGCAACTTATACATTTCATTTATACCTTCCACTTACACTTACACTTACACCTTACACTTACACCTTTTGTGTGAGTGGCACATGGTGTGGTGTGCAACCCACTTACACCTTTTGTGGGTTGCACACTTAAGAAGAAGCCTAATTATTGTTGCACAAATGAGTAGTTGTTCAATAGTAATGGCAGTACAACACGAGTATTTCATGTGTAACGCAGTTGGATTTAATAAAATTTCAAAATTTGTCAAATGAGTAGTTATGTAATAAGTTTTCAGGGTCAAAAATTGTCAAATCAATAAAATTTAAAAAATTATCAAATCAATAAAATTTCAAAAATTGTCAAATGAGTAGTTGTTTAATAAGTTTTCGGGGTCAATCAACCAACCATAAATACAAATGGTTTGGATTTTTAAAATTCATTTTTTAAAAAATTATTTATTTTATTTTTCTTGAAAATTCTTTAGAAAATTTATTAAATATCAAAAATATAAAAATTTAATACAATTTTCGTATTATTGTGTATTTATTGATTCTTTAAAATATTTTTTTACAAATATTTTACTTTTTAGATAAATCTAAGTAAGGTGCATCTAAAAAAGTAAAAAAAAAAATTATTTAAAATTTTAAAAATATTCACTAAAAGCAAAAAAACATAAAAAACAAAAAACTCAATTTTTAAAAAATTGAATCTAGAAAATTGAAACCAAACATACTGAATAGTTTTTTATTTTTATTTTTATTTTTATGCATTACTTATATAAATTTTCTTCCTTTTTTATTTGAATAATTTTTTGCGGTTGAGGATGGATTTCTTTATTTGTTTCTGTTGTTTTTGACCTTTGGTTGAAAATTTAAGCAAATCTAAACATGGATTTGGATTAAAGATATTAATCCTTATTTTTTAATTATTTTTATTTTATTTTATTTTATTTTTTTTTGTAGATGCATATGCAATAATTATAGGGCCAAGTTCAATGGTTAGTCAGTTGGCTAATAAACTGGTAAAACTGAGTTTAAATCATAAATTTGGTTAGAAATTTGAAAAGATAAAGAAAAATGTGAAAAGAAAAAATAAATCCGGTAACATATATCAAAATTTATCTTCAATTAATTTTGTATTATTTACATCAAAAATAACAAATGACTGCTTATATTAGAGAGTATATACTCCACAATGCTAGCCTATATCAAGATGTTTTTTTTGCGGTCCTTGGCCTATATTATTGGATTTCACAAATTTAAAATCCAAAAGATTTTATTGTGAAATGACTAAGATATTACACAAAAAACACACTTTGATTGGTTTGGAATTTTTAAAAATATTTTCATAAGTTTTTAATTGGTATTTTTTTTAATGAATTTTAAACATTATAATCAAAATCTTTTATTTTTTTAAATTCACTTAATCTAGATATATTTAAAAATACAAAATTTATCCAAACGAAACAGATAATTTTTTTTCCTTTCTTACTTTTGGAATAAATAGGCAAATAAAAATGTATATATTAAAAAAAAAGTTCCACTATTAACCGGTAAAGAAAAAGAAAATACTCCCGATCTAATGCTCTCTTTTTTTAATCAGAAAATAATTTATATATATCTTTTTCAAGAATTTCTTATATTTAAAATTAATATACTAATATTCGTATTAGTTATGAAGGGATGGCATAGAAGAAGGTGGAGGTACAAGGATAGTGTGATAACGGCAATAGTGGTGATGGTGATTGTCGATAATTGTGATGATGGAGCTAGTGGTGGTGGGAGTGGGAGGCGGTGGCAATGTAAGTGTAATGGTAGAGGTCGTATTGTAGTGGCATTGGTAAAATTTTAGTTTAAAAAATATTTTTTTAAAAATGTTTTTCATATTTTTTACCCAAGTAATTTTTTTTTTTTGGATTGATTATGAAAAATATTTTATGTTAACTTTCATTTTTATTGTATCAAATGTTAAAAATTATTTTTTTAAAAATTATTTTTTACCCAAAGAAACAAAGTGTAAATAAAATTATATTTGTACCACATTGCCATTGGTATGCTCTCCAAACCCCCCTTGTGTTTGGAATGATCCCTTCTTTTTTCTTTTATTTTTTGAACTGGGAATGATCCCTTTCCATTTTCCCTTTCTAACGAGTGAAAAAGTATGTTTAGAATAGTTTTATTTTTTTATAAATTTCTTTTATAAAAAGTATAGAGAAAATAGAACCTTTGATTTTTTGTATAGTTCTTTGACTTTTTAACTTTTTTAAGATATTCCCAAACTAAGGGAAAAGTCCATCCCATGCTCTAATTTTGATACTTTTGGAGAATTAATCCCATCCCACGCTCTAATATTTTGGGTAAGTACAATAATAATTTAAAAGATCATATTATCTTCAACTATTTGTCCATTATTGTACTTATTTGTCTATGTTACATATATGTCTTCTTATCTGTCTAGCGTCATCTATATATCTACATCACCACCACCACCAAACATTGTTAGCCATCGTCACCAACCACTTCTGACAACTTTTTTAGTTTCAACAATTCTTTCAGTGACTCGCAATCAGACAATTGGGTGTAAAAATAAAAATAAAAATAAAAATCTTTGAAAATAATAATTTATCTTTCTTAACAAATAATTTTATTAATCATACTATCACAATCAAAATAAAATATTTCTTCAACCTCATGTCATACACACCCTAAAAATAGAATTTCAATAATTTAAAAAAAAAACAAAAATAAATCAAAGAAACTTGTAATTGGGAGTGTTTGGAAAGTTAGGTTGGGCTATTTTTTTTTTTGGTTAAAATAGTCAATAAAAATAAAATAACTTAAAATAATTGATATTATAAAATAGTAAATTTAAATTATAATCATTTTATTTTTTTCTTATAATCATCGAATCAATTATAAAAAAAATTAATTATCATTCTAAATATAATATTTTTAATCAAATTAAAATAATTAAAAAATCAAAAAAAAAAAAAAAAACAAGTAAAGTTCTCAAACGAGTACACCCTACGACACCAGTACAATCAGAAGGAGAGTACGTTCGGGTTTAAGGAATGGCCCCATCAAGCATCACATGTTACATTCTCAACGTCCCACGTGGAGGACCCCATTAGTTGATTTTCCATTCTAGAAGTCAAATAACAATAGGGTAAGTTAAAAATACATCTCTAAAGTTATAATATAAATTGTTTTTTATAATTTGAAAAATTATAAATATCTCTTATTAAAAAAATTTATTTAAAAGAATTAATTAAAAAAATAAAATTTATAATTATTTTTTTATATAATAATAATAATAATATTATCTAAATTATTAATTGAAACATATTTTTAACATCATCAAAAATTATTAATTGACTTGATGATTTATTAATAAAATGGACGATTTGTTATAAAATTAGAAATCTCAGGGGATGGAATATAATTTTCAAAGTCACAGGAGATGATTCATATTTTAATCAAATCTCAGGAGATATATTTATAATTTCCCAATAATAATAATAATATAGATGAATAACAAACGGGAAAGACTATGCTTGGAATTTGATTAAAAGTTAAATTTTGATTTTTACTTTATTTTGAGTTATATTATTTTTTTATATATTTTTAAAAAAAATTTAAAAAAAAAGTTAAAAAGTTAATTTTTAACCAATTTCTTAAAACAATCATATGCTACCACCGAGGGTTAGTGGCCTAGTGGAGAAGGCAACTCATCCCAAAGGAGTAAGTCAAGTTCGATTTATGAGGATGCGAATTTGTTGGGTTATTCAGTTGGTTTTTTGCGGAAATCTCGTATTGTATTCCGATTGACACTTGACCTCTTTTAGGGCATGTGGCTGAGTTCTATTGATGCCTCAGTGGTAGGTCCTTTCTTACGAGTTAGGTTAAATTGGACTGGCTATCGGCTATCCCGGAGCCCGGTCCACAGATGAAGTAATGACACCTTGCATCCTTTTTTTCCATGTTCAAAAAAAAAAAAGTAGGGGAAGAGGAAACACTATGCTGCACTTTCAAAGGGTATGTATCGCATGCATCTTATAATTAAAGAAGAAAATGACATAATTTTATATTTTTTGAATCATAATTAAAAAAGAAAATCATAATCAAACACACATGGGATATAACTAAAAATCTTATGAGTCGTAACCAAAAAAAAAAAATTAGTCATAACTAAAGAAAAAATAATATAATTAAGAGTGTATATGATAAGGGGTGTGTCTAGTAAAATTTCTCATAACAAATACATCTTGACGTTTGCTTAAAATGTGAATTATTTTATGTAATTTTGAAAATTACATTTCTTTTTAAATTTTTAATCTCATAATAAATGATTATTTTTATTAGTAAATTATTAAGTCAATTAATAATTTTTAATAATGTTGAAAATATATTTCAATTAATATTTAATGTAATTTTATTATTGTATAAAAAAAATAGTTACAAATTTTAATTTTTTTACAATTTTGTTAAATAAAATATTCTAATAAGGACATATTTATAAATTTAAAAATTATAAAAGATAATTTATGTTTTAAATAAATCTCAGTGAATGTATTTATAATTGTGAACGCGGTACCACTAGATTGCTCTTGTCCGTCCTGGTTGTTGAAAGTTATAGCTACATTTCAACGTGGTCCGTGTGCTGATTAAAGTTGTTTTGGAAATTAATTATTTTAATTAATTTTTAAAATTTTTATAAAAAAAATAAAGAGAGTGATATAATAATTTATAATAATTTAAATATTAATCGGTAATGCTACACAAATAAGTAATTTTTATAATATTATTTTATTAATTAATGTAGTAATAGGCTCATTTCAAGTACCAGAGGTTTATTATTGTTGTATGACACAATAATTAAGAAAAAAATTATAAAAATTGTTAATTTATATAAATTGTTCAATTTTGATTAATACATTAATTTACGTGAAAACTAAGGCTATGTGGATGATTAAAAATTAGAAAATGAATGAGAATCTTATTAGTGAAAATCCAATAGTCGGTGATTTAATATTTGAGAGAGATTGCAAGATACAGAAAAAGTATGAGGTTTAGGTTTCATTTCAAGTGCCGAAGGTTATATTGTTGCATGAAACATCAATTAATAAAACAATTTGTGAAAATTATCAATTTATATAATATTGTTCAATTTTAATTACAATTTTTTAATACTTGTTTATTTGTTACTAATACATTCGTTTAGAACACAAATAGTAAGGTTATGTGTGGATGGTTGAAAATTAAAGGATGAATGAGAATCTCGTTATTGAAAATTCATAATTGTTATTTAATACTTGAGATAATCGAGATTGCTGGAGAGAGAAAGAGAAAGTATATGTCTTTTTCTATTTTTAAAAAAACAACATATCAATGTAATGTTGGAAAAATAATTATGAATTGATGAAAATCTTTTTACTTGCAAGTAAAGTGAGTTGCAGATATCTAACATATACATAACATATGTTAGACTTAACCGGGAAATATTCACAACAATTTGTTGTAAAACCCAAGTTATATATAGAATTGTTTTTTTTGGATAGATTAGTAATTATATTAATTTGTATGGATCATTTAGTAGTATCAAGGATTTAGTTATGGGATGATTTTATAATATCTATAACTTAGATGGATAATTTTATAATTTTGAATAGGGGTGAGCATGGTCCGGATTGGACCGGATTGGGATAAAATCAGGACCAATCCGTTATCTACGGTTCCTGAAAAATTGGAACCAATCAAATCCATTTAAATCATGGAACCAATCCAAACCAATCCATTTAAACACGGATTGGATCGATTTAGGACCACGGATTCACATAATTAAATAACAAAAAAATATATATATAACACTTTAATTTCATAAAAATATTAACATAGCGCTATATTAGTTCCACAAATAATAGCAACATACTGTCCTAAAATTTAAACAACTATAAGAAAACTGGTTTCACCATAAAAATTTAGACTATTATAAGTTAAAACTAAAAACTAACAAACAAAAATAATAAAAGAAGATATGATACGGATTTAGGTTTGAGTTTAGGTTTTATATAGAATAAGAGAAGATACTATGAGGGAGGATGTATAATAAAAATATAGACTATTTACATACGGTCCGGATCGGTTCCAATCCGGAACCGTGGGGTTCAATCCGGAACCAATCCGTGGACTACAGATTTTTAATTCTTCAATCTGAAACCGAACCACGGATTCAAAAAACCAATCCAAACCTATCGAATTGGATTGGACTGGATCGAATTACGGATTTCACGGATTTCTTGCTCAACCCTAATTTTGAAAAAACTTGCTTATTAAGCCAACATCTGGGTTTAAGTCTTGGGCAAACAGATGCCTCGTGAATCATTGCGGAGGGTTTTGAAGGCTGCTGTACGGTTTGAAAAAAAATAAAAAATAAATATTCATAATGCGGTGATTTTGATTTATTCATCTCTTTAAAGATAAGATTTATTTTATTGTATTATTTTCTATGAATTTAGTTTCAATATATCAATAGATGATTTGTATGGCCATTTATGATTAAATAAATATATTGATGTAGTCTATGTTAGGGGTGTCGGTTTTGCCGGACTTTAGAATGTATTTTGCATTTCGTTTGGGTGGTTTGTATTTTGGGATTGGTATGTGATGAGTTAAGTTTAATGGTGATGTGTTTGTGGGATACAAGATTGACGGCAAGTAGTTACAAATTTCTACATGTATATAAACAGCAATAGAATAATATAAGTTGAGAATTTTCGAAGTCGTGATGGCTTTCTTTGATGCTGAAGTAGGGGAGTTCTTGGTAGACTATAGGATTAATTTATTCTATTGTTGTTACAAAGAAAGGAATGATGCTTGCAAATAATAATTGTTTATGTGGTATAATATTTTATTAGGTTTGTGGGATTGAGGTAGATCTTGATAATTTGAGATTAGCTTAGAAAATATTATTTTAACTGTTTGAGGTAAGTAACCCTCTATCACTGTTAGTTCATTTTTATTCCTATTGAATTGTTTGAAATTATAAATATTTACTTATAGCCTTCTTGTTCTTTTAAAATAAAATATGGGTCAAGTATAAAACAATATCGGATATTATTATGAAAATTATTTGAATATTTTATGAAACTATTCTGAAAATTGTACCAAATGTTTATTTTGAAAATATCGAATATTTTATTTAAAATTTGTGTATTGTTTGAATTCTGAACATTATTTTAGTCTGACTATGATTTGTACCCTAGACAGTGGGGGTTACTTATTGGCACAAAAACTAATTTCTTTTGGGGCTTTACTACCGGCCTATGTGTGGTTTTGGGCCTTGTCACGGACTAAGTGACTGTAGTCACCAAAACTTGAGTTTTGTGAATCAAATCATTAAACCATCTGAATATCAAACGATCAATTTAAACAACGAAATTTCTTCGAATTATCTCATTGTCTTTTCAATTAAAATGTATTGTTACACTGTTCATTTTCAGCTATGAAACCATTTTACAAAATAATTGCTCATTTATTGAATTGTAGCAAAAATATATTTATTGGTTAGCAGTTATTTTTTTTATATACTTGATCCAACTAGCAGTGATGGTTGGTTATTTGCTAAGCTATCTAGCTTACCCTTATTTTATTTTTGTTCAGATTCAGAGGAATAGAGCTGGGCGGGTCTTTACTTGTGGGAATGCTGAGAGTAAAACTATGATTTAAGTTACTTGGATTCCTATTTTGTTAGTGGATTATATTAGTAGACTTGGTGAACAATTTCATGTGTTGGCTTTTTTGGTTTTCGAAGGTCAATTGTAGAAATTTTAAGTGTGCCAGTAAGAATCAATAAGTTCTTACAGAATTTATAATTGTCAATCAATTATCAAACGATTATGTTCAAATTATTTTAGCCTCAATGAAGAAGACTTTTACTGGTAGCTTGTTTTAGGGGAAATTTATAAGAAATAACAAATACAGAACAATTTAGAAATTGAATTTCATTGAGTGAATAAGAACTTACAATGAAATGTCCCAGTCTTGAAAAGATTTACGGCAATGACTACTTGAGAACTACTCCTAGGAAATGAAGTGCAATACACGAATTGAAATGCTAAAAATGTAAAGAACTGGAAATATAAAACTGGAAAGAAAATATGAAGTAAATGACTGGTTTCTGGATTTGAGTCTAGGTCCGTTTCTATTTAGCCTTCTCTGCTATTTATACTTTTTAATGATAACCGTCGAAGTGGCTTTCTAATTGTTGAAATACGCTTCCACGATCTCTGGTCATGGCTTCGTTCAACTAGCTCCCACTACGCCTCTTTTGCAGTTAGGCTTCCCTTCTGAATTTGAATTTGAGTTGTAGGTAAACCGTTAGGCTACGTCATCTTGCGCCTCTTGACTATTTCGATGCCACGCAGATCCAATACTACCAATATGAACTACCATGTGTCTGTCTTTGATTGGAGACTTGCATTAATTCTCCAAATTGCCCTTTAGGTGCCACGTGTTACTCTGCGATTGGCTTTTACAAATTATACAACCAACATTACCCCCCACACTAACATACCCAATACTTGGTGATATAAGTGGACTAATACAATCTACCCATGTCCTAGGACGTGTATGAACCCTGTATATTCTGGAAGTGTAACCGATTTTTGAACAATGAAGCAGTGAACTTCATTAAATCCTTGTGCGTTGTACTTCCATTCTCTGAGTAGACGAAAAGACTGGTACATCCCCAATGGCCAATCACACCTTCTCTTACATTGATCGAGCATACGAGGAGTCTTTGGAAAATGATTGTAGGCCTTGAAAGAACCTTAATGCATTTATTGGCTACACTTATCCGCCTCCATTTATACAAGTCATGGAAGCTTTTGCAAGCTACCAACCTTCAGACCAAGAATCTGCCAACTACAAACCTTTGGACCAAGCATTTGCAAAAATAGATCTTGGAAGCTCCTCCTCCACCCCACAACTCTCCGTATGGGACGAAGCCACTTCTTCTTCCTCCAAGTCCACTGGCTGGAGAAGTTGGTCAACACCTGCTGAACCCCAACTAAGGAAGCGGATTCATCATCGATTTGTTGAATTCGATGATCCCCTTTCTATTCTCCCTTCTGCTCGGATCTCAGTGGTTTATCCCTATATACCCATTGATCACCAACGCAGTCTGGAAGACAACTTGCTTGTAGCGTGTTACATGTCTTCTATGCCAGCGAGGATAGTGCGGAAAATTCCTCATCTAGACGAAGCACAGGGATTTAATCAGTCTTTTTTGGCTAAGAAGGCAAAATTTTGCTCTTCTGACTAGCTCGAATGTGTGAATGACCCCCAATTCCCCTCTTCCTTCATGATGGACCCCTCTGCACCTCCTCTTCCTCAGAATCCTCATTGGATGAAGGAATTGAAACTTATTCTCTTCGAGGGTTAGTTTTTCTCTCCCTACCAACCTCCAATTCCTCCAACTGCATTTGAGCGATGCAAAGCTCAACTTCTGCTTTCTGCCTTCTCTCACTTGCCTTTCAATGTTCTTGGAGATGAGATTCCTCTCAAAAACTTCTAATGGGCCTGTGATGTTATAACTCGGGGTCATGTTCTCAACCCCATTGCCTAGATAGAGCTTCAATCCTTTTTGGACCAACTCCCACTTCTTCTTTATTGGTATAAAATTTCTTTAGCCACCAGTGACTCTTTGGACGAAATCACAACCAATCGAATTCAGACTCAATAGGAAGTAGAGAACCTTATTGAAGAATATGACGACTTCAAGAACAAGGACTCAGCGTACTAGGATAATTTAGATATGGACGAAATTGAGTAAGGCTTGAAGGAGACAGAGTTTGAAGTGAAGGCCGAATAGCTTTTTCACAAAATAAGAGCCTATCAACTATAGCAAACGGAGTTAGATAGAGTGGAGGATAGAATAAAGAAAGAGCACAAGTTCGTAGAACACTGTTGGGTTAAATTTAATGAACTTGTTACTTTTTCTATTTCCTATTATTATGAAATTGAATTTGTAGCTAAGTAGGCCTTTTTATATCAATAAAACTAGGGATTTTCTTTCCCTCTTTTGTATGATCTAGTTTTATATTCCAATTATGTGCTTGCATGGCGAATATGGCTTTATACCTTACTCTAATCTGTGAATGACAACTTTGAAGCAGCCAAAATATTGTGAATTATAAAAATCTTTATAGGAGTAATGGTATTCATCTTAGGTTTTTACATTCCAATCATATGATTAATATAATCTGTGTGAATAATGTTACCGATCTTGCTTCGAGGCCTGACTCAGGTATTTCAAAGCATGAAATTTCTCTTAAGAATGGCCCTATTTGCCTTCGAAGAATCTTGTATAAGCAAAAGCGTAAGATTAGTCCCTTGGCCTTTGGACTTTTTATAATACTTGACCAAGAACTGGTTTCATTGTGCTTATTTATGCTGAAAGAATAGGCAAGAACCATATTCTAACTATAGGTTATTACGAAGATCCCTTCGAAGGAAACTTCCTTTGTTGGAAAGTTTAAAAGCACATCTCCAGGATGCTTGAAGTGAGCAAATCTTAACTATGCTTGAATTCAAGGTATAAGACTAGCTTCGAAGCTGACTACCTGTTCTCAAAGTTAAACTAAGTATTTGAAACCTGGCTTCAAAGCCAACTAAAACCTTTCGAAGCCAATAAACACCTTTTGAAGTCAACTACATGTTTTCAAAGTTAAGCTAAGTATTTGAAAACTGGCTTCAAAGCCAACAAACACCTTTTGAAGCCAACTACATATTTTCAAAGTTAAGCTAAGTATTTGAAAATTAGCTTCGAAGCCAACTAACACCCTTTAAAGCCAACTAACACTTTTCGAAGCCAACTATCTGTTTTCAAAGTTAAGCTAAGTATTTGAAAACTGGCTTCGAAGTCACCTAACACCTTTCGAAGCTAAGCTGGATATTTGAAATGTGTTTCCCTCCTTCATAAGGTATTTACATCCTAGCTCGAAGGTAGTCTTATTTCTTGTGTTTTCAGGGTTTTAAAATAAAAGCCTTGATCACACATGAGTTAGAACCTGGGTCTTTTTAACCCGTTATATTAAATAGGTAACTTTGGATAGAAAGGTTTTAAAACCCCTTCTTCTCACGCTTTATCTGTATGCTTGTCCAATGTCTTTCTTTCACTTTTGTTGCTCTTATCTGCAGCTCTTTGCCCTTCCATTCACTTTCTTCTTTCAATTCCTTGCTAATGGATTTTTCTTCTGAAATACCAATCATCAACGAAGAATGTGACAAATACAAGACCAGGGAACAGTGTGCTATCGATGGTCACATCTTTATTCCCTGACAACATGCTCAAGGATAGATTGTCCTTGGTTTCATTTTCAGAGAAGTCCCTACCCAACTCCCTGCTTTATATCCGCGCTTAAAAGGTTAATGCCTTATGAGGGTGGTCTTGATTGGGGAAGCTGGAAGATGAACCATCCCCATCTCTGCTGGCCCACATTGAGGTCGGAATGGAAGGAATGGTATGACCGAGTTGTTCCTGCCTGAACACTGGACCTTTAGGAACTCTGTCTCTTTGATGCCCTTCGACTGGCTAGGTTTTTCATTCCTAAAGACCCTTTTCTCATACCTGCTGCTCTATGTTCTTGGAACCCAGCTTTCAATTTCTTTTAATTTCGGCGTGGTATGATGGCCCCCACTGTCCTTGACATATGCCATCTTCTAAGGTTATCGCCCGCTACTACTCTCTTTGGTCCTAATTATCTTGATATTAATGTTCCTTTCTCTATTTTCCCTCTGACTTCTTCCTTTAATGATTTTGTGAAGTCTGAGAATAAAAAGGAAGGACCTATGACTGATCGGGAGTTCTTTTCTTTTCTCTTATATTGGCTCTGCAAGTTTTTATTCTGTACCTCTCCACAAAGGATTACGCCTAAATTCGCCCCTCTTGCTAAAGCTCTCGCTTCGGTTAAGAAGATATCCTTAGCTCCCTATATACTTGGTCATGCATACAGAAAACCCCTCAATGCCAACCAAGGAGGACCACTCTGGGTGTTGTAACTCTAACTTTTCGAGTACTTCACTGACTTACATTCCAGGTGCCTGAGGTTCTTGGTGGAAGACCCTATCACTTATGGAATGAAGAATGCCAGAGTTTCACTCTACCCTTGTACCTTTGCTTATTACCTTACCTTCTTCCATCAACTTCCAGTTTCCCATTCTCCTACATTCTTCGGCTTTTTTACAGCTAACACAGGGCTAACATGGCTAAGGACTTTCTTGGATGACAACACCTGCTCCAGCCCCATTCATAGGGATATATGGGCCTTAATTTTGATTCCAAGGGAGCTCTACATTGGTACCTTAAACTTTTGAGCTTACAAATGTATTGTTGAACCTTACTACCCTGCCCAATTTGCTAGGTAGTTTGGGCTTACCCAAGGAATTCTTGTCCCTCTCTGTAGCCAAACTAACACCAATCTTGCAACTAGAGAGCTAAAGGTGTTAAGAACCAGGTTGAATGAGGCAACTTCCAAGTTGATACAAGACTTGGTCGAATTCAGGTTCACTCTCTTCATCCCACACAGCAATGCATTGAAGAGGTACCAGAATTGGTGGACAACCAATATAAAGGTGCTTCTGGCTATCTCTCCTCGGGATCTGTTAGTTGGGCCGGATGTACCCTCTCAAGCTAAGTCCAAAGAGATTGGGACCATTACTACTGCTTTTACTGCCCTTGTTATTCTAATTCTTACTCCTGCTGTCTCTGTGTCTGCTCCTACAGTCTCACCTCCTCCAAGAGTTACCAGAGCTACTTCGAAGAAAGGTATGCATTTCTAGTTTCCCTTTCTCTTCCTTTTATCATGCCTTGCTTATTTACTTATAACTTTTCTTTGGTGCAGGAGCCTCACAAGAAGACTCTCCTCAGAGAGTTCAAGTTTTGAATATTCTTAAAGGCAAGCAGCAACAACAAAGGAAAAGATGACTTTTGCTTCATCTTGAAGGGAAAATACCTGAGGCTCACTTGGAAGAGGAAGAAGTAGAGAAGGAGAAAGAAATACCTTTGAAGAGAAGGAAGAAAAAAACTGTTTCTCCGTCTGATCTTCTTGGGGACTCTACTCACGAGACAACTGCCAAAGCAGTGGAAGAAGAGCACTCCAAGGAAATCATTGTATTTCAAAGCTCTGAGAAGAGGAGACAACAGCAAATACTAAGGATGAAGCTGCTGCTGCTAATGCACTTCAAAATGAGGCTGCAAGGAGGTAACAAATTGCTGAGCACTATTTTCTTCGCAGTTCTCCAACCAGTAGCACCACCACAACCTCTGAAAATGGTAACCTCCTTCAATCCCTTGTGATAATTTCCCTTTATAGGTTTCAGCATGGAATTAGCACCCCCCTTTTTATGCAGCAGAAATCAGTTCATTCATTCTTCTTTCGACACAGGCCCCTCCCTCTTTATTGGTAGATGAAAGGCCTTCTCAGACTTCTGTAGAACTGGAAGCAGCCTCAGGAGGAGAAAGGAAAACTTATAGTGAAGTGCTAAGGAAGATAGAGCCTATTCAGGCAATATTTCTATTTTCCAACTCTGCACCTTCCATGCCTTTTTCCTATCCTCTTATGAGATAAAGTTTTCTACCTTCCTTGTGTCCGGGCTTAACTCCATATTTACCTCATCTATCATTTGTTTTATCCTAATATGTTTCTCCTATAGTCCTGGCTACCCCTCTCCAATTACCACTTCTACTTCAGTGGTCATTGGCCTTCCTAAGGATGACACTGGTAGCTCACCAACTTCTTTCCAACCACCCAGCTACAGTCCTTCTTCCTTAGACTTGCTGGTAGCCAGGACTATTAACTCTATGAGGAGAACTTCTACTTCTTCACCCATCCCTATACTTTCATCTCTTCCTTCAACCAGTGATTCTTCTGTACTGATAATGTTAGATGAGGAGATGGACATCTTCGAGGCTCAACTAGCCAGTTTGTTTGCCATCTCTTCACCAGCTCGGGTACCAAGCAGTGAGGCTAAGCCATTGATTCTTGCTGATTCTTTGCTCAAGATTATTGAGAGCTTCTCCACTGCTGCTGAAGCCTCCTTACCTCGAGTAGACTTGGGCACTTACTTGGATTTGCTGTAGACATTTTTGAGGATTCCATTTGAAGCTTTACAGAGGCCTATCATCAAGAATGGTTTCCTTAAATGTTGCCAGGCCTTCGAGCAATCCAATTTGGCATTTTCAGGCCACATATCTTAGACAGCAGCTACCATAGACTTCTACATCAATATCTGCCAAATGGCTAAGGCTGCAGAAGAAAAACTGCTAAAGGATAAGGAGTTTGTATCCAATATTCATGCTGAAGTGTTTGAATTGAAGGGACAACACTCCTATGCATCCCAGTTTCGATCCCAGCTGTTGGAGAAGAAAGCTCAACTAGAAAAAGAGCTAGCAGCAGTCAACCTGGCCTTGGATCGAAATGCCAAGAAGTTGCAAATTACCAACCAGAGGCTAGATGACAAAAGACAAAACATGGCTATAGCTATTCTGTTGTTCCCATCCTTTAGAAATAGAGAATCAATTGTAAGGGAACAACTAAAACATTGTACTGATTTTTGGACCAATTTGTGGCTATGTGTACTCAATTCTTTATGAAATGAAATCTTTACTTGTTATCTGAGTGCTTCATGCCCTTTTATCTTTAGCATTTCTCACACTTCTTGTGTTTCCCACACAATCGGATAGTAAGACTTCAAATACCTAACATTGATTTTCTTGGGATACACATATCCATTTAGATTTCTCAGATGGTGTGCTCCCTCAGGCAAGACTCTATGAATTTGGTGTGGTCCTTCCCAATTAGGTGATCATTTGACAAACTTATGACTTTTAATTCCCAGTGAAAGTATTGTTTTCCATACCAAATCACCTTCATCAAAGCTAATGTGCCTGACTTTCTTATTATAGTTTTTGGCTGCTTTCTTCTTTTGGAAGAGAATACTATTTAATGCCAAAGTTCTAGCTTCATCCACATTTTCTAATTCCAAGAACATGCTTTGATAGTACTGCTCAGAAGTTAACTGGTCCTGGCATTTTACCCTCAAGGATTTAATATTAATTTCCACAGGCAACACCGTATCATGCCCATATACTAAGGCATAAGGAGTGATTCATGTACTTGACCTTAGAGAAGTTCTATAGGCCCACAACACATCTAACAATAAGTTATGCTAATCCCTAGGATTGTCTTCCATAACTCTTTGTATTCCTTTTTTCAAGGATTTGTTAGATGATTCAGCCTGACCATTTACTTGTGCATAAGAAATGGTGGAATTAACAAGGCTAATTCCAAACTCCACTGCGAAAGATTTTACCATCTTTCCATCAAATACAATCCTATTATCTACAGTTATGGTCTATGGGATGCCAAACTTATGGATCAATTCCTTGATAAATCCAATAACTTTAGTATGATCTACAGCCTTATAAGACTTAGCTTAGACCCATTTAGTGAAGTAGTCTGTGGCCACTAAAATGAAACAATGCTGCTTCGAAGAAGGTGGATATATTTTCCCTATCATATCCAGTGCCCATCTTCTAAATGGCCATGGCTTCACTACTGCATGCAACTAAGCTATTGGCACGTCTTATCATGCCATGCTTCTGGCATGCCTGACATTCTTTTGCATACTCTATGCAATCCTTTAGGATGGTTGGCCAATAGTAGGAATACCTTCGAAGCAACCATCTCATTTTCACACTAGGTGATGGGCACCACAAATACCTTCATGCACCTCAGCCATAGCAGTCAATGCTTCCTTTGGCCCTAAACATTCCAACAGTAACCCATTTGCTCCCCTTTTGTAAAGAGCATTGTTATACACTATATATTGCATAAATTGTAATTTAATTTTCTTGCTGGCCTTCAAAGATGGGCCAGTTAAATATTAAATGATTGGATGTCTCCAATCATGCTCTTCTAAGTTATTCTAGTTAACTTCTACCATGATACCCTTTTTAGCCAAAGGTGGTATTAACTTCTGATATGTTGCTTGACTTATATCCACTTGGGTATTCCCCTTTCTTCTGAAATTTGAGGCCCTTTGAGCCACATCATTGGCTTTATGGTTCATGAATCTTGGGATATAAGTCACATTGACTATTTGAAACTAAGAAAGCAAATGCAGTGCAGCAATATAATATGGTAACATGCTTGCACTTCGACACTTGAAGATTTCTTTTACTTGGTTGATTATCAATCGGGAATCCCCAAATATATCAACTACATGAGCTTATAATCTAATAAGTATCTCAAGTCCCATTATTAAAGCTTCATATTTAGCTTGATTATTGGAAAAAGTAGTTTCATCAACTCTGAAACCATGTGTGGTTTCTACCCCTTGTAGTGATTTAATTATAATACCAATTCCAACCAAACCACTGGCTTTTGATCCATCGAACCATATTTGCCATGGCTCAACATTGACCATACCAAGGTCCATTATCTCTTGGCTTTCTGTTTGACATGGATGATTTGCCAAGAAGTTAGCCAAAACTTGTCCTTTTACTGCCTTTTGGGGGACATATTCTAGATGAAATTCTGATAGAGCTAATATCCATTTGCCAATTCTTCCTCTCAACATAGGTCTAGATAACATGTACTTAACCAAGTCTATAGTTGCAATTACCAAGACAACAATAGGCAAAAGATAATATCTTAATTTCATTGTTGCAAAATACAATGCAAGGCACAACTTTTCTACAGCTGAGTATTTACATTCACAAGAATTTAAGAACCTACTGAGGTAATAAACTGCTTGCTCCTTGCCTTCTTCATTATCTTGAGCTAAGAAAACTCCCAATGAATCTTCTACTGCAGCAATGTATAGCTTCAAGGGCTTGTCGCTCCTTGGTGGCATAAACACTGGAGGCTTGGCCAAGTAGGTTTTCATTCATTCGAAAGCAGCTTGATACTCTGCTGTCCACACAAATTCCTCTTTATTTTTCAACTTTAACAAAGAAGAAAATACTTTTGTTTTCCCTGCAGTGTTAGAAATAAATCTTCGAAGGAAATTAACCTAATCAAGGAACTTTTGTAATTCTTTCTTACTTGATGGAGGTTTGGCTTCAATGATGGCTTTGGCTTTATTCTGATCAATCTGTATTCCCTTCTTGTGCACTACATAGCCCAAGAAATTTCCAGCTGATACACCAAGAGCACATTTGAGAGGATTAAGATTTAACTTGAACTTTCTCATTCTTTCGAAAACTCCTACCAAGTGAACCAAGTGTTCCTCCATAGACTGGGACTTTACAACAATATCATCAATGTAACAATCTAGGTATCCTCCAATAAGATCATGAAATATAGTATTCATTGCCTTCTGATATGTTGCCTAGCATTCTTTAGACTAAATGGCATTTTCACCCATTCGAAGGTGTTAATATTCCCAGGACACCTGAATGTTGTCTTGTGGACATCCTCCTCTGCAATGCAGATCTGGTTGTAACTAGAATGCCCATCTATCATATATAAAATCTTGTGCCCTGCTGAACTGTCCACCAATAAATCAACTATGGGCATGGGGTATTTATCTTTTGGAGTTGCCAAATTCAGGTTTCTAAAATCGATGTATACCCTCATCTTGTCATTCTTTTTAACCACATGCACAATGTTAAACAACCATTTAACATACTTGGTTGTTCTAATAAAGCCTGCTTTAAGGAGCCTGAGAATCTCCTCCTTCACTTTCTGAACCACTTCAGGGCTCATCTGTCTTGGTTTCTGCTTGTGTGGCTTGAAGTTAGGCTTCGTAGGGAGCCTATGTTCCACTAATGACTTATCCAATCCAGGCAGTTCATTATAAGACCAAGCAAAACAATCCTTATATTGCTTTAGGACTACCAACAACTGGTTCCTATCAATAGGACTTAACCAAGCACTGATATAAGTGGATTGCTATGCAAAACCTTTCCCTAAATTGACTTCTTCCAAGGGATCTTGTACTTGAGCACTTACTAATGCTTCTTCTTTGACTTCTTCTGCTTCGAAGCAACTTTTTCATTTTGTTCTGCTTCCACCTTCTCTGGTTCAACATCTTTGCTTTCTTTCTCATAGACAAAATCTGTCCATAAGGCTTTTTCTTCCTGTATTTCCTGGACTTTTGTACTGATGTCCAATGCACTGTACTTATCAAGGACCAAAGGCTTGGCCTTTTGCTGCTCTTGATTATTGCCAACCACCATGGTTTCTTTCTCTTGTTCTTGCACCTTCTGGACTATTGATTTTACGTCCAATATTGAGAACTTGACTAAAGCCAAGGGTCTGGCTCCTTGGTTCTTATCTTCTTGCCTACAACCAAGCATCATTATCATCTTTGGTGACAAACTCTTCATCAGCACTCTCTTGCACTAAGTGCTTCAGGTGTGCTATTTTCTCATCAGCCATCACTTTGGCCGTTCCATCAGGTTTCCTCAGTACACTGAGTGGTGTCACTCTTTCAGTATATAACTTGGCCTCTGCAAAATCAACACAAACGATAAAGGGTTGAGGGTCTGCGTTGATCTCCTCTATCTCTCCATTGCATAGGGCTATCATTATTTTCTGATGTAGAAAGGAAGGCACACATTTGTTGGTGTAGATCCAATCCCTGCCAAGCAAAGCATTATACTTGGCATTACTGTTTATAACAAAGAATGCTGCCATGCAATCTCTGGTTCCCACACTTAAGTTAATGGGCAGAATGCCTTGAGCCATCTGCTTATCCCAAGTAAAACCAGTAATGATTGTGCTGGTTGGGATTAATCTGGGGTTTCTGTTCCCCAATTTCTTCAAGGAGTACTTTGGAAGTAGGTTCACTACTACCCCATTGTCTACTAACACCCTATTCATTTGTATCCCGTCGAAGTAAGCCTTGATATACAAGGGCTTAATGTGCTGAGTCATAGATATTGTAGGGTACTTGAAGGGATATGAGAGGTTAATACTCACCTCCTCACTTTCTTCTTCAGTTTCCATTAGTGTGGCCACTTCAAACTCATCTTGAATCATGCTGGCCTGTGAATCTTCACTAGAAACCGGAATAGGGTTATCTTCCTGACCCTCTTGGTTTCCCTGTTCAGCCTGAAACTCCTGTGGTAGTATATATACCATGTTTATTGACACTAAAGGAAATGAGCTAAACTGAACTGCTGGCTGTACTTGTTTCCCTTCCAAACTAGCTTGTTCTGTTATTTCGAAAGCATTTTCTATGCTGCACTCTGATACCTCTATGTTAGCAAGTTCCTTTGAAGCTGCCTGTTAGTGATCTGCCTCCGTTGGCTTGTCAACCAAAAAGGTTTGCTCAGCTATGAAGGCCTCAAACATTCCATCTTCAGCCAATGTCCTCTCTTGGCCTAACTTAGTCCCTTCATTCGTTTCATCATCACTTTCCATTAAAGCCTTCTTGAGACCTGCTAAACTGGATTTTTCTTTGGCTTTTAGTTCAGCATGAACTTTAGCCAACTGCTCCATACTAGCACTCCTCTTGATCTTGGGAGTAGGCTTTGAACCTATCCCCCCATCTGTCTGTTCTTTTGCTTGTGCCATGGAAGTGCTCTCTTTACTTTCTTTCAGATCCCTCTGATAATCGGTGTATCTTTGTTGGATCTTCCTCATTTGAGACCTAAAAATTATAGGAGCCACATCTGGCTCCCTTGTTTTTGGATTTTTTAATAACACCCAGTTGTTTGGAGCCACTAAGGGAAGTTTGATCATTCTTCCCTAGTCTCCAAAAACCTTTCTTTGAGTAGGCATTTCCTTAGGTTTGTTCTGCATAACAAACCAATCTGGAACTCCTGGGACCCATGAGCCCATTGGTCTGGCTGCTGGACCTGCTGCCCCAGTCTTTGAAACAGTCCTTAGGGACCAATTATCAGTCCTGGTCCCATGCCCTGCACTAAATCCATGCTTCCTTTCAAGCTGGTTGTCTACTTTGTAATAATTGGGTGGCCTAGTTTCATACAGAGGCCTCTTTCCTTTTGATTGCATCCTGGTGTCTGTTGGGGTGGGGTTACCAAGGATGAATACTGTCTAGGGCCAGTTGGGTATGGCCTCTTGTTATGGGTGTTAGTTATTCGATCCCTTTACATCTATTTGTAATGCTGCTTCCCATCAACTGGGAGCTCTTTCAGCCACTTGTAACAAATCCTACATCTAAGACACATCCTCTGCACTATAGCAGCTTCGAAAGAGTCATCATCCAACATCTCTTCACTAGAGCCTTCTTTTAGGCCTGCAGAGCTTTGTCCATCAACTGGTGAACTTCTTGTGTTCTTCTTAAAAGCAGCCTGGCTAGCCACATGCATTTGCACAGTAACTTCCACCAATTCTTTTAAGGATAAGTTTTGGAAATCTGGCATGCCAACATTGGCTGTAACATCCCCAATCTCTGGAAACAGGTTGGTGTCAATTCCCATAGCTTTCTCAGACTTGGTTGGAAACTTTAGCGTCCTTTTCTGAATCTGTTATTGGATTCTGTCTCGAAAAATAATACAGTTTTTAGTTGAATGTGAGACCAAGAATTATGCCATTTACAATATAATTTTCTTTTAAGTTCTTCAAGGGTAGGAATCTTGACTCCCTTTGGTAACTTTAGGAAATTTGCTGCAAGCAAATGATAAAAAATGTCGCCTGCTTTTGTTAAGTCAAAAGAATACTTCATATGCTGGTCTTTCTTTTTAAACTGCTGGTCTATTGTACTATCTTTCTGAATTAATGTCTCACAAGTCATAGGTTCTTTTCCTACTATCTCGGCTGCATTAATTTCATAATTAGGGTCCTTATAGTAAGTCTTATATGATGCATTACTTCGATTTTGTTCTTCCTCGAGTAAAGTTTCATATCTAGACACCTTATAGGTTAACTCTACTAAGTCTCGAAACTCAGTTGAATCAAACTTCTTTCAAAGCCTAAATTCCAAGTCATTCTGAGCCAATCTTACAAATTCAGGCTCTAGTAGCATGACCCTGCATTTGTTTCGTGCCCTTTTAAATCTAGCAATAAATTGAGCAACCTTCTCATCAAGTCTTTGGCTCAATCTTGCCAAGTCTGCCATGGAAACTTCAGGTTCTGTTTGGAAAAATTGGACATAAAAAACTTCCTTCATCTGTTGCCAAGTTTGGATAGAGCCAAGTGTAAGGTTTATGTACCATACGAAGGCCGCTCCAATTGAAGAATTTGGAAAAAGTCCCAATTTAACGTAATCATTATTAGCAAACTCACCATACTGGCTCATAAACCTAGCAATGTGTTCCACTGTTGACTGATTTTCATTACCATAAAAGAGGGCAAAGTCTAGTATTCTAAACCCCCTAGGATGTTCATGTACCCTATCCGCCCACTCTGGGTAAGGTTTTCTGTATATTGGTGTCTGGACCCCCCGAGCCATAGGTCCACACATTTCTCTAACTATATCAGCACTCTGGTCCCTAGGAACTATATTTTGTGCTGGTTAAACCACTATTGGAGGAACAAACACAGGGTTTGGAGGAACTCCATGTGCTTGTGGGCCTCTTGGTCCACATATAAGTACATTCAGGGCTGGTTATCCCTACTATACTGGCTGCTGTTGAAGGTACGGCTGGCCTCTTGGGGCCTGCCCTACGAAAGGTACTACGGGAGGAGAAGTAGATGTTACTTCTCTTCCAACTGTAGGAAATCCTTCCAACCCCCCGGGTGCAAACTCAAACACAAGGTTGGTGAAACCCCTTGTGCCAGGCACGTTTTCAAACATAGGATTTGGAAATGCTCTCATGCCATTACCCTGGGCTGGCCCACCAAATTGTATGGCTTCACTAGTAGAGAATGGTACATTCTGAGTGGCCATTGGTCTCAAAGGAGTTTCATACCATGACTGAGGCACAGGTGTTGGCCTCTCATGGATTGACTTGTTCATTATTTTGCATAGGCTGTTTATCTCAAGCCAATTGTTGCTGAGGACTATTTACATTTTCTTCAGTTTGTCTTACAACAATTGGTTGATGAGAATTCATTCGATCCAAAAAGGATGTTGCCCATTTTTCATTATATACATTAGTTGTTGTCCCATAGCATCTACTAAACCTTCCCACGGGTTCAGTGGTTGGGTAGAAGGGACATTCGAAGGTCCAGTCTCATGACCCTGTCTAGCGTGTTGGACATGTGTTGTATATTCTGAAGTGCTGGTATGTTCAACCATTTGTGGAGGATCTGATGGGATAGGTGCATTCATCATATTGTCCTCTAGGTTAGGTATTTCTACCTCTCCTTCCATACCCTCTTCCAGGTGTTCATTTTCTCTTCTTGCTTTACATCTAGCCATTTTTAATGGTCCCACTGGGCGTGGCAAAAATATATGTTGGCTTTTTTGGCTTTCGAAGGTTAATTGTGTAAATTTTAAGCGAGCCAGCAAGGATAAATAAGTCCTTGCAAAATTTATAATTGCTAACTAATTATCAGATGATTGTGTTAAAGTTCTTTCAGTCTCAATGAAGAGGACTTTTACTGGTAGCTTGTTTTCGGAGAAATTTATAAGAAATAACAAATATAGAACAATTTAGAAATTGAATTTCATTGAGTGAATAAGAACTTACAATGAAATGACCCAGTCTTGAAAAGATTTACAGCAATGACTACTTGAGAACTACTCCTAGGAAATGAAGTGCAATACAGAAATTGAAATATTGAAAATGTAAAGAACTGAAAATATAAAACTGGAAAGAAAATATAAAGTAAATGATTGGTTTCTGAATCTGAGTCTGGTTCCTTTCCTGTTTAGCCTTTTCTACTATTTATACTCTTTAGTGATAACCGTTAAAGTGGCCTTCTAATCGTCGAAATACGCTTCCATGATCTCTGGTCATGGCTTCACTCAACGAGCTCCCACTACGCCTCTTTTACAGTTAAGCTTCCCTTTTGAATTTGAATTTGAATTATAGGTAACCGTTAGGTTACGTTATCTCGCGCCCCTTGATTATTTCGATGCCACGCAGATCTAATACTACCAATATGAACTACCACGTGTCTGTCTTTGATTGGAGACTTGCATTAATTTTTCAAATTGCCTTTTAGGTGCCACGTGTTACTCTGCGATTGGTTTTTACAAATTATACAGCCAACAATATGATAAGTATCGTTTATTATTTATGGACTTTGACAATATGATAATTAAATATTTAATTTGAGTATTTTCTATTGTTGGTTTATTTAATTGGACTATTAGCCTTACATGCTCACTTAGATAAGTGTACAGCGTTGTCATGGGGCTTGGGGCGTGACAATTGTAATTCTTTTTGCTCCATTTTTAGAAAATTTATTACAACTCACCTCTCCTTATTCTCTGGATATATTGAACAAAAATATGAAAATACTATAATAAGGTGGGATTTAAAAAAGTATTTTCAACTTGTGTAAATAATTCTGTTGGCTACATATTTTGTAAAAGTCAATCACAATTCGACACGTGGCAGAGCAAGGGTAATATAGGAAGACTATTCAAGTCTTCGATCCTGATCGTACACATGACAGTTAGTATTGGTTCTCACGTGATCTGAGTAGCATTGGATCAATAAAGAGGTGCAAGGTGACGTGGCTTTAACGGTTACTCATTCAAATTCAAATATAGGAGGGAAGCCTAACTGCAAGTGATGGCGTAGTGGAACTACTTATAAGGCAGCATGATCAGCGATCATGATGGAGCAGTTCGACGGTTTGAAGTGCAGTTCTATGGTCATCCTTGAAAAGTATAAATAGCGGGGAAGACCCCAGAAAAAGCTCCAGACTCAGATCATACAAACCAGTCTTACTTCATATATTTTCTTTTCCAGTTTTACATTTCCAGTCTTTACATTTCCTGTTCTTTAAATTCCCGCTCTTTACATTTCTGTACTTTAAATTCCTGCACTGCACTTCACTCATGGGAGTAGTTTCAAGTAGATCGTTGTTGTAAACCTCTACGAGGCTGAGTTTGACTCATTGTAAGTTTTCATTCTAATAAAATACTTCAATTGCTCTTCATTTAACTGTTATTTTGCTTAATTTCTTCTAAATCAAGCCACCAGTAAAAGTCATCTTTATTGAGGCTGAAAGAACTAAAACACAATCGTCTGATAATTGGTTGGCAATTAACATTTCTGTAAGGACTGATTGATTCTTACTGGCACGCTCGCATTTATAAAAACACCCTTCAAAAGCCAAAAAGCCAACAAATTCAAAATCACTTTTTTTTTTCTTATTTCAATTAATTCAAAATAATATAAACGTATTCTCATTCCTCTCTCAAACATTTTGTTACCCAAATTGAGCCTGCGATAGGTGTTGATGCAATAATCTGAACAGCTACATTGATTTTGGTTTGAACGATTAGGTAGCTTCATGTCTTATGACATGTGCTTTAAATTAAGAATCCTATGACTTTCACCGCAACCTTAATTGAATTCTCTATCATAAATTGGATTATTCAATATATAGAACTTATAATATAGATGGTCATGTGTCTGTTGATTCATTCAATCGGCTCAGTTTATAGTTATTTTTTTTTTAGGATTTACGATGGGTGTTTTGTCCCAAGTGTTGGGATGGACCAATATTTTGACCCAACTCGTCAAATTTATTTTTATTTTTATTTTTATATAATATAATGAAAAATATATAAATATTTTAGTAACATGACCTCAGTTAGTCAAACACCCTAATAATGCAATTAGGCTAAGCCCACCCTTCTTGCAATTGAAAGAGGCGTTCGGAAGATCCAGCTATTTTATGTACTGTTTCAAAGTATTAGTCTTCTATTTTATTTTTTATTATCTTAAAATATTAATTTATTTACAAAAATTAAGTACAAAAATAATATAAATTTTTTATTTTGTCCTTTTTTTAAATTTATTAACAATATAAAAAGTATAATTATATATTAATATTCCTTAAAAAATATACTATCAAAGAATAATTTTAGAAAATTAATTTTTTTAAAATACAATAATTATACTACTAAAAAAAATTAAATTCTCAAAAAAAGACCATAATTAGTGGTCTAAAAAAAAATTAAAGTACAAAAATCTTTTATAAAGTCAATGGGCTGCTCAACCTATAAGTCACATGGCCTCTGTTGCGGCGTGTGTCTGTCCTTCATTGGTGTCCTGGTGGTGAGTCCCTCATTTGGTGGGGGTTAATTCCTAACTGGCAATCGGTTACCCCGGGGTTAGGGCCCAACGGGGCCATGATGACACTACAGAGCCGTTTTTTTTGTGTTCAAAAAAAAAAAAAAAAAAAAAAAAAAACCTATAAGTCACATGGTGATCCAAATTTGACCTTCGCCATAATTTCATCTACTAGTGTGATGTCATGCGACCTTTTAAATCACATGTTGATTAATTTTTGACCTCCCTCATAACCTTATCCATTCTTGTCGTGCTATATGACATTTTAGCCTACACACTTAAATGTGGGCAAATCATAAATTTAAACACGGAAAAGCAAATTTAATTAATTATTCAAAAAAATCTTATAAAAACTCAATTTTTTAACGAGTTCCAAAGAAATAAAATTATAAGTTAATTATCTAAAAGTTTATTTATAAATGTTATGGTAGCTTAGATCATATTTAAAAAAATTTAAACTAATAAGTCCTATTTAATAAAATTGAGAATATTATTAGTTTTTTTTTTCAATTTTTAAAATTAAGAATATTATCAATTTTGCGTAGTAATATTCAAGATAATTGTTTCATTAACTAATGAAAAAAGTAAAGCCTAATGAAAAAAAAATAGAGAACATTATCCTATAAAACTGAGAATATTATAATTTTTTTTATTTTTAAAACTGAGAATATTATAAGTTTTTTTATTTTAAAATTTTCATTTTTTTTTTCATTTTTTCCCGAATTTTGCACATCAACGTTCCATCATCATACTTCTTTATAAATACAAAATTTTCAATTTTGTAAAAAAAAAATTATTTAGTTTTTTTTAATTTTTTCAAAAAAAAAAATTTCAGTGTGTTTAGTTTCAGTTTTTGAATTCGGTTTTTTAAAAATTGAGTTTTTTTTATTTTTTGTGATTTTAGTGAATATTTTTTAAATTTTAAGCAATTTTTTTACTTTTTTTGATGCACCTTACTTAGATTTATCTAAATAGTAAAATCCTTGTGAAAAAATATTTTAAAAAATTAATAAATACACAAAAATATAAAAAAATGTACTGAATTTTTATATTTCTTGATATTTACTGTATTTTTTAAAGATTTTTTTTATAAATATTATATTTTTTAAGTGTATTTATATGTTAGGTATGTCTAAAAATTAAAATAATTGCTTAAAATATTAAAAAAATCATTGAAAACACTAAAATATGGAAAATAAAAATATAGAATTTTCTGAAAATTGTTTTCTAAAAACCAGAACCAAACAAGTTGATTAGTTTTTTTTTTTTTTTTTGCACATAATTTTATTTTATTTTATTTTTTAGTTTTTTCAATTTGAAAGTTGATGTTTTAAAATTTTGAAAATCAAAATAAATATCAAATCATCATATTTTTTTTTTTTTTTATAGATAATCATAAATGATGAACAATCATTATTTGAAGAGCAAATTCCGATTATTAAAGATTTAATGAGACTTGAAAGTTTTAAAAAACTTAGTTAGGACTTAATGGAATATAAATTCATAAATTAAGACTTGTGTATAAATGTCTCTAAAATAAAATAAAGAATTAAGCTTCTTTTATATTGAGATCTCAATATAAGAGAATTTGAGGGGGCCGTAGAGTTTGTTATGAGTCTTGTTTTGATGATCTGAACCGTTCATTTTGTTGGGCACTCAATATATATTATCCATGAAAATATTTAGGTTAATCCAATAATTGTAACGTATTCATTTGTCTCTAAAAAAATAGATAGTCTATTTTAAAAATACAATTGTTGTTCATTTTTTTAGGCAAATACAATAAGATGAAAAAGTTACAATTATTGGATTGGGTTAATTTTTTTAGGGATAATATACGTTGAGAGTCTAATAAAATAAACTGTTTGGATTATCGAGACAGGACAAGCGTGGTGGGCCCTATAGACTCCTCAAGTTTTCTCATGTTAAGATCTTAATATGAGAGAAGTTTAATCCTAAAATAAAATATTAGGATTAATTTATGGGCAATTTTGTTTACACACCATAAATTATCTCAATACACACTATAAAAATTTTAAATTTATATTACAATAAAATCCTCAAATAAAATGATTATTAAGGACAATAATGGTGTGTATTCTATCAATCCAAAAAATTCATACATCAAACACAAAACACTTTTTGCACATCATCACATATAGACATATAAACGGTGTATTTTTTTTTATCATTATCCAACATTCATCATCTTCTCCATTATAATCTAGCACACTATACTCTCAATATCATTCATTATCAAATAATTTACATCATTCTTTGTTGGAATAATCTTCTGTGTAAAATAAATAATTTAAAATCAAATCAAATAAATAAAAATAAATTACTTACATAATTTATTTACCGAAATGAATAAGTACAAAATTAGATCAAGTCGAATGTGTCACACTCTGTCCTTAAGACAGATTTACCCCGCTTCGGTGCTTATGGATGAATGGCGTCTATCTCCCAAGATACAATGATCTTTACACAAATTGTAATAGCACTTCAAAAAATTTGTACGTCAAACAAAACATGTGTTCTATACTTTTAGAATTTTCTCTTAAAAACTAGTATGAAGAATAATGCATATAGAGAGCAAAAACGGGAAGAGAAGAATCTTTCTAGATAGTTTTTTAGGATGATTCAATTGCTGGAATAGGCCTTGTATTTATAGACCCGAACAGATCTGAATTTCAAACCGAACAGATACAATTTGAAATGAACAAGTGCAGTTCAAATTTTGAACAAATAACTGCAGCAGTTTCATATCTGTTCACAATTGCTTGGCAATTTGAATCTGTCCTGGAAAAACCGAATTTGTTTGGTCTTTTTGAACCTACTAGACTACTGGAACTTGGACCGAAGAAGGAACTGTTTTGGACAAAAAATTGAATTCAAATTTGACACAAAATTTGAATTAATTTCATTCAAAAAAATTATTTTTCCCGCAAGTATTTTTGGAAAAATGTAAAATAAATTTTGTCCAAAAAATTAAAGTTAGAACCGACCCGACCTACAACCTACACGGCTCGGCTGGTCGGACGGCAACGACGGTGCGCACGTTTGTATGGTGGTTTAGTCTAAGGCCTATTTTGTCCATAACTCCTCTCTTCTACAAACTTGGGGTGCCCCTTGGGGCCCAACCTAAGTGTTGCCACCTAGAGCTTATATACATACACAAGCTTTCTTAAAGTTTCAATGTGAGAGAAGCCTTACAAGGAAACCCACATTTTATTCTTTAATTGTCCATTCCACAAACCCGAAAATGACGTCAACTTCTCATTCACTCATAAATGGTTTTGACGAACCGCTTACATTGTGTAACTACCCACACGGCAAGGAACACGCCATCTCTTTGGACTCACCTCAAAAGACGTGTGAAACCCACTCAAATTTGGGCTCAAAGTTGGCCCAAAATAAACCTATAAACACCATTATTTCCAACAATCCCCCACATGAATGAAATTTGACATAGAGAAAATGTAACAACATGATCTAATTATAGAGAGTACAAAAATTGAAAATATTCTATAAAGGATAGGTAGCTTTTGGCTTTGAACCTTCCCTTGTGAGACATTATCGGATTTACTAGCTAACCAGTGAACATGATGTCTTGAACTGTTAATCGTTTGTGTAAACCAAGATAATAGAACTCACACAGTGTATTACCAGACACAGTTTAGTTCTCACTATTGTGTTCATTTTGGCCCTAAACAACCTAGTCTTTCATGAGTGCTCTAAAGAATTATAGCCCTTCACAAATCTCATAGAACCGGCCCAATTCATACTCATATAGGTGATTCTTATGAAGAGTATCCTTCCATGCTCCACTAAGTATTCCTAGATATAAGAATCATTAAAAGTATTACTTAACCGAAAACGCTGCAGACATCACTATTTCATCATAGAAATAGGTAGGAGTTTGACTCCCCAGTGATCCTTATAAGTCATACACAACTCGGTTGTCCCTTTAAGCCTAGATCTTGGGATCTCCAGTCAACTAGGTTGGGTTTCCGTTTTGGTAACTCTTATTTGATAGGCTTAAGTGACATTCCCCTCAATGAATTTTCAACTAACTCTCTTGCTAACCCTTTGGTTAGTGGATCCGCTATGTTGTCTTTAGACTTCACTTATTCAATGGAAATAATTCCATTAGACAATAGTTGTATCACGGTGTTATGTCGACGACAAATGTGTCGTGACTTACCGTTATACATATGACTCTATGCTCTACCTATTACTGATTGACTATCACAATGTATGCATATAGCAGGCACCGGTTTTGGCTACATTGGAATTTCTTCAAGGAAGTAGCAAAGCCATTCTGCTTCTTCCCCAGCTTTATCTAAAGGTATAAATTCTGATTCCATAGTAAACCTAGCAATGCAAGTCTGTTTGGAAGATTTCCAAGATATAGCCGCATCACCAAGAGTAAAAACATACCCACTGATGGATTTAGAGTCTCTAGTATCCAATATTCAGTTTGCATCACAGTAACCTTCAAGTACTGCTGGATATCTAGTATAATTTAGCCTAATGTTACGAGTAAATCGGAGATATCTTAGAACCCTTATAATAACTTTCCAGTGTTCTACTCCTGGATTACTCATATATCTACTTAATTTACTTACTGCATAAGTTATATTTCGGGCGAGTGCAGTTCATCAAATACATTAAGCTTCCAATAATTTGGACAAACTCTAATTGAGAAATACTTTCCTGTATATTCTTAGAAAGGAGCAAATTAACATCCACAGGTGTTCTAGCAAGATAATCATCATCTTTGCTGAATTTGTCAAGTATTTTCTCAATGTAATATGATTATAACAAAGTATATCCTTCTGATGTTTTGGTAATTTCCATACCAAGTATTACATCAGCAATCCCCATGTCCTTCATGTCAAAATGTTTATTCAACATTTTCTTAATAGTTTTAATCATGTCATTATTACTACTTATGATGAGCATATCATCTACATAAAGACATACTATAACATAACCATTGCTTGTGTTTTTAATATAAACACATTTGTCACATTTATTAATTTTGAATCCATTTGATATCATTGCTTTGTCAAATTTCTCATGCCATTGCTTTGGCGTTTGTTTTAAACCATATAATGATTTTAACCAATTTACACACTTTCTTTTCTTTCCCTAGAATAGAAAATCTTTCTGGTTGTTCCATGTAAATTTCTTCATCTAACTCACCATTTAAAAAAGCAGTTTTCACATCCATTTGATGAATTTCTAGATTGTACAAAGATGCACTAGCAATTAGCATTCTAATGGATTTTATTCTAGTAACTGGTGAGTATGTGTCAAAGTAGTCAAGACCTTCTTTTTATGAATATCCTTTGACCACAAGTCTTGCCTTATATTTGTCAATTGATCCATCCGTTTTCATTTTACTTTTGAAAATTCACTTGTACCCAAGAGGTTTACAACCTGGTGGCAAATCCACCAATTCCCAAGTGTGATTTTGCAAGATGGATTTGACTTCACTATTTACAGTTTCTTTCCATAAAGGAGCTTTAGGATTAGACATAGCTTCTTTAAAAGTTAAAGGCTCATTTTCTAACAAAACTGTTAGAAAATCTGGACCAAAAGATTTTGAGGTTCTAGCACATTTACTACGCCTAGGTTCATTTTCTTCATTTTGATCTATCTCTTACTCTTGTTCTTTATCATGACTAGTAATAGCATCATAAGATCTTTTATTAGTACTAGCCACTTATTCAATTTTATTCGGAAACACATGTTCAAAGAAAGATGCATTCCGAGATTCAATAATGGTATTTACATGCATTTCGGAATATTCTGACTTATGAATCAAAAATCGATATGCACTACTATTCATGGCATAACCAATGAAAATGCAATCAACAGTTTTAGGACCTATCTTAGTCTTTTTAGGACTAGGAATAGCCACTTTAGCCAAACACCCCCACACTTTTAAGTATTTGTAGGATGGTACTCTTGCATGCCGCACAATTCATAAGGTGTTTGATTCACTTTTTTTCGGGGTACTTTATTTAGAATATAATTAGTAGAAAGTGTTGTTTTCCCTCACAAGTTCTGAGGTAATCCAGAACTTATTAACATGGCATTCATCATTTATTTTAAAATCATTTTTTTCCTTTCAGCAATTCTATTTTGCTGAGGTGAGTAAGGAGCGGTAGTTTGATGAATTATTTCATGTTCTTTACAAAACTCACCAAAAGGTGATTCATATTCGTCACCTCTATCACTTCTAAGTTTTTTAATTTTCTTACCAAGTTGATTTTCAACTTCATTCTTATATTGAATGAAAGTTTCCAAAGTTTCATCCTTGGTTCGAATTAAATAAACATAACTATATCTACTATAGTCATCTATGAAAGTGATAAAATATTTTTTCCCACCTTTAGTTTGAATTGATTTAAAATCACAAATGTCACTATAAATTAATTCAAGTGGCTCCATACTTCGTTCAATTGAATGAAAAGGAGTTTTAGTTAATTTTGCCTCAACACAAATTTCACATTTATGATTTAAATCAATGTCAAATTTAGGTAAACATTCCATATTAATTAATTTACGTAAAGATCCATAATTAACATGTCATAGTCTACTATGCCAAAAATTTGAAGACTCAAGCAAGTAAGAAGAAGATGTGTTTTTATTAATAACAGATGGTACAACAATCATTACATTCATTTGAAAAGGCCATCAGACATGTAACTTTTTCCTACATACATCCCATTCTTAGTAAGTACAAACTTATCACTCTCAAACACTAGCCTAAACCCATTTTTACTCAACAAAGATCCGGAAATTAGATTTTTTTGAATGTCCGGTACATGCAGCACATTGTTGAGAGTGAGTTCCTTTCCAGATATCCTCTTTAGAATAATCTTTCCTAGTCCTTCAACTTTAGAAGTCGAGGAGTTGCCCATAAAAAGTTATTCACCATTGTCCACTACAAAATAAGATGTGAACATCTTTTTGTCGGCATAAATATGGCGAGTAGCACCAGTGTCCACCCACCATTCTTTAGGATTTCTGACAAGGTTTGCCTCGGAAACAATTGCAAAAAGATTTATGCCATTGACACCATTGGAAATTTTGTCCACTTCGGTCATATTAGCTTGAGCAGGCTTCTTGCTTGATATTCCTTTACCTTTGCGTTTGCTATGGCAATCTTTGCCCCGATGTCCTCTTTGTCACAGATGTAATACTTGCCATTGAACTTGTACTTCTTAGTTTCCCCTCATTTGGAGCCTTGTGCGGAACTTTCTCCAGAATACTTCCGTTTCTTTTCTTTTGGAGCATATTCCACCACATTTTGACTCCATTGGATGCTTACCAGCCTGTTTCTCTGAATTGCGGTTGTTCTCCTCAATCCTCAAACGCACAATCAATTCTTCCAAATTCATTTCTTTGCGCTTGTGTTTGAGGTAGTTCTTAAATTCTTTCCAGCCTTGTGGTAATTTTTCAATTAAGGCAGCAACTTGGAAGGATTCACTAAGTGACATGCCTTCTGTATGAATGTCATGTAGAATGAGTTGGAGATCTTGAACTTGGCTGATCACAGTTTTAGAATCAACCATCACAAAATCTAAGAATTTGCCAACCACAAATTTCTTTGAGCCAGCATCTTCTGTTTTGTACTTTTTCTCCAAAGACTCCCAAAGTTCCCTTACCATCTTGATAGGGTTGTAGATGTTGTACAATGTGTTATCAAGTCCATTTAAGATGTAATTCCGGCAAAGGAAATTAGCATGTTTCTAGGTATCGACAACAGTAACCACTTGTCGGTCAACTTCATCCTCTTTCAGAGTAAGAGCATCCTCACAGAGAAAATGTGCCAGGTTGAGAGTAGTAAGATAGAACAACATTTTCTGCTGCCATCTCTTAAAATCAATTCCTAAGAACTTCTCTGGCTTTTCACCGTGATTGACTGGCACAATCACAATAGAAGGAGGGGTTGGTGCAACTGCAGCCACCATACTAGCACTTGTTTGAGCATTAGTTTCAGTAGCCATGAATTCTAAATTATAAAACAAAATTATAATTACAATTTTATACTACACAGAAAATTTAAACCAAAACCACTGTAGGGGGGTTCGAAGTTAGAGAGGTGATTAGAGAGGCAAAACTATGTTGATGGTCCAATAGTGGTGGAAGTGGCTGAAGAATAAGTAACAGCAACTATCTGGGAGTTGGAGAGTGTGTAGCTGGGTGAGGGTGAAGCAAATGGCTTAAGAAGAAGACAATGGCAATGCCAAAATGGGCAGCATCTCTCCCAAATCCCCAAAATTCCTCTTGTTCAACCGTGAGAAATGGGTCATATTTATAGGTTTTTCTTTGGTGCCAAGAGGACACCAAGTGGCCAAATAGAGAAAGAAGACATGTGTCCCAAAGGATCACATGGAATATTCTACCTTGAGCCACCAGGCTGAAGGTGCCACGTGTCCCTCTGCATGTACTGTGTACTATCTGTTTGCCTCCGCAACTACCTTTTTGAGCCTCAACAAATGTAGTTGCGACGGGAGTGTTTGCCTTTGCACTTTCCTTCTCAGCTTGAACCTCAGCAAGTGCACTTGTAACGGTGAACCTTGTCGCTGCACTTGCCTTCTCAGTTCTGGTTGGCCAGTACATGCATTCTTAGGACTCCATTAGCCTACTATGGACTATGTTCGTGCTCACCTCAGCGAAGCCTGCACCCTTAGCCACCTAACCACAAACTCCCCAACTTCCCAAGGCGAAGGCCACAGCCAAGCCTGCTATCAGCCATGCTGTGCTTTAGTACCAAGCCTAAGGGGGCTTCCTTAGTCCTGTATGTGCGACTAAGGCAGGTCCATGACCTGGGTAATGGAAAGGGAGTCCCTTATACTCGGGCTACCCTGCTTCCATCTTCGCGGGGTTTTCGTGGTAAACTGGTATTTTTAGGCTTGCTATTAGCTCCAACCAGTAAGTCTTGGGGTCTGCTATCAGCCCTAGGCTAGTAATGCCTTGGGACCTGCTATCAGTGCCAAGCATTAGCCTCTACTTGCAGAGGGAAGCCTCTCTCAAAGGCTACTATCACCTTGGTAGGATATTCCCTCTACAACTTAGTTGCTGCGGTAACCATTTCTCGTGGTGAGTCTAAACAACAAAATCGAGAATATTAGAGATAGCGGCGCCGACATAATACCTCCGCAACTTGGGCGCTACAAGTACTGCTTTTGCAACTTAGTTGCTTCGATTTTCTCCTTTCCTCGGCAATTTCAGATGGTTGTGGTACCGACATTACTTGGAATGGCGGTGGCACCGACATTACTTGAAATGGCAGCGCTGAGACAAAGTGCCTTCGCAACTTGACCTCTACAACTTGGCCGTCGCAAGTGTTGCCTCTGCAACTTAGTTGCGTTGGCTTTCTCTTTCCCTCGGCAATTTCAGATGGCGACGGAACCGAAGATATTAGGAATGGTGGTACTGAGGCAAAGTGCCTCAGCAACTTCCCTACTGCACATGTTCCCTCTGCAACTTCACCGCTGCAGGTGTTGCCTCTGCAACTTGACTTGGGCATTTTTCTTCGTGGAGCCCATTTGAAGCCCTGGTGGGTCAGACCTGCTTCGGCCCACTGTTAGCCCACTTCCCTTGGGCTAACTATGCTCCTTTTTCATTCCTGGTTGCCTCTTTGGAGCGACCTCAGTGCTTAGGCCCATACTTAGTTTGGGGTTTAATTTCTGACCCTCTACATTTTTTCCCCTTACACACGTAGGGACACACTCGCTATTTCCCGCGTGTGCATGACGTCAACAAGCAACCCAAGGGTTGCGTCGGTTGGGTCAGAAGTTGTGTCGGCTTTGAAAAGGTGTCTTTTTGACTGCCAGGTCATAATGACCTAGGGAAGCATATTAGCGCCCTTTGCTGATTTTTCTTTATAAATAACGCCCTTAGGTCCACTGGTCCCCCGCTTCTTCCCAACATACCTTTCTGTCTCCTTTCCTTTGTGTTCTTCTTCTCTTTGTCTCTATTTTCCAAAGCCTTTCTTACCTTTCTTTATTCTTTCTCATGGCTGGCACGAGGTTTCTTCCCCGACAAGGCTACCCCACTCCCTACTGAGTGGAGGAGGGCACCATATTTCGGAGGACTGGCTGACCCCTTTTGGAAGGTAGTTGACTCCTTCTTTCCTGATGCCCTTCCATTGGAGGCGGCTCTGCTCCCTTTTGGGGAGGCTATTTCAGATGATGCTGACATGGTTAACCCAGCCTCTGTGCTGTGGTTCCGCGTGAACGTGGTGACTTTCCACATTCATATGTCTATTATCGCACTCACTCAGGCCCTCCAGTAGATTGGTCCCTCTAGGTCGATGACGTTATTGCTGATGGTGGCTTTAAGCAGCGCTTACGAGATGTCTGCCTTTTCAACGCCATTCTGATTTCAAGAGAGTTATCAGTATGCAAGGTATAGACCAACACTGATATGGTCGTCTCCCGCTAGAGCCGCGACACTCACACTTTTGCCTTGGTATGAGGGCAGATAACCCCAACCCTGGAAGATGTTACTGTCCTTCTACACCTCAGCACCCGTGGAGATCACCCCTTTGACCCAACGTCCCTAACCCCTGCAGAGCAAGTTGCCATCACTGCTCTCCAAAGAGCCTTCCGAGAGGCACGAAAGTTTGGTTCCTGGTATGATCTTAGAACCGGGGAACTGCTCCAGGAGAGGCCTAAAAGGGATAAAACCACCTACCTTTCTTGGTTGAAGCATTTCTTCAAAGACCTGTAACCAGTTGTAGGCGACATCACCGAGGAGAGCCGCAACTCTGTAGCTGGGCTGGGCTACCGCGACGACTCGTACTTGGCTACCTTTGTCAGCTATTTCATCTTCTTCTTTGTTCTACCTAGTAACCCTGCCGAAAGCATTAATCCCTTGGTGTTTCCTTTAGCAGTCAAGCTTTGCAACGGTAGTCAAATTCCTCTAGCTCCCCCTATTTCTAGGTAACTTATATTTTCGTCTTGACCTCATCCATTCGGACATGAAGCGATCCATGGGCCGCTACGAAGTGTGGAGCTTTGTACATACTCAGTTCCTGACTGCCTTTTTCTATGAGAGATTTCTTGCCATGGGCCCCATCCTTAAGGAACACGAGCCCTTCTTCACTGATGAAGTCCTTGATGTAGAGAGCCACCTTGTTCTAGATGCAGAGGGATGGCTTGTCATGAGGCAAGTGTGTCAATCTCTCCCTCGCATCTCTCGATGGTTTGGCCTTGGCACCAACAGACCCTTTTCAGACTACGTCGACCGCATGGAGGAGTGCGTGTTCCTCCCATTCACTCAACTTCTCCCAGGCATTTCTGTGGTTCCATTTTATTTTCCAGAGGCCTACCATGTTGATTTTTCTCTCGACAGTGTCCAGGCCAACTCCCTCCTCATTGCTGCTATGATACGCCTAGGATTTCTACCCGTGTGGAATGAAAAAGGCATGTCCAGCGTCGTCTATCGGCCGGACAGGGTCCTTAGACAATTCGGAATGGACCAAGGTATCCCACATATCCCTCCACCTCAAACCGATTTCCACCGAAGCTTTCAGCGGTTTGCCCGTGACTATACTGCTTTGCTTGTGGAGGGCTTAGGCTTCATGGAGCTTCCTTCACTTGGGAGAGAGGGCGCCTTTACTCCCAGCCACAGACTGTTTGTAGACACCCCATTTTTAACCGACTTTAAGACTCAGACGTCACCGATTGAGCGCTCGGTGATAGTGCATATTGTGCTAGTTCTGAGGTTTTAGAGTCTCGGCTGCGAGCCTTGCCTCCGGACTTCGGGGCTCTTTTGTGCTTTGTCTCGGTTTGTGAACCAAGTCCTGTTTTCTCTGTTTTCTCTTCCCGAAGAGAGGGAGAGGTCTCGTAGACCATCTCTCAGTGGCCATAGGCTACGTTTCATGGTCGTAGGCCATTCATCCCGTTTGGAGGCCAGTTTTCGATTTTCGGAGCCGTCGGCCGTGTGCCTCAGTTTGGGACTGCCTAACTACCTCCGTTTGCTCCGGTTTTTGGCACACACCTTGTTTCCTCTCCTTAGAGGGACACTGTGGCCCGGGAGGCCACCTTCGTGGTCATACGCCACCTCCAGTGCTTAACAGCCTGTTTTCGGGGCCCCGGGCCGCGCGTTTTGGCCCTCGAACCCTCGTTTTGCATCGGTTAGGGTTCATTTTTGGTATGGACCCTATTTTCATTGCTAGGAAGGTGGTAGGATGGTGGGAGACCAGCAATTCTTTCAAAAAATATTTTCTCTCTCCTCTAGCCAGTTTTTCTGACAGAAAGCTGGTTTTTCCCACTTTTGAGCCACAATTTCTGGTTTTTCATACCACCATTGTATTGTGCTCATCTGGGAGGCCACTAATATGGTAGGCCGACCAGCTTTTTCTTCTTGACCCTTTTGAACCTTGCTAGAAAGCTGGTTTTCCTCTCTCCTGGGTCACTTTTTCTGGTTTTTCACCCTACAGCTGTATTCTACTCATCTGGGAGGCCACCTTTCTGGTATGGCCGACCAGAAATTCACCTTGACCCTTTTGAACCCTGGTCGGCCAACCAGGGCATGTGGTAGGCCGACCACTTGAACTGGTCGGCCACCTTCCTTCTTTTTGGCCTTTTCAAATGCTTCACAGCTGTGCCAGTTGTAAAGCATTTGACCCACTGTCCGAGATTTTGAGCCTTTTGTTGCCTTTTTTTAATTGGTTTTGACCCTCTTGCTTAGCTTCTTAAGGAAGCTTGACTCTTTCGTCAAGCTTCTTGAGGAAGCTTAACCCTTTTGGTTTAGCTTCCTCAAGAAGCTTGACCCTTTTGATCAAGCTTCTTTGAGAAGCTTTGCACCCCTCTTGAGGCTTCTCCAAGAAGCCTTATCTCTCTCCCTCTATAAAACCAACCCTCCATCTCCATTTGCAAGGGTTAGAAAAAAACCAGCTGAGGCATATACATACAACTCTCCATATCTCTCACCATCCAAGCTCAAAACACCTTTGTTCTTGGTCATTTACACTACACCTCATAGCCTACCACCTCCACCATCCATTCCAGCACTTTGGGACTGATTTGCAGAGGTTGGAGGTTCACCAACTTGGTCCAGAAGTTGCTGCATTGCTATGCTACAAGGGTAAGTCTCAATTTCCCCTTTTTTTGCATTATTTTGCTCCATAGCTTAGCCCTATTTACAAGCATTTTTGGGTTTTGTTATCAACTTTAAAGTGTCTTATTTTGAGCTCCTTTTGAAGTTTGATTAAGGATACTTTTCTGTTTGAGGTCTCCTACATCCTTGTATGCTTCATCTCTCGTTTAGGGTTTATTTTGCATGATATCTTAGCCTCACTTGCAAGAATTTTCATGATTTTCCATGAACTAAAAAAAGTCTTATTTTGGGCCCCTCTTGAAGTTTGATTAAGGGCATTTTTCTGTTTGGGGTCATCGTCCTCTTGGCATGCTTCGTTTCTTCATGATTAGGGCTATGCATTAGAGCATTCGCATTGGCCTTGGTTTGGCCTATTAGCCACTGAAATCCAATGGATTTTCAGTGGCTTAGATGTGTTTTTGAGAACTAAAATCAAAGGGGGGTGACCCCCTCTCTCCTTGTCTTGTTTGTTGGCCCTTTTGGCCTTCCAAAGGGCCCCTTACTTGCATGTTGTGAAGTCACTTTTTAGGCCCAATTTGGTGAGTTTCAAGGTCTGCCTTAGCTCTGTCCGGAGCCTCTTTGACCATATTTTATGTCTATCATGCATGTGTGGAGCAATCCTCCTTAAAGCCTTTTGAGGGGACCTTTCATTACATACTTCCTTGGGCCATTTCAGGGCCTTTTTGGTGAGTTTTAGGGCTTTCATAATTGATTTCCAGAGTTAGTCTTGCCATGCTAAGTGTTCTTGTTGTATGTGTTGAGTAACCCCTTGTATGGCCCTCCAAAGGAGCTCATCATTTTTGCATGCATTGGATGCATTTCAGTGGTTATTTGGGGTTTATTTGACATGCCATGTTACTGTTTTAGGCTGGTTTGGTGACCTCTCTTATGCTTCATATACATGCCATGTAAACCATGCTTACTAGTCTAAGTTGCATGTTGTTTTAGCCCTTCATGTTAGCACTTTTTGGCCATGCTTTGAACTAATATTGTGCATATTTTGGGACTGCCTTGGCTCTTTTTTCATGCCTTATGATCAAATAATGCTTGCTTTGCATGCTTATGGTTCAATGCATTTGCCTAGTTTTAAGTTTCGGGGCCTATTTCATGCATTGAGTGCCATATTTCCATGATTCGGGACCATTACGCATCATATTTCAGTGCTGGAAATTGCATGTTTGTATGCCATCTTTCATCCCTTGCCATGCTTTGCTAGAGTGGCATTTGATGCCTTAGGTTCGGTCCTCGGTATTCGTGCATGTGTGCATGCATTTCGGTTATTTCATTTTCATCTCATGGCCACTGATGTGAGCGTGGCTGAGGTCCACTCATGTTGGTGTAAGTCTATCGTGCATTGTGTATGCCATTTCAGTCCATAGCATTGCGTATGCTAGGTTGCATTTTAGAGCATTGCGTATGCCATGATTACATCACGAGCATTGTGTATGCCATTGTAGTTCGTAGCATTACGTATGCTAGGTTGCATGTTAGTCGCATTATGTATGCCATGCATGTTGCATTGTGTTTGGAGTAGGGTTTAGTCTAAACACGGGAAACGAGGGACGTTTCGTACTCAAAGTGACGGAACGTGTCTCAATTTCCGGTCCCCGACACTCCGGATTATCCATGATGGAGTCTAGGCCTTGTTGTGTTTTCATGTGCATTCATTTCACATCGAGTTGTGCATTTTGACTCCTCGGCCATCATGCATCGAGATGCGTGATTGGTGGCATGAGGATCGAGGTCGTGCATACATATGTGGAAATACCTTGCCATGCCCCTTTCTTGCTCTCTGTTGCAGCAAATCAGAAATCAGTAGCCTTCTAGAGCTTTGCACAGCATTCCAGGATTAATTGCAAACAGAGGCGAATCGGGGCATCGCAATGGATTTCCACGCCAGGCAACTCAAGCATGCATCATTCATCATTCGGAACAGAGCTGAGGCGGTCCATGGATTTGCATGCTATTTATTTGCTTTCCTAGTTAATTTGTTAATTAATTAAGGTTTTGTATTTGTTCAGACTATAATTATTTATTCGGACTGTATTATTCTTTCGGACCTTCCGAGCGAGGGCACAATTGTAATAAGTGTGCGTGCGTGTGATGTATGTCTTCCAATGCCACGTCTTTCTCCCTTTTACTTACCTGCTTTGATGGTTAGTTCTAGGTCATGTTTCAATTAGCATACTTATGCTTGCATGTTTGCATCATTCATCTGTATTGCATGCACCGGGCTCGGCGCATCATACTAACTGCATCGTATTTCAATTCTAAGTTGAATACATGTATAGATTGTTGCATTTCATATGCCATTTTAAAATAGCTGAGCCTATCTTAGTTGCATTTTTGCATGTGTTGCATTAGGCATCTTAGCATAGTTAGGATCCATGCATGTTTTCTAATTAGCTTTTTTCTTTGACTTGAAGTACTCGGTAAGTGTTTATGCTTTAGCATACTTACATGCGTGTGAGTGACTGCCATGATAGCATGCTTACCATGAGGCTATGTGCTTATGTGATATACCTGCCTGAATGCCCGTGGGTGAAGGTTGAATTATCTGAATTGGAATAATACATTGACTGTGAGTTTTAAGCCCACTAGATAGTGGCAAAATCATGTTTTCTAAGCCCACCCAAGGGTGGCAAATCCACGTCTTAGCCTACTTGCGGGTAGCACCATCAAACCATTTTCAAAATAAACAAACATGAAATGTGTTGTTTCAATTCAGGCGATCCAGTCTATACTTGTATGCTATGCGCATCACGTAGTAAATCTAGTCTAATAACTGGAATAGGAGCACATAATGTTTTCAAAACTCGATATCATGGTTAGTAGAGGCCGATCTTTGATCGAGCGAGCGGGGGTGCTCACGAAGTGACCTTCCCCAATCGTACCCAAGTTCCTGAGCCGAGGCAACTTTGGTGATGACGGACACGTGGCCTTAGGCAACGAGTCAAGGTTTCCTAAATTTCCCAAAATAAAATATTTAGGTGGCGACTCTGTATCTGGCAAAGCAGTCCATGTTTGGCACTTCTTTCAAAAAATCTGTTTTCAAAAATGATTTGCCGAATTTGGACTCTTTGATGATTTATCGGTCTTGCATTGCACTCTGCGAGATTAGATACAGGACTGTGACTTTGAGTCCTGAGCTGTAGTGAGCCCAAATGAACAAAACAGGATTCCCCTCCCGGGACGTTCGGGGACGTCTACGCTGTTCTGGCATCGCAACTTTAATTCTTTCTTTAATTTTTGTGACAGTGCTCCCGTTCTTCCTACGATAGAGCTCATCCCACAGCCCGATTTGTCCCTTCGTCTACCCTCTAGCCGAGAGAAACAGACCAGCATATTCTGCCGCTTCAAGCTTCTATCTCGGCCTATCGTGGAAGAGCCTCACCCGTCTGGGGCAATGTCTGTTTGATCCTTGCAGATTGCTTCTCCCAAGTCAGTACAATAGTACGACTGAGGGCAGCCCAAGCAGCAGCGGCACCAGTTACCGAAGCACATGCCTCACCAAGTAGGAAAAGACTCCACAGGGTATCCATACTTAGAAAATATTTTGTATTACTTCCTTAGACTTCTTATATTTACTTTAATAACCGCATGATCTTTTTCTTCTTTTTAGGGTTCATCGATCACACTACCCTCTGGTCCAGGAGGTTCTTCTACTGCCATTGGCATTTTTTCAGACTCAGACAACGACGACAACCTTCCCATTGCTACTAGGGTCACAAGATTCAGGACCCGAAGGACAATTCTTCCAAATGTTGAAGAGGAACCAAGTGTGAAAGCTGAACCGATTACTGAGGCCAAGCCAGTTGCCGAGGCTAAGCCAGTTGCCGAGGCTGCATGCAATATACAAGTTCCCCTTGTTGTGGAAGTTGCAGCAGGTGATACTGCTAAGGGTTTAGAGCCTTCGCACCCTTCTGACTCTGTGCACTCCGGCCGTTCCTCTGTTGGCGGAGATGATTTCATACTTAAGACCCCTAGGGAAGATCACGGCATGAGAGAGCCGCTGGAAGTTGCACCACCTCCCCTCGGAGCTGCGTCTTGCGGTTCCTCCCAATCTACCGAGTCTTTGTTAATTCAGCAGACTCCACTTCCAGACGTCCAAGCGGCTGAGGGGAGTGCAGATGTAGCGATTGCTGCCATTGTTCCTGCTGTGGCCTCCCTAAATTTGGACCGACTTGCCGAGGTAGTTGTTACCTTAGCCGCCCACACTGTTACTGCTAACACTGGGACCTCTGACCCAGTTGCTTCGACCACCTCTAAACAGCTGGCAGACTTGTACCCCACTCATTTCCTAGAAGTGCCAGCTGACCTTGGTGTGTCCCAGGATTTTTATACTGAGATGGATACCACTGTTGTTCTAGATCTGAATATTGGAGATTATCAGATGGACGACCTCTTTTTGAAGGGACACGACAGTGTAGGCAGTTTTGGCCTTTCTCATAAGGCCAGTTCACCCGGTCGCCAGCCAGCATCTACTCACTCTAATGCTGCTGGGAAATCATCTTCAGGAAAAGTGCGCTGCCCTCAAACCTTTGGTTGCTCCATCAGTCTCCCTCCAGTGATTGAAGCTAGCGGTGGTGTGAGAGAATCCCCCCAGTCCTCAGAGAAAGTTTCCTTCCTAAGTTACTGGGTCTCTTCCAAAACTGCTTCCATTCTTGTTCGTATCCAGACATTGCATTCAGACACCTTTACTGCCTTTAATGTTCCTTGATCTATAGTACAAACGGCGCTCTTGGAGTCACTTGCTGGCTTTATTCGTGACCTTGCTACCAAGTAGATCCTGACTACTCCCAGTAAGTTTGTGGAGAGTGCCAAGGCCAATCTGAGCAATTTTGAGAGGAATGGTTTGAACCTATCATGGATGAGGGACAGGCTTCAAGCGGTTGATGGTTTCCTTGAGCACACCGACAATGTGGCGATGATTGCGTCCTTGGAGGAGACTATCAAGAAGTGTAAGGGTACCCTGGAGCAGCATCGGCAGAACCTGGCTCAGTTCAAAGAGAAGGACTTTGCATTGGTTGCCTAGTTGCCTCAAGATGTGACTTTGATGGACTCCCTTTTGAAGGGTTTGATTTGATTTGATATAACTCTGTGACTTTGTTATGGTTTCTTCCATTCCCTCTTCTTTATTTTGTTGTTTCACCACACTTGGTGCGCCTTTTCGTTTCTTATTCTCTGCCATAACTTCTTTTCAAACATTGTAATTATGTTCTGGAAGTTTGACTTTAATGGAAAGCATGGACGTTTGGTAGTACTTTTGGGTTTCATTTCATCGCTTTCTTTACATTGCTTTTACATAGCTTCAAAACATAAGCAAAACTCTTACAGTAAACAAAACTTTATCATGACTAAGCTTTTACAATTGTAAAATTTCATTATGGAAAACTTTCCTCAGACTAAGTGTATATGAGAGCAAAAGGTTTACTAAGTGTATGACACTTTCTTTACACTTTGCTTTGGAGGCATTAACAAAGAAAGTTACAACTCTTCTTCCTGAACAAAAGAAACTAAGGAAAATATTTTTTGACATACTTGGCGTTGACAGGGCCAGTTCTGAATCCATCATCTACTCTTGTCAACTTGTAGTACTCGTTGCTGCTTGCCTCAGCAACTTTGTAGAGGCCTTCCTATCTAGGTGAGAACTTGGGGATTGGTTACCCTGCATGATTGCGTGCACTGTTTTCCATACTAAGTCCCCTTCCTTGAACTTTCTGTGTTGAACAGATTGATTGTAGGTATGGGCTATAGATTGGTGATACTTTTCCATTGCCTGCGAGGCCCGATCTCTTCTTTCTTCAGCTGCCTCTACGTCATTCTTCCTGCTGTCTGGAACTAAGTGTGCTAACATAGCCATTCTTGCTAAGGGTACTACGAACTCAACTGGTAACACAGTTTCGGACCCATACACTAGGGAAAATAGGGTTGCCTAAGTTGGCTTTCTCTTTGACATTCTATATGCCCAAAGCACTATAGGGAGTTGTTTAGACCATGTGTCCCCTGCTCCATCCATCATTTTACTCAATATTCGAATGAGGGTTTTATTGGTCACCTCAGCTTGTTCGTTCCCTTGGAGATAGTATGGACTAGACTTGTCGTGCTTAATCTGGTAGGCATCCAACAGTTTTCCAACATGGCGATTTACAAAAGGAGTTCCATTATCAGAAAACATCACTTTGGGTATGCCAAACCTACAGATTATGTTCTCTCTGATGAAGTTGGCTACTCCTGCCCCATCTGCCTTCCTCATTGGTATAGCCTCTACCCACTTGGTGCTAACTTCAGTTGCTGCAAATATCCATCTGTAGCCTTTAGATTGCTGCGCTATAGGTCCTACCAAGTCAAATGCCCAAGTATGGAACGGATAAAGAGTCTTGATGTTGTGCAGTTCAACTGCCGGTGCATGTATCAAGTTCCCAAACTTCTGGCAGGATTGACATCTTCTCACAAAGTTTTTAGCATCTTCTTCCATTGTCGGCCAGTAGTGGCTGAGGTGAATGAGATGTCCATATAATCGCTGCATTCCTTGATGTTCTATCTTATGGGCTTCCTTCAGCACCTCATTTGCCTCATCTTTTGATAAACATGCCAAAGGTTCCCCTTCGAAGCTTCTTCGGTACAGCTTGCCTTGGTCAAGGAAGAAACGGAGGGCTCGCCTCTTAACTCTGATTGCATCGGCTTTGTTCTCAGGCAGTGTGCCATTTCCAAGGTAGTCGATATATATGGCTGCCTATCACGACCTAAACCCGGCCCTATGGGTTTAGCACCGTAACCGGCCAGTAATCCGAGATTACTGAAGGCCTGCTTAACAGTAATACAATAAAACAGAGTACAGGGCCTGGCAGAAGCCAATACAGTAAGTAAACCATGTCCAATGAGCTGTGACAGTCTGTATGCCAAAAAGATTTTTCATACATATTTACAGAACAGTACATATATATACATGTCATTCAGTGAAACAGGGACTTAATCCCCACTCAACAGTACAGTAAACATTCAGTCTATACAATCCATTCGGTTATTACAAAGCAGTGAGACAGTGCAAAAAGGGGAAATACTAAAACACCCCTAAGCCTTAGCATGATAGGCTCGGAACCTCGCAGTGAGGCACATTGGTTGGCTTGACAAAACTGGAGTTTACTCTGACGCTTCTAGCTTTGATCCGGTGCCTGTACACCTACATATATATATGAGCAGTGAGCTAAAGCCCAGTGAATAATATAATGCGTAAAGGAGTTAAGAATGAATGTCCTTACAGTAGTGAAAACAGTTCATTGATTCAATATGTCTGTCATTCAGTGATATGTGGTACATCCATTAGCATAGCAGTATAGTAAACGATAGGTCTTAAAAGATCGAACAATAATTGATGGCCATCAGTCAGTAAACAGTAGTGGTTCCAACATGGGAACCAAGTCGATTAGACAAATCCACCCGTTTATAGACCGTCGGTGGGGCCATCTGTTCACAGACTGTCGATGGCAGAGATTTCTCAAACAGTAGCAGTAACAGTAAACAATAGTTGCTAAGGATGCCACAGTACAGTTCAGAATATAGGACACACATTCATACAGTCAACAATATCAATTCAGTAAACAGTTCAGTTCAGTATTTCAGAAGATAATCATTTGAGCATATCTTTACACAATTGTTACTCACAGAGTTCTGGGCTACGGTATGCTAGAGCGTGTCTCCCTGGAATGCCAACCCTATACAGTTAACAAAGTGAACACACACTAAGTTTCACAGTTGGGAAAGATAAACATTAACTCCCTATAATACCTCGGTGTGTTCTACATCTATATCCTCATTAAGATATCTAAAACTAGGCCTAGGAATGCCTAGGATGGAATGAGGATGCAAAGATGTATTCAGAAAACGTTTGCAGAATTTTCAGTGGAACAGAGTCCCGCTCGAGCGCAGGTTTCCCCACTCGAGCGGACAAGCAGACAAAGGTACTCGCTCGAGCGCCACTTTCCCCGCTCGAGCGTGTCACTCAATACTCCGCTCAAGCGTACATTTCTCCGCTCGAGCGGACTGATGAACAATGCAAAGTACTGGATGCTCGATTTCTCCGCTCGAGCGCTACTTCTTTCGCTCGAGCGAACTGTAAAACAGTTCAAAGTACTGGGAGCTTGATTTCCCCGCTCGAGCGGCACTTCCCCTGCTCGAGCGGACATCCAAAATCTGGAAATTCCAGATTTGTGTTCCAAGTTCAAAACTCAAATTCGATGCTCCCAATTCGATCCTCTTGGGCCCATTTTCTGCAAAACTCTTTTAAACACATAGAATAACATGTTTCAAAGCTCAATTTAAGAAATCAAAGCCCAAGGGTGTTTAATTCAAACTCAATTTCAAACCAATTTCATGAACATGCTATAAACATGATATGCATGAGTTTAAAACAATTCCAAGCCTCAATGCTAGCTCAAATGAGCTCAATTCTTTGAAAAACAAGATGACAACATGGTCCTAAGCATTAACATGGACATGCATGCAAAAATCCATGAAGAACAACCTCCCAACTTGACAATATGCACATGCATGCACCAATTGAGCTATAATTCAACATGTTTGAACTTAAAACATGAATTAACTCTATAATGAAGCATGAACCATGCAAGACTTAGCTCAATGTCAACAATAAGAAGATGAATTCCTTACCTAGAGTTCCAATCACAAGGTGAGGAAGCTTAACTTGACATTCTACACCCCAATTCTTCAAGATTCAAGCTAAATCCCCAAAGTTGAGTCCAAATCTCTCACTCTCTCTCTAATTCTCTTCTTGGTCGGTTGGGTGTGAAAAGATAACTGATCAAAATGTTTTGGTCAAGTGTATGCAAGCCCCTAAGTGTGTGAGGTAATGGGCCACTAAGTGGCAATTCCGTAATTAAGCCAAGGTTTGCAATATATCAACATTTAATCTAATTTAATCATACCAAATCACATTTTGATCAAATACACCATAAATTATATAAATTCTAATGGTTCCAAATCATCAATCAATTTACGGTTCGGCCGCCGATAAGGCCTTCAATTAGCAGTTTAAACATAAATCATGAACAGATAAATGATCAATCAAACAGATAGAATATGCAATACAATAGTTATACTCAATCAATCAGTTTCAATTTCAGTCAGTCAGTTCAGTAATTTATTCAGTTCAATTATCAGTCATAATCAGTTCAGTTTAGCAGTAATCGGTAATTAATCGGTAAGCAGTATGAGGGTTGTTACAGTCTCCCCTCCTTAAAAAGAGTTTAGTCCTCTAAACTCGAGTTACCTTCATTCTGGAAGAAAACAGGGTTCAGTGGAAACAGTTCAGGACATCTCTTAGCCATGTCATCTTCCCTTTCCCAAGTGGCATACACGCCCCCATGGTTCTGCCAGTCAACTTTCACTAGTGGAATCTCCTTATTTCTCAGTTTCTTGATCCGTCTATTTACAATTTGTATAGGCCGCTCCTCATAAGTGTAGTCATCACTCAACACTATCTGAGTAGGCTCAATCACATGGAAAGGATCCCGGAGATAATCTCTCAACATAGAAATATGGAAGACGTTATGCATATGCTCCATTTCAGGAGGAAGCGCAACTTGATACGCCACCGGATTGATTTTCTCAATAATCTCATACGGTCCGACATATCTCGGCGCTAACTTGCCTTTGACTCCAAAACGAGTCTAGCCTTTCATCGGTGTCACTTTCACAAACACGTGATCACCCACTTCATACTCTCTATCTCGTCTTCTGACATCTGTATAACTTTTCTGTCTACTCTGTGCAGTTTTCAGTCTCTATTGTATCAGTTTCACTTTCTCGGTCGTTTCATACACAATCTCGGGCTCAAGCAAAGGCCCATCTCCAACTTCTGCCCAGCAAATTGGAGATCTACATTTCCTGCCATACAATGCCTCGAAAGGCGCCATACCAATACTCGACTGATAGGAGAATTCAGCCAATGGCAAATGACTTTCCCAATTTCCCTGAAAATCAAGGACACACATTGTTAGTAAATCCTCCAGAGTTTGGATGGTCCTTTCTGATTGGCCATCTGTCTGAGGATGATAGGCACTACTCAGTCTCAGTTCAGTCCCCAATGCAGTCTGTAGGCTCTTCCTAAACCTCGATGTAAACTTCGAATCCCTGTCAGAAACAATGGATACAGGCACTCCATGCAGTCTAACAATTTCATAAATATAAATTACAGTCAACTTGTCGGCATTATAAATTGTCTTGACAGGTAAGAAGTGAGCAGATTTGGTCAGTCTATCAACAATGACCCAAATTGAATCCATACCTTTTCTGGAGCGAGGCAATCCAACGATAAAATCCATCGTGATATGCTCCCATTTCCACTCCGGTATGGGTAGGGGTTGCAGTAAGCCTGCGGGTCGCTGATGTTCCGCTTTGACTTGTTGGCAATGAAGACATTTTGACACAAAGTCGGCAATTTCTTTCTTCATCCCCGGCCACCAGAAATTCAATTTCAAGTCTTGATACATTTTCGTATTCCCTGGGTGGATAGAAAATTTTGAGTTGTGGCCCTCTTGCAGAACTCTTCTTTTCAGTTCAATGTCATTCGGTACACACAGTCTCTCTTGGAATTTCAGTACATTATTTTCAAATTTGAATCCCGGTCTCGGTTTAGATTCTCTTTCTTCGATGATCTTCTTCAAGAAGTCATCCTGTTGCTGCTTCTCTTTAATCTCTTCAATCAAAGCCGGTTGAGCAAAAATAGCAGCTAAGGTTCCACCTTGTTCCCGTAGCACAATTTCAATTCCAGATCTTTCAAGGTCACAAAGCAATTCTTTCTGCCCGGTGAGCAAACAAGCTAAGTTCCCAATCGATTTCCGACTTAATGCATCGGCAACGGTGTTGGCTTTTCCCGGATGATACAGAATCTGTAGGTCATAGTCTTTAATCAGTTCTAGCCATCTCCTCTGTCTTATGTTCAATTCTTTCTGGGTGAAGAAATACTTCAGACTCTTGTGGTCGGTATATACTTCACATGTTGCCCCATACAGATAGTGACGCCAGATTTTCAGTGCAAAAACTACTGCAGCAAGTTCCAGGTCATGAGTTGGGTAGTTCTTTTCATGAGGCCTCAGTTGTCGGGAAGCATAGGCAATTACTCTCCCATTCTGCATTAAAACACATCCCAAACCCTTATGGGAAGCATCACTAAATACAGTATAACCATCCGTACCTGAAGGTAGAGTAAGGACAAGTGCAGTCACCAATCGGGTTTTCAACTCTTGGAACGCTGATTCCCTCTGGTCAGTCCAGTCAAATGATATCCCCTTCTGAGTCAGTTGAGTCAATGGTAAAGCAATTTTGGAGAAATCTTTGACAAATCGTCTGTAATATCCAGCCAATCCCAAAAAGCTTCGGACTTCCGTCACATTTGTCGGTCTAGGCCAGTTTACTACAGCTTCAATTTTCTGCGGATCAACAGAAATTCCATCTTTGCTAACAACATGCCCAAAAACATAACATGATCAAGCCAAAACTCACATTTAGACAGTTTACCATACAGTTTCTGTTCTCTTAGGGTCTGCAGGGCAAGTCTCAGATGATGTTCATGTTCTTCTACGCTTTTGGAATAAATTAATATGTCATCAATAAATACCACAATGAAGTCATCAAGGTACGGTTTGAAGATTCTATTCATGAGGTCCATAAATGCTGCAGGTGCATTGGTAACTCCAAGAGGCATAACTAAAAATTCGTAATGTCCATACTTTGTTCTAAAAGCAGTCTTATCAATGTCTTCTGGTTTAACCTTCAATTGATGGTATCCCGATCTGAGATCAATCTTGGAAAATACTTGGGCACCCTGTAACTGATCAAATAAGTCATCAATACGAGGTAATGGGTATTTATTTTTCACGGTTACCTTGTTTAGTTCACGGTAGTCAATACACAGTCTCAGTGAGCCATCTTTCTTTTTTACAAACAGAACAGGTGCGCCCCACGGTGAGGTACTAGGTCTGATGAACTTTTTATCTAACAGTTCTTGCAGTTGTACTTTCAGTTCTTTCAGTTCAGTTGGGGCCATTCGGTAAGGAGCTTTAGATATCGGTCGTGTTCCCGGAATTACATCAACGGTGAACTCAATCTCCCTGTCAAACAAATCCCCTGGCAGATCATCTGGAAATACATCTGGGAATTCTCTGACTATAGGAATACAGTTCACATCAGTTTTAACATTATCATCAGTAGATATAGTCAGTACAGAACACAGATATCCTTTACACCCTTTTTTAATCAATTTAACAGCTTTCACGGAAGATATCAAATACGGAGGAGGTACTACTCCACTCCCATTAAACACAAATTCGGGCAAACCTGGTGGACGGAAAACTACTTGTTTCGTTACACAGTCAATGGTGGCATGATATTTCGTTAACCAGTCCATCCCCAATATAACATCAAAATGGTCTATGTTCAATGGCAGTAAATCAATAAACAGATGCATATCCCCAACAATAATTTCACAAGCAGGATACATATATGCACATGTCATGGATCCCCCAACAGGTGATGATACAGCTAGCAGATAGTTCATGGGTTCTAAGGGTCTATTCAATTTTCGTGAAAAAGCATGCGACACATAAGAATGTGTAGACCCCGAATCAATCAGTACATATGCATTTTGAGCACAGATAGAGAGGATACCTGACACAACGGTCTCAGTATTTTGCACGTCTCCCAGTACTAGGGCAAACACTCGGCCCTGCCTCATAGGCTCTTTCCCGGTAGCTTTGGGGTTAGGCTTTGGTGCAACTGTTGATGCTGTTGCACTCGGTGTAGCTTTACCACTAGCTTGTGGAGCAGAGGGACAGTCTTTAACCATGTGGCTTATTTTGCCACACCTGTAGCAAGCTCCTGATATCTTATAACAAACCCCTTTGTGCTTCCTGCCACATTCAGAACAAGTTGGAATGAAACCACTCCCTTGGCTGGGCTAGTTGTTGACCCCGTGTTTTGCTTTTTGCTCGATGGGTTATGCTTGCCTTTCTTAAATTTGAAACCCTGTCTTTTCCCACGCCATTCAGACGCTGGTGATTCAGATTGTTTCACTACTTCGATGTTCGACTCAGCCATCAATGCCCGGTCGAGAACACCTACATAGGTCGGGAGTTTCAGAACATTAATTCTGTCCAGTATTGCAACATTCAGGCCGCCCTCAAATTTTCTGGCCTTCTTATAGTCGGTGTCCACCATGTGTGGTGCATATCTAGCAAGTTCGGTGAACTTTGTTTCATATTCTGCAACAGACATTGTGCCCTGTTCAGTTGTTCAAATTCTGTCACTTTCCTATCCCTGACACACTGGGGAAAATACTTCTCAAAGAAGGACTCCTTAAACTGAGCCCAAGTTACTACAGTGTTGGTGTCACGGATCAGCATCCACCACCTTCTAGCCTCTTCTTGCAAGGTGAAGGTAGCTAACAGGACTTTATTTGCTTCCGAGCACGGAAACACTTCAAATAGCTTTTCTGTTTCAAGTACCCAAGCTTCAGCTTTCAACGGTTCAAGGCCTCCCTGGAAGGATGGCGGTTTCATTTTGCTGAACTTCTGGGTAAGAGCAATTATGTCCCCATCATTTACATTCACATTCGGTTCCGGCTGTACCGGAGGAGGAGGTGGGGGCTGTTGGTTCTGTTGTTGGTCAAGTCTAGCAGTTATCAGTTCCATCATTCTTTCCATTCTGGCCATTCTAGCCTCAGTGGATGAGGATTCAGATTCATTTGCGTTATCCATTTCACTATAAGCAGTTATAACAGTTATAACAGTCATCAATATAAACAGTCATTCCTTTAAACAGGCTAACACATTAGCAGGTAATCAGTCATGTCATAATCATACACATTTCATGCTCATGAATGCCCTAATCACTTCTCTAGCACACCCTATGGCTCATTTGGACACGTGTGTGCGGTATAACTCGTGGTTAAGTATCGCTTTGATACCACTCTGTCACGACCCAAACCCGGCCCTATGGGTTTAGCACCGTAACCGGCCAGTAATCCGAGATTACCGAAGGCCTGCTTAACAGTAATACAGTAAAACAGAGTACAGGGCCTGGCGGAAGCCAATACAGTAAGTAAACCATGTCCAATGAGCTGTGACAGTCTGTATGCCAAAAAGATTTTTCATACATATTTACAGAACAATACATATATATACATGTCATTCAGTGAAACAGGGACTTAATCCCCACTCAACAGTACAGTAAACATTCAGTCTATACAATCCATTCGGTTATTACAAAGCAGTGAGACAGTGCAAAAAGGGGAAATACTAAAACACCCCTAAGCCTTAGCATGATAGGCTCGGAACCTCGCAGTGAGGCACATTGGTTGGCTTGACAAAACTGGAGTTTACTCCGATGCTTCTAGCTTTGATCCGGTGCCTGTACACCTACATATATATATGAGCAGTGAGCTAAAGCCCAGTGAACAACATAATGCGTAAAGGAGTTAAGAATGAATGTCCTTACAGTAGTAAAAACAGTTCATTGATTCAGTATGTCTGTCATTCAGTGATATGTGGTACATCCATTAGCATAGCAGTATAGTAAACGATAGGTCTTAAAAGACCGAACAATAATTGATGGCCATCAGTCAGTAAACAGTAGTGGTTCCAACATGGGAACCAAGTCGATTAGACAAATCCACCCGTTCATAGACCGTCGGTGGGGCCATCCGTTCACAGACCGTCGATGGCAGAGATTTCTCAAACAGTAGCAATAACAGTAAACAATAGTTGCTAAGGATGCCACAGTACAGTTCAGAATATAGGACACACATTCATACAGTCAACAATATCAATTCAGTAAACAGTTCAATTCAGTATTTCAGAAGATAATCATTTGAGCATATCTTTACACAATTGTTACTCACAGAGTTCTGGGCTACGGTATGCTAGAGCGTGTCTCCCTAGAATGCCAACCCTATACAGTTAACAGAGTGAACACACACTAAGTTTCACAGTTGGGAAAGATAAACATTAACTCCCTATAATACCTCGGTGTGTTCTACATCTATATCCTCATTAAGATGTCTAAAACTAGGCCTAGGAATGCCTAGGATGAAATGAGGATGCAAAGATGTATTCAGAAAACGTTTGCAGAATTTTCAGTGGAACAGAGTCCCGCTCGAGCGCAGGTTTCCCCGCTCGAGCGGACAAGCAGACAAAGGTACCCGCTCGAGCGCCACTTTCCCCGCTCAAGCGTGTCACTCAATACTCCGCTCGAGTGTACATTTCTCCGCTCGAGCGGACTGATGAACAGTGCAAAGTACTGGATGCTCGATTTCTCCGCTCGAGCGCTACTTCTTCCGCTTGAGCGAACTGTAAAACAGTTCAAAGTACTGGGAGCTTGATTTCCCCGCTCGAGCGGTACTTCCCTCGCTCGAGCGGACAACCAAAATCTGGAAATTCCAGATTTGTGTTCCAAGTTCAAAACTCAAATTCGATGCTCCCAATTCGATCCTCTTGGGCCCATTTTCTGCAAAACTCTTTTAAACACATAGAATAACATGTTTCAAAGCTCAATTTAAGAAATCAAAGCCCAAGGGTGTTTAATTCAAACTCAATTTCAAACCAATTTCATGAACATGCTATAAACATGATATGCATGAGTTTAAAACAATTCCAAGCCTCAATGCTAGCTCAAATGAGCTCAATTCTTTGAAAAACAAGATGACAACATGGTCCTAAGCATTAACATGGACATGCATGCAAAAATCCATGAAGAACAACCTCCCAACTTGACAATATGCACATGCATGCACCAATTGAGCTATAATTCAACATGTTTAAACTTAAAACATGAATTAACTCTATAATGAAGCATGAACCATGCAAGACTTAGCTCAATGTCAACAATAAGAAGATGAATTCCTTACCTAGAGTTCCAATCACAAGGTGAGGAAGCTTAACTTGACATTCTACACCCCAATTCTTCAAGATTCAAGCTAAATCCCCAAAGTTGAGTCCAAACCTCTCACTCTCTCTCTAATTCTCTTCTTGGTCGGTTGGGTGTGAAAAGATAACTGATCAAAATGTTTTGGTCAAGTGTATGCAAGCCCCTAAGTGTGTGAGGTAATGGGCCACTAAGTGGCAATTCCGTAATTAAGCCAAGGTTTGCAATATATCAACATTTAATCTAATTTAATCATACCAAATCACATTTTGATCAAATACACCATAAATTATATAAATTCTAATGGTTCCAAATCATCAATCAATTTACGGTTCGGCCGCCGATAAGGCCTTCAATTAGCAGTTTAAACATAAATCATGAACAGATAAATGATCAATCAAACAGATAGAATATGCAATACAATAGTTATACTCAATCAATCAGTTTCAATTTCAGTCAGTCAGTTCAGTAATTTATTCAGTTCAATTATCAGTCATAATCAGTTCAGTTTAGCAGTAATCGGTAATTAATCGGTAAGCAGTATGAGGGTTGTTACACTGCTTCCATTCTTCACTGCTCAAGAAATGGGCTTCCTCTTCCTTAGGATAGGACTGACACTTTGCACATTGCCTTTGCAACTCAGTACTTTCCTTTTCCATCTCTGGCCAGTAATACCCTTGCCTCTGTATTCGTCGGTATAGACTGATATCTCTATCTCCACAGGACTTAACACAGATCTGCTTAAGTTTGTAAGTTGCTTCTTGTCTACCGATGCATCTTGCTAGCAAGTTGTTGGGACCGCGAAAATATAACTCTCCTTTGAGGAGGAGGAATAATGCAAGTTCTGCTGGTCTGATTGTTCCTTGGCCTGCTTTCAACTGCTGGATTATATCTGCTTTCCACCCCTCAACATCTTGCTCTGTATGTTCTTCGACTAGCACTGCTGGTGTTTTTCTTTTCTCGATGACGATAGCTATACTATCATCTGGTATCTCCACCTTTGTCCCCGTATAGCCAAGGCATTGGGGAAACGGTTATGTGTTCGAGGGGTATGCTGGATTTGGACATCATCAAATTGAGTGAGCAACCTTTGAACTACAGTGCGGTATGGGGCTAATAGAGGCTCCTTCAAGGCGAAATCACCCATCATTTGCTTGATAACTAACTTGGAGTCGCCCCAAATTGTCAACTTGCGGAGGCCTTTCTTTTGGGTAGCTATTAGACACAGTATCAGTGCCTCGTATTTAGCCTCATTGTTTGAACACTCAAAGTCAAGCTTATATGATAGATAAAACTTCTTTCCTTCTTGACTAATTAGTGTTACGCCAGCTTCACCTTTCGTAGCTCCGAAAGCTCCATCAAACTTTACGTCCTAATAAGTCTCAATTGCAGCTGCTGAGAGATGGACCTTACCTGGTAGAGGCACCTCTGCAGGTTCATGTTCACCAGATGGGAATTGGGCCAGTAAGTCTGCAAGTGCTTGGCTCTTAATAGCCTTGGGAGTAACACAAGTGATATCATATTCTGCTAGAGCCATCTTGTCATTCTTCCAGTCAGAGCGGGCTTGCTCAGCAAGTAGCAGACTAGATCACTCTGGGTCACAACCTAGATCGAGTGTGCCAAAAAGTAGTGGCACAACTTCTGTGATGTGAAGATTGGCTAAACAATGCATATCAATTGGGGTATATCACGACTCAGCACCATTGACTTTACGACTAATGTAATAAACTGGCTTCTCAATGCCATCTATGTCTTGGACAAGTAGGACTCTAATAGAATGAGGAGTAGAGGTCAGGTACAGTAGCAGAGGCTTTTCGAGCTGTAGGGAAATCATTGTAAGTGGGAAGGTAAGTACTTTCTTCACCATATCAAATGCATGTTGGTGTTCTTGCAACCATTCAAATTTGTGATTCCCTTTCAGTAGTGTCCCAGAGGAAAATGTTGTCTCAGCAAAGGCTGGAATAAACCTCCTGAGGTATGACACTTTGCTAGGAATTTCTTCAAGGCTTTTTAAGAGTGTGGCGATGGCATCTCCATGATTGAATTGATCTTATCCTTATCTACTTCGATCCCCTGCTGGTGTACAAGAAAGCCAAGGAACTTGCCAGCGGTAACTCCAAAGACACACTTGAGAGGGTTCATCTTGAGGCAAAATTTGCGGCAACGCTGAAAAACTTTTTCTAAGTCGCAGAGGTGGCGGTTTGCCTTAGTAAACTTGACCACCAGATTATCTACATATACTTCAACTTCATGATGTAACATGTCATGGAACACTGCAGTCATACCCTGTTGGTAGGTTGCCCCCGCATTTTTCAAACCGAAGGGCATCACCGTATAAAAAAAATTTCCCAAAGGCATTCTGAAAGCCGTCTTTTCTGCATCTTCTGGTGTCATTTTGATCTGGTTATAGCCATTGAACCCATGCACAAAGGAGAACATCTGATGGCCTACGGTAGAATCAACAAGTGTGTCAACATGGGGTAATGGAAACTCATCTTTCAGGTAGGCCTTATTCAGGTCGTGAAAGTCTATGCAGACCCTGATCTGACCGTTTTTCTTCTGCACAGGCACAGTATTCGCTAGCCAAGTTGGGTACTGTATAGGCTCAATGAACTTGGCCCTCTACAACTTTTCTACCTCTGCCTTAATCTTTGCTTCAAGATCAAGGTGGTACTTCTGAGCATGTTGCTTGATTGGTTTAGGTTTGGGAAAAGTATCCAGACTATGAGTGACAAAGGATGCGTCAAGACCAGGCATCTCATCATATGTCCAAGCAAAGACATCACTGTATTGCTTTAGTAGTGTTATCAGTTCTGCTTTAGCTGTTGGAGTGTAACATCCCGAAATAATTCAACATGAACTACCCATAAATAATCAACATTTACCCAGCAACAACAAATAATCTGCCCATCTTTACATAATTACTAGTGAGTCTTTACAAAGATTTTACATGCGGGTATACATTCATCAATACAAACATATGAATCTATAGCATGTAAAGCATCCATTCTCAAAACAATACAATGCCCTTAAGGGCTTACATCTTCCAAGGCATAAGCCTGGTTACACAAAAAAAATGGTTTCTGCAACCCATACACATTAGCCCTTGGCTCAAAAAGAATTACACAAAATAAAATAACTATGTACTATTCTTAAAAACATCCACGCCCTCAGTTCGGCGGGATCACCACATCTTTACTTGCACCAAATCCCATAGGAGTGAGCACAAAGCCCAGTAGAGAATTCTTACAAAGTATATACAGTTATGCATACTCTTTAAAACAATGCAATTGTTAATGCCTTGCCATGTATCCTTATAAGAAGGTCCATTTCATGCACATTTAAAAGTTTCTATCTTTCCAACAATTATTTGCAATCTCAACATTTTTACCAAAATTTCCAATCATTAAATCAATAGGGGCAGTAAATACGACACTAGTAATCCCTAGGCTGGTGTCTACAAGTAGACTCTACGAGTACTACCAAACTGTTATTTTTACTGGTGTTAACCAGAAAGCTTGACACCTATCCGCGTGATTTTCTGGTCTTTCACTAAGGACACTCAAGCCAACTTATCAAACTCAACTACACCCCCGATTCGGACTTACCACGTATTTACCCCATTCACATTTCCATAATTCTTATTACAATATGATCTTTCTCAAAATAAATATCTTTCCAAAACATGCCAAGGTGCACAATAATAATAATAAATTGAAATATGATGCAATAATTACTATTCTCAAAATATCTCTACAACAATATCAATCAATCATTTCTTCCCTTCAAGTCATTTCACAAAATGCCCATGTGCAACAACAGTTTACAACAAATAATCCCTTCAAGGCAAACTATGTTCTCAACATGATTCCAAGATCTTACGAAGTTTCATAAACATGATACAAGGTCATTCATCACTCCCAACAACATACACTTTCAACATTTTTAACAACTTTGCAATAATATCATCTCACCCATCATCATAATACAAAATAGTAAAGAGTTTCACAAATATCCCCATGTGTTTTCAAAATCCCCCAATTTCTAGGGCTTTTATCAAAAATCTAACATTTATCCACTTCAAGGTGAAAACCAACCCAAATCACATCTTATGAGTCAAATGAAAAGAAAGCCCCTTAGGAAGAACAAAAGATTTGAGATTTTAAAAACCCAATTTGAAAACCCTCTTTCTCTTTCTTCATTTAGTGCCAAATTTAAAACTAACACCACTACTTCATAGCAACTTAAAATCAACATTTTGTAGCAAAACATATATATATAACTCTAGAATTCCCTACCTCAAAGTAGAAGTCCAAGGAGAAGGGCTAGACAAAGGTGAAGCTTCCAAAAATGGCAAATCTCACTTCTTCTTGGATGGAAATGAAGATCTTGAAGAGCTCAATCTTTTTGTCTAAGGAAGGGGGGTGAGAAGATCACTAGATCTAGGTCAAATATATATATATAGAGAGAGAGAGAGAGTATTTCTAGAGAGAGAAGCTCTTAACTTAGGGTTTGGATGAAAAAGAGATGAAAAAGTTATGTAAAAAGTCACTTTTACGATCTGATATACGCGAAGTCCGCTCGAGCGGAGAGTTTCACGATCGAGCGTCAAACACCACAACAACAATTCGCTTGAGTACAAAGAGCACCGCTCGAGCGTGGATTTCACCCATCCAGTATTTCACAGATTGTAGATAGCCGCTCAAGCGCTAGAAGGGCCGCTCGAGCTCAGACACGCTCAAGCATAAGAAACGCCGCTCGAGCGTGAAAAACACTCTTGCAGCACTTTTGCAGAGACACCCAATACTGAAAGGTTGCAAACTCCGCTCGAGCGCAATAAGGCCCGCTCGAGCGAAAGACTGAAATTCTGGGCAATAAGATTCTAGACTGAAAGGCAACCAACCTGTTCTAAACACGCTCAAGTCATTCCAAAACTCAAATTCAAGAGATGTAAGGAAGAGAGACATAACCGGCAGTATCAGACAACGAGATTCGGATCCAGAATACCATGACAATCGGGTAGAGACCCGAGGTCGCTAGATGGAGCCATTGTATCACTGATAAACACCAGCTTGTTCTGCTCAAGCAAGTTACTGAGGTTGACCTCTGCAAGTACCTCCTGCTGGGATTTGGGCCTATCTTGCATGCATTCAGGGGCGGTCTCAGGTGTCTCTACTAACCCTTCTTGGGACTTCTCATCGTCACATTTATTCGTCTCAAGGCCATCCTCCTAAGGTATGAAGTCTGGCCCCCAAGACCGTCATAGGTAATAAACTGTCTTGCCGCCCTCGCGCACCTTAACAATCTTGGGCGGAGGACTCGTGGATTCACTGCTCTTTTCCTACCCACTGCTTTCTAGAGCAGCCTCTGCATGTCGAATATCTTCCCACTTCGGCAATTTTACCCCTGCAATCTTACTAGTCCTTGGAGTTTCATCCGTTGATAACTCAATAAAGAAAACTGCATCCGAATAGTATGCCTCTTCCACTCCAAATGGCTTTTCAGACACATTTATGGTCACTGTGCACTTTCCTAACTTTACTTTCACGCATTGGTGATAACTTGACGGGATAGGCCCATATCGGTGCATCCAAGCCTTGGCAAGTATTATATGGTAATTTGTGTCCGCTTCGATGATATGGAACTTAGTGGCGGAGCGGATCTCGCCAACTGCTAAGTCCACGAGCATATGGCCCCCAATAACTTTTTTCTCACCACCAAAACCCGTTACAGTCATCGGTTGGCGAATTAATCTAGACTTGGGGATACCAGCCTTTGCAAAGGTGTCAGTAGTGATGATGTTTATGGATGCCCCACCATCGAGGAAAACACGTTTGAACTCTACATCATTGATGTAAGCTGTGACAAAAAGAAGGCGGTTATGAGGAAATGGGTAAACTCTATCTGCTTCTGAAAAAGTAATGGCCCCATAATCTTCCTGGATGCGCCGATGCACATACTCCCTAGCCTCAACAACTTCAGCATGGTGCACTTCAGAGATGTTGATGAGGGCCTTTGTTGTTTCTATCCTGGCGGCTTGGCTCAGCCCCAGCTGGTCAAAGAAGGTGCGAAACTTAACAGAGTTTTGCAAGGCTTGAGCATGAATATCCTTTGTGAGTTTTGCCTTTACAGGCACTGTCTCAGGGAGCTGGCCGCTGGCGATTTCTTCTAACTCATCATAGTAGGGCGCCATGTGCACTTGATCGCGCACAAGGCCAAGATACCCAATCATATGTACATTCTTCCCTTTCTCCTTATGATTAGGATAGGGGTCCGTCCTTACATCACGGTTACCGGCATCTTTGAACTTCAGCTCGTTTGCTTCAACTTTCTTCTTGATGATACTTTTCAACATCCAAAAGTCCCTAGTAGGGTGTCTAGTGGTTCTGTGATAGACACAACAATCTGGGCTTTCTTTGTCCTTCTTGATTGGAGTAACATCAATTGGAGGTAGAGTAAATTCACCATCAGCGACCCATTCTTTAACCAAGGCCTTAACATTCTCAAGGCTGCAAGTATATGGATTTATGTCCTCATAACTCTTCATCTTTCGAGAGAACGAGGCCTCTGCTTGTGAGTGGCTCCCTCCTGTAGAGATTACCGCAGTAACTCTGCTTCTGCGGGAGTAACGGTGGCTGTCACGAGATCTGTGTAAAGGACCAGTGGTACTGAGGTTTCTAGCTGCCTCAATCAAGGCTGAAAAGGTAGGCAGATTATGGTTCACCAAGAAAATTTTGTAGTCGCGTATGGTGCCCTCCACACATATGCTGACTAAGTGAGCCTCATCCACTGGCTCATGACAGTCAATAGCCTTGTCTTGGAACCGTTTAACATAGTCCAGTATATCTTCACCTTCTTTTTGGACATCTCACCCAAGTGTGAAGGTTGTAACTTTCTCTTGGACTTGGAAGAATTTCGTGTGGAACTTGGTCACCATCTCCTCTCAACTCTTGATCAAGTTGGGAGCCAAGTTCACATACCAACTGTAAGCCCTTTTAGTAAATGATTTGGAGAACTCCTAAAGGCACAGAGAGTGGTCACTTCCATGGACACTAAGAGTTTCAATGAACCTGACCACATGTTCTCTGGCATTGCCTTGTTTTCCATCAAACTTAATAAACTTGGGCATTGTATACCCAGTTGGGTATGGCATGGTTAATATCACCTGAGTGTATGGGGGCTTCACATCTGGGTCTGGGAAAGATGGCAGTTGCTTCTTCCTGCGCTCTTGCTCGAGCATAGCTTGTACATCGACTAGAGTAACAAAGTGAGTGGGCTGGAATGGTCCAATCTGCTCCTGGGTAGCTGAACCAGCGGTCGTACCGTTCGTCTGAGGTACCACCAAAGGCACTTGGATCGGAACCTGAACCTCAGGGAACAAGTTAGGCATCGGGTTTGGGACTGCTATAGGAGGAGGCACTTGCACCGAAGTTGGTCTAGAAGCCATGGCCATAATAGCCACAGTGAGAGTTTGCAAAGTTGCCAGGATCTCCCTCTGCGTATCCTGGAGTGACTAAACTGCCTCAATCACAACATTGTGGTCATGGTCCTCCGCACATGCTGTTCCGTCATTAGAAGAGCCTTGCTACTTGGGGGTTATCAAACTTCATCTTCTGCCATCTTTTCCAGCGAAGTTTGTAAGCCACTGCAGGTATGAACCATCAACAAAGCAGCCTCCCCAAAGGAGTCGCCAGAAATGTAACGGGGTTCGAAGTTAGAGAGGTGATTAGAGAGGTAAAACTATGTTGATGGTCCAATAGTGGTGGAAGTGGCTGAAGAATGAGTAGCAGCAACTATCTGGGAGTTGGAGAGTGTGTAGCTGGGTGAAGGTGAAACAAATGGCTCAAGAAGAAGACAATGGCAGTGCCAAAATGGGCAGCCTCTCCCCCAAATTCCCAAAATTCCTCTTGTTCAACCTTGGGAAATGAGTCATATTTATAGGCTTTTCCTTGGTGCCAAGAGGACACCAAGTGACCAAATAGAGAGAAGACATGTGTCCTAGAGGATCACATGGAATATTCTGCTTTGAGCCACCAGGCTGAAGGTGCCACGTGTCCCTCTGTATGTACTGTGTACTATCTGTTTGCCTCCATAACTACTTTTTTGAGCCTCAGTAAGTGTAGTTGCGACGGGAGTGTTTGCCTCTGCACTTGCCTTTTCAGTTTGAACCTCAGCAAGTGCACTTGCAGCGGTGAACCTTACCGTTGCACTTGCCTTCTCAGTTCTAGTTAGCCAGTACATGCATTCTCTAGACTCCATTAGCCTACTATCGACTATGTTCGTGCTCACCTCAGCAAAGCCTCCACCCTTAGCCACCTAACCACAAACTCCCCAACTTCCCAGGGTGAAGGCCACAGCCAAGCCTGTTATTAGCCATGTTATGCCTTAGTGCCAAGCCTAAGGGGGCTTCCTTAGTTCTTCCTGTGCGACTAAGGCAGGGCCATGACCTGGGTAATGGAAAGGGAGTCCCTTATACTCGGGCTACCCTACTCCCATCTTCGCGGGGTTGCCGCGGTAAATTAGTATTTTTGGTCCTGCTATCAGCTCCAACTAATAAGTCTTGGGGCTTGCTATCAACGCCAAGTTAATAAACTTTGGGGCCTGCTATCAACCCTAGGTTAGTAATGCCTTGGGGCCTGTTATTAGCACCAAGCATTAGCCTCTACTTGCAGAGGGAAGCCTCTCTCAAAGGCTGCTATCACCTTGGTAGGATATTCCCTCTGCAACTTAGTTACTATGGTAACCATTTCCTGCAGCGAATCCAAACGACAGAACCGAGAATATTAGAGATGACGGCACCGACATAATGCCTCCGCAATTTGGGCGTTGCAAGTACTGCCTCTGCAACTTCGTTGCTTCAGTTTTCTCCTTTCCTCAGCAATTCCAGATGGCTGTGGTACCGACATTACTTGGCGGCGCTGAGATGAAGTGCCTCCGCAACTTGGCCGTCGCAAGTGTTGCCTCTACAACTTAGTTGTGTCGGCTTTCTCTTTCCCTCGGCAACTTCAAATGGCAGCAGAACCGAAGATATTAGGAATGGCGACGCTGAGGCAAAGTGCCTCAGCAACTTTCTCGCTGCACATGTTCCCTCCGTAACTTCACCGCTGTAGGTGTTGCCTCTGCAACTTGACTTGGGCATTTTTCTTCGTGGAGTCCATTTGAAGCCCTGGTGGGTCGGACCTGCTTCGGCCCACTGTTGGCCCACTTCCCTTGGGATTTAGCCTATGCTCTTTTTTCATTCCTGGTTGTCTTTTTGGGGCGACCTCAGTGCTTACGCCCATACTTAGTTTAGGGTTTAATTTCTGACCCTCTACAACCACAGAATTAAATTCTATAAAAATAAAAGAAACAATAATTGTAACTTTTATTTCCAATTAATTTGAAAATAAAATCAAATTTTACTTAAACAAATTAATTCTACATAGAAAAATATTTCTGTAACACTTCAAAAATTAAAATACTAGAAACAGAATTTTAATTAATGAAAACTCAGAAATTATTTCTAAAAACCAAAATTAATTTCTGACCAACTTGACAAATAAATACTCTGAATTGTTAATGGCTACTAGTATATTACTACTAGTTGTCAAAAAAAATAAACAGTATATTACTACTATTTTTCAAACAGTATATTACTACTATTTGTTTTTCTAACCAGAATATTATTTTGTAAAACCACAAAAAATAATTTCTCTAAGAAGAAGAAAAGAAGAGTGGAAACAAACGAAAAATTATGTATAAACAGAACAATTCGGATCTGTCTTAAGATTGTTGGAACAATCTTCTTTGTAAAATAAATAACTTGAAACCAAATCAAACAAATAAAAATAAATTACTTACAAAATTTATTTACCGAAATGAATAAGTACAAAATTAGATCAAGTTGAGTATGTGACATTCTGTCCTTAAGACAGATTCGCCCCGCTTCGGTACTTACGGATGAATGACGTCTATCTCCCAGGATAAAATGATCTTTATACAAATTGTAGTAGCACTTCAAAAAATTTGCACGGCGAACAAAACCTGTGTTCTATACTATCAGAATTTTCCCTTAAAAACTAGTATGAAGAATAATGCATACAAAGAGCAAAAACGGGAAGAGAAGAATCTTTTTGGATAGTTTTTTAGGATGATTCAATTGCTGGAACAGGCCTGGTATTTATAGACCCGAACATGTCTGAATTTCAAATTGAACAGATGCAATTTGAAATGAACAGGTGCAGTTCAAATTTTGAACAGATAACTGCAGCAGTTTCATATTTGTTCACAACTGCTAAGTAGTTTGAATCTGTCTTGGAAAAACCGAATCTGTTTGGTCTTTTTGAACTTGCTGGACTGTCGGAACTTAAACCGAAGGAGAAACTGTTTTGGACAAAACATTAAATTCAAATTTGACACAAAATTTGAATTAATTTCATTCAGAAAAATTAATTTTCATGAAAGTATTTTTGGAAAAATTTAAAATAAATTTTGTCCAAAAAATTAAAGTTAGAATCGACCCGACCCACAACCGGCACGACGGCGGCGGCGCCCACGTATGGTGGTTTTGGGCTAAGGCCCACTTTATCCATAACTCCTCTCTTCTACAAACTTAGGATGCCTCTTGGGGCCCAACCCAAGTGTTACCACCTTGAGCTTATATACATACACAAGCTCTCTTAAAGTTCCAACGTGGGACAAACCTTACAAGGAAACCCACATATTCTTTAATTGTCCATTCCACGAACTCGAAAACGACGTCAACTTCTCATTCACTCATCAATGATTTTGATGAACCGTTTGCATCGTGTGACTTGCCATACGGCAAGGAACAAGTCACCTCTTTGGACCCACCCCAAAAGACGTATGGAACCCACTCAAATTTGGGCTCAAAGTTGGCCCAAAATAAGCCCATAAACACCATTATTTCCAACATTCTTTTCTCTATTATACTTCTGCCCAACTCAAAATATTATTATTTTTGAAGATTTAAGATTTAAAAACATTAGAGTCAATCGGTTTTAAAGATTTTCCACATCTTTGATGACACTCAGATTCTTGCTTTGGAGCAATACATCAATGAAAATTGTAGTTTACTACTTACAAAGGAAATTTTGTTTTTTATTTTTCTCATTCGTAAAATCATTGGAACGATGGTTTTGTTCGTCACGCGCTTTGATTAACCAGAGTTGAATATTTACAAAATGTTCAAATATTTACATGCGAACAAAACTATTTTGTTCAAATTATAAAAGGTTGAACAAATATTAAATGTTCATACATAAAAAATTAAACATGATAAATCCGAATGAGTTGAGTTTTTTAGTATAAAAAGTATGAACTTGGTAATTTTGTTCAATAGAAATATTTCAAACATATTTAATTTGTTCAATTTTATTTTGTTGTATAATAATACATATTTAGACAATTAGTGTCTAGCCAAATTCGAAATAGAAACCATTATGAAAGGTGAATAGCTAAGCAAATAAAAAACGAACGGAAAAAACTAACCTAGGTGAGGTTCAAAAGTAAGAATCATAAATCTTTGCACGTCAAAATCTAAGATCTTCAATGTTAATGATCGTTTTGTTGATATGTCATTACCACTAACGTATAGTTATAGTGAAGGTAAGAATGGATTATATATAGGATGTGATGTGTATGATGGTTTGCACTGAGATATATATATATATATATATTTTGGGTATGGCTTCTCTTGAGTCTATGATCGGATTGGAGGGTACTGTTGAGCCGATGGGGACTCACCACGAGTCCCGATTTGATAATTCGAACCGTCAATGTGTAGAACTCGTCGAGTACTATATGCCTGTAAAAAATCACGTTAATCGGATATCGATATCTATATGATCAAATCAAAATTTTATCAACCGTTTATTTTTTTACCGTCCATTTTTTTTAATACAAAATTGATTTGATCACATAATTATCAATATTCGATTAACGTGATTTTTACAAGCATATAACACTCAACGAGTTCTATATATTGAATAGTTCGAATTATCGAAATGAAACCCGTGATGGGTCTCCACAGGTCCAATAATGCCCTTTAATCCGATCACAGACTGGAGGGAAGTCATTTCCTATTTTTTTTGGTAGGATTAAAAAAATAAAAAAAATAAATAATTGTGGAGTGTTTTGCGGAAAAAATTGAAAGTTTTAAATATCAAAATGTAAACTAAGGCCTTGTTTGGCATGTACTAAATAAGTCAAAAAGTCAAAAAGTCACTATCTTATTTAAGTCATATCATCTTATTTAAATCACATCACCTCTCTAACACATCACATCAAACCCAACCCAAACACAACTCAAACCCACCAATAAATCAAAAAGTACACTTTTTTAGGACATCCCAAACCAACCCTAAGTAATGATGCTTCAAGCAGAATTTATGGTGGGCAAATAGAATTGCCTTAATTTATCAGCCTTATAAAACCAACAATAGTAGGCCCCACAATCCTTTCGGTACTTTGTAAATATTGAACCGTACCTCACATTTCTCCAAATCCAAGCTTATAAATAACTACAATCACACACAACACTCACCACCAGCCCAACTTTTCTCGCCAAACTTTCTCGGCTGTTTCCTTTCTCCCAAACACTTTCTTTGTTGTATGGCAGCTCGCTTACTATCCTATGAGGTAGCTGACCTCTGTATCGGCAAGCCGCCGCTGACGCCTCTCCCCATCTCCGCCACCGTCGCCGACGCCGTCGCCGCCCTCAGAATCTCCGAAGACAGCCACGTCAGCGTATGGAGTTGTGACCACCATTTATCTTCGGCGGCGCAGCCGAAATACGGCGGCGGCGCGCAGTGTCGGTGTGTCGGAAAAGTTTGTATGGTTGACGTCATTTGTTACCTGTGTAATGACGAGAACCTTTTGTCTCCGACCTCGGCTTTGGAGTCCCCTGTTTCTGTATTGTTGTCGAAAGATTCGTGTCGGGTCAGGCACGTGGATCCCTTTTCGAGGTAATGGATTATATTTGAACTCTCTCTCTCTCTCTCTCTCTCTCTCAATCTTTATCTATCTGAGCCAGTTTCTTTGTTTGTGTTCATACTCTGTGAAATCGATCACTTTCTTAAAATTAATTATTAATTAGGTTTGGTAATTTTTTTATACATAAATTACAAATACACTTCAAAGCTTGAAATACGTATAATTACAGTTTTGACAAAAATTATAAATATTTTATTGTCAAAATTTTTTATTTAACAGAGTTAACTGCTCTTTTATATAATGATGAAATTTGAGAGCCACTATTTCCACATCACTGAGTTTCAAGAATAATTTTATATGCACCAATTGATATACCAATTAATGTAGGGAGATTTGGTAATAAACCCCTTACTATCTAATTTGTCTTTCAAAAGAATAAGAATTATATAGATTATTTCAAAATCTCCTAATATTTTAAAACTTGTTTCTTTTACTATTCTACTCTCATATATATATATATATATATATATCAGCTCTTCTGTAAAGTCATCCTCATAATATATTTTAGAATAAAATTTATTACGATTCAAAATAAAATTTTATATCGTTAAACACATATATTTACTTAGAGAGAACGAGAAAGAAAATTAGAGAAATAGAGATATAAAGAGAGCACATATATTGCTTTAGATCTGGTTCGAACCAGAGTAAAATTTTACTGTCTGAAAAACAGAGCATAATGAGGAGATAAAGAGAAAGAGAGGGAGAGAATATACATCTGAGATTGGCAATCTCAAATCTGAGGTCTTGGAAGCTAAGGATAATGACGATGATTGCCTGTGGTACAGTGGTATCGAATGGCGCTAGTGGTTGAGATGGTAGTGGTGAAACGATGGTGGCGGTGACAGTGACGAATAGCACCGATGGTTGAGACGGTATTGGTGGAGACGACGGAGGTAGTGGAAACGATGGTAGTCATGGTAGTAGAGATGTTGATGGTGGTGGTGGTGTAGACGATGGTGTTGGTAGTGGTGATGGTGAAGAAAGCTCTTAGAAAGAGATAGAGAAAGAAAGAGCTGAGACAGATACGACAAACTGATGGAGAGAAAGAGGAGAAAGATATAGAGTGTGTGTGTGAAGCGGTAAATTTGTTACACAAAATATAAATCTGAAATTTTTTGTCCTTTATACAATACTTTATAATTGTAAGGAGGTTTTGAAAGTATAATTTTTTTTTTTTTTTTTTTTTTGGGAGGGGTCCTTTTAACAAGAAAATGAAGGTAAGAGGGGTTATGGCCAAATTTTCTTTTAATGTACTAACAGATGATGTATCGTAAATTTAGAGGTTTTTAGTATTTATAATTCGTATAATGGGTGAGGTCAGTAATAATGTCATAAGGTATGTTGGTACACTAGTTGGTATACCAATTAATACATATAGTACTACCGTAGTTCTAAATATACTCTCTTCTTTGTTCGTAATATATATAGTTACATTAATACTCTTAGAATTTTGGCTTTTTCATAAAGTGTATTTTGTTTGAAAAAGTATTAATTTTAAATTAGGTATAATAAGGGCAAAGAAAAAAGTATATTTGGAGCAAAATATAGTGAGAATAACAATTCCCAAAATTTTTCTACATTATTAATTGAAATAAATTTCTGATTTCATTAAAAACTGTAAATTGAGCTGATATTTTATTAATAAAATAGGCCATTTGTTATGAAATTAAAAATTTCAAAGGTAGAATGTAATTTTTAGAACAATATGAACAAATCGTATTTTAAGCAAATCTCAGATAGTGTATTTATACCATTTTTTAGCTATGTCGGCACTATATTAGAGATAAATTTAAGCAGTAAGAGGTAATAAATTAGATGAATTTAAAAATAATAAATAAATAAATAAATAATTGAATAGAAAACCACTAAATAAAAAAATTGTTGGTTTGCGCATAAATTTCTTTGTTTTTTCATCGTAGAGCTTTGATGGTGGCGTTTCCGAGTTGTTTAATGTTTGTTTGACTGACTTGCCTCTCTGTATTTTACTTATTTTTTACTGAAAATTGTTTAAATTTTTGTAACAACTTCATTGGAGCTTTAATTTATTAATCCTTTAAAGAATGGAAATATTTTGAAATTCTTCAGAAATCAAGGATCTTTAAAAAGGTTTAAAGAAAGGGTTGGGCTGATTGGTCAGTCTTAACTCTCTGGACTCATTACAAACTTTACTAATATAATTCGACAAATCAGATCATCAAAGTGAAACCATGATATGCTTAGAGGATTAAAGAGAAGCTCAACCTTAAAAAAATAATATGTAAAAAATGAAAAGAAAGAATTTGAATATGTAGTGTACATTTAAACTTGTGTATCGATTCTAGACATTTTGGTGAATATATTTTACTATTGCTGAAATTTTTAACCTTGATTTGCAGCTAGTATGTTCTTTCATTTTTTGTTGGATGACTTAGAATCTCTAAATTCAAGAAAGATTGCAACAAATAAGTGAATTTAATGTATATTTGGCAAATTAAACTGAGAACCCCTGTTCCATTGTTGTTTTGCAGTTTATTGGAAGCCATTGATCTCATCCTCCAAGGTGCTCAAAATCTTGTTGTACCAATAAAGACCAATTCAAGAAGAAAACTTCAAAAATCTTTAATCAGTCCCACATCTCATAATGGCCGTGAATTCTGTTGGTTAACCCAAGAAGATGTGATTAGATTCCTCCTCAGTTCAATCGGCCTCTTTTCCCCCGTTCCAGCGCTCTCCATTGCCGCACTCGACATCATCAACACCGAATTGTTAGCCACTAGGTACCACTCCCCGGCCGCCTCGGCAATCGGAGCCATTTCGTGTTCTCTCGCCGAGCAAACTTCCGTAGCAGTCATAGACTACGACAACGGAACTTTGATCGGCGAGATATCTCCCTTCACCCTCGCCTGCTGCGACGAGACCGTCGCAGCTGCTATCACGACCCTCTCTTCAGGGGACCTGATGGCCTATATAGACTGCGGTGGTCCCCCAGAGGAGATTGTGAGGGTCGTGAAGGCGAGGTTGAAGGAGATGAACTTGGAAGGAATGTTGGAGGATTTCATTATCTCCTCCAACATTTCTTCTAGCTCCTCTTCATCCTCTGATGAGGAGTCATTGTCCCCAACCATGCCATTGCCAAGGTCAGGAAGGTACAATAGGTCAAGTAGCTACTCCGCGAGGATGGTGAGGAGGTCAGAGGCTATAGTGTGCCATCCATGGAGTTCTTTAGTGGCAGTGATGATCCAAGCGATCGCTCACCGGGTTAATTATGTTTGGGTCATTGAAGAGGATTGTAACTTGGTTGGAATTGTGACATTTTCTAACATTTTGGGAGTTTTTTACGAACATTTACAGTCCATGGATCAAGGAGATTAGAAGCTTAGAGGATAGTTCTAACTCTTCAAGGAAAGAGGAGAAAGAATTCAAGCAAAATAACAGTAATGATATGTACACAGAAAAGTGCACATAATAAGTGACACTGTAAATTTGAGTTCGAGTCGCATTTTATTTTTTGGTAATTTTTCTGTGCACGTAGTATTACTGGGTGCGAAGTGCGGGTTTTGTTTTTTTGGCTTGATGTATCATTGGATATTGAGGATTTGCTGATATGGGTCTTGATTGGTATGATTTGTATGTATGATTTAAAATTTCTCTGTTTTATAAGAAAAAGTAACAAATCACCAATTGACAAATTTGATCTTCATCATCGCTTGTTCTTTGTTTAACCTAAAGTGTTTGCCTTCAGTTTTTGATTTATTCAGCAGATATAATGTGAGCTAAAAGTTTTGGTGATCCCATCTTTACCCAATATTGTGGGTCATAAAAGTGCCAAAAGCACAATTATAATAAACTCATTACAAATCTAAAGACAAAATGCAATATCCCTTTCAGATCCTGTCATTTGCAACTTTAGAGAAAGAGAAGCATTTCCACCACCACCTTTCTACTGTCGGAAATCATTATAGGTGGCCAACCGCATTTGTCCATCACCTCCAACATGTTGGAGATATTAAACTTATCAAATATAAGATGTATATATATTCTGATATCTTTTCTATCTTCAATACAATAGTTAACAATTATCATTGATCACTACTTCTGGCCACCTCCTTTCACTAGGTTTTTAAAATAAATTTTAAAAATATAAGAGTTTTAAGATCTAAACATTTTACTCTCAAAAAGTAAAAAATTTGTTGCAAGAAATATTAGAAATTAAAAATGATCTTTTCGGCAACGTTTTTAGATTTCGTTTCTAAATTTTTGTCTCTAAACTTTAATTTGTTATAGTAATTTCAATTATGGTTTTTTATTTTTATTTTTATGCAAAATAAATAAATATATTTAATATGTTATGTAAATAAATAATTATAAACTATAATCATTACTAAGGCCTCGTTTGGGAAGTAACATTTTTAACTTAAAAGTCAAAAAGTCACTAAAAAAATCAAAAAGTCAACAACATATATCAAAAAGTCAATAATTCTATTTTCTCTTTGTAAAAAGCTAAAAAATTATCCCAAACATATTAATTTTTTTACATCATATTTTAGTCAAAAAATTAAAAAATTACTAAAAAAATCTATTGCCAAACGAGGCCTAAATTAAAATGAGACCTAACATGTCTTATAAAGTATCACTTTACCTAATATTGTGGGATCATAAAAATGTCAAAAGCGCAATAATAAACTAATTGTGGGATCGTAAAAGTGTCAAAAGCACAAGAATAAACTAATTATGAATTTAGGGAAACACTGTAGTACACACATCTTTCAAATGATGTGTACTATATACACCTTATAATTTTCAAAAAAAATGAAATAATTTCATATTTTCGGAGTCATAATTAAAAAATTGTTATAACTCAACACAACATGAGACATAACTACAGAATTCATGAGTTATAACTAAAATGATATTATAACTAAAAAAAAAATTTATATTAATCATAACTAAGAATAAAAAATGGCATAAGTAGACTCTTTTTAAAAGGGCGTATATTGGAATTTCTCATAAATCTAAGGGCAAAATGTAATATCTCTTCAGGTTATGTCATTAGCAACTTTGACAAAGAAATGTGCGTTTTTTTTAATCTAAGCATTTGCAACTAGACAAAAGCTTTTGCATTAAAATCAATTATCCATCAATATCAACCAAGAAAACAAAGATTTGAGTTACAATCTATTTAGTGATTAAAAGCAGTTTAATAGTTTCGGAATATGACATGAATTTGTCTATGTTGTGTTCTAATTATTGATATAGCGAAAAAATTTACTGGAGAGACAATATTAATTTATCTTTGTTAAGTAGTTTTGAGACAAAATCACTCATCTAATACCTATGGTATTCTAAAATTACTTAATAATTTTTCATAAAAGCAATTAGACAAGCAAATCGGAAAACCCAAGTTTATGCTCATGAAGCCCATAAGGCAAAAGAGAATTAAGCCAACTCAAATTTAGAAGCAAATCAGAAAGGAAAAATTATATCACCAAAAGAAAGAAAACACATACGTTAAAAATGAATCCTCTGAAGATGTCTGATAACACCCAATGAGTGATTGGATAACAACCAAGGAGAGCGCACACAATATTACAAATAGAGGAAAAGACTGCAAACCATGTACACACACAATAACAACTAATCTTCTCTACTCCTGCATGTCTTGATCAAGTACTGATCTAACGGTCAAAATACTCTCACAACAACTAATATCTAGGTCGAGAAGCCTCTAACAGCTTTGCTTGTTTTGCACACCTAAAAAAACAAGATGCTAATCTCGCTCTCATAAGTCAGACAAATCTGCGAAAACACAAGTACAACTTGATCATTATGATTGCAAGTTGTGAACTTTTTACTTTTTACAAAAGATAGGTCGAAAAATAGAGAGGTGATATGACTTAAATAAGATTAAAAAAAAAAATAAGTATGTTTCCAACCAACCCCTAAACAATTATTTTTACAATTAAGTCGGTCTCTGTCCATAGAAGTGTTCTGGCCTGGCCATGCAGGTTCTTCCAGATTTGCATCATCTATGTTGTGTTCACACGAAAACTATGAAAATTAGTTTTGTTCACACGTTGATAATTTATGATTAGTCTAAAATAATGAATTTTCATTCAACTAGTGTACTAATCTTATTTAAAATCGTAAATTTTACTATTTGAAATTAATCATAAATTATAATTTATTCATATAGTAAACAAAATCGGACTAAAAAATCATCCGTTTCATCCCCTGCTCTTTGGTCTCCTATCCAGGATTCTAGGAGTTATAAAGCAAGGGGGGTTGAGATCTTCTATCCAACATGCCTGTCCCATGATCCCATCTCCTGTCCCATTACTATGTTACAACGTGTCCTTCATAAAGGTGCAATAGCAACCCAATCACCACTCCTCTCTTCATTTCTTCTATTTTTTTTTTTCGCTCATCTGTCACAAAAAACAAATTTTAATATAATGGTGATATCATGTCATTAGTATCATATCAAAATAATATCTTAGCATCTACTTCTTAAGCATATATGGCAAGTTATTTTTATCTGAAAAACTATGGGAATTATCTTGTTTTTCAGGAATTCCAACTAGGTTGTGTGCCCTTTCAATTCTATTGATTATTTTATATAATATGTAGGAGAAAAAATAAGAAATAGTAGATATGTAATCAATAGAACTGCAAGGACATATCACATAGGATATGGAACAAACCTATATAAAAAAATTTCCTCCCATAGAAAGTAAGAGAGAGAAAAACAAGGAGCGTTATTTAGTTGGTAGTGTTGTTTGGTTATGGAGGAGAGAAGGAACAATTTTTTTACGCTGTATTTGGCTGAGGGATTTAAGAAGAGATTTGGAAATTGAAAGAGAAAAAGTGTGTGAAACTAGGTGAAATATAGGTATATTTTATTTATATTTCACCTACTTTTTTTCTTTTCTTTTCCAAATCGCCCAACCAAACGCAGCGTTAATATTTTTTTAATAAGAGAGAAGAGATGATTAACGGAGTAAAAATTGAATTTTGAGAGAATTACAATTAAGTGTGTTTTTGCAAAAAAAATTACAAATACATGAAAAAATTAAAAATCTTAATTAGTAATGTTTATAAATTTACTACATATTTTTTAAATCTACACTAAGGCCTCATTTGGGAATAGGTTTTTTTAGTAACTTTTTGATTTTTTGGCTAGAATGTGATGTAAAAAAAAACTAGTATTTTGGGATAACTTTTTAACTTTTTACGAAAAGATGTGCAAAAAGCAGAGAGAAAATGAAATATTTGACTTTTTAGTATGAGTTGTTGACTTTTTAATTTTTTTAATAATTTTTTAATTTTTTAACTAAAAAAGTCACTTGACAAACGAGGCATAAATTGTATTTTTCCTTTGAATTTTTATGAAAGACGCATGGCAACAATAGGTTGGGACAAAAGATCCCAATTCGCATGGGTGTCACAAGCAAAGAAATTAATTTAATAGACACTTATTATTATTAGATTGGGAAGTGGGCACTTATTAAGTAGTGTTTTAGGAATTTGGTAAAAAATTAATTTTTTTGGCTTTTTTAGTCTATTTTGTCTTTTTGTGGATAAAAAATGTGAGAGATGATATGACCAAAAATGAGTAAAAAGCTAAAAATTGATTTTTTTTTTTGCTTCCCAAAAGACCCCTAAGTACAATATTTTTTTATAAAAAAAATATAATATAAAATAATAATAACTTTGTAGTTAATATCAAGTATAAAAACTTTTTTTAAAAAAAATGCTATACGAAATAATAAATTTTATAGAAAAAAAATTAATAACAGATGCATCATGCAATAAAAAAATTAAATTTAAAACATGACCCATTTTATAAGATTTGTTAATTTGTGTAATATTCTTTAAACTTAAATATTCATTATACAAGTTTAGCAAAAATCATCACAAATTAAAATTTTTAATTTTAGCATAAATCACCATAGACAGAGAGAATTGATAAAAGAAAGTTATCTGTGAGCCTCGTGACCCTTCTTGTTATCTACCCTTTCAGAAACTTTTCACAAGGTGGGTTAGAAAATAAAAATTATAAAATTATGAAAAATGATTGGGAGTATTAATTTGATACCACCAATTTATTTCTAATGACATGGAATGGATCATGTAAATGATAGACTTACCCCATTCCATTCTATCTATTTTCTTTCATTTTTACGTCATTAAGAATAGATTAAAGATGCTATATTGGTGAAATATAACATAATTGTAAAATTATTCCCTCTTTAGCATTTTAAGTTTTTAGGTGAATCAATGATCAACAATTCTACCAATAGTACCAAAGTAAACAACATATTCTATGTTTGAGCCATATTTGTCTACTTAATAATTATAATATTTAAACATATTTAACCTGCTAATGAATAATTTAAAAATATTCTTAAATTGATGTTACATAATAACAATAATTTTTTAAATAATAGATGATTTAGGATGTTTTAAATAAGTATATTTTTTAGTTTTTTATAAAAACAAATATATATATATATATAATGGATAAAAAAATATTTAAAAAATTGATAAATGTTTAAATAAATAAATATATATATTTTTTAATACATGCCCAACAAATCTGAAATTCTGCCACTCCACTCTCACCCCTAGGTTCATCCAAGGGTTGAGGTGGATGAATCTCGATTTTCTCACCTTAAGATCCCTTATGGGATTTACCACTTTTCTTTAATTAATGTACGGTTGACCTAGGTTCATCCGAGAGTTGAGGTGGATGAATCTCGGTTTTCTCACCTTAAGATCCCTTATGGGAATTACCACTTTTCTTAATTATTGTAGGATGAAGCTCTGTTCCTTAATAATTGACTGCATAAAGCTCTGTTCCTTAATAATATTGAATGAAATTTTATGAATATTTTGATTTATTTGATGGGTTTAATAATACGAGCATTAGGATTATTCAAAAATTCGTTTAAATCGATAATTCAGATTGAATCAAATCGAATTATATAGTTTGATTTGGTTCTATTAAGAATCGATTCTATTTTAGTTCAAGAAATATTGAGAATCATAAAAACGATTCGGTTAATAAATTTTATAAAAAAATCACGGTTCAAACCAAATCAAATCAAATTTTAAAAGATATATATATATATAAAATATTTAATAAACACCAGCAGTCCTTGAACCATGCATAAGTGTTATTTAATAATATATATATATATAATATTTAATATTATCGTATCAAGTTTTATTTTTATTAATTGATTTTTTGTAATTTTAATGATATTAGGATGATATAAATATGTAATGTTGAGTAATACCTTAATATTATTAGTTTTTATTATAAGTTAAATATAATCAGTTTGAGTAATTATTTTACTAATATTAACAATTTATTCTTGTAAATAAAAATTTTTGAAATCGTGAACTAAACTGCAACCAAACTGTTATTTCGGTTTGATTCTGGTCCGATTTTACAAGTATAATAGTTTGGTATAGTTCTCAAAATCACAAAACCATTAAGATCGGTTTGGTTTTTGAATTTTCTCAGAATCGAACCAATCCAGACCATATACAATCCTAATGAGGACTTACATAAGGTTTTAATAAATAGATTTATTATTCAATAAATCTTGTTATAATTAGCAGCGTTTATATATATATATATATATAAGTTACTAATTATTAATTTTTAGAGACAATTTAAAAATTTTATAATAAAAAAAATCGCTTATTATTAATTTTTAGTGACAATTTTTAAAAAATGCTATAAAAAACATCATCAATTTTTAGTGACAAATTTAAAAAATTATCACAAAAATGCCTTTTTTAGTGACGATTTTGATAGGATCAACTTTCAGCGACGAATTGAAAGACTTAATGAAAATTAAATCCAACTATTATAACCTACTAATAATTTATCCTAATAATAACATTTCTCATATAATCTATTAAAGCACCTTAAAAATATAATAAAAAAATTTTAAAAAAAGGGTAGTAAGATACTGTTGCTAGAAACCAATAGTTAGGTTAAAAATGTTCCCTTCTGAACAAAATTCACATTTTGTAGCATTTCTTATATAAAATTAGGATAAATTGAAAGAAGTACAAGTTAATTAATTCACAAATCATCATCAGCAAATCCCCATGATCCAAATTCTTATCTCAATTAATGCTTCACAAACCAAATCCGTCTTGTATACTCACATCACGTGCCTAATATTATATGAGAAACGACTAATTTTCTAGCATAATATTTGCAATATTGTTTAGCGTGGTAATCAATAATTTGAAAATATTCTTAAATTAATATTAGATAAAGAGATTTTTGAAACTTAAAATTATGCCGTCTCAATCACATCCCTAAGTCCATCCCATAATTTATTAGGTGAATGTATCTTGATTTTGTCACCGTCAAATGCCTTATGGGAGTTATCAATTTTCTTAATTAATGTTTGGTTGACTAGACTATGTTCTTTAAGACTAATATTCAATGAAATTTATGAATATTTTTTATTAGTTTTAATTTTAATTAACTTGTACTTTTTCAATTTTCTCTACAACAAAATAGACAGAAGCAAATCAGGTATAACCACCCAGATTTGATCTTCTGTCTCTCTGTCTTTTTGCCATGGTGATTTTGATATGGTGAAGGAGTTTCTTCTTTTCAAATTCATTTTCTTTTAAAATTTTCTTCTCAAGCCTATGTTTTGTGTCTTGAAGCTTCTTTAAGAGACGTGAGGTTGGAAAATTAAATATTTAAAAAAAAAAAAATCAACATGAATGAGGTGGTCAAGGCATTATCTGTAAATTTTCTTATCACCATTTTCAAATGAAAGAATTAAACAAAAACTAATTATTAAAATAAAGAATAACGCTGTGTTTGGTTGGAGGATTTGAAGAGGGATTTGGAAAGAAAAAGAGAAAGTTTGGTGAAATGTGAATAAAATATACATGCATTTCACCTAATTTCATATACCTTTTTTCTTTCCCTTTTCAAATCTCTCCCTAAATTCCTCAACCAAACACAGCATAAGGGAAGAGTGTGCTAGTTTTATTGGAAGATTCCCACTGGTAGTCCAAGATATGGATTCTAGTGTTTAGATTGACACGGCAGACCAATTCCACTTTGGTCAGCTGACATAAAAACATAGGCGGCATTATTTATTCTATTTTACTTTGCACATGCACATTTTTATCAGGAATATCACATGCATCAATTTAAAATATTGACATAATGATAATATAAAAATAATAATTACAAAATTAATGGAGTTAAAAAGATAAAGTTAGCATTATTCATTTCCTTTTGTCCACACACCGTAGGAAGTGTTAGGAAGGGAGCACCCATTTTTTACAATAATTTTATTTTATTCTGTTTTTGATTTTTTTTTTTTTTGTTGTTTAATAATCGAAAAATCATGCCCTTTTAAGCCTACCACAAAAATGTACATTCGACAATTAAGGGACACTCTCTAACTAGGTACATAATTCGGCCAAACCGAAAAGGACCAATAAAAATCGAAATTGAGTTAAGCAAGTTAGCCGCTTTTGAGTTTGACACCTTTCTGTTTTTAATGCAACTTGTTAGAAAATGGATATTCTCAAAGCCAAGTATTTATGATTACAGCATAATAATCAAGAAAATGACAAGTACTCACAGACATGTTGGCGGCTGGGAATTAGAAATCTCAGCAGCCTTTACTTGTCTGCCTATTTTCCCCGAATAGCAGATAAAAGTTTGAGAAAAATCAGTTCCCAAATCAGTAATGAAAGAGACCTACAAAGCACAATTTCACAATTTTTAAAATGATCTGAATCATTTATGTTACTATCAAACATAATTCTCAAAAAAATTCAAACACATCAATGACCAATACATCAATGGGGGTCATGAGGGTCCTCTTTTGTGGAGGTTTCAAACATTTTTCAATTTGAAATTTATACTTTAAGTCCAATTTCAATTTGGTCATTCCGTTTAAATTTCTGTTAATTTAGTCGACATGTATATCATAGAAAATTGACAAGTACCTAAAAATCATTAATTTTAACTTTCAATTTAGACGGAATAATCAAATTGAAATACTAAAAAATTGACAAATATTTTAAAATTGTTAATTTTAACCATTAATTTAGATAAAATGACCAAATTAAAACTAGACTTAAAGTATAGAGACCAAATTATTTACATTGAAACTATAAGAATTAAAGTGAAATTTGAATCAAGCTATAAAAATGAAAAGTTTAATTAACCCTATTTAACAAACAAAAACCAAAAAAAATAAAAATAAAAGCAAATACTTAATCAGAATTTATGCACCATATGGTTCTGTTTGATTGGATTATATACCACTTTAATTAGATATAAGGAATAAAGAAAAATAGAGAAACTATAAATTAGTGAGACTGTAGAAAAATAATTGCATAATAGATAGAATCTTTTTTAGTGTAACTTTGATACACAAAAAAGGATTTGCATTATACACAGAGGAAATTTATCTCACTATAAAAATGTAAAATTTTTTCACTATCCCATTAATTTGCAATTTTTCAAGAAAAATATGTGGTTCTTATTTATTTATTTATTTTGTATCCTTTATTTGATTGCCGGATATGAAATTTGGTGATATTATGTCCCCAAAAGTATATAATACTATTGTATAGTATTGCACATCTCCCACTGTAGGATATGAATAATCTTTCATCCAACGGTAAAAATAATCGCTCTTTTTTATCCCATAACATATCATATTCTAACCAAATATAATGAAAATGAACCCACAAATGGAGGTGGTGCTGGTGGGTGAGTAGTGGTGGTGGTTGTGGAGGAGGAGGAGGTGATCCAAGACAAGATAGTAGTGGTGGATTCAGTATTCATATACTTTCATTTCAACTTAATTTTAAATGAAGAGTAAGATACATATTCATTCATAACGTGTTTATGGATTCAGATGAATTTAAACAAGTTTCAAATGATGAAATTGAATAGGTTCACGATTTCTGGTTAAAAAAATTTTCATTTTTCAATTTTTTTTTTTTTTTTTTTTTTTTGAAGAACCAAATGTTCCAATCGGAAAATCCTTTTTTTTTTTTTTTTTTTTTTTTTTTTCAGTTGCTCAAATCGTCTAATTATGAAGCAAAATCAAATCTGTGCTGCCCGGAGAATTGGGAATGCAGCCCAGCCCATGTCCTACATCGTTGGCTGCTTGCAAAGAAGAAAATAAAAGCCCACAAACGCTAATTCTATGTGGGCCGAAATTAGAATTGCTAACGTGCAGACGCATAGGGGCCATCCCTTTTGAATCCAAAAATTATCTCATTACATCCAACTCAAATTTTAAAATTTTAATTATTATACTCTAATAGAAATTTACTAATAACGACAACACATATTAAATATTAAAATAATTTTTTTTTCATAATACACCTTAATCAATTATACGTATTCTTCGTATTCAAATCTCTTCATTTTCTTTCTCAAGTTTTAATTATTTTATCTTCTTCTTCTTCCGCATTCCAAAACTCCAATCCAACCCCACCAAAACTTACCATTATCATCAGCATCATTATTTTTTATTATATTATTAGTTGTAAATAGAAGAAAATTTGAACAAAATCAAACAATAGATGAGAGTAATAATCAAAATAGCTTTTTAAAGCAACCCATCAAAGAAGAGGTCAGTATTCACATAACTATCAAAATACAATTATTGCTTTATGTATTTTTTTATACATAAAAGAGAATATTCAACCTGTTTTTCGTTATTATTTTTCAGACTTGCAGAATCGAATAATTTCACTTTGTTCAGCAGTGTATAACTGAATAAAGTGAATTATTTGTTCAGTTCTAGAAATCCGAATAAATTCATTTTGTTCAATTTTGAAAGTCCGAACAATAATGACAAAAAACAAACTGAATATTCGTTATCCTCCATTATTGTTTTCCTTCTCCTTCACCGTCCTCCTTCGTCAATACCGGATTTTCTAATCGTGTTCTGTGTATGTATGTAAACAAACAAAACAAAAAAATTTTAAAAATAATTTGAATTTTTTAAGTTATTTTATTTGGATGTACCTCAAAAGGGTCATTTGAAAAACAAATAAGATGTACTAAAAATAAATTATAACCCTAAATAATTTAATAGAATATACTTAAAAAATTAAATTCACTTAAACATTTTTTTTGTGAGTGTAAATAGAATCCCTTGACAGGGAAGACAAGTTTGTCCATGATCATGGCCCAAAACCTTCAAGAAAGTGATATACGGCTGGGAATGACTGACTCCCCATTTTTTTAAAAACATTTTAGACATTCGAAATTGTGATTGATATTGGCTTTACCAAAATGGGGTGTTTCATAATAATATAGTATATATAATACCAATTAATATTAAACAGAAGAAATTAATAATGGAAAATATTTGATTTAAAATTATTTTTAAAATTTTGTTATATAAATAATTTGGGCGGTGCCAGTTCTATAATTTTGAGGGTGCCAAATAGTTTAATTTGAAAATTATTCTTATCATTTAGTAATGATGTCGAAATCCATCCAGTTCGATCTTGATCCCATGACTCGTTGGAATTATGATTTTTTTATAGATTTATTTTGGGTCAATTTTGAATTTAAATTTGAGTGGAGCCCACACGTCTTTTAGAATGGATCCAAAGAGGTAACGTGTTCCTTGCCGCATAGCAAGTCACACGGTGAAGATGGTTTGTCAAAACCATTTATGAGTGAATGAGAAGTTGACGTTATTTTCGAATTCGTGGAATGGACAATTAAAGAAGTAAAATGTGAGTTTCTTTTAAATAGATTGTCCCACATTAAAACTTAAAGAGAACATATGTGTGTATATAAGTTCTAGGTGGAAATACTTGGGTTGGGCCCCAAGGGCACTCCAAGTTTATAGAAGAGAGGAGTTATGGACAAAGTGAGATTTGGCTCAAACCACCACACATCGCCGCTATCCTACCGAGTGCGGGTTGTGGGTTGGGTCTTTACATTAATTTTTTAGACAAAATTTATTTGAATTTTTTTCAGAAATTCTTGCAGGAAAATTATTTTTTCTGAATGAAATTAATTCAAATTTTGTGCCAAATTTGAATTCAATTTTTATGTCCAAAACAATGCCCTTCCGGTCCAATTTCCAAACAGATTCAAACTGTGCACCGAACAGGTTCAATTTCTTTTCTTACCTGTTTAGTTTGAACCATGTCTGTTCAATTTGAATTTGTATCTGTTCATTTCAAATTCATATTTGGGTCTTTTCCAACAGTCAGCAATTTGCCTATAAATAGAGACCCTCTTCCAGCAGATTTTCATATCCAGAAAATTTAAGAAAAAAGTTATTTCATGTACATGCAAGATTGCCAAATGTAGCTCCTAGATAAGTTATGATATGAGATTTAAGAGATGACATTTGATGATTGGTTTAGAATATAAGACACATGATGTTCTATGAACACTGAATGATTTTTAAAATGTAAAGGGCTAGAAATATATCATAAACATTCAACCATAATCAAGCAATTACACGGATAAATATTATTTCTAAATTACAATAAACACGGATAGTTATCACACAATCATTTTTTAACGATTAAATAAATAAATAAAATAAAATAATTCACACAATAATAAAATAAAATAATTCACACAGTGTTATGTGTTAAGTAAAAACGAGATTGGTACAATTGTTGTCAAGACCGTTGGTGCAAAATTCTGTAATAGAGAAGAAAATTATAGTAATTAATGTCACAAAAAATTTCACCAAGAAGCAAGAATAAGAACATTTTTTTGGAAGTATAATGGTACATTATTTGTTTAATTTTAAATTAAAAAGAAAAAATATAATGGTTAACACTCCCATATTACCCCATAGATTTTTGTTCCAGCAACTTTATCAGGTCCTGGGATGGGATGTCTTCCAATATCCATCTAATTGTTTCCGTCAGCTGTGGCACTCTCTCTTCTTTTGCACTAAGGATCTTTTTTTTTTAATTTTCTAAAATAGTGTATTGTGTGGTTGAGATTTAATACTGAAAAATTAATGTGACTTGTCATGAAATCTCAACCATACAATGCACCACTCTAGAAAATTTTTTAAAAAAAAATCTAAAGGATCCTTGCTCCTTCTTTTAGGTTTGATTGGCTAGTAGTTTTCTAGAGAAAAATAAAAGTAAGGGCATGCTATCACTTTTATCTTTTTTGGTGAGAGAGAACATCATAAAAAGCTATGCTGACCCCAACTTAATTTTTATTATAAAATAATAAAAAAGTAATATATTGATTCCAACTTTCTTGATGGATTTGAACTACGAACCTGTCATCTTATGACATGTTGAACTCTCTGTTTTAGAATGAGATCCTCCCACCATCATCCTCTATTATTATCTTCTAAATTATTGTGTTAGTGATCCAAGAACACAATCTCTTTTACTTTGTTGTAATCCAAATTTTTGTTTTGCATAAATTCTTATTTTGATATAATATATTGGGTTTGCGGGTATGTATCGTTAAATCTTCTTATATAATTATTTGTTCAGTTTGATAGTTACAAATAATTTGCAATTGATTGGCGGAAACAATAAATAATTGTACCATAATGCTAAAAATACAATAAGAAATAGAAAACTTTAAAGGAAAATAAAATATTATCAGAATTTTTTATAGAATTTATTTCCAAAACAATGTGACAGTAGAAAACTTGTAAACTATAGGGGTTTTGGGTCTTTAAGAGTGAAACATTCACAGTAAACTATTTCATTTTATATAAAACTTATGCACAATATTCTATTTGTATAGCATTAAATTTTATATTTTATAGTGTTACAAAATTAATTCAAAATTATATGATGATGGCATTTTACCAATTCAATCTTGATAGATGTTTTATTTTAAAATTTAAGATTCCAATGATGGCACGTATTTTATTCAAAATTTGAATAGTATTACTCTAACAAATGATAAATAATACAATCAGACTTATTTACACTCGAACACACTTATAAAAAAAAAAAATTTGAGTGTGTGAGACCCCATACATTTACGTAGAACCCACACTCACTTGGGGGGTGTTCAAGTGATGGTGATTGCAGCATTGATGCTAACGAATAATAGGACGTGCTGAGTTGTATCCATGGTTGAATCATAATGTATTGACTTAGAAAGGCAATCTTTTTGGAATATGTGGTGATCTACATATTTTGCTACTGCTTAGTGTGGTGTGGTCTAATATAGAAAAATATCAAAATGCTCAAGTCTTGCCAAACAGGTTTAAAGAAACTTGAGACTGAACCACTCCATATTTGTAACAAAATATGAGGCACTCAAGAGTAAATAGATTGAGGTTGCATTGGTAATCGAATTAGGCATGCCAAACGCGCAAATACTCAAAAATCATGTTTCTCTGTATTCAATATACTTTCAATAGTATAATAGTAACAAATCTCAAAATATAATTATATGCCGGAAAGTGTATTGAATATAACCCTCTATTTGTTTAAAGTATAAAAGATTTTTCAATAGAAAACATTTGAAAATTGTTTGTAAAAAATGTTTTCTTGTTAGGTTATGTCCCTAAAACTAATTAGTATTAGTTGTTATATTAAAGGTGGTGGTGTTAATGGTGGTGGTGGCAAGTTGGTCGTGGGGTGATGGTGGTGTTGTTGGTAGTGGAGGAGGAGGAAGTGGTGGTGATAGTGATGATGATAGTCATGGAGTTGATAGTGGAAATGTTGTGGAGTTGGTAGTGGTGGTGGCGGCAATGACGAAGTGATGGTAGGGTGGAATTGGTGAAAGCAACTGCGACAATGGTGGTGACAAACGAATTAATTTTTGAAAAAATTACACATAAGTGGGATATTTATAAAATATCTACAAATGATGAATGAAATGTTTATAAATTTGATTATTAATATTTATAAACTTTACCATTAATTTTAATTTGATTTTTTTTTCTTCGAAAAGGTACACTAAGTTGTAATTCCTCCTTAATTTTTTTAGTATTACTTTTTTTATTGGTTTACTTTTTAGGAAAAATTATTTAGAAGTCCTATTAAGGAGACTTATGCTACATATGGTCCTACTAAAAAACTTATGTTTTCATAAGTCCTGTGGGAAGTTTGTTGACACATTTACCCTCAATATTAGTTGTTAATATCATAAATAAGTAATAAAACCATATATAGGAAATTGATATAAACGTAACATAACGTGACACCTACATAAACGTAACGTGACACCTATATAAACGTAACGTGACATATCTACATAAACGTAACGTGACACCTATATAAACGTAACGCGACATATCTACATAAACGTAATGTAACGTGACACCTATATAAACGTAACGTGACATATCTACATAAACGTACCGTAACGTGACACCTATATAAACGTAACGTGACATGTCTACATAAACGTAACGTAACGTGACACTTATATAAACGTAACGTGACACCAATATGAACGTAACGTGACACCTACATAAACGTAACGTAACGTGACACCTATATAAACGTAATGTGACATTTACATAAACGTAACGTAATGTGTCACGTTACGTTTCGCAAACTTAATAAGTTTTTATTTTTTTAATTCGTTTGTTTTGAAATAGATATATAATCTTAATATATTTTTATTTTGTATTATTAATTGTAAAATTTAAAAAATTATCAATAATATATGTGAAGAATATCGTCGGATCAACCACAATTAATTAACCAAAAAAATAATTCATAAATCACATTTAAATAACATTTTCACATTTCAGCACCAATCAACAGGTCCATCAATGTCCGATCGATCGGCTTCCGATTTCAAGACCCGATTTGAAGCCTACAATCGTCTTCAGGCGGCGGCAGTGGCGTTCAGGGAGAAACTCCCAATCCCTGAGATCATCGCCATTGGAGGCCAGTCCGATGGAAAGAGTTCACTCCTCGAAGCCCTTCTTGGGTTCCGATTCAACGTTCGTGAGGTCGAAATGGGCACCAGAAGACCTCTCATCCTCCAAATGGCCCATGACTCAACAGTATTAGATCCTCGCTGTCGGTTTCAGGTTCTTCTAAGGATTTCTAGTTTTTTTAATGAATTTCTGTGTGTTTATCTAGGGTTTATAGTGTTTGTGAATTTTGGGTTTTGGTTGTGAAATGGGGGTAAAAAGATTAGGATCTTGTGGAATACATTCTTATGAAAATAGGACTTGAGACTCTATAAGAAATTACACAGGACTTAGCCTAGCATAAGGTTCTGAAAAAGGACTTATAAATAAGTCTCCCTAGTTTTTAATCTATAAATTAACTTGGGAGCTGTTATTCACATTTCACTTTGTTTCAAAAAAATATACTTATTTCTTTATCCTTATTAAACATGGTTACATTAGTACCCTTTTTACTTTTGTACATATACCTCACTTGTTGAACTATTTTAGTAATTATGTGTGGGTGTAAAAATAAAAAAAGTTCTAATGTAATTATGTATAATAAAGACAAATAAGGAAGTGTATTTAAAATAAAATTGAGAAAGAATAACAGCTCCCATTAACTTTTAACTAAAACTCACAAAGGAAGTTATAGTGCAGTGAGTGACATTGATAAAATTTTAGTTTCGAAAATATTCTTTGTCTAAATAAATTTAATTTCTACTGATTTTTATTTTTTGTTATATGAAATATTAAAAAATACTTTAAAAATAATAATAATAATTTTTGACTAAAGGAGTAATAGAATAGGAATTTTTTACAAGCTGGCAAAGCATGCGGGTCCCCTAATAAAGAAATGATATGAACCAGGAAGTGGGTCTAACCGAGTTGTGGTGGTTGGTGGATCAAGATTAGTGATTCCAGTGAATAAAGGTTGGTTATTGTTTGGCGATTTAATTCATGATGACGGTGATATAATTAAATAAATACTAATAAATGGTGATGAGGCTACGTTCTAACTGGATTTGGGGCGGCGGTTCTGCGGGTACACGGCAGTTATTGTTATGCAGTAAAATGGGTTTATTTCGGAGATTATTTTGATAATTCGGATTATTCATATTTTAAAATACATCAAGTAAAATATGTCCGTAAAAAATAAAGTTAATCGGATATTATTTACCTATTTATCCACTCATATTTATATCTACAAAAATAAATAATAATTGTGATTTAAAGTATTAAAAAAAAATAAAGTTAATCGGATATTATTTACTTATTTATCCACTCATATTTATATCTACAAAAATAAATAATAATTGTGATTTAAAGTATTAAAATGAATATAAATATAAGTGAATGAAAGGGTTAACGATATCTGATTAATTTAATTTTTTTATAAATATATTTTACCTATACTAAAATATAAACGATTTGAATTACGGAAATGATCCCAAAATAAGCCATTTGGCTGCACAGCAGCCGCCCCACACCAGTTCTCCTCCAACTACTACTATTCTATCGCGGTAGCCAGGGGCAGGGGATGCTGCTATGAGGTTTAATTAAAAGCTTTTTCTAAACATACTTTTGATAATTTAAATTATTTAAATTATAAAATTTGTGAAATATACTATTCATAAAAAAATTAATTTAATTATAAATATGTAATCTCATGATCAAGTCTTTATTATTATTTTTAAAAAATATTAAAATCATACTAATCATTTTATAAATATTATAATATAACAATTTAAATTATCAAAATAGACTCGGTACAAACCACCAAGGACACTCAGGCTATAGCGTCTTATGGCACAGTAGTATCCTAACTCCGGTAGGCCCCCAGCACCTCCTTTTAACATCGTACTATTCTGTTATGCTCCTACCTTTTAAAATTCCAACCACACCATTCAATTTAATTGATGAATCAAGCAATGGGATTGTTTGATATTGTTTGTAATTTTTTATTATTATTTTGAAAATTTATTGTTTGATACAATTTGTATTTATAATAAATAATGTAAATATGTTTGTTTTTTTTTTCAAAAAAAAAATCTTTGACGACCACGGAAGAAGGCTGTCACGTAAAATAAAATTAAAAAAATTGAAAAAAAACCACTTTTATGATATATATATATATAAAACATTGAGGTACCATAAAAATATATATATTAGTGAGAAATAGAAATTGTTATTTTGAAGAATTTTTTATTTTTTTATTTGTACTCTTATATTGTTACACTCACATATTATTGTCAATCACCGACTATTGTCAATTGTAATCACTGTCGCTTAACGAGTCACCAAAGACTCATCGTTGCTAGCAATAGATGCTGGTGACGACTGACAATGGTAATAGATTAGCGAGGTAATAATATAGTATTTCAAATTATTGTTGTTTCTATAGTTCAAGAAGAATAGAGTTTCGGGCAATTTCTTCATAAGTTCTAAAATTATATTTATGACTTGAGTGTTCAAAAAAAAAAAAAAAAAATTTACTCATTTTTCATGGTATGAATATATATATATATATATCAGTGATTCACAATACATCTCTAAGTGTAAATTTATATTTCTTGATGGTTTTAGGTGAGTTAATAAATAAAGAAGACGAGGTTGAATTTGAAAACAGTTTACTAGAATTTGCAATTAACAATTGTGTTTGATTTCAATTTTTTGTATTTAATTTTTTAGAAATTGAGTTTTTTTTTTTTTTTTGGTGAATATTTTTAAAATTTTTAACAATTTATTTATTTATTTAGATGTACATTATTTAGATATATCTAAAAAGTAAAATATTTATAAAAAATATTTTAAACAAATAATAAATATACAAGAGTACGAATATATACTGAATTTTTATATTTTTGGTATTTAGTGAATTTTTTACAAATTTTTTTCACAAATATTATACTTTTTAAGTATATTTATGTTAAGTGTATCTAAATATTAAAAAAATTACTTAAAATATTAAAAAAATTCAGTGAAAACAAGAAAATACGAAAAATAAAAATTTTAATTTTCTAAAAGTAAAACTAAACAATCACATTCTTTAAAACTTTAAAAAAAATAAAAAATAAAAAAAATTATAACTTTTTCTTCTGAGCGGTGTACTTTTAATAATAGAAGAGATCCGTAATGGAGAAGGGGATGGTGTTGTCACAGCACCCTATTTTGAAGGGCTCGATTGAGGTTTATATCAATTTTATTTTGATAATTTAAATCGTTATATTATAAGGTTTATCGGGTATATCATAAATATATAAAATGAAGTTAATCGGACATGTGCAGTCCCATGATTGGACCATAATTGTTTGAAAAAAATTATCAAAATTATGCTACTTGTTTATTTTTTTAAAACATAAATATTGTGTTGAACCATTTTAATATCTTTTATTTATTTATTTATATATTTTGTTCATGAATCTTTTTTTGTCTTGTTCATGAATCTCATCTTATTCATGAATGGAGATTCATTGCTTTAGTGACCATTTATCTTGTTCATGAATGGAAATTAATTAGAATTCATGAACTTGGTGGAGAATTCATGAACTCGTTCATATTTGGATACACTCTCCCTTTTCTCTAGGTTCATGGTCTTTATTATTTTTTGGTGTATTTTGTAAGTCCTAGTGGCTATAAATAGTTCATAGCTTCTACTCTTTTTTACACCAACACACTAACTATTTTCTATACAAGAGATATTACTAGTAAAAAATGGTGTTTTTCTTGGTGGAATTTTGGGTTCACCATATTGTGTAGAGTTAGCTTGAACCATGCGACAAGTAGTCTGGCTGTTGTATCCTGGAAGAGACAAGTCATAGTTTTGACTGCTGCATCGGTATTTGGGTTCTTCCTACCGCAGTAGGCTTGATCTCCTTAAAGTAAACGAGATATTCATGTCTCAGCCTGATCTATTTGTATCTCATTTTCTTTGCATTATTTATCAATAAAATATAATTTTTTCTGGTATTTTTACAAACAATTTTAAGGAGATCAAACATAGATCAAGTGCCAGAAAAAACCAATGATGGAAATGGAGATCTCAACAAGCCTTTCAAGTTCAAGGGAGTTCATTTTAAGTGGTGAAAAGAAAAATTCTTTTTTATCTTAACCTTTTGAAAGTTGCTGTGGAGATGTATTTTCTGAATACCAACACGTGGCTGAGGTGACACCGAAGTGTCAGCCGAGGTGTCACGTGTCCTGGACAAGATACCAGAATGATCTCGGCTAGGCCGAGGTTATCTGCAAGAAAACAAGAATCCGGGATAAGCGGATAAGGGACAGGAGTCCTAGAATGAAGAAAGACTGCAAGATGGATATAGGTAATACTCTCAGGGAGTCTATCCTTATCTCTTGAAGAGTCCAAGGTAAATCCGGAATTAGAGTCCATAGAAGTGAGACTTCTAGTGGGACTGGGAGGGCGTTAAACTATAAAAGAAGGGCACCCCCAGCGGGTCTAAGGTACGCAATTTTAAGCCTTGAGCAGTAATTTAAGCACTTGAATTATCTTTGAGAGATACTGACTTGATCGTCGGAGTGCCCCCGGGTGGAAGAACCACCATCGGAGCCTTTCCTTTCTGTGCAGGTTACAGGGTGCCATCTATTCTGCCTGTGTTCTACAGCTGAATCACTAAGGAGGGCAGTGTGATCGGAAACTCACTCACACAATTTGGCGCCATCTGTGGGAACAAAAGACGAATAGATGGCCAGTAACGCACAACAAGAAAAGGTTGGGGACGACGCTCCCTCAGGGAGCAACAGGCCTATCAACCTTGACACTGAAGGAGACAACCACAACGAGGAGGGGCACCCAACTCAGGGCTGCAGAACCCTTAAAGCACACTTAGAAGACTTGGTGAGGCAAGGCCATCTGAGAGACCTTGTAGATGAGGCCAAAACAAGGGAAGAACAGGCACGATTGCCTCAGGCACCAGCAGCCCCGCCTCCCCCAGCGCAGCAACCACAGGCAGGCGGACCTCGGGTGGTTAATGTGATCCACTCAAAAGTGAATGAAAACGACATACGGGGGGAGACACAGAGGGTAAAACACCTACAGCACGTCAACCAGATCGGACTGAAAAGACCTCGGCATGAAGAGTGCCAAGGACCGATGATAGCTTTCACAGAAGCCGACCTAGATATGGTCCAACACCCGCACAATGATGCCTTGGTAGTATCCCTCCAGGTTGGGGAGTGCCAGGTGAAACGCATCCTGATTGATCAAGGAAGCTCCTGCAACATCATGTATGTCAGATGTTACAAGGAGTTAGGCCTTCACCCTGATGACATGGAGCAATCAAACGGCCCGATGGTCGGCTTCAATGGAACGCCGACATGGCCATTAGGCGCAACAAGCTTGGAGGTACAGGCTGGCACGAAGAAGATCAAGACAGAATTCATTGTGATTGACACGCCCTCGCCTTACAACATTATCTTGGGGAGACCGTGGTTGCATGCAATGGGGGCAGTTCCCTCAACATTGCATCAACTGCTACGGTTCCCAACAGAACATGGGATTGAAGAAGTCAGAGGAGATCAGTTGCAGGCAAAAAATTGCTCCATGGCAGCAATGAAATTAACCTGCAGCATTCGGGAACCAGAGAAGGCAGAAATTGAAAAAGAGGACATGAAGGTCCTAGACGATGTCGGCAAGGAGCCAACCGAGAAAAGTGAAGAAGCACTGAAGAAAATCTTCGTCCAGGACGGCGATGAAGAACGCTTCTTTCTTCTCGGCACAGAATTAGCCGAAGAAGAGGAAAGGGAGCTGGAAGCCTTTCTGAGGAAAAATATTGAGGTGTTCGCCTGGACACCTTATGAGATGCCTGGCATTGACCCCGAGGTCACATGTCACAGACTCAACGTTGATAGGTCGGCCAAACCAGTAATACAACAGGCCAGAAGACCGACGTTGATGCACGTCGAAGCGGTGGAGGAGGAAGTAGACAGACTACTGGAGGCGAGGGCCATCAGAGAGGCTAATTACCCGACATGGTTGTCAAACACAGTGGTAGTAAAGAAGAAGAATGGCAAGTGGAGGGTCTGCGTAGATTTTACAAACTTGAACAAAGCTTGTCCCAAAGACAGCTTCCCTCTACCAAAGATCGACCAGTTGGTAGACGCCACATCTGGACATGGAAGGATGAGCTTCTTGGATGCTTATAGGGGGTATCACCAGATAGCCATGTACCCCCCAGATGAGGAGAAGACAGCGTTTATCACCCCAAAAGGTCTGTATTGTTACAGAGTTATGCCTCTTGGGTTAAAAAACGCAGGAGCAACTTACCAAATGCTGGTAACCAAGATGTTCAAACACTTGATTGGCCGAACAGTAGAAGTCTACATTGATGACATGGTCGTGAAGACCAAGGAACCAAAAAATCATCTCGCTGACCTAAAAGAGGTCTTTGACATACTCAAAACATATTGGCTCCGACTCAACGCCTCGAAGTGCGCATTTGGAGTCAGATCTGGTAAGTTCTTGGGATACCTAGTGACTAGAAGGGGCATTGAAGCCAGCCCAGATCAGATCAAAGCCATCCTGGAATTACAGAGTCCGACATCGGCTAAACAGGTTCAAATGCTTACTGGAAGGGCCGCAGCCCTAAACAGGTTCATAAGCCGAAGTTCGGACAAATGTAAACCTTTTTTCAACCTGGTGAAAAAGGCCACGGATTTTTTATGGACAGAGGAATGCGAGGCCGCTTTGGCCGACCTGAAGAAATATCTTACCACGGCTCCAGTCCTCTCAACACCCCAACCTGGGGAGGAACTGTTTTTATACTTAGCAATTTCAGAGCACGCAGTAAGTGCTGTGATAATCCGAGAAGAGAAGGGAGAGCAGAAGGCTGTTTACTATGTAAATAAAACCTTGGCCGATGCAGAAACAAGGTATTTACCACTGGAGAAATTAATACTGGCCTTGGTAATGGCTTCAAAAAAGCTAAACCATTACTTTCAGGCTCACAAGATAGTGGTACTAACAGAACACCCACTGAAATCCTTGTTACAACAAGGAGACTTAACTGGAAGAATAGCAAGATGGGCCGTAGTTTTGGGCCAATACGACCTGGAGTTCAGGCCGAGAACAGCAATAAAGGGCCAAGTCTTGGCCGACTTCGTGGCCGAGTTCTCGCCAAAATGCATCGAACATCGGGCTCCGTTGAGCCGAGGTGAACGATGTCCAAACAAGGAAGGAGAAGCCCAGTCAAAGACTAAAGAACCAAGGAAGGAAAAACTCAGACCCTGCAGCATTTACATCGGCAACTCCTTTCAACTTTTTGTTGATGGGAGCTCAAACCGGCAGGGGGCAGGGGCAGGGGCAGGAGTAGTGTTAATATCCCCCGATGGAGAGATATTGGAGCAGTCCATTCGACTGGGGTTCAAAGCCTCGAACAATGAGGCGGAGTATGAAGCATTAATTGCTGGACTTAAGCTGGCAGTAGCAGCAGAGGCAGACAAGGTAATAATTTTTTGTGATTCACAACTTATAGTAAATCAAACTACAGGAGAGTTTGCAGCCCGAGATGAAAGGATGTCGGCATACGCAAAGGAAGTCATCAGGCTGGCAGCCATGTTTCAAAACTGCTGGCTTCTTCAGGTTAGCCGAGATGATAACAGCCACGCCGACGCGTTGGCCAATTTAGCAAGTTCAATGCAAACCGGAAAGACAAGGACAATAATGATCGATTACCTATCGGGCCCGAGCATAGAGCCGCCAAACACAATACAAGAAGCATTATGTGTGGACATGGGACCAAGCTGGATGGATGCAATTGTTGCATTCCTGAAAGAGGGAAAGCTGCCAGAAGAACGAAAGGAAGCACACAAGGTCAGATTGAAGTCGGCAAGATTCATTCTGACAGCAGAAGGACATCTCTACAGAAGATCCTTCACTGGGCCTCTTTTAAGGTGTGTACACCCTCTTCAGGTCGAAGACTTCTTATATGAAATTCATGAAGGAGTTTGTGGAAGCCACGCTGGGGGCAGATCATTAGCTCACAGGGCCATTACCCAGGGGTATTGGTGGCCCTATATGCAAAAAGATGCAGAGGCCTATGTGAAGAAGTGTGAACAATGCCAGAGGTTTGCACCTTTGATACATCAGCCAGCTGCCGACCTGAACCCGGTTTCCAGACCTTGGCCATTTGCCCAATGGGGCATGGATCTCATTGGACAATTGCCCCAAGCAACTGGGCAGCGGAAGTACCTACTGGTAGCAACAGACTACTTCACAAAGTGGATAGAAGCAGAGCCTCTTGCCAAAATCCGAGATGTGGATGTGAAGAACTTCATCTAGAGAAACATCATCACCAGATTTGGGATTCCAAGAGCAATAGTTGCCGACAACGGAACACAGTTTGACAGCAAACTCATCAAGAATTTTTGTGCAAAATTCAAAATAAAGAATTATTTTTCAACACCAAGTTTTCCCCAAAGTAATGGGCAAGTAGAAGCATCCAACAAAGTAATTCTGGACGGGATAAAGAAGAGGCTGCAGGCAGCAAAAGGAAAGTGGGTAGACGAATTGCCCAATGTGCTCTGGGCATATCGCACTACACCAAGAAGATCAACAGGGGAATCCCCCTTCGCCATGGCTTATGGCACAGAAGCAGTTATTCCATTGGAGATCGGCATCCCAGGGATCAGAACCCAGAGGGTTGAGAACGGGACTAATGATGTGCTCTTAGCCCGAGATCTGGATCTACTAGAAGAAAGAAGAGAGAAAGCTGCAATCCAGCTTGCAGCATACCAGCAACAGCTTGCCAAAGCTTACAACAAGAAGGTCAATCCAAGGGATTTTCAGGTCAACGACCTAGTCTTGAGGAAAGTCGTCGGCAATAAGAAGGATCCCAGAGAGGGCAAGCTTGGCCCAAACTGGGAAGGGCCCTACAGAATTACCTCGGTGTTAGGAAATGGGGCATATCGGCTCGAAGATAGTGAAGGCAAAGCATTGCCTAGACCATGGAACACTTGTAATTTAAAGTTTTTTTATCATTAGATATTGTTTGATTTTTTGCCGATATGATCAATGAAATCTTAGCAGAATTTCCCAGAACTTATGAAACTATGCATAATGTTGTTCTTTGAATAATGAAAACCCAAGTGGAACTTAGGTTCACATTGGGGGCAGATAGAAGACAGTAATGCCCAGCCGAAGTTAAGCCGAGACGTTTAACCGTGGTTAATTTAAGATAAAGTTTAACCGGAGTTAAACAGAAATTATGCTTAACCGAAGTTAAGCCGAGACAATTTCCTTATCTTTACTTGTTGAAATTTGTAGCAATTTACAAGTTAAAGTTAAGCCGAGATAATTGTTTATCTCCACTTGTTGAAATTTGTAGCAATTTACAAGAAATTATGCTTAACCGAAGTTAAGCCGAGATAAATTCCTTATCTTTACTTGTTGAAATTTGTAGCAATTTACAAGTTAAAGTTAAGCTGAGTTAAATTCTTTATCTTTACTTGTTGAAATTTGTAGTAATTTACAAGTTAAAGTTAAGCTGAGATAAATTCTTTATCTTTACTTGTTGAAATTTGTAGCAATTTACAAGTTAAAGTTAAGCTGAGTTAAATTCCTTATCTTTACTTGTTGAAATTTGTAGCAATTTACAAGTTAAAGTTAAACCGAGATAATTGTTTATCTCCACTTGTTGAAATTTGTAGCAATTTACAAGATGAAGTTAAACTAAGTTTATTGATTCAGACTCTTGTTAAAACTTGAGAAAAGTTTGCCTGATAAAACTGTATATGCTTTATACTTGTTTACAGGTAAAGTTCTTGCCGAAATAAATCTTCGGGTAAACATACCCGAGGTATTTTTGCAAGAGGAGATTGCACAAAGAAAGAAGAAGTATGTAAGTCATACAAACTATTCTGAGTATAGAACCATGCAGAAGCAATCAAGAGAAATTAAAGATTAAAGCATTCAAGAGGAAAGCAGTTGCAAATTATATACAGAGGAGGCACTACGGCCTACTAAAAGTTAACTGTTCAAAAGTAGCAAAGAAAGGCACATCGGCCATAAGATGGAGCTTCCATTTTCCAGATATTGAAACAAAATACAAAGTAAAGAAAAACAGACATCAAAGTTGTGACTCCTGAGCTTCAGGAGCAGTTTGGGTCTGGACCTCAGAAGTTTCTTGCGAAACCACTTCGGCAGCCTTCTCTGCAGCTAGCTCAGCATCGATTTCCGCAAGCGTATTGTCAAGACTTCTTTCAGCCAAGAGAAGGTCGGATGATAAATGCCCGATAACAGCTTCCTTGGACGCCCCCTCAACCTCATCACCTTCCTCATCCGGAGTTAAGTCCACGACTTGCTCAGTTGGAGGAGGGGACTTGGCCTCAGCAGTATCCTTGGATTTCCTCACCAAGGCCTCGTTATCATTATTATCTTCATCATCAGCCTCAGAGCCAGATTCTTCTTCTGCTTGACCTGGAGGAGGAGGAGGGGGAAATGGCAGAGGAATGTCACCAACCTTGCGTAGTGGGGAGTTGTCTGGGAGGTTGAGCTTCTTGGCAAGGGTCATCCAACCAAGGCAGAAGCCCCTGTTGCATGTCTGCCTGACCTGAAGCTTGTAATCCTCAGAAACATCGGCCATTCCCTGCGCATAGGCCTTTTCATCCGCCGCAGCAATTTCGGCCTTTTTTGTGGCCAGGGCCTCCTCAAGCTCTTTTTCAGCCTGGGCCCGTTTTGCCTCGGCCTCCCTCTTCTCGGCCTCAGCGACCTTCTTAATGGCTTCGGCTGATTCGGCCTTCTCCTCGGCCAGAGTTTGGGCTTTGGTAGCAGCCTCAGCTTGGTCTTCCAATTTTTTCATTTTTGATTGAAGAGACTTGCTCTCCTTTTTTAGGGCAGCAATTTCCCTCCTCATGTCGGTCAACTTTGTCCTATTTTCGAAGGCTTGCATGGACAAAGAGTGGGCGTGTTGAATGGTCTGAAAAGAGCACAAAGCAGAAATTGTCACAGAGTGTTAGAAAATAACTTAAGTATAAAGCTAAAAGAAAGGAAAAGGTACCAAGCAGGAACACTTACTTGGACAGAATGTTGGAGCATTAAAGCATAGTTCTCATATTCACTATACGTGGCATTCCGCTCCAAATCACCCGGAAGAAGCAGCGTCGTGCTGAGGGCAACGGCGACGTTGATATCATCGGCACTTTCGCTGGCCATAATTGGCCTGTCTTCTAGAGTAAATTCGGGGGCCCATGGAACGTCGGGCTTCTTGGAGCCCGAGGTCGTCGCAGACGATGACCTCGGCTTCTTGGATTGAGTGGATTCCGAAGGCGGGGCCTCAGCGGACCTTTTTGAAGCAGTTGCAGTCTTCTTGCTTTCAGCCAGCTGTGAGATGGGCAATGCATCCTCAGCCTCATCCCCGGTGGCTTTGGCCTTTGGCTGGGCCTTCTTGACTCTTTTTGGTTTTGGTGGGGGCATAATCTGGGTTGGTTGAGCATCCACATCTGTTGGAAGGTCGGCCAGGAGATCTTGGGCGACGGGCTTCGGACGACCCATTTCGGCAGTCTTAACAAGTCTTCTCCGACGTCTCCTTTCAGGTACAGGGATCAGGTATTGGGCCGAAGTGGATGGAAGATCGGTTGGGTCAGAAGTAGAACCTTGATCTGTTCGGGATGTAGATGCGGTTTGAGTTGTGGCAGTAAATGGGCTCTTTTTCTTCGCTCTTGAAATGTCAGGCAGAGTTGACTTATACGTTGGGACGAAATTCAGTACCAGTGGAGCTTTGCGTTTGTGGATAGGAAGATCAAGAAGCTTCTTCAGGTCTTTACCTGGAAAGTAGGTTTGACGGAAGCTTTTTGGTGGCTGATGGAGGTCTGCAAGACAAACAAAACAGACATTAGAAACGGGCTAAGTATGGAAGACTTGAAGAGAAAACAACTAAACAGTAACACAGGGCTCTTACCCTTGCCCTCTTTAACTGTTCGAGGCAGAGGAAAAATATGGACATCTTCATCCGGGCCGAACTCCCAATTTCCTGAAGCAATAAGATAGTCGTCCCCGGCCCCCTTGTTGGAGTCTGGGAGATCGGCTATAATTTTGAATTGGGTGGACCTCGGCTTAAGGTAATATACGAAGCCCTTTTCCTTCAAATTAAGGGGGCACATTGTATAACGGTATTGAAGATCGACCAGGGTGATCCTAACCTTCTCTTGCCGGGCTAAGGCTATGACTCCATTAATCACCCTATAGGAGTTGATGGTAAGCTGCATGGGGTTCAGTCTGTAGAAGTGGAGAACTTCGCGGAAAAGGGGATTTAGTGGGAGCCGAAGTCCACACTCGGTGAAAGCAACAATGGGGAAGGGCATTGTATCCTTTGTGGGCATAATAGAATCATCATCCCCGGCTAATCTTAGATGAATGTCGGCGGGAATGGAAAACTCCTGCCTGAAATATTCTAGTTTGGTTGGAGAATTTACCCTGTTCCTCCACATACCCATGATATCGGCGTAAGGGTATCTAATTAGTGTGAAAAAAGAGGTTTTTTAAGGGTTATGGTAATCTCGGTTTCAGTTTTCAGTTTTCCTATGAATTAATAGGTCCTACAGACAAATCCCAAACCTAAAAGCTATGAGGACGAAGATCATAGGTACGGATCTGGAAAAGATGCAAAAAAGTAGAAAACAAAAAACGAAGTTTCAGATTCAAGAACACAAAGAATTGAAGGCCAAGAACAGTGGTGATACGATGCAAGTATTCATGACATGTACAAAATCATGAAATGAGATACATTCAGGTGAATGATTCGCAGATTAAACGCTTAAACAGTACGGTAAAAACAGGAAATTCCAGGAACAATCAAAGACTGGGAAAAGGAGGGCAGTGCTTACCAGACAGAATAAGGCCGGAATGAAATTCGCCGAGGACGGACGCCGGTCGAAACAATAGCGAAAAGCTCCGCAGGAATGGAGGAATAAAACCAGTTGTAGAGCTTAGAGCAAGAGCAGTGGCGGATTTGGGAAGGTTTAGAGAGAGAAAAGGCAAGAGAATCCAAAATGTAAAAGTGAGGGAAAAAAGACGAAGGAAGGGTCTTTTGTCAAAAATTTGAAACGGCGGCAAAACAAAAGCATTTAATGCGCCTGGGGTAACGCGGACGTCAGATGGCGTAAACAGATAAAAGGCGGCTTACGAGCGCGTCACAGGCACGAGCCAATGGAGACAGAACGCGTAAATGAATTGACTAGAAAGTGATGCATGACAGCTCATGTGCGTGAAAGAGTTCACTAGAGTTCTTGTTCTCCGAAGAGAACATGTCGGGCTGAAAGTAAATGATCTCGGCTGGGAAGTTCTCGAGCCGATGTTCAGTAAAAGTACCAATGTAGGTTCCATCACCTCAGATGCCGAGGTAATAGAACCTAGGGGGCAGTTGTGGGGATGTATTTTCTGAATACCAACACGTGGCCGAGGTGACACCGAAGTGTCAGCCGAGGTGTCACGTGTCCTGGACAAGATACCAGAATGATCTCGGCTAGGCCGAGGTTATTTGCGAGAAAACAGGAATCCACGATAAGCGGATAAGGGACAGGAGTCCTAGAATGAAGAAAGACTGCAAGATGGATATAGGTAATACTCTCAGGGAGTTTATCCTTATCTCTTGAAGAGTCCAAGGTAAATCCGGAATTAGAGTCCATAGAAGTGAGATTTCTAGTGGGACTGGGAGGGCGTTAAACTATAAAAGAAAGGCACCCCCGGCGGGTCTAAGGTACGCAATTTTAAGCCTTGAGCAGTAATTTAAGCACTTGAATTATCTTTGAGATATACTGACTTGATCGTCGGAGTGACCCCGGGTGGAAGAACCACCACCGGAGCCTTTACTTTCTGTGCAGGTTACAGGGTGCCATCTATTCTGCCTGTGTTCTACAGCTGAATCACTAAGGAGGGCAGTGTGATCGGAAACTCACTCACACAGTTGCATATATTCTTACTAACAAGAACCCAAACAAAATCCCAACCGAGGAGATGAATGATGAAGACTACAAGGCACATGAAGCAAAAGTGACTTCCTACAATACAGATAAGTATAAATGTCAAATTTATCTCTTAAATTTCCTTGTTGATTAATTTTATGATTATTACTATGACACCACTTACACTTTTTCTTCTATTAATTTTTGGCATGCTCGCTTGTATCATATTAACAGTAAATATATGGGAATCATGAGTAGTTTAAGATTAATTCCTAAAGTGACAAAAAAATTTGAGAAATGTGAAGCTTGTAGTAGAGCAAAAATTACTAAAAGGCCTCATAAAAGTGTTGAAAAAAAATACCGAATTGCTAGAATTATTGCATACTGATTTGTGTGAGTTTAAAGGAATTTTAACTCGAGGTAATAACCGATATTTTATCACTTTTATTGATGTGACGCTCCAAAATTTAAGGACATCATAATAAGATTTAGAAACTTAAAATCAATATTACCACTAATATTACTAACATCCATTAATTAACAACCTAGAATTTAAAGTTCTTACATCACAACTTAGTCTTAATACGTAATAGAAATAACACAAATATAAAAAGAAAATTAGAGAAAAACTAGAAATTTTACGAAATGGTTCATGAAACTTGAGCACTCTTCAAGCTAATCAAGGCTGAATGTCGCCTTGCAAGGCCTCGGTGTTTCCTTCGGTTTCTTCGGTACCTTGCATAAAACGTCATGGCAACGGGAATGCCAGTGAGCGACGAGCTCAATAAGATACTACAACGCGAAAATACCCACATCGATAATAATACTCACAATTTATGAATAATGTGTAGTAACAGAATAACAATTAACATTTAGTAAGCATAAAAGAAATGTTATCAGTTGAAATAATAACAATAGATAAAAATAAAAATAAAACTACAACAAACGGAAGCAGTATTTCATCATGAGGAATATGCCCACCTTTCTTTATTTTTTTATTTTTTATTTTTTTAAATTTTCATAGATTTAGTTTATCAGAAAAATTTAAGTAACTCCCCGCGGAGCACTATTTCCACTCAACCACTAAGCAATGGCCATAGGCAATTCTGACTCCCCCTTGGTCAATTATTCAAATGTTACTTACTGTAACTACCAATGATGCCCACGCACCAGGGTTACATACCCGAGTCGTGACATCACGGTCTACCCCAAGGGAACGGTCTATGTTGTGACACCCGCACCACCAACCTTATATCGCCTATACCGATAAAAGCCGAAATACCTTCCCATGCCATGTTAGGGTTCGTAACTCACTTGCGCAAGATTCTAGACCAGACCCACCCCATCACTTTTAAAATTGAATGTATCATTGGTTAAATTTCGTGTTTCTTTACTTGTTGAGATAGTCACAATAATTCAAAATTTAATTACCAATAATGTTATACCAACTCATTAAAATCCCAACATAAATATTACACATGTCACACAATAATAAACAATTGTACAAAATTTAAATAAACAATTTATTTAAACCATGGTATGAAATAATAATGTAAATACCAAAAAGAAGAAATAAATCATAATCACACACATGCATGGATTTTTAATCTACAAGATTAGATTAGCGCAATATTAAATTTTAGTCCAAATAAAGAATTGAAGAGATAATTTTTAATTCCTCCTTAATCTACCAAAGTTTTCAGAATGTATATCTTGCAATAAAATTATAAATAAATTACTTATACAACTCTAAAATTCATATAAATCTACAGAATACTCAATAAACATGTTATGGTCATTTTTCAGAAAGCATTTTTGAAAAATAAATTATAAATAATTCTTAAAAATTCCAAGAATGTTCATGACACAGATTTATCACATTTTCTTAAATTAATTCCATACTTAAATTTATAAATAAATTCCATGATCTAAAAATTTATTATGAAACTAGACTTCTCAAATTTCATTTTTTGTTTAGAAATTACCAAATTTGGTTTAATATAAAAATTTTAATGATTTTTCAAACACATAGTGAAATCTGCATATAGCTCTAGATTTGGTTAAAATTTTGTATAAATTCGTACAAAACTCAATAATTGTTGACAAATTTGGTGGATGAACTAAACATCATTATCAACAACTTTTAGAAGAAATCATCTTCAAATTTTGAGTATAAAATTGTCTAAAAATTCGTACAACTTTCTGGCAGATTTAAAGGGCCAAATAACATCTTTAATAATCTTTTTAATGGCATAAACTACACATGCAAGTTCAAATTCCACAACATTATCATGATTTTCAGACTACCAATATTTGATATACTATCATAAATTTTCATACAATTATAAAAAAAAATTCTACCTACAAATTTAGACATTTTATCATATGTATATAATCTGAAAATTTCAAATACAAAAAAAAAATGAGAGGATTGAGAGAGTTTTCTTACTTAATAGTAGAATTGAAATGGGGTGATGAATTGGTAGGAAAATTATAAGCTTCCTGATCTTCTACTATTCTTCTTCCTATTTTGACTGAACTTTGCTCAAAGATCTTTTTTTTTTTTTTTTTTTTTAACTCTTCTCCGATCAGTTGAGGAGAAGGATACAAACCATATGCGTATATATAGAAGCTCATCACCTGAGGTTTTCACATACTCTCTCTCTCTCTCTCTCTTCATTATTTTATTTAGCCACTTTCTCTCAATTCCAAGGAGTATGATGGGGTTGAGGTTCCTATATTAATATGCAAAACAAGCATGTGGAAAGTTGCTCTACAAATATTTGATTTTTTTTTTGGTGTGTGTTTCTTAAAATTGATATACTAAGATTTTTAACTAAGGTATTTAGTAAGAATAATTATCATATTGAATCCTAATTAAAATAATTTATAAATAACAAATATTGAAGATTCACAAAATTATTATTCTTAATATTGTCTTTGTTAGTGATTGAATTGGGTCAATTTAAAACTAACTTTTACACTAATATACATTTCAGATAGATTCTGAATAAAATTAATTAATTTATTTATTTATTTATTTATTTTCTTTTAAGAATAATTAAATATGAGTTTTCACAATTAATGATTTTTCAAAATATACAAACGTATATTTACTAAAAAAACAAAAGTGATACTTTTGAGAAATTTAAAGAATTCCTTCTTGAAGTGGAAAATCAATTCGGTAAAAAGATTAAGAGAATTAGAAGTCATAGAGGCCGGGAGTATGAATCTCTAGGATTTAAACCTTCATCTAATGGCATAGCTGAAAGAAAAAATAGAATGTTAATTGACTTGACGAATGCTATGCTTATTAATTCATGTGCTCCATCAAATCTTTAGGGCGAGGCTATTTTGACAGCTTGCCATGTGATAAATAGAGTGCCACACAAAAAGACTAAAATTGTACCTTATGAGTTGTGGCGGGGGCATAAACCAAATCTAGGTTATTTGAGAGTTTGGGATTGTTTAGCTTTTGGGAGGCTTGTAAATCCTAAACGACCTAAATTGGGTGAACGAGCTACCACTTGTGTTTTTCTTGGATATGCGTTGCATAGTACAGCTTATAGATTTTTTGATATGGAAAATAATATTATTTTTTAATCAGGTGATGCTATTTTTCATGAAAATAAATTTTCTTTCAAATCTAGAAATAGTGGGGGTTAAATAATTTTTGAAAATATTTTATCCGTGCCTAACTCTTCTACTCCTTCTCAAGTTTTTCAAGAATAAGAAAATTCTCAAATCCAACTAAGGAGGAGGAAACGAGCTAGAGTTGAAAAAGATTTTGGCCCTGACTATTATCTTTACAATGTGAAAGAAATTCCTCTGACGGTGCAAGAAGTTTTATTGTCACCTGATGCTATTTTCTGGAGAGAGACTGTAAATGATAAGATAGATTCACTACTTTCAAATAAAACATGGAAGCTAGTGAACTTACCTCCAGGTTGTAAAACTATTGGGTGTAAATGGATCCTTCGTAAAAAGCTTAAACGGAATGGAACTATAGATAAATATAAAGCGAGGCTTGTCGCTAAAGATTTTAAGCAACAAATAGATGTGAAAACAACATTTTTAAATGGAGATCTAGATGAGGAGATTTACATAGACCAACTCGAAGGCTTTGTAAAGCCTGGCCAAGAAAGCAAGGTGTGTAAACTAACTAAATCCCTTTATGGTTTAAAACAAGCTCCTAAACAGTGGTATGAGAAATTTGATTCCTGCATACTTGAGAATGGCTATAAGACTAATGAATGTGATAAGTGCATATATTATAAAACTTGTAAGAATGCACATGTGATTATTAGCATATATGTGGACAATCTACTTATCTTTGGCTCTAATTTGCATATTATAAATAAGACTAAAAATATGCTTAATAGCCACTTTGATATGAAAGATCTTGGTGAAGCTAATTTTATTTTGGGAATTAAAATTACCAAGACTAATGATGGCATTTTTCTTGATCAATCGCATTATGTTGAGAAAATTTTAAAGAAATATAACTTTCTAGACTGCAAACATGTTGCTACTCCTTTTTATGCAAGCATATATTTATCTGTTGTAACAAATGAAAAAGAAATGATTAATCAAAAGGAATATGCTAGCATGATTAGTAGTGTGAGATATGCTACTGATTGTACTAGACCTGACATTGCATATGCTGTTGGAGTACTTAATAGGTTTATTAGCAAGCCAAGTCGAGATCATTGGCTAGCCATGGAAAGAATTATGAGATATTTATTTGGTATCAAAAATTATGATTTATTTTATAACAAGTATCCTGCGGTACTTGAGAGATATAGTAATGCCGATTGGAACACTTTGTCAAGTGATTCTCTCTTTACCTCAGGTTTTATTTTTACCTTAGGTGGTGGTGCTATATGTTGGAAGTCTAGAAAACAGACTATAATTGCTAATTCTACAATGGAAGCTGAGCTTATAGCGTTAGTTTCAGCATCAGATTTGTTACATGAAATCCCTTTTTGGGAAAAATCAATTTCTCCTGTGTTAATTCATTGTGATAGCACTGCTGCTATTGGTAGAGTGAACAACCATTTTTATAATAGTAAATCTAAACCTATTCGAAGGAAACACAGTAATGTGAGATCCTGTTTTAGTAATAGCATCATAACTGTGAATTATGTAAGATCTTGTGATAATCTTGCGGATCCGTTAACCAAGGCCTTGGAGAGAGATAGGGCCTGGAATACATCGAGGGGGATGGGTTTGAAGTCTATAAAATCATAAACCATATATAAGGATACCCAACTTGGGGACCAGAGATCCTGTAACTAGGTTCAATGGGAAGAACGAATCATATGGTGGTTGTAAAAATGAACTCTTTAATATTTTGTTATCCATCCCTATGATGTAAGTGCATTTGTCCTGTAATGTTGGAGAGTTGAATTTTTATACTCTTAATGAAATTCTGTAGCTCTTATTGAGTGGGGTGTGTCAATTACAGGAACATCCTTGACAGATTTTACCTATATGATCATGAAAGTGGGGCCGCTTTCTATGAGAACAAGGCTTATTCTCAAATATGCTCATGAAAACTGAGATAAGCACAAGGCCGTAATGTGCTGGCTATTAAAGCTCATGTCAACACCTAGATTATTATGTGTGAGCAGTAATACTTTATTTCTTCTAAGCAGTCATAGTTCAAGTCTAAGACCACTATTGACTCTGGAGTAGAGGTTATTGTTTCACTAATGAAGGTTCAATGCAGAGCACACCTTCATGATGCATACTAGTCTATCTTTGTTTGGTAATCTCTCTTGTCCTTGTTGATATTAAAATGAGTGGGGGATTGTTGGACCATTTTCATATCTTTTATTTATTTATTTATATATTTTGTTCATGAATCTTCTTTTGTCTTGTTCATGAATCTCATCTTATTCATGAATGGAGATTCATTGCTTTGGTGACCAGTTGTCTTGTTCATGAATGAAAATTAAGTAGAATTCATGATTTTGATGGTGAGTTAATATTTGGATACACTCTCCCTTTTCTCTAGGTTCATGATCTTTATTATTTTTTGATGTATTTTGCAAGTCCTAGTGGCCTATAAATAGTTCCTCTCTTCTACTCTTTTTTTCACCAATACACCAACTATTTTCTATACAAGAGAGATTACTAGCAAAGAAGAGTGTTTTTCTTGGTGGAGCTTTGGGTTCACCATCTTGTGCAGAGTTGGCATGAACCATATGACAAATAGTAGGGCTGTTGTATCCTGGAGGGGACAAGCCATAATTTTGTGACTACTGTATCGGTATTTGGGTTCTTCCTATCGCAGTGGGCTTGATCTCCTCAAAGAAAACGAGATATTCGTGCCTCAGCCTGATCTATTTGTATCTCATTTTCTTTGCATTATTTATCAATAAAATATAATTTTTTTTGATATTTTCACCAACATGTTTGATGATACAGTTATGATATGACGGGTTCCGGTGGGATGGATCGGACTGGTCTACGCTTCTCCAACCGATATCTGAACCGTCAAGCTCCTGGTGAACCTACACATGAGTTCAACGGGGAACGGGGAGTCCTCCAGCGAACCCTCTGATGAGCAAGTTAGAGAGAGAAATAGAGTGTATGGATGAATTAGAGATAGAAAGCTTAACCTTCTTCTTGTCTTCAACGTCTGCTTATATCCTTTGGTAATCATTTCGCCGTCCCTTCCGACCTGCCACCTTGACCGAAAGTCTATGCTGTAGCTTACCTTGTTCAGGGTGAGGGGGTGCTGTTCCGACGGAGAGGTGTTGTCGTAATAAATGCTGTGATGGGCTGCATTAATGGCGATGTGCAGTGGCAATAACTTTGCAGATCTTTGTCTGCTGATATGGCTTGTCCTTTACCTGTCACATGTCTGAATATCATTGGTTCTTCGTGCCATGTTGGCTTCCAGCTGTTCAGGACATCATTAGTTGGGTTATGTGTTGGGCTCTAAGTGATGGGCTTGGGTTGTTCATAGTGGGCTATGACCTTTGTGGGCCTAACCACGTCAGTAGTCCCCCATTCCCAAGTGCAGCTTTAGCCCAACGAAGGGAATACTAATGGAGAAGATGAGGAGGACCGACCGCGAAGGGTGGCCTAGTGGAAGGACCGACCATGAGGAGGACCGACCGCGAAGGGTGGCCGAGTGGGAGGGCTGACCATGAAGAGGACCGACCGTGAAGGTTGAGGTGAGGGGGCGCGGGGCTCAAGAGGCGGCGTGTCACGTGATGACTTGAAGTGGAAAAGACAGGGTAATGGGAGGTGGCAGTGAATCGTGATCGTACACGTGGCAGCATCTCGTGGGGAGGGAGATTAGGCGTTGGGCCAAAAATGAAACGATAGGTCATGATGGGTGTTGAAAAGACAGTTTTGGCGGATGTTTTGAAAAGTTTTCAAATTGGCGAAAAGTAATTGTGACCCTTGGAATATGAGCAAGCCTTGGGCTTTTGGTATTATTCGATTTACCTACTTCTTTGCAAAAAATCAAAACATTCCAAGTGTTAACTCCTTTGTTGCTGACGATACACCTCTGCAACATTTCTTGAATTTTCTTACACCCGCTTCCGAAGCTATTCGTAGGCACACCACATAGATGGCTCAAGAAGAAGCTGAAATCGCCAGGGTTGATCCGTTTGGGGATGCCGACGCAGTGGAGCTGGCGGAGCAGTACCGGACGGAGAGACAAGTGGAGAGGGTAGGGGAGTCGGTGGTACAATCCCATTCTTCCACCATGATAGCGGCTCCGAAGCCAATCAACCAGGCGGAACCAGATCACTGGCATACGAAGGCTGACAAATCAACGGTTACTGCGGCAGACTTGGAGGTTATGCGCGAAAAGTACCAGGTTCCCGCTGAAATAGAGTTACTGTTGCCGTCGTCAACGGAGAGGCCATCCGACGCCCAGCCGGGGGAGTTTGCCCTGTATGAGGAAGCATTGAAATGAGGACTGAGGCTGCCGTTTCAGCAAGTGGTGGTTGATGTCCTAAACCGGTTGGAGTTAGCGCCGGGGTAACTAATGCCCAACGCGTGGAAGATTGTGTTAGCCTGTGCAAGCGCGTGGCCGAAGGCGACTGAAGGGGCGGCTCCGACGATGGACGAATTTTTCGCGTGTTATAAGGCCTCAGGACAGCAAGAGACTTAGGTGACGTTGCAGGCGGCGGCAGGGAGGGGTCTGGTGACGGGGCTGCCGTCATCCATTAAGGGTTAGAGGCCGCGGTGGTTTTACGTGTCCGCGAATGGAGGGGTTGGGGTGCGTACGGTGTGGAGAGTACCCACCAAATCTGTGGAGCCAAAACTGGGGGCGGCAGCAGAGGAGAGGATAAAAAAGGTGAAGGCATGGAGGGAGAAGGAGGAGTCAGGTGGAACGAACTCGTTCAACCTTCAGCCTTGTTTGCAGCGGGATTGGGCCCTCAGCCGAGCGTTGGAGATCTGGGATGGGCTGAACTAGAGGCGAGGAGGAAAGCGCAAAAGGCTGAGGATATGGCCATCCTCGCCAAAGCCACTAAGTTCAAAGAGTCTCAGGCAGACCGACCGCCAAAACCGATCGCGAGGGAGAGGATCCGACCTCGCCCCAAACCCCTGGGGGAAAAAGACTTAGGTGGATTTGAGCCACGACCGCCCCCAGTTGATCCTTTGAAAGAGAGGGCCTACAAGGAGATGGAGGTGGAGGGTGTGGTAAAGAAGAAGAGGAGAGTGAGGAGGAGTGAAGAAGAGCATGCCTTAAAGAGGAGGAGGGAGATGACGGCAGAGGCGACCCCCATGGCCAAGGAGGCAGGGGAGGAGGGGGTGGGGGAGATCCCAGGAAAGGTGGTTGCCTCAGAAGTGGTGGAGGTCGCCTCAGAGGTTATGGAAGTCGTCCTAGTAGTAGCGGAGATCGCCCAAGAAGTTCAAGTAGAGGGGGGGCAACTGGCTGTCACGACCCAAACCCGCCCCTATGGGTTTAGCATCGTAACCGGCCAGTAATCCGAGATTACCAAAGGCCTGCTTAACAGTAAAACAGTAATACAGAGTACAGGGGCATGGCGGAAGCCAATACAGTAATAAAACAATGTCCAATGAGCTGTGACAGTCTGTATGCAACAGGACTTTTCATACATACATATGAAACCAGTATAGAACAGTATGCACAATATATATACAATCAGTCAGAACAGGACGGGGGTCTAACCCCTATTAAACAGTACAGTACAGTGTTATCAGTCTATACAGTCTATACAGTAAACAAGACAGTTACAAAGAAAGACGGGGGAATTTAAAACACCCCTAAGCCATGGCTTGGCAGGCTTGGAACCTCGCAGTGAGGCACAGTGGTTGGCTCGGCAAAAAGGAAAGTCTACCCCACGCTGCTAGCTCCGGTCTGGTGCCTATACACCTACATATATATATATATGAGCAGTGAGCTAAAGCCCAGTGAATAACATAATGCGTAAAAAGGTTTAGAATGAATGTCCTTACAGTAATGAAAACAGTTCATTAAATCAGTATTTCAGTCTTTCAGTCCTTCAGTCATATGTGGTACATCCATTAGCATAACAGTACAGTAAGCAGTAGGTCTTAAAGACCGAACAGTAATGATGGCCATCAATCAGTAAACAGTAGTGGTTCCATGAGGGAACCGACAGAGATCTCTGTAACAGTAACAGTAAACAGTAGGTGCTAAGGATGCCACAGGATAGTTCATAATATAGGACATACATTCATTCCGTAAACAATATCAGTTCAGTAAACAGTTCAGTTCAGTATTCAGAAGATAATCATTTTGAACATATCTTTACACAATTGTTACTCACAGAGTTCTGGGCTACAGTAAGCTAGAGCGTCTCCTCGGAATGCCAACCCTATACAGTTAACAGATTGAACACACACTAAGTTTCACAGTTGGGAAAGATAATAACTTAATCCCTAAATTTGCCTCGGTGTGGTTCTACATCTATATCCTCTTTAAGGTGCCTTAAACATGCCCTAGGAATGCCTAGGACGGAAAGAGGATGCAAAGATGCACTTTTGAACACTTTACAAAATTTTCAGAAAATAGGGGTCTCGCTCGAGCGTGGCTTTCTACGCTCGAGCGAGCTTGACCAAACAGCGGGGCCGCTCGAGCGTGGACTTCCTCGCTCGAGCGGTCTGCAAAAATGCAAAAAGTGCTGGATGTTGGAAATCTCCGCTCGATGCTCGCCCGACGCCTGCTCGAGCGTAAGACACAGTCCTCGCTCGAGCGTAGGTTCTCTCGCTCGAGCGTGCGTCTGCGTGCACCAAGATTCTGAGAGCTTGCAATTTACGCTCGAGCCACCATTCCTTCGCTCGAGCGAAGAAGCTAAATTCTGGAATTTCCAGATTTGCCTCCCAAGCTCAACCAAGCATTCCTTAGCTCAAAACTCGACCTCTTGGGCCCAAATTCAGGAAAACACATCTAAACTCAATATACAACAAGTTTCAAAGCTCAATTTGTGAATTTAAAGCCCAAGGGTGAGTCAATTAAATCCAAATTTCAAACCCAATTTCATGAACATGAAGAACATGCAAACATGCATGAATTCAAATCATTTCAAAGCTTCAATTTGATGCTCTAGTGAGCCCAAACCTTTTCAAGATAAGGTGAAATCATGGACTTAACCAAAAATATGAACATGCATGTAACCTTTAGCCATGAAATCAACTTAAACCTCAACAATACCAACATGCATGCATGGAATGAGCTTCAATTCAACATGTTAGAACTAAATCATGCCTTAGCTCTACAATTAGACATGAACCATGCAAGAATCAACTTAAAGACAACAATGAGAGGTTCAATTACCTTACCTAGGTCTTTAAACACTAGTCTTGAGACTCAATTTGCCAATTACACTCCAATTCTTCAAGGTTTCAAGCCAAGATGACAAGATGAACTCAAGTTCCCCTATCTCTCTCTATAGTCGACTATGAACATGAAATGAGCTGAGCAAAATGTTGCCTAAGTGTATAAAGGCTCAAATATTTTAATAAACAAAGGCCCACTCACAATGGCAATAGGGTAATTAAGCTAACTCTTGTCATTGGCTTATTTTAATCTAATTTAATCATACCAAATCACTTTTCAGATAAATATGCCATAAATTCACATAAATTCCAATGATCCTAAAACATCAATCAATTTCTGATTCGGCCGCCGATAAGGCCTTCAATTTGCAGTTTAAACATAAAAACTAAACAGATAATTAAACAGTCAAACAGATGAAATGCACTTCGAACAGATACAGGCAATCAATTCCGTTTCAGATTTCAGTCAGTCAGTTCAGTAATTCAGTCAGTTCAATTACTTTCCATATTCGGTCTCAGTTTAGCAGTAAACAGTAATTAATCGATAAACAGTGTGAGGGTTGTTACAGTCTCCCCTCCTTAAACAGAGTTTAGTCCTCTAAGCTCGAGTTACCTTCATTCTGGAAGAAAACAGGATTCAGTGGGAACAGTTCAGGATATCTTTTAGCCATGTCATCTTCCCTTTCCCAAGTGGCATACACGCCACCATGGTTTTACCAGTCGACTTTCACTAATGAAATCTCTTTGTTTCTCAACTTCTTGATCCGTCTATTTACAATCTATATAGGCCGTTCCTCGTAAGTGTAGTCATCACTCAACACTATACGGGTCGGCTCAATCACATGGAAAGGATCCCGGAGGTAGTCTCTCAACATAGAAATGTGGAAGACGTTATGCATATGCTTCATTTCAGGAGGTAGCGCAACTTGATACGCCACCGGATTGATTTTCTCAATAATCTCATACGGTCCGACATATCTTGGCACTAACTTGCCTTTGACTCCAAAACGAGTCTGGCCTTTCATCGGTGTCACTTTCACAAAGACGTGATCACCTACTTCATATTCTCTATCTCGTCTTCTAACATCTGCATAACTTTTCTGTCGGCTCTGCGCAGTCTTCAGTCTCTGTTGTATCAGTTTTAATTTCTCAGTCGTTTCATATACAATCTCGGGCCCAAGCAAAGGCCCATCTCCAACTTCTGCCCAGTAGATTGGAGATCTACATTTTCTGCCATACAATGCCTCGAAAGGCGCCATACCAATACTTGAATGATAACTGTTGTTGTAGGCGAATTCAGCTAAGGGCAAATGGCTTTCCCAACTTCCCTGAAAATCAAGGACACACATTCTCAATAAATCCTCCAGAGTCTGGATGGTCCTTTCTGACTGGCCATTTGTCTGAAGATGATAGGCACTACTCAGTCTCAGTTCAGTTTCCAATGCAGTCTGTAGGCTTTGCCAAAACCTCGATGTAAACTTCGAATCCTTGTCAGAAACAATGGACACAGGCACTCCATGCAGTCTAACAATTTCATCAATATAGAGTATAGCCAATTTGTCCGCATTATAAATTGTCTTAACAGGTAGGAAGTGAGCAGATTTAGTCAGTCTATCAACAATAACCCAAATCGAGTCCATACCTTTACTGGAGCGAGGCAATCCAACAATAAAATCCATGGTAATATGTTCCCATTTCCACTCCGGTATTGGTAAGGGCTGCAATAAACCTGCGGGTCGTTGATGTTCAGCTTTGACTTGTTGGCAATGAAGACATTTCGATACAAAGTTAGCAATTTCTTTCTTCATTCCCGGCCACTAGAAATTCAGTTTCAAATCTTGATACATTTTCGTATTTCCAGGATGGATAGAAAATTTTGAATTGTGGCCCTCCTGCAGAACTCTTCTTTTCAGTTCGGTATCAGTCGGTACACACAACCTTTCTTGAAATTTCAGTACATCATTTTCAAATTTGAAACCCAGTCTCGGTTTGGATTCCCTTTCTTCGATGATCTTTTTCAAGAAGTCATCCAGTTGCTGTTTCTCTTTAATTTCCTCAATCAGTGCCGGTTGAGCAGAAATAGCAGCTACTGTTCCACCTTGTTCCCGCAAAACAATTTCAATTTCTGATTTTTCAAGGTCGCAAAGCAACTCTTTTTGTCCGGTAAGCAAACAGGTTAAGTTTCCAACTGATTTCTAACTCAGTGCATCGGCAACAGTGTTGGCTTTTCCCGGATGGTACAAAATCTGTAGGTCATAATCTTTAATTAGTTCTAGCCATCTCCGCTGTCTCATGTTCAGTTCTTTCTGAGTGAAGAAATACTTCAGACTCTTGTGGTCGGTGTATACTTCACATGTTGCCCCATATAGGTAGTGACGCCAGATTTTCAGTGCAAATACTACTGCAGCAAGTTCCAGGTCATGGGTCGGGTAGTTCTTTTTATGCGGTCTCAATTGTCGGGAAGCATAAGCAATCACTCTCCCATTCTGCATTAAAACACACCCCAAACCCTTATGAGAAGCATCACTAAAAACAGTATAACCGTCCGTACCTGAAGGTAGGTAAGAATAGGTGCAGTCACCAATCGAGTTTTCAACTCTTGGAACGCTGATTCCCTTGGTCAGTCCAGTCAAATGATATCCCCTTCTGAGTCAGTTGAGTCAATGGTAAGGCAATTTTGGAGAAATCTTTGACAAATCTTCTATAATATCCAGCCAATCCCAAAAAGCTTCGAACTTCTGTCACATTTGTTGGTCTAGGCCAATTCACTACAGCTTCAATTTTCTGCGGATCAACAGAAATTCCATCTTTGCTAACAACATGCCCCAAAAACATAACATGATCAAGCCAAAACTCACATTTAGACAGTTTAGCATACAGTTTCTGTTCTCTTAGGGTCTGTAGGGCAAGTCTCAGATGATGTTCATGTTCTTCTATACTTTTGGAGTAAATCAATATGTCATCAATGAATACAACAATAAAGTCATCAAAGTATGGTTTAAAGATTCTGTTCATGAGGTCCATAAATGCAGCAGGTGCATTAGTGACTCCAAAAGGCATAACTAAAAATTCATAATGTCCATACCTCGTCCGAAAAGCAGTTTTATCAATGTCTTCTGGTTTAACTTTCAACTGATGGTACCCTGATCTGAGATCGATCTTTGAAAACACTTGAGCACCCTGTAACTGATCAAACAAGTCATCGATACGCGGTAATGGGTATTTGTTTTTCACAGTTACCTTGTTCAGTTCACAGTAGTCAATACACAGTCTCAGTGAGCCGTTTTTCTTTTTCACAAACAAAACAGGAGCGCCCCACGGTGAAGTACTGGGCCTGATGAACTTCTTGTCTAACAGTTCTTGCAGTTGCACTTTCAATTCTTTCAATTCAGTTGGAGCCATTCTGTAAGGAGCTTTAGATACTGGCTGTGTTCCCGGAATCACATCAACGGTGAATTCAATCTCCCTGTCAATCAAATCCCCTGGCAGATTATCCGGAAAAACATCTGGGAACTCTCTGACTATGGGAATACTGTTCACATTAGCATTATCATCAGTAGACACAGTTAATACAGAACACAGATATCCTTTGCACCATTTTCTAATCAATTTAACAGCTTTCACAGATGAAATCAAATACGGAGGAGGTACTACTCCACTCCCATTAAACACAAATTCGGGCAAACCCGGTGGACGGAAAACTACTTGTTTCGTTACATAGTCTATGGTGGCATGATATTTCGTTAACCAGTCCATCCCCAATATTACATCAAAATTATCAATGTTCAATGTCAGTAAATCAATAAACAGATGCATATCCCCAACAATGATTTCACATGCAGGGTACATATAAGCACATGTCACGGATCCCCCAACAGGTGAAGATACAGCTAACAAGTAATTCATGGGTTCTAAGGGTCTATTCAATTTCCGCGAAAAAGCATGCGATACATAAGAATGTGTAGACCCCGAATCAATCAGTACATATGCATTTTGAGTACAAATAGAGAGGATACCTGACACTACGGTCTCGGTATTTTGTACGTCTCTCGGTACTAGGGCGAACACTCGGCCCTGCCTCATAGGCTCTTTCCCGGTAGCTTTAAGGTTCGGTTTTGGTGTAACAGTTGATGCCGCCACACTTGGTGTAGCTTTGCTATTGCCCTGAGGTGCAGAGGGGCAATCTTTCACCATGTGGCCCACCTTGCCACACCTGTAACAAGCACCAGAAATTTTATAACAAACTCCCTTGTGATTCTTACCACATTCGGAACAGGGCGGAATGGAACGGTTTCCTTGGCTAGAAGTAGTCGTTGACCCTGTATTTTGCTTTTTGTTCAGCGGGTTGTTCTTGCCCTTCTTGAGCTTAAAACCCCGCCTTTTACCACGCCATTCAGACGCTGGTGTTTCAGATTGTCTCAGTGCCTCGATGTTCGACTCAGCCATCAATGCTCGGTCAAGAACACCTACATAGGTCGGTAGCTTTAAAACACTTATTCTATCGAGTATTGCCACATTAAGGCCTCCTTCAAACTTTCTGGCCTTCTTGTAGTTAGTGTCCACCATATGTGGTGCATATCTAGCAAGCTCGGTGAACTTTGCTTCATATTCAGCAACAGACATTGTACCTTGTTTCAGCTGTTCAAACTCAGTTACTTTCCTGTCCCTGACACATTAGGGAAAATACTTTTCAAAGAAGGACTCCTTAAACTGAGCCCAAGTCACTACAGTGTTGGTGTCACGGACTAGCATCCACCACCTTCTAGCCTCTTCTTGCAAGGTGAAGGTAGCCAACAGTACTTTGTGTGCCTCCGAGCACGGAAACACTTCAAACAACTTTTTTGTTTCGAGCACCCAAGCTTCAGCCTTTAGCGGTTCGAGACCTCCCTGGAAGGAAGGTGGTTTCATTTTACTGAACTTCTGGGTAAGAGCAATTATGTCCTCATCATTAATATTCACATTCTGTTCCGGCTGTACCGGAGGAGGAGGTGGGGGCTGTTGATTCTGTTGTTGCTCAAGTCTAGCAGTTATCAGTTCCATCATTCTTTCCATTCTTGCCATTCTTGCCTCAGTGGATGAGGATTCAGATTCATTTGCATTATCCATTTCACTATAGGCAGTTATAACAGTTGTAACAGTTATCAACATAGGCAGTCATTTCTTTAAACAGGCTAACACATTAGCATATAATCAGTCATGTCATAACCACACACTTATCATGCTCATGTAATGCCCTATTACTTTTCTAGGACACCCTATAGCTCATTTAGACACGTGTGTGCGGTATAACTCGTGATTAAGTATCGCTCTGATACCACTCTGTCACGACCCAAACCCGCCCCTATGGGTTTAGCACCGTAACCGGCCAGTAATCCGAGATTACCGAAGGCCTGCTTAACAGTAAAACAGTAATACAGAGTACAGGGGCATGGCGTAAGCCAATACAGTAATAAAACAATGTCCAATGAGCTGTGACAGTCTGTATGCAACAGGACTTTTTCATACATACATATGAAACCAGTACAGAACAGTATGCACAATATATATACAATCAGTCCGAACATGACGGGGGTCTAACCCCTATTAAACAGTACAGTACAGTGTTATCAGTCTATACAGTCTATACAGTAAACAAGACAGTTACAGAGACAGACGGGGGAATTTAAAACACCCCTAAGCCATGGCTTGGCAGGCTCGGAACCTCGCAGTGAGGCACAGTTGTTGGCTCGGCAAAAAGGGAAGTCTACCCCACGCTCCTAGCTCCGGTCTGGTGCCTGTACACCTACATATATATATGAGCAGTGAGCTAAAGCCCAGTGAATAACATAATGCGTAAAAAGGTTTAGAATGAATGTCCTTACAGTAATGAAAACAGTTCATTAAATCAGTATTTTAGTGTTTCAGTCCTTCAGTCATATGTGGTACATTCATTAGCATAACAGTACAGTAAGCAGTAGGTCTTAAAGACTGAACAGTAATGATGGCCATTAATCAGTAAACAGTAGTGGTTCCATGAGGGAACCGACAGAGATCTCTGTAACAGTAACAGTAAACAGTAGGTGCTAAGGATGCCACAGGATAGTTCAGAATATAGGACATACATTCATTCCGTAAACAATATCAGTTCAGTAAACAGTTCAGTTCAGTATTCAGAAGATAATCATTTTGAACATATCTTTACACAATTGTTACTCACAGAGTTCTGGGCTACAGTAAGCTAGAGCGTCTCCTCGGAATGCCAACCCTATACAGTTAACAGATTGAACACACACTAAGTTTCACAGTTGGGAAAGATAATAACTTAATCCCTAAATTTGCCTCGGTGTGGTTCTACATCTATATCCTCTTTAAGGTGCCTTAAACATGCCCGAGGAATGCCTAGGACGGAAAGAGGATGCAAAGATGCACTTTTGAACACTTTACAAAATTTTCAGAAAATAGGGGTCTCGCTCGAGCGTGGCTTTCTACGCTCGAGCGAGCTTGACCAAACAGCGGGGCCGCTCGAGCGTGGACTTCCTCGCTCGAGCGGTCTGCAAAAATGCAAAAAGTGCTGGATGTTGGAAATCTCCGCTCGATGCTCGCCCGACGCCTGCTCGAGCGTAAGACACAGTCCTCACTCGAGCGTAGGTTCTCTCGCTCGAGCGTGCGTCTGCGTGCACCAAGATTCTGAGAGCTTGCAATTTACGCTCGAGCCACCATTCCTTCGCTCGAGCGGAGCTCAGAATAAACGATGGTCGCTCGACCGTGGAATCCTTCGCTCGAGCGAAGAAGCCAAATTCTGGAATTTCCAGATTTGCCTCCCAAGCTCAAACCAAGCATTCCTTAGCTCAAAACTCGACCTCTTGGGCCCAAATTCAGGAAAACACATCTAAACTCAATATACAACAAGTTTCAAAGCTCAATTTGTGAATTTAAAGCCCAAGGGTGAGTCAATTAAATCCAAATTTCAAACCCAATTTCATGAACATGAAGAACATGCAAACATGCATGAATTCAAATCATTTCAAAGCTTCAATTTGATGCTCTAGTGAGCCAAACCTTTTCAAGATAAGGTGAAATCATGGACTTAACCAAAAATATGAACATGCATGTAACCTTTAGCCATGAAATCAACTTAAACCTCAACAATACCAACATGCATGCATGGAATGAGCTTCAATTCAACATGTTAGAACTAAATCATGCCTTAGCTCTACAATTAGACATGAACCATGCAAGAATCAACTTAAAGACAACAATGAGAGGTTCAATTACCTTACCTAGGTCTTTAAACACTAGTCTTGAGACTCAATTTGCCAATTACACTCCAATTCTTCAAGGTTTCAAGCCAAGATGACAAGATGAACTCAAGTTCCCCTATCTCTCTCTATAGTCGGCTATGAACATGAAATGAGCTGAGCAAAATGTTGCCTAAGTGTATAAAGGCTCAAATATTTTAATAAACAAAGGCCCACTCACAATGGCAATAGGGTAATTAAGCTAACTCTTGTCATTGGCTTATTTTAATCTAATTTAATCATACCAAATCACTTTTCAGATAAATATGCCATAAATTCACATAAATTCCAATGATCCTAAAACATCAATCAATTTCTGATTCGGCCGCCGATAAGGCCTTCAATTTGCAGTTTAAACATAAAAACTAAACAGATAATTAAACAGTCAAACAGATGAAATGCACTTCGAACAGATACAGGCAATCAATTCCGTTTCAGATTTCAGTCAGTCAGTTCAGTAATTCAGTCAGTTCAATTACTTTCCATATTCGGTTTCAGTTTAGCAGTAAACAGTAATTAATCGGTAAACAGTGTGAGGGTTGTTACACTGGCCCTGACCCAAGGGGAGAGGAACAGCCCTAGGGGGGTCTTGCGCCCCAAGGAGGGGGGGTCAGGCTGACGACTGCTATCTACCACGCCCGCGCGATGTCTGGGCGACTGGAGGGAGAAGAAGGCCCAGCCAGGGCAGCTGCAAATCGCCTTGTGGGGATAGTGGATCATGCAGCCGTCCGCTTGATGGCCAGGTTCAATGAGGCTGAGCTGCTAAGTGGGTTATGCTCTGCCCAAATGGAGGTAACGACCTTAGGAGGAGCTCTGCTGAGAAAGGCGGCGGTGGCGAAAGCCAACTTGGAGGAGGTGAAGGCCCAACTTGCAAGTTTCAGGAGGAAGAGTGCAAGCTGGAAGAAGGCTACGCGAGGCGCGTGTGCCAGGAGTTGGGAGGAGGCTGAGAAAGTAAAAAAGTTAGGAGTGTTGGCGGTGGTGCAGAAAAATGTTACCGATCGTGCCCACGCTGAGCTGCTCGCGGCCAAGTTGGAGCTTGAGGACGAACGCCGCAGGGTAGTGTCACTCAAGTTCTAGCTTACTGGTGAGTAGAAGGAGCTGGGGGATGCTCAAAAGGCCTGTGCGGTCGTCGTTGAACGATTTGAAGTGGCTATGACCAGCAATAAAGATCTGCGCGCCCAGCAGATCAAGGAAAAAGAAGACGCAGACCTGATGATTGCTGGGCTGCAGAAGGAGCTGGAAGATGAGCGTGCCAAGTTGCTGGAGGAGAGGGCGAGGTTGGAGAAAGAGTTGGAAGAAAAGAAGACCAAGGCAGCCTCTGAAAGGGCGGCATACCCAGACCTATACGTCGCAGCAGTTGAGCAGTTTAAGAGGTCTGCTGAATTTCAGATGGTGATCGATGCCGCGGTCGCCAGCAGCTTGGCGAGGGAAGTGTCTGGGGGGGCGGCCTCATCGGGAACGACCGCTGGGGGCAGGACTGAGGCAGAAGTTATTGAGAGCTTCCAGTGGTCAGACTTCTATAAGCACGAAATGGCTGAGTTCTGGGACAGTGGCTGGAAGATGTTTAAACGTAAAACTGAAGAGCTGTTCCCAGACTTAGACCTCAGTAGTGTAAAAATTGACGAAGACGATGTGGCCCAGACCCCCCTGGATGAAGGTATTGAAGAAGAAGACCTCGTTTCCAGTGAGGAGGAATAATTGAAGTGAACAAAATTTGTACTTAAAGTTGTTTTTGTATGTTTGTTTTTGTTTTTTTTTTTTTTGAAATGCTGTAATGAACTTATGTACAAGTTTGTAAATAAATAAAATTTCAGTTGTGTTTTCATTCGATTGTTCTTGCTTGTGCATCTGAAATGAATGAGAATGGTGACAAAGACTCAATGCAAATCTCAATGTAAATTGGAGTCGAACTTGTATTAAAAACTCAATGCAGAGTGAAGGTTAAGATGTAATAAAATTACAAGTGTGTGTCTGCCACACTGTTGAAGTGAATGAGAGTGGTTTATTAAAGTTAGGCTTGACTTGTAAAGAAAAAGGTTGACTTGCAACTGTTGATAAATAAGGAAATAGTCTGACTTGTAAAGGAAACATGTAAAAATGTCAAAGATGTGAAGTTTCAAATTATGCCCAAAAATGGAGTTGTAAATCATGTTGCAAAAGTGTTGGTAAATAAAAGATTAATTTGGAATTTGATTAAGCAAAGAGTGGTGTAAAAACATGGACCTGGAATTTTGACTAAGTGTGTCTACGAATGCCACAAGCATGAGGTTGGCTTGAATGGCCTTAACCGAGCTCTGTATGCGTGCCCAGTTGGGGGTAAGCTATGATTCACTGACTTTGCAAATAATTCAGTGCCTTGAAATAAGTCAATCTTGCGCTGACCAAGGCGTTTACGCTCAGTCTGGCTGAGACTTGTCATGCTCAGGTTGGCCAAGACTTTTGGTGCTCACTCTGGTTGAGGGATTTAGTGCTCAGGCTGGCTGAGGCTTTTGGTGCTCAATCTGGCTGAGGCTTTTAACGACTCGGTCTAGCCGAGGCTTTTGGTGCTCAGGCTGGCTGAGGCTTTTGGTGCTCAATCTGGCTAAGGCTTTTAACGACTCGGTCTAGCCGAGGCTTTTGGTGCTCAGTCTGGCTGAGGCTTTTTGTCGTTCGGTCTGGACGAGGCGTTTGGTGCTCAGTCTGGCTTTTTATCGCTCGGTCTGGACGAGGCGTTTGGTGCTTAGTCTGGCTGAGGCTTTTTATGAGTGCTGCAATCAAAATGTTATGGAGACACCATATAGATAACTGAGATATAAAATTGTTGTCATGGAAAGTGTAACCCAGTTAATCAAAAAGTTACATTATGTGAGGGGAGAACAAGAATGTTCAAGCGTGTAAATTTGCCGAAAAGAAAATACAACAGCTGAGCAATACAAAAGTAGGAATTTATTGAAAGTAACGCTTCAGGTGTTCGGCGTTCCATGGGTGGGAGAGGTCTTGACCTTCCATGTCCTGAAGTCGATAAGTGCTCGGACGTAGTCGGGCTTTCACAACGTAAGGTCCCTTCCACTTGGCTGCAAGTTTGCCCTCAGTCGGGTTTTTGGTGGCAAGAGTTACTTCGCGCAAGACAAGGTTCCCCACAGCGAACTCCCTTGGACGGATTTTGCGGTTGTAGTGTGTTCTCATTTTCTGTTGGTATGAGGCCAGTCTAACAGCAGTGGTTTCTCTGAGCTCTTCGATTAGGTCAAGGTCTGCCCGACAGAGCTTTTTGGTTACTTCTAGATTCAGATGTAAAACCCTTGGGGTAGGCAGACCGACTTCCACTGGGATGACCGCCTCAGTGCCGTAGGTTAAACGAAAGGGGGTCTCCCTAGTTGGAGTCCAAGCGATAGTACGGTAAGCCTAAAGTACATTTAGTAATTCCTCAGCCCAAAGTCCTTTAGCAGCTTCTAGCTTAGTTTTGATGATCTTCAGAAGAGAACGGTTGGTAACCTCGACTTGGCCATTGGCTTGGGGATGACCTGGGGAGGAGAAACATGGTTGGATCTGGAGGTCTGCACAGAACTTCCTGTACTTGGCGTTGTCGAATTGTTTGCCGTTGTCGGAGACGATGGCTTGAGGGATGCCAAACCTGCATACGATCGACTACTAGATGAATTTGGTTGTGTTCCGCTCGGTGATGGTGGCAAGGGGTTCTGCCTCTACCCACTTGGTGAAGTAATCAATGGCGACTATCACACTTATCACATTTGAGCACGAAGTCAGTCGCATCTTGATTGAGAGTGGGCCAGAAATAACCAGTGCGAAGTATTTTGTGGGCTAGAGACCTGCCGCCCGAATGATTACCACAAATACCCTCATGGATTTCCCGCATCACATAGGTTGCTTGAGCTAGGTTGAGGCATTTGAGGTATGGGCGTGAAAAGCCCCTCTTGTACAAAAGACAGTTGACAAGAATGTAATTGGACGACTGGGCCCTGACTTTGGCGGCCTGCTGTTTGTCCTCTGGTAGTTCTCCCGTTGTCAAAAATAGAAAGATGTCGGACGCCCAGGGGATAGGTTCATTTTGGAAGAAGTGGACCGCTTGTTGGTCGGGGGAGATGGCAGGGTGGGTCAAGTATTCGAGGCGAACACCGTGGTTGAGATCTGACTTATCTGCAAAGGCTAATTGAGCCATCTCATCGGCCTGGGAGTTTTCCTCCCAAGGGATGCGTTTGATGTGGAAGGTATTGAAGAGGCGAACAAGGGGAACGGCTATATCCCTGTAAGCCCGCATTATGTCCTCCTTGGCATCGAATTCCTCCGTAATTTGTCCGACAATGAGCTGGAGTCGCTGAACACCCGGATATGGCTGACACCGATGTCCCTGGCTAAGCGGAGACCTGCTATCAATGCCTCATATTCGGCCTCATTGTTACTGGCCTCGAACAAAAAACGGAGAGCACATTTGAAATAGCTACCCTCAGGGGCGGTGAGGATGAGACTGGCCCCGCTGCCTTCCCTACGGGATGATCCGTCGACGTTGAGAGTCCAAGAATGAGGGTCTTCTAGCTCGGTAAAGGTTAGTGGGGGTGGAGGGGCCGTGGTTGGGGTAGGATTAGTGAATTCCAAGATGAAATCAGCGACAACCTGCCCCTTTATTGCTGTTCGAGGTCGGTAGGAGATGTCAAACTGGCTGAGTTCCGTTGACCACTGCATGAATCTGCCGGAAAGTTCTGGTTGCTGCATGACCTTCTTCAAAGGTTGGTCGGTGAGGACCACTATGGCATGGGCTTGGAAGTAAGGACGGAGTTGTTTGGAGGCAGTGACCAAGGCCAAAGACAATTTTTCTAACAGTGGGTAATTCTGCTCCGCTCCCCTGAGAGCCCGACTGATGTAGTAGACCGGTCGTTGGACAGAGCCGTCTTCCCTGATAAGAGCTGCACTGACTGCGGTGTTTGACACGGCTAAATATAGGAAGAGGGGCTCGCCCGTGATTGCCTATGAAAGGAGGGGGGTTGGCCATGCACTGCTTCAACTGCTGAAAAGCCTCTTTGGATTCAGTTATCCATTCAAAAGTTTGCCGAAGAACTTTGAAGAAAGGGAGGCACTTGTCCGTTGCGCGGGAAATGAAACGATTGAGAGCGGCAACTCGGCCAGTGAGTCTCTGAACCTCCTTGACCGTTCTGGGTGACTGCATCTCAATCAAGGCCTTGATCTTTTCAGGGTTAGCTTCAATGCCCCGCTGACTGACCATGAAACCCAAAAACTTCCCAGATCCTACGCCGAAGGCGCACTTTTCCGGGTTGAGCTTTATTTGGTACTTACGGAGGGTGGCGAAGGTCTTTCGTAGGTCGGTCAGATGATCAGCAGAGAGTTTGCTCTTGACTAGCATGTCGTCGACATATACTTCCATATTTTGACCGATCTGATGATGGAAAACAGCGTTGACTAACCGTTGGTAGGTAGCCCCAGCATTTTTCAGTCCAAATGGCATCACACGGTAATAGTAGGTGCCTCGGTCGGTAATGAAGGAGGTGTGTTCCCGATCAGATGGGTGCATCAGAATTTGGTTGTACCCAGAGAAGGCATCCATGAAGCTAAGCATTTGGTGACCGGCCGTAGCATCGACCAGTAGGTCTATGCGAGGAAGAGGATAACTGTCTTTGGGGCAAGCTCGGTTGAGGTCTGAGTAGTCGACACAGAGTTGCTATTTACCATTGTTCTTGCGGACCAGGACCACATTTGACAACTATCTAGGGTAGTCTACGTTCTTGATGAATTGTGCCTCAAGGAGCTTGTCGACCTCTGCGGCAATGAGAGTATTGCGCTCCGGATGGAAAATGCGTTGTTTCTGGCGATAAGGTCGAAAATGGGGTTCAATGCTGAGGCGGTGGGTTATGAATGAGGGGTCAATACCCGGTATGTCTGAGTGGGTCCAGGAAAATACATCGTTCTCGATCAGGAGGGCAGTAAGATCGACCTTTGCTTGGGGGGATAGTTGGCTGCCGATCTTGGCAGTTTTTGCTGGGTTGGTGGGATCGATGGAGACTTCGATAAGTTCTTCCACTGGTTCCCCCCTAACCAGCTCGTCTTCGTCTCTGACATCGAGTCCTTTGATGATCATAGCCTCCTTCAACTTGACTTCTTTGAGTGAGGTGACATAATATTCCCTGGCCACGGTCTGCTCCCCCCTCACTGTCCCGACCCCCAGATCGGTGGGGAACTTGATGGCTAGGTGATAAGTTGATGTAATAGCTTGAAAAGCATTTAGGGTGGTGCGACCAAGGATAATGTTGTAGGCAAAGGGGCAGTCGACAACAAGGAAGGTGAGCAGCTTGGTGTTCTGACGCAGGTGCTCACCGATTGTGATGGGGAGATCGATGGAGCCAATGGAGGTCACCCGGTCACCAGTGAAACCGACAAGGGGGGTTTGGAGAGGGGACAGACTTTCTTCCCCGATCTTGAGCTGGCGGAAGCAGTTGAGAAAAATGATGTTTGAAGAGCTGCCGTTGTCTATGAGAACCCGTCTGACCTTGTAGTTAGAGAGGAGAGCCGAAATGACTAGAGGGTCGTTATGGAGATAACGAATGCTTGTGCAATCGGCGTCCGTGAAGGTAATAGGCTCGGTCTACTGCCTGGGCTGTTTGGAAGGTCGGTTCAATGTGGCAACCTCTTTGTCTGAGCCTTGCCTTATTTTCCTGAGTTCTGCCCGCTGAGCCGAGCGGGATGGTCCTCCACAAGCAAGCCCGCCGGAAATAACTCTGATTTCTCCAACAGGTGGGGCGGGATTACCTTGTGCCCAAGGTTACTGTGGAGGACGATCATGGCCTTGATTTGGTTGGGCTGGCTGCCGGGGAAGAGTGCGCCGGCGGGTGTTTCTGGTGGGCTCTGTCCTTTGTCTCTGCTGGGGGCGGGTGTCCGTGAACCGGCTAAGACGTCCCTAACGTATTAAGGTCTCGACCTGATCCTTGAGGTTAACACACTCATCGGTATTATGGCCGTGGTCCTGGTGAAAACGGCAGTATTTGGATTGGTCCTTCCGATTGGAAGGGGTTCTTCATGGTTGGAGCCATTTGAGGGGGTAGTCCCGCTGGATCTGGTTGAGGACTTGTTCCATAGGGGAGTTAAGAGGTGTGTACCGCTCGAACCGACCGGGCAGTCGGATAGGTATCGGCCGGTCGGCTCGGGGGGGTCAGTCGGTATAATGTGGTGTTTGGGTATTATACTGGGTGTTTCTGGCTTCTGAGTCTTTTCGTTTTTCTCGAGGGGTCAGGTGTTTTGCTGTAGGGTCTTGGCGGGCGGCTAGGGAATATTCGGCGTTCATGTATTTTTGGGCTTTGGAGAGTAAGGCTGCCATGGAGGTGGGGGGGTTTTGGAGAGGGAGAAGAGGAAGTCAGACGACCGTAGTTCGGCCATGAAAGCTGTAAGGATGACCTTATCATCGTTTTTCGCCACCTGCAGGGCTTCGGTGTTGAAGCGGGTAACAAAACTGCGCAGGGACTCCCCCTCGGTCTAGTGGATGTTGAGGAGTTGGGTTGTCGGACGGCGTTGGTGCTGGGCTCCAATAAAATGACTGAGGAAAGAGTCACTGAGATGCTGGAAAGTGGAGACGGAGTCTGCTGGTAACTGGCTAAACCACAGCCGAGCTGACCCCTTCAGTGTCACGGGGAAAGCTCGACACATGATCTCGTCAGGGAATGCGTGGAGGATCATGAGCGTTCTGTAGGTCCCCAGATGGTCGACTGGGTCTGTCGTACCGTCAAAAGAGTCGATGGTAGGCATTTTGAACTTGGGGGGTAGAGGTTTGTTCCGGATGGAAGCAATAAATGGTGAGTTTGCAGTGGTAGAGGGTTTATGCTGCATGTTCTACATGACCCCTTGGAGTTGGAGCTTCATGGCTCGGAGTTCGGCATCCCAGAGAGGGATGTTATCACCACCGGAAGGCAGCGGGGGTTGGACGCTACTGGCTTCCCCTTCAGGGGTTGGTGCTAGGACCGATGGATGAGGGGAAGGGTGGTGTATTTATATTAGGAGGAGGAGGTTGCAAGCCTTCCAAGTTGGGTGGATAGGGCTGCAGGATAGTGTGGCTTGGGGCTCGCTCTGGGTTGGGCGGAATATCGGGAGGTGGTGGAGAAGGCATAAGAAGGTTTCTTTGGAGTAGAGCATTTATCAGGGCTTGGTTTTGCTCAGCCATGCGGTTAATGCTGTTGGTAAGCTCGATGAAATATAGTGGTGGGTTGTTGGGATTGAGGGGGTCGGCTTGGTGGTCGGCAGGATTTTGGTGAGAAGCCATGGATCTAGTCGTGACCTTACACTTTGATGGGTAGCAGGGAAGGGTTATTGGGACGGGGTCTCCGGCGACAATGAGCACAACTGGCGGTCGGTCTGCCTGGGACTCTTTGAACTTACTGGCTTTGGCGAGGATGGCCATATCCTCAGCCTCTTGCGCTTTCCTCCTCACCTCTAGTTCAGCCCGTCCCAGATCTCCAACGCTCGGCTGAGGACCCAATCCCGCTGCAAACAAGGCTGAAGGTTGAACGAGTTCATCCCACCTGACTCCCTCTTTCTCTCTCCATGCCTTCACCTTTTTTATCCTCTCCTCTGCTGTCGCCCCCAGTTTTGGCTCCACAGATTTGGTGGGCACTCTCCACACCGTACGCACCCCAACCTCTCCATTCGCGGACATATAAAACCACCACGGCCTCCAACCCTTAATGGATGACGGCAGCCTCGTCACCAGACCCCTCCCTGCCGCCGCCTGCAACGTCACCCAAGTCTCTTGCTGTCCTGAGGCCTTATAACACGCGAAAAATTTGTCCACCGTCGGAGCCGCCCCTTCAGTCGCCTTCGGCCACGCGCTTGCACAGGCTAACACAATCTTCCACGCGTTGGGCATTAGTTGCCCCGGCTCTACCTCCAAGCAGTCTAGGACATCAACCACCACTTGCGGAAGCGGCAGCCTCAGTCCTCCTTTCAATGCTTCCTTGTACAGGGCAAACTCCCTCGGCCGGGCGTCGGATGGCCTCTCCGTTGACGACGGCAACAATAACTCTATTTCAGCGGGAACCTGGTACTTTTCGCGCATAACCTCCAAGTCCGCCGCAGTAACCGTTGATTTTTTAGCCTTCGTATGCCAGTGATTTGGTTTCGCCTGGCTGATTGGCTTCGGAGCTGCTATCATGGTGGAAGAATGGGATTGTACCACCGGCTCCCCTACCCTCTCCACTTGTCTCTCCGTCCGGTACTGCTCCGCCAGCTCCACTGCGTCGTCATCCCCAAACGGATCAACCCTAGCAGTTCCAGCTTCTTCTTGAGCCATCTCTGTGGTGTGCCTACGAATAGCTTCGGAAGCGGGTGTAAGAAAATTCAAGAAATGTTGCAGAGGTGTATCGTCAGCAACAAAGGAGTTAACACTTGGAATGTTTTGATTTTTTGCAAAGAAGTAGGTAAATCGAATAATACCAAAAGCCCAAGGCTTGCCCGTATTCCAAGGGTCACAATTACTTTTCGCCAATTTGAAAACTTTTCAAAACATCAGCCAAAACTGTCTTTTCAACACCCATCATGACTTATCGTTTCATTTTTTGCCCAACGCCTAATCTCCCTCCCCACGCGATGCTGCCACGTGTACGATCACGATTCACTACCACCTCCCCTTACCCTGTCTTTTCCACTTCAAGTCATCACATGACATGCCGCCTCTTGAGCCCCGCGCCCCCCCACCTCAACCTTCACGGTCGGTCCTCCTCATGGTCGGCCCTCTCACTCGGCCACCCTTCGCAATTAGTCCTCCTCATGGTCGGTCCATCCACTCGGCCACCCTTCGCGGTCGGTCCTCCTCATGGTCGGTCCTTCCACTTGGCCACCCTTCGCGGTCAGTCCTCCTCATCTTCTCCATTAGTATTCCCTTTGTTGGGCTAAAACTGCACTTGGGAATGGGGGACTACTGACGTGGTTAGGTCCACAAAGGTCATAGCTCACTATGGACAACCCAAGCCCATCACTTAGAGCCCAACATATAACCCAACTGATGAGATCCTGAACAGTTGGAAGCCAACATGGCACGAAGAACCAATGATATTCAGACATGTGGCAGGTAAAGGACAAGTCACATCAGCAGACAAAGATCTGCAAAGTTATTGCCACTGCACATCGCTATTAATGCAGCCCATCACAGCATTTATTATGACAACACCTCTCCATCGGAACAACACCCCCTCACCCTGAATAAGGTAAGCTACAGCATAGACTTTCGGCCAAGGTGACAGGTCGGAAGGGACGGCGAAATGATTACCAAAGGATATAAGCAGACGTTGAAGACAAGAAGAAGGTTAAGTTTTCTATCTTTAATTCATCCCTACACTCTATTTCTCTCTCTAACTTGCTCGTCGGAGGGTTCGCTGAGGGACTCTCCGTTCCCCGTTGAACTCGTGTGCAGGTTCATCAGGAGCTTGACGGTTCAGATACTGGTTGAAGAAGCGTGGGCTAGTCCGATCCATCCCACCTAGAACCCGTTATATCGTAACTGTATCATCAATGTTGTCTTCTTATAAGTTATACATATCTAATTGACTTTATTTTTGTTTTCATAAATAATATATTTAACAAATCTTATAATACGAATTGCTCACATAATTTAAAAAATGCCCGACGATCTAACAACACGGTATTGTGCCCCCGGCTTCTGATTGATGTGGGTATAAATGCAATGCTTTTGCCTTTTTACATACGCACTTCTAATGCAATTTGTTAAATGAGAAAGTAGAGTTAAAAACCAGTATATGGCAATTACCCTGGTAATTTATAATATTATTTTATTTGGTTCCATTTTTTAAAAAATATTTTTTTAAAAATTTTACTTTCTTATTTTCGTATTTTTATTTTTATTAAATTTTTTTAATATTTTAAGTAATTTTTTTACTTTTTAGACATACCTAACATAAATATACCTAAAAAATAAAAAATTTGTAAAAAAAAACCTTTTAAAAATTCACTAAATATCAAAAATATAAAAATAAAAAAAATAAGAGAATTCAGTACATTTTTTATATTTATTAATTTTTTAAAATATTTTTTCATAAATTTTTTACTTTCTAGATACATCTAAGTAAGGTGCATCTAAAAAAGTAAAAAAAATGTTTAAAATTTTCAAAATATTCACTAAAAACAAAAAAACACGAAAACTAAGAAACTCAGGGTGTGTTCGGTTTGTATTTGTAGGGTAGTTTTTGAGATAAAAAGTACGAAAACTTGTTTGGTTTGCCTTTTTTAGAAATGATTTTGAAAAATTATTTTAGGAAGAGAGTTTTAAAAAAAGTGATTGATTTGATATGTATGAGAGAGAAAGTGAGTGATTTTGGAAAGTAGGTAACCAAACAAAATTTTGAAATTTTTTTTGAAAAAATTTGTTTAGTTTGATTACTCTTGAAAATTTGTTTGTCGAGAATTTTTCCCAAAAATTTTTCTGAAAAACAAACTAAATAAGGCCTCATTTTTCAAAAAACTTAATCTAAAAAACTCAAACCAAACACACTGATTATTCTTATGGGTAATGTGTACTATATGTAATTTATAACATTATTATTCTTATGGGTAATGTGTACTATATGTAAGTTATGTTATTTGGGATGTTGTTTAACATAAATGTCATAATCTAGTCATAATTAAAATAACAATTGAGCTATAATCTAACATCACATAAAATATAACTAAAGATCTTTTGGATTATAACTAACATAATTTACTAAATTATAACCAAGTCATAACTACTACCACAATAAATTATAACTAAATATTACAAAGATCATAACAAATTGTATATGATATAGACCTTTTGAGAGTGTTTTGTATAAAATTCTTCTATTATATAATACAACAATACTTGGTAATTCTAATTTTCATGACTCGAATGGTTTGAATGTCTCAAAACGATATCGTTTTAAAGGTAAAATGACGTCATTTCAATACATTCGAGTCATTTGAGTCACACAAATTTGACCTACCAAACATAAGCAAAAATGTTATAGGGTGTTTGAAATTCAAACCTTCAATTCTTATTTCTCATAATTTTGAATTTTTTAAATATAAAAACACACATGTTGCAATGTTATTGGCTGTTGGATTTTCAAGACAACATATTTTAATTAACTCAAATCTATGAAAGGAAAGTAAATGAGATAAGGCCTATTTTGGGAAGTGGATTATAATTTACTTCCTAGATTATAATTCACTTTCTCTTTTATAAAAAAATTATTTATAAGTAGCTTTTCATCAAAAAATTGATTATAATCATCTTCCTAAAATAATCCTTACTTTTTTAGATTTGATAAATGAGATCTTTAAAGTCTTCAAATTTAGTATCAGTTTATAAATGTTATGTCACTTATATGAAAATCTTTTAAAATTTTCAAACATAATCGGGAGTTATAAATGAAAAATATATAATACATTTACGTTGTAAAATGAAAAATTTATGTATTACAAAATTAATAAATATTTCATATATTAGACACTAATTTTACTATTTTAAAAAAAAAAAAAAACACTAATCTTCGCACCTCAAGTAGAGTAATTTTTTTATTTTTTTATTTCTTAATTATGCATTCATCGTAAAATCTAAAATGTATTTATTAAAAAATTAATAAATATTTCATATTTCATATATTAATCTTTACCCATCAAGTATAGTAAAATTTTGAAATTTTCTTCCAAAACTATATCTATATGTATCTATCCATCTATATATTTGTTCTATATATTAAACAAAAGAGACTTTTCACGAAGAGCCTTGTGAAAATTACAACACTTCTAATTAAATTTGTAAATTTATTCATTTAAAAAACATTATTGACTAACCATTAAACCAATAATTACAAAAATAGTAATGATTTCAAATTTATGTTTTTTAGAAGAAAGGATAAAATAATCTCCTTTCTGATTTATCCAAATCTATTATCTCTCATAAAATTCAAAAGGAAAAATTAAAAGATATCCAAAATACTAATTACAAAATTTTAAGTGTTGATTTATCTACCTCATTTAATTTAAAATCTATATTATTATGTAAGAAAAATGTTGTTAAGTATTTGATTTTAAAGTGTCAATGTAATTTTTTTTTTTTCAATTCTAAAAATACAAAAATACACATGTCATGAAATTATTAGACATTTAATCAATATGGTAATATATTGGACATTTAATCTTACCTCCTTTAAAACATTGTTAATTTGATCAATATGGTAGTATTATAATTGATATTTTATCGTAACTCTTTTAAAACATTCTATAGATATAGCAGTTAAGTCGAATATTTTTAACTTTTCAATATTTCAAAAAAAAAAAAAAATCATTATTGAGTTCTTCATCAGTATAATAATATTTTTAAATTTTCTTAACTAATAATCATTTTAAAAATAATTTTAATTTTAAAATTTATATCTATCTATCGTTGTTAAATTTAGTTGGCACAGATAGTTTGATTTAGATATAATTTAAAAAAATTAGTTAGTATAATACCGAAAATATCTGCCCACATCTTAGACAAAATTTATCATGTTATGGGATAATTATCATCTAAACACTTCCATTACAAAAAGTGTTACTATTAGCATCTAATCAATTATTTTGGACTTTCCATTTCTTTGGACTCCCACTTATAAATTATAAAACCCTTAAAATTTATTGTCTCTTCCCAAATAATACCAAAATTATTCTTATGAAAACATTACACCTATTCAATTAAATGCACACTCCCACACCCACACAACTAAAAAAGTCTCTCTCCCAAAAACCTTAACAAAACCCATGATGGTGATTATTACTCTATCTCAACATACTTATTCATGACTTGGGAAAATAAATGTAAGGTTTTTTTTGTTGTTAATTCAAAATTTCTCTTTTTGTTGGTTTTGCGATTTCCACGAGTTTGGATTTGTGATTTTTTAGGTGGGTTTCTTTGAATTCTCTGACAATTTTAATTCTTGTTCCTTATTTTACTTGGGTTTTGTGATTTTAAAGTCTGAAAAAAACTCATTAATAATGTTCGATTATCTATTCCTGAACAAATACGAAATGTTCGATTACCTATTCCCGAACAAATAAACAATATTCGGGCTTGTGTTCTCAAATTTTGGTCATATGTTTGAAAGTTCAGTACTGAAAAAATGACTAACAATTTTTATTATTTTATCATTTTTTTTAAGAAACTTACCGTTACAAGACCAAATTTTTTTGAGATAAGAACACCATCATAACTTCCTCTGAGCTTTTATTTTTGTACTCCTCTCGTCTCATGGAGCTGTGGTTGTTATAAAAACTTCCACTCTTTGTCATTACTGGAGAAGTATAGGTAATCAAATGGTTGCCATGGTTATTGCTGAAATATTGTCGCGAAATGGTTTTCAAGGTTTTGAGAATGGGTAGTGTTAGACTTATTTATTTTGATAATTTGTTTAATTATGTTTTAATTTATTTGGAAGAGAAAAATAGAATCACAATTTATTTTGATGATTTATTTAATTATGTTTTAATTTATTTGAAAAATAAAAATAAAATCAAAATTTATTTTGTGCCATTATTTCTCACCTAAACCTTAATCTTAAATGTTGTTAGAATGTATATAATATTTGATTAAATCAGAAGTTCAAACAACCCAAAACAGAGGTTCAAATAGCCCAAAAATAGAGGTTCAAACAACCCAGCACAATAGCAATTCAAAAGGTTCAATTGGAAGATATTCAAATTTGTAATGATGGAGTGGAAGATATTCAAATTAGTAATAATGGAGTACAACGGTTATAAACGACTATAAGTTTCATTATATATAGCAAAGCCTCTAATGTAAACAAGTTACAAAAAAAAAAAAAAAAAAAATCAGAAAATATTCTTTGATCTACAATCACTCACATCTATTCTCTGAAAAATTCTTTGAGAAGTGTTCTTCAATTTTTGTTTACATTCTCTTTTAGAAATTATACACTGAGATGTATAGTTTTAAGCCCATCTTTCTTGTTTGAGGTTTACAGAAAAACTAGAGCTTCATTTTTATATCTATCTTTGAGAGATAATTTTGTAGCTTTCTGTGAAAACAAAAACACATTCTTTTTAACCTTGTAAGAGTGTAGTACACTCAGTGTTCTTGACTTAGAAAGTCTGTGTAAAATCTATGGAGAATTGCTCCATCTGTGAAAAAGTTGCTAGCACCCTGTGAAGCTAGAGTATAGTGGAAAATTTCAAGTAAGCTTGAGGAGTGGATGTAGGCTGAGTTGAAGCCGAACCACTATAAATTTGTTTGCTTCTCTCTCTCTTATCTCTTTATTTTATTTAAATTGCCATAATTATATTTCACATTTTCACTGTACTAAAATCATTAACTGGCATAGTTTGTTAGAACACTTGTTTTAATTATTTTTATTTCATTAATTATATTTATTTATTGTGCTAGTAATAATTTTTATTAGGGTATTATTATTTTTATTTGTAAAAACCTAATTCACCATCCCCTCTTAGGTTGTTTTTTGGGCAACAGGTAGGTTTTAAAAGTGAGATTTGGGGAAGATGGATAAGTGATAATGGAGGTGGGTACTCTCATAATCCCTAGCTCATGATGTAGATAGTGTGTAGGCTTATTTGTGAAATGGGGTGTCCTAAAATTATTAATGTCCTTTTTAGTAATTTGATTTGAGATTGTTATTGTAAGAGCATCTCCAACGGTGAACCTTTTTTTTCACCAAATCTGAGTAAAAAATGACCCATTTTATCAAATCTGATACCACTCACTCCAACGGTGCATCAAATCTCGTATCAAATCCCGTGGGTCAACCGGTTGGTTGACCAGTGGGTCGACCGATAAGCATAAATATTTTTTTTTAGAAAGATGTTTGGTGGTTTCACTGAAAGCGTAAATATTAAACAATTGTACATGTGTCTTTAGAAATGGTAAAACAACCTTGTACCTGTGTCTTTAGAAAGCGTAAATCTATTATTAAACAATTATTTCTTTAATTTGATGATACAAGTTCCATTTGCAGCTTTCATTTGTTTAATAGAAAGCTTTCCATTTGCAGACAAATAAACATTTCATTTGTTTAAACAATTGTACATTTGTTTGGTGGTTCCATTTGTCCATTTCCAGTTCCATTTGCAGCTTTCACTTGTCTGTTCCATTTGCAGCTTTCATTTGATAGCAGACAAGTTCCATTTGCAGCGTTCATTCTCATATCAAGTGTATGGGTCGACCGGTTAGTTGACCGGTCCGGTCGACCGGACCGGTCAACCGGTAAGTGGAAAAAAAAATTTTTTTTACTTGTTTGAACCTTTTTTGACCGGTTTGAACCCACCAATTGTAAAGGAAATCGGTCGACCGGTTGGTCAACCGGCCGAGCAACCGGTTGGTCGACCGAGTCCTCCCTCCAACGGTCAGGAACAGTGTTTTGGTGAATTCAGTATTTTGTCGTCGATTTGATGAATTGTTTGATGAATTCTCAATCTGAGACCATCTCCAACGCTTCATCAAACCCAGCATCAAATTCAAAATTTGGTGAAAAAGGTACTGTTCACGGCTCCAACGCTTCATCAAACCCAGCATCAGATTGAGTTTTCATCAAATAATTCATCAAACTGAGTACAGCCAAAGCATTTCACCAAATCACTGTTCCTGACCGTTGGGGATATCAACCGGTCGACCAGCCGGTTGCCCGGTCGGTTAACCAACCGGTTGTCCCAGAAAAAGGTTCAAGCAGTTTAAAAAAGGTTCAAACAATTCAAAAAAAAAAAAAAAAAAAAAAAATCTCACACCGGTCGACCAACCGGTTGTCCCGGAAAAAGGTTCAGACAGTTCAAGAAAAGGTTCAAACAATTTAAAAAAAAAAAAAAAAAAAAAATTTCTCTAATCGGTCGACCGGCCGGTCGACCACCCGGTTGTCCCTGAAGCATATTAGCTGAATTTGGTGAAGCATTGGAGCAGTTCGTATCAAATTTGCTGAAATGGGTCATTTTTGACTCAGATTTGGTGAAAAATCTGAGTCACGGTTGGAGATGCTCTGATATCAACTCTGATGAACCGTTGGAGCAGTGAACAGTGCCTTTTTCATCAAAATTTAAATTTGATATCAACTCTGATGAACCGTTGGAGATGGTCTAATAAAAAATAAAAAATAAAATGAGCTAAAAAATGGAGACTCCAAAATAATTGATGGGGTACTAATAGCAGTACTCTTACAAAAAAATTTGAATTATTATAATTAAATTTATCTTACAAAGTATGTATATATATATATATTTATCTAAGAGATTCTAGGAGATTAAAATTAAAATTTTAAATTTCTCAAAATTTTTACTTTTCAAAAATTAAGAAATACACATGCTGATACTACAAAACTATTGATATATCTAATTTAAAATTTTAAAAACTTTTACAAAAAATGTTCAAATAAAATCATCATTATATTTAAGTCAAATCACATTTGAATTCAAAATTTTTTAGATAAAAAGTTTAAAATGAAATTTTAAACATACATATTTAAAACGAAGATTAGTCTCAAATAAAATTTTAATAATGCTATGGTGACTGTTGTGATGCATACAAAAATGAGTGAGAGCTCTAAAAGTTGAGCTCTAAAATGGCATTAAATTGTCTTTTTCCTATTCTTGTTTTGTCTTGGAAAATGAGTGGGAGCACTAATTAGTGCTCCCACTAATTAGGTGGCAGTGGATCCCACCAGTAATGATGTGATGTTTTGGTCTTAGAGTTGTATTTTTTATTTTTTTTTTATTTTTTTAATGCATTAGTGCTATTAGTGATGGTGTTTTTAGTGGGATGAATCATTGTTGTTTTGTCTTTTACCTCTCTCTTTTTTTTTCTTTTTTTTTTTTAAGTGATGCCAGCTCATTAGAGCTGTTGGAGGACAGCTCTAATTAGAGCTCTTTAGCAAAGCCCGTGCTGAATAATACTAACCACATATATGCCATATGAAACCCATCAACTATATAATTAGTGTCATATGAAACATCACATCAGCTATGCTTGGCAGGGACTTTTTTGATTATTTTAGTCAAAAAAGAAAAAATAGACTAAAAAGTAAATAAGATAAAATGTCACATTCAAACTATAATCATTTTATTTTTTCTTTCACAAAATTCAAAAAAGTCAAAAAAAATCTATCCCAAACGAAACTTTTAGCCCTAAGCTAAAATAACCAAAAAGTTAAAATGTCAATTTACATCCCAAACGAAGGTATTATATAATACCAAAATATAGTCATCTTAAAAGTTGCTTAAAATTTAATTTATAAAATTATGCATAACTTATTATAAAGAAATATATTCTATTCTTTATTTCTAATCGCGGGTCTAATGATATGTCCAATTCAAATATTTATTTATTTATTTTGTGGGTTAATTTTTTGTTTTTAAATTATAGCATGTTTAAACAAAAATATTATGATTAAATCTTAGTGTAATTTGGATTTTAATATCCAATAAAGTCAAATCACATAGCTATTCTTGATTTTTAATATCTTTTCCTTATATATTTTAGTTTCCTCTCAATTTTTATTTTATTTTATTTTAAGGAAATGTATAGCAAATGAGAACATATAGAAAGAGAGAAATAGTGAAAATAAGAGCGGGTTTAGGAATTGAATTTTTAAATATTTTTTAGCTTTTTATAATAAAAAAAATGTGCAAAAAAATATATAAAATGTTGACTTTTTGTAATGACTCTTTGACTTTTTAGTTAAATATATTATTTTCAAATAAAGCCTAAATACACTAATTTTAATAGTAAGAATAAGATTTAGGGTTTGGTTATGGTGTGCAACTTACACCTTACACCTTATTCTTTACACTTACACCTTATACTTACACATTTTATACCTTACACCTTACACCTTATACTTACACATTTTATACCTTACACCTTACACCTTTTGTGTAAGTGGCACATGGTGTGCAACTTACACCTTACACTTATACCTTATACTTATACTTACACCTTCCACTTACACTTTTTGTGTAAGTGGCACATGGTGTGCCCTTGCACACTTAAGAAAACTCCTAAGATTTATAATCAAATATAATGTTTTTACAGAGGGGTATTGACCAAGTTAGGATAAAGAATGTGAAAATAACTGAGCTGAAGTTTTATTGGGAAGGAGAAGTTGACGAATGGATGGATGGGAATAATTAGAAAAATGGTTAAGTATGATCAATCTGTGAGACCATTAATGAAAGAAAAAATAATAATAATAAAAATCAAAAATACAAACTTGATAAAATTAGTAGAGTTACTTGATTCAAAATCATTATAATATATATTTAATATTTTTACTATTTAATTTTGAATTAATTTTTCCATATTTATTAAAGATAGTATATAACACGAATATCATACTAGTTCTTATATATATACATTTATTTATTTATTTATCTATCACCTCTGTGACTCCATGATTGTATAGATGGACCGAGGAATCTTTGAAGTGATATTAGCCCTGTTTAGTACAGTTTTTTTTTCAGTTTATTTTAATTTTTAGTTTAATTTAAATTATTTTGATATGTTTGGTTCAGCTTAATAATATAGCTTATAACTTTTTATAAGTTAAAAATCAACTTATTCTTTAAGTGGGGGAGGAGAAACTTAATTTATAAGTCAAAAATCAACTTATTTTCACGATTATAAGTTATAAACTGTTAAGTTATAAGTTATAATCACTTCCTCATAACTCTATCAAACGGGACCATTGGATATGTTAGTCAATTTTATTACTCGGAAGAGTCAACAAAACGACATCACTTCATTGGACTATGTGATGAATCCCATCATTCATCACGGCTGGTCCTCCAATCCCTCCATGATGGGCTAATAGAATTTTATAGTCTTATGAATGCGCATAGGACATTCTATTGTAACACTTTCTTTCTTCTTCTTTTAATGTTTATTTATTTAACTTTTTTTTTAAAAAAAAAAAGAGAAATGTTTTTTAGCACTAAAAATTTTAGCACTAATGCCCCTAAATTTCCGATTTTGGTAATTCTATTTTTTTTTTTTCTTTGCCTTGTGTTTTTTTTTTTTTTTTTTTTTTTTTTTGCCTTTTTTGGATTTTCGGGGCACCAATCAAGTTTGAAAAAAAAAATACCAAATGGGGTTATAGAATAGAATTAACAAAACGAGATTCGGGATATAAATCAAATTTTAAATTTTTTAAAGTTATATTTTATTCTTGTAGGGATAAAAAAGTAAAACAATTTGAAAGATTATATTGCTCCTACTTATGAAAAATCATATTTCCACACACCCTTTCATCGTTGTGCACACACTTGATGAAATAAAATTTTAATAATAATTTTACCATGAAACAAAATGACCATAATAGACATCATAACACATACTAAATATGAAATCTTAGTTTTCTCTGTACACATAAATTTGTAGTGTTATTGTTGTTATTTTGTATGCCGCAAAGCTCAAGAACAAAGAATTTGTGTATATGCATGTTCTTCTTTGATGAGCTCAGGAACCATACCGTTTTATTGATGAGAAGATCCATACCATTTTTGGCTATTTTTGTAAAGAATTGTTTGATGAGCCCAGGAGCCCATTAATCTCTCCTCACTCTGTTGTTATATATGCATATAATTTGTATATATTCATGTTTATGTGTTTGTGTGTGTGTGTATATATATATCGTGGGTGCTGGTTTCTGGCCACACTGCCAAATAGGTACTCAGTTGGAGAATACTGACAGAATAGATTGCGCCTGAACAACCTGCTACAGAAAAATAAGATTCCGGCGGTGGTTCATCCACCTGGAGGCACTTCGACAATTAAGTCAGTACTCAATTATCTCCCAAAGATAATAAACAATGCTTAACTCACTTAGTCAGAATGTGAAAATAGCGTACCTTAGACCTACGAGGGTACTTTACTTTTATAGCCAACACTAACCTGATTTCTGTAGAAGTCTAGTTTCTCTTGGACTCTGGCTCAATGCTCATCTTAGACTCTCCAATAGATAAAGATAAACTCCCTAAGAGTTTTATTTTTATCAAGGCTGAGGTCCTCCCCCATTCTAGGACTCTTATAGCTTATCTGTTCATCTGGGATTTCGGTATCTCCGCAGATAATCTCGGCCTAGCCGAGATCACCTCGACGCCATGACCAGGACATGTAGCACTTCGGCTGGCACTTCGGTGCCACCTTGGCCACGTGTTGTCATTCACAAAAATATGCCCCCACATATATGTATGTAATTGGTCTCTATATTTGAATCAACTTGTTGTTTGATATGGTTTCACTGATTCAGATTCACACTCACAGTTCCCTCGCCATTGCTGTTGAAGCAGCAAAGATTGCTGGAGATGTAAATCAAATTCAAGACCCAATTTTTTAATATTCTGCTTTCTTCATTTTTCTTCATCGATTACTTACCTTCAACAATGTAGTGGAGTCAGTGTAGTTCTTCAATGGAATTGGGTCTTTACCATGGGTTTTCAACGGAGTTAGGTTATGTGGCTATCCGTTGATAGCTGTGTGGATGTGTTTACCGTGGGTGGGTGTTTTAAGGTAGGTAAAACCTATTTAGGTGGTTTGTGTATAAGATTTAAGTTAGGGTTATAATTGGAAATATGGTGTGTGAAATGAGAATAATAATATATAATCCAATTCACAGAAGTGTGCATTGAGATATAATATGCACAGAGATTAAATGGTGTGTGGAAATAGAATTTTCCCCTACTTATCTATCAATTTGTCCACTGTTCATATATTTGTTCATGTGTCATTAATCTATTTACCCATTTATCCACGTGTTATCATTAATTTGTCCACGTATTACATGTCTATTCATTTAATTTGTCTATCTATTCATATCACCATGACTATCTGTTGCCATCACTCACTGCACTGGTGACTTTCCCAATGGAGTAAAAATAGAAAAAAATTTATTCAAAATAATAATTTATTCTTCTTATTAAATAATTTCACATTGTTTGGTTTACATTGTTTTTTTTTTAAATTGTGTTTTTTTCTTTTTTTTATTTATTTTTATTTTTTATTTTTAGTGAATTTTTTTTTCAATATTTGACACAATTTTTTTTTTAATTTTTTATATACACTTGATCTAAATACACTTATGAAGTAATTGTGAATTTTTTTTTTACCAAATACAAAAATTACAAAATAAAATACAAAAATTTAGTACATTTTTATATTTTGTTGGATTCAATGAATTTTTTTAAAGATTTTTGTATAAATTTTATACTTTTTAAGTATATCAAGATTAAATAGATTTAAAAAGTAAAAAAAAATTAATAAAATATTTTAAAAAATTACTAAAAATATAAAAATATGAATTCAAATTTCAAAAATTTAATTTTGAAAATTTCAAACCACACAGAGTAGATAGTATTACCCTTAAATTTAAATTTATTAATATCATATGTCCTATGAAAATAGAGTCATCATCGACAAATCTTAAGAAGGTATTTGAGATAATTTGAATAAGTATTTTTTATTTATTTATTAAAAGATATTAAAAAATAAAAAGATAAAAAAATATATTTTTATAAAAAATGCCAAATAATATCCAAGTTAAAAGGTGGATAACCGAGCCGATTAGAACCCTACCGATTTGATTGGTGTAGTTAGCTAACTAAAGTTTCGTTTGGTTTTAAATTTTTAGTTAAAAAAAATACAAAAAAATAGAATAAAATTAGTGATATAAGTTAATAAAATAAAATGTCACATTCAAATTATAATTATTATATTTTTTTTCTTACAAAATCAAAAAAATAAAACAAAATGAGACTAAAAAAGTTAGACTAATCCTGTGTTTGGTTGGGGGATTTGGGGAGGGATTTGAAAAGGAAAAGGGAAGAGGTGTGTGAAATTAAGTGAAATATAGGTATGTTTTATTCACATTTCACCTACCTTTTCCATTTTCCTTTTCAAATCCCTCCTCAAATTCTCTAACCAAACACAACATAAAAAAATCTTAACACAAAAAAATCAACTAAAAAAATCAATGCCAAACGGAGACTAACATGAGTTGGTTTCCCAAACAAACGACGCCGTTTGCGAAGAGTAACCAGTAGTGTATTTCGAGAAACGCCAATCACGCAACCTCCAATATTAACTGTCTCTCTCTCTCTCTCTCTCTCTCTCTCGTGACGGAGGAGGAGAGAGATACAGATCTCTCCTGGTGGAGGTCCATCCATTGATCACTGTTAATTTCTCATTATTGTCACCAACACACGCACACGGACACACACACAGAATTGAAAGTCATGCAAAGTTTCGCAGAGACCATTTGTTGAAGCCATACGTTATACGTGTAAAACATTTGAATGTTTTGACTGTCTGTCTACGATTTACACAGAGACAGAGACACAGAGAGAGAGAGTGAGAGGAGGGTGTTCCAAGTGTGATTGTCAGGCTTAGAAGCTTATATGTTGTATTAACAAGGCCAGTTGTAGCATTGTTGTGACTCCAAACTCCATCTTGGAGTCAATACCAATTGTAAATTCTAGTAGGTTAGGGTTTTGAAGTTCCCTGAATTCACAATTGGGGGGAATAAAAGATGCAGAGGATTGTTAATTACTAATTTTGGTCTTAGGGATTAGAAAGAGAAGGAAATTTCACTGGAGAAGCTTCACATTTGTATTTCTGTAACATGAAAGTTTTTTCATGTGTTCACAACTAAACTTTTTTTTTTTTTTGCTCAAACCCATATTGAAAAGTTCCGAAGATTGACAGAAATTGACAAATTCGGGAGATTGAGACATTAGTGTTTGGGAGACAAATATTAACTAGAATGGAACAACATAGATCTTTGGCGTTAACGCCAACATGGTCTGTTGCTACTGTAATGACAATCTTTGTTGTTGTTTCTTTGCTTGTGGAGCGATCAATTCACCGCCTAAGCAATGTAAGTCTAGATTCACAATTGATTTTTTGCCATTTATTATCATTTCTGTTGGAAATTGGACTATTATGTTTCAATTGATACAATTTTTGATATCGAGCTAAGCTTTTCTGCATATTTTCATTGCAAAGTTAGTTGAATTTGTTCAACTGCGGTAGCAATGAAATATCAGTATGAATTGCTTTGGGCTTGTTCTGATGAGCTTATATTTTTTCTTTCATTCTAGTGGTTGCGGGAAACAAATCGAAAACCTTTGTTCGAAGCTGTAGAGAAAATGAAAGAAGGTATTTGGCATAAATTTCTTTGTCCATCCTTACAAAATTTATCAACTTTTCTTATGTGTATTTTTTAGAATTCTCATCTTGAAGCTGCAATTTTTTGGATTTCTGTTTTCAGAATTGATGCTTCTAGGCTTCATATCTCTCCTTCTCACTGCTACTTCAGGCTTTATATCAAATATTTGCATCCCAACATCGTTCTATGAGAGCGTGTTTTCTCCATGCACCAAATCTGAGGTTCAGGACGACACTGAAAATAATGTTTCACAGGGTCGTAAACTTTTGATGGCTTTCGCTCTTCCTCACTCATTTAGGAGAATGTTGAAGGAGTTAAATAACAAATCCTGCAAAGAGGCATGTTTCTTATCCAAAATCATGGCATAATATATTGTGTTTTTTTTCCCATCTAATGTTTCCATTCAAAAGAGAGAATTTTTCCAACTCAATCTATGAAAAAAAAAAAAAAAAATTTGTTTTTCATGGTTCTTCTGATTCTTTTAAAAATAAAAATAAAATTTTGGGAAAAATATCCTAATAATTCCATTTCGGTTCTCAATTTTTTATTTTCTTTCTAAGTAGTTACTTTTCCCCCCCTTAATCTGAACTTTTTCCTGCCTGCATCTGGAGTTTGGACTGATCCTGGGTTATTTAAATTTTATTTTATTGGACAGGGTCATGAGCCATTTGTTTCATCTCAAGGTCTCGAGCAATTGCACCGCTTCATCTTTGTCATGGCAATCACACATATATCTTACAGCTGCTTAACAATGCTGCTGGCAATTGTGAAGGTTACATTCTTTTTTGCAGTTGCAGTTACTTAATTCAGTTGTTTGCATGTCTTGTTTGTTTTTCTTGTCTAGTTGGCAGAAAGATCTCCAAAGTCTCAAGAAAAAAATTATGTGCTGTTTTGGTGTCTCCAAAGTCTCAATAAAAATTATGTCTTTCTTTATTGTATGTCTATGTCAATCTACTAGTTCCAAGGGAGCTGTTGCCTTGGATGAATGGTGTGAATGAAATTTATATAATATACTCCCTCCATCTTGAAATAAGTGTCTTACTTTTATTTTTATTGGTCCCAAATTGAATATATGTCCCAATGGAAAATTCAAAGCAATATTCTTTTGCTTCCCTGTGTTACCAGTTACGGCAAACATGTTACATTACATATGTTATAAAAGCAAGCAATTTTGGAAGAGTTTATGCCAAAGAGATGCAGTGACCGTGCTTGGATTTATTTTTGCTTTCATAAGCTTTATGCTTTTTCAAACATAACACTCATTTGGGATGGATAAAGCAGAATGATCTGGATTATACCTTCTATAGAAAATTGGTGATATAGTGATTACTATCGGTCATTTGTAATATTTATTTTTGTGGGACATGCTACCAATTATACAACACAGACTATGTAAGCTTTGTTAATTGGTCCTTGTATGGTTGATATGATTCTTCTGCTTGCAAATTTGCAGAAAACTGTGTTGAGTAGGTTTTTTCTTCTTGTTGCTCTGCTGGTTTGAGGTTATGCTCCAGTGTTAGTGACACTAAGAGTACATGCTTTACTGAGATTTTGCAATTTTTTTATTTATTGTAGTGATTAACCTGCAACACATACATCCTTTGAACTCAACACATACATCCTTTGACATTAAGATGAATAATGTGCTGTTCAGTTTTGTTTATATTAAGTTGAATTTGTCATGTATTCATTATAGCATCGTAGTCAAATTTATGGAAGACCAGGACTTCACAGTTATACTTCAATTGAAATGAAACTAAAACACTTTTGTGTTATTTTCTGCTTAATGGCTGTCTTTGTAATAATGTGATCAGATCCATAGTTGGAGGATATGGGAAGTTGAGGCTTATTTGGACCAGCATGAATTATTAACTGGTAAGATCTAATGCTTGATATAATTTACATGATTCTCAGCATTTTCTAGACCCCTATATTTATTCTAGCTTTGTTCTGGTGGACTGGTACAGTTCTTTTTATATGCTTTATTTTTAGCTAGAGATGAATTTGTACAATAAAAAGAAAAGAATAGGGAGAGGGAGTGGGAATCTATCAAGTAGAGAAAAGGGAATGCCTAAAGAAAAACATTTGAGGTAGCAAAGTGAAAAGATAGGTAACAGTTGATGTTAGATTACAACAGCCAAAGAGGAAACTCCAAGTTTTTGTTACAACTCCAAATTTTTGTTGGCTCAATTAGCAAAAGAGTTGCCTATGAATTAGATTAGCTATAATTTATAAATACATTTCAAGGATGCAATTCTCAACAACACAATATCAAGTTTTGATGATGAATGTTTTAAAATTGCCACGGAAAGGTCAACTGGGAGTTGGGAATCTACATGCAGTTGACATACCCCAAAATCTCAGGGAAGATTTTAGGACCTGTGTTCTGTCTCTGTAAGTGTAGAAAAGGTAAAGATGATGCTGTTATTAGTGGCCTTTGCAAATGCCTTTGTTGCACATTTTGCCTGAATTCATCAACCATCGGCATTCACTTTCACAAGTCCCAAAGGAAATAAAAGAAAAGAGAAGCATCACAATGAGTAAGTTCTTAGTTAGATAGAGAAGAAGAAACTACTGTTGTCCTGTGTCTAGGGATTCTGGAACGTGGAATGCTTTCAAGTTCAAGAGAAACAGAAGCCTAAAGGAAGCTCAAGGCATAGTTCTCACTCCCTCCCTCCCACCCACAACAGGTGGAAATCTGTTCTTCCAAAGGCACAAGACATTAAGGAAATGGGCAAAATTCACTTTACCCCTTGTGATTTGTCATTTGAAAATAACCGATTTACCTTCATGGGGTTTTGGATTAAATTGCATTATTAATTCTGTTAAACAGAAATTTCAAAAAATATATATATTTCTAATAAAAAAATTTATGAATATATTATAAAATAGATGACTTCTGCTTCTTACAATGAATTCATGACCTTGGTTGCTTTTTGTGATATAATTTATGGAGATCATCAACATGATGGGAATATTCATAGAATTTGTTGATAATAACAACAACAAAAAAAAAGAAAAAAAAAAGAGGAAGTTTACTGCAAGTCAAGAAAACATTAAAGCTGTGATGAGATGTGGTTGAGGTTGGGACACGTGGTTTGTGATGCTTTTGCGGCAAGCACAATGAAATTGGAGATGCTGATCATCAGGGTGTCAATCCAACTTGGTGCTGGAATCTAATGACGGAGATGGCCGGTGAGGAGGGGTGGGAGTAGCAGGGGAGGTGAGGCTAGGGATTAGGGGTTTTGTGGGTTAAAGTAAGAAGATGAAGATAAGGGCAATATTATCATTTTGCACTAAAATTTTGAATTTTTTTGTCAACTCTCGAAATACATGTTTGTGCACAATTTCCGTCAATTTATATTGAATTATTAATGGAGGGAGGTAAAGTGCAAAAGCGACTAAAACTGCACGAGGCTATTTTAGCTATTTTTAAATGTGAGGGAGGTGAAGTGTTACAAGACCAAACCACATGGAGTTAAAATGAATTTTCCCCCAAGGAAATTAAGTGAACCAGCTATTGGTTGGGGCTTTACGTCATCCAACAAAAGCAGGAAGACATTATTGATTTGTTTGGGCCGTATGTGAATTTAATTAGAATGGACTAATTCACCATCCCAACATGTTATACTGAGTTCAAAATTTATAGATTATTTTTTTCTTTCTTTTCATGTTGTTTAGAATGGCTGTTATATTCTCTTTATCTAAAAGAAATTTTAGTGGTCTATTATGCTTGTGTAAACTTAAGAAACAGCATTGACCCCATTCATGCCCCTAAATTTGTATGATCCTCTGCTTTTATATAGTTAAACTAATTATTTGGCAGAGATAAAGGAATGTTAACAAATAAACTTGTGTGCTCTATTCTCTTACAGAAGAAAACACGAGAGACAAGACAATGCATAGACAATCAACCTTTGTCAAATTTCAAACGTCAAATCCTTTGGTCTGGAATAAGTTTCTTGTTTGGGTGGTAGGTACACAACTGTCACTGTGCTGTATTTGTATTGGTAACTTTGTTCCTTCCTATGTTTTGATACAACCAAGACAGTTGCCCCTAGATGTAAATTATGGTAAACTATTATCTGTTTTATTTGATTCTTTGAGGAACTGCAAGAGGAAGTTTCTGTAATTGTTTATTCTTGTTGGGGTCACTCTAAGAAATTTTTGTTTATGCAGATCTGCATTCTTTTTCTAGTTTAATTCTTGTTCTATTATGTATTTCAACTTGGTACTTGTTGCTTTAAGCAAAAATTAGAAAACTGTTATATGGTCTTATCATTCAACTGAGAACAGAGCATGAAGAAAATTTTTGCAGCTCTAATGAATTGTTTAAGCTTATAGTATTACGATTGATTCATGCTGACTAACTGATCACAAATAATCTTAGTTCAGAATTTGATGCATTGATTCTGTGTTTTTAGTTTTTCATTCGGTTCATTTTGGCCCAGAAAATTGCGACCTTTTTCTGTTGGAAATTGAATTCCTCTTTAGGATCACATTCATAGCATTGGCGTGGCAGTAAGAGATAAATGCATCAATCTATGTATTATAAGTTCTTGCAATAAGTAGTGCACTCTGATTGGCCAAGCTTCTTTAGGAAGCCTGTTTTAGAGATTCCACATGTGAGAAGTTAATATATGTCCAAATGTTATTTTTGTATACAAATTGCTAGATTTTAGAGGCAACATGGGTGTTTCAGTTTTTTTTATACTATATCATGATCACTAATCACTTATTCTACTCATTACTCTATTGATTACAATAATTATGTGTTACTTAAATTAGCAAGTCTGAATAGGTTGTTCACTCAACATCCTTCAAAGCACACAACAATTTATGTGATGGTTGTTTGCTTTCTAGAAAGTTCATATTACTCTAGAAAGTTAAAATATAGTGTAAGGAAGTTCGTACATGCAGCAATATGAGGACTAACTGATCAATTTAGACTCCTAAGATGCACTACCTGCTTTGACCATTTAGTATTTTTTTGCTTCTTCATGAATGTTTAACGTGATTACTTTGGAGTGGTTGTAGCTATTATACGTATAGGCATTAGTATACATCCAGCTAGGATCTTTATGCTACGCCTATGGCTGGGAGATGTCATCACATACACTTCTTTCTTCCAGTATTTTGGCAGGAAAGCATTCCTAAAGTCATATAATGTCTCCATTTTTTGGTTTCAGTTTAGTAATCTTTATTCTTTTAGTAATGCAACAAGTTAAATACATTTCCTTAGTGACTGGTTTAAATTGACACCTGATTTCATTAAAGCATAGAGGTTTGAGGGAGTGTAACAATTTTCAAGAACCCAATGATTTGAAGATGGAAAAAGGAAAAAAAACGACAGGAGTGTTTTAACTAAAGTGTGCTGCCATTGATACACAGTAATAAAACTAAAACATGAGGTGTTTGTGAGGAGGTTGTAGAACTATTCCATCTTGGTAATCTCTCATTTATTTGTTAACTGCATTGATCCAACCACCTAGTGGTGTATCTTAATATTTTTCTGATACATAAACTAGGAAGAATCATATTTCTGTGACAGCATTATTTTTATCATTACATGGCTTCATTAAACCTGCTCTTTTAATTCAGAATTTTGATAGTTATGTTAAATTGCAGACCTGTTTTTTCCGGCAATTTGGGAATTCAGTGGTTCGTGCTGACTACCTTACACTCCGCAAGGCTTTCATTGTGGTACAAAATCTCATTCCACCACAAGAAATATGCCACCTTATGTTGCACTCTCTCTCTCTCTCTCTCTCAAGTACCTTATCTTAACATTTATATACATGATTTCCACAATAGGAGTATAGGAATTATCATCCCTCAGTTAAATTTTAGAGCTTACTCAAAAAGAAATAGACATCCTTTCTTAATGATTTTTACAATTGTCCACCAATGTTTTGATTTAGAAAATTTGAATATTTAGACTTCTGAGTTCGCTGCTATTAATTTGTTGGAAATGTTAATTGCTTTCATACCAATTAGATTCACTACATTTTAAAACCTGGTTTCCATTTGTGCTCCCATTTCTGTTTGTACTACTCTGAGATGTTACTTCACAAGTACTTGTTAATACTAATTCATAGTAAGCGTAGTATTGTTACCAATAATTTATTATTTACAGTCCTTGTTTTCCTTATTCATGGCAGAACCACAACCTTACATCAAAATATGACTTTCACAGTTATATGATCCGCTCTATGGAAGAAGAATTTCAAAAGATAGTTGGTGTGAGGTAAGCTCGTTATAAGAATTTCAGAGGATACACTCGTTATAAGAATTGAAGATCCTTTACAACTCTTTGAAGGATATCACACACACACACACACACACACACACACACACACACACAAAAAATCCCTGGAAAGGGAAAAACTTTGTGACCTCTCTCTCCTATAAATGAATAAATTGGTTAGATTTCAGTGTTCAACGTACCTCCCACATGCAATTTAATTTTTGAAGTTGACACATGTTGAATGTACTAAACCTCATTTCAAGTCCATTGATTTCTCCCTTCCCTTTTCCTTATTTTCCTATATATTGGCATTTTTCTTATAATTAGATCGCATTAGTTTCATCAAAATATAAATGGGTGACAGGTGCGATTTGAGTGCCTGCAATTTCAATGTCTACTGTCATGATCTAATTTAGATCTTCTAGAGAGCATCTTTTTATTGTCTTGTGTGTAATTGAAGCTAGCAACTAAATGCCAGTTCTGAATCTTTTGCAGTGCCCCACTGTGGGGATTTGTCGTGGCTTTTATGCTCTTTGATGTGAAAGGTATGTCATGTTATAGACTAATTGAGGTTCTAAGATCATTGGTTTAATGCATATTTGGCTAATCATGGACATCCATGAATGTCTATGTTACATGGACTTTGGGTTCAAATGTTGGATTCACCTAATTCACAGGTCCAAGGACATTGAAACATCGTGAAGTATTCATATTTCATAATATTATTTTATTTTCTAAGGCAAATGATGTTTTTAAGTAAAATAGAGCATGTTTTATTTTTAAAGAAAACCTGTCCGAAAAGTAATTACCACACATGCTTGTTGGCAGCATGCCCAATTAAACATGTTTGACGCATATTGCATATCCTTACCTAACAATGGAGTGTCCCACAAGGGTTTGTCACACATTTCTGTCCATGTAACAAAGATGAATGTAATTGTGGTACTCTACTCCCCTCCCCCGCCTCCCTGAGTGGATCCATGAGACAACTTGTATGGTGATCTTACTTCTGCCACACTACGATCATATTGTACTTTTTTTGTCAAACTCATTGAACTTATGATTTATTGTTTTTTTGTACTTGCAGGTTCTAATCTCTATTTCTGGATAGCTATCATTCCCGTTATTGTAAGTTCTTGTTTTGATGCATCTGGGTCTAATCTCTATTATGTCTTTGAACTTTTCCCTCAAATTGAAAGAAGAAAAATGAAAGAAAAGGTGTAACAACGAACTAGAAAGCTATTCAACTATTAGATTTGATTTTCTTCTAAATCCTCCCATGTGCATGTGGACCTTTTATTTTTCTCTGGCGAAGTTTAAACTGTACGCACTCTTTTTTCTTTGCTCTTCAAATACCTCTTCCATTTTACCATGCCAGCCAAACCAAACAGGGGAAATCAAATTTTCATTTTCAATCCTTTTCCTGGCTTCCAAACAGGATGTGAATGAAACCTCTGTACTTCTTCAGTTTGTTCTATAACTACATGTTTCTCCCATATTATATTCTTCTGATGCCATATATTTCTATGCAGCTTGTTCTTCTGGTGGGAACAAAGTTGCAACATGTTATTGCAACCTTGTCTTTGGAGAGTGCTGCAATAAATGGATCTTTCAATGGCACGAAGTTAAATCCTCGAGATGATCTTTTTTGGTTTAAAAAGCCAGAACTTTTGTTGTCCTTGATCCATTTTATTCTTTTCCAGGTTGGCTCAGTTTTTCATAATGCAGTTTGGCAAAGTTGCAATTATTATTTCCTTATTTTCATACTCATGCATTTTCAAAACTAATTGATATGAATCTTTCCATGTTTGACTCTTTCTGCAGAATGCATTTGAGCTGGCTTCATTTTTCTGGTTCTGGGTAATTCCTTTTCCATGACTTTATTGGTTCTTGTAGGAATGCTGGACTAGTAAAAAAAATTTTGGTACTTGATCTTAATCAACTCAAATTTGACTTTGAGATTATTTCCTTTTCTTTTCTTTAATTTGGTTAGTATGAAGTTGATATCTTGAAACTGATTCTATCTTGCACCGCTCCAAAAAAAAAAAAAAAAAAGAAATTGTGCCAACTCTGGCTAGGCTGATGGAAAATCAGTTCAAAGCAATTAATAATGGAATGAAATTAGAAAAAAACAGAAATTAGTGCATGTGCGTGTTAGAGAGAGAGAGAGAGTTTATATGATGGGATGAGGTTCCATGTGTTTAACCAAAGTATATTGTTTAATTTACAGTGGCAATTCGGGTATAATTCTTGCTTCATCAGGAGCCATTTGCTTGTGTATCTACGGCTGATTTTGGGGTAATTGTAGCATATATCCATTTCACCTGTAAAATGAAAATTAAATTCATCTTATTAGTTATAGGCCTTAAATTTATTTTTTTGTCTCGTAGATTTTCTGGACAGTTCTTATGCAGCTACAGCACCTTGCCAGTATATGCTCTGGTCACTCAGGTACAGTTTTTCAGAATCTTTTTTGGGACAAGTTTTATATAGTATTGCACACATTGGCTACATGTGGTTAGTGGTCTTCATAACTAGATTAGGGTTGCAAATGAGCTGAGCCAAGCTCTGGAAGGCTAAGTTCAGCTCATTTTGTCTATTGAGCTTGAAAGGCGACTATATGCTCTGATCACTCAGGTACAGTTTTTCAAATTCTTTTTTGGACAAGTTTTACAGTCTTGCACACATTGTTAATATGTGGTTAGTTGTCTTCATGTTTCATTTAGGGCTGCAAATGAGCTGAACCGAGCTTTGCAAGGCTCGAGCTCGTCTCATTTGTCTATTGAGCTAAAAAATTCAGCTGAAGCTTTGGTTAGCTCGTTAATACTAATCAAGCTCAAGGTCAACTCAAAGCTTGATAACAGAATTTTTTTGGGCTATTATTTACATTATTTAAATATATAAATAATATATTCATCCTATTATTTAAATAAACAATAAACGAGTCTAATAGTTTGACTCAAATTTGTTTATTTACTTAATCAACCAATTTGAGCCAAGCTTGCGAATAGTTCGATTCATTTGCAGTCCTAGACTAATGTAAATAGCGACCTATCATTTGCAGTCCTAGACTAATGTAAATAGCGACCTATCATTTGCAGATGGGAACAAACTACAAGGCAGCCCTAATTCCACACAGAATAAGAGACACGATCCACGGATGGGGGAAGGAAGCTAGGAGGAGAAGGCGGCATGGCATTTTCACCGATGATTCAACTATACACACAGAAACGAGCATGGTGTTGTCAGTTGAGGAAGATGATCAACGGCTGCTTGATAGCCCTCAAGCTGGTGCCCACGGTGCTGCCACAGAGATAGAATTGCAACCTCATACCATTATCATTCCAAGTAGTCCTTCCCCATTTGCTAACGAAACTTCAAGTCGTGCTGGTACGCCTCTCCTTCGGCCTTCTGCTTCCCTTTCTTCCACGGTTTCATCAAAAAATATTCATCTGGAAGCATTCATGAGGTCCACTTCAGAGCCTAATAGAAGAGAGTGAAGAAAATACTATAGCGATGACGATGACAAGGATAGAAGAAAAAAGATGAGATTGGAGTTTGCCGTTAATACTCATATGGTGGTTGTTAGTTGTTAGTTGTAGCATGATCAATAGAACAAAGAAATTGATATACGAGCCGATAATAGAATCAAATTATAGAAAATATACTTGGATTTATGGGAATAGAGTAATTTCTTTAGTGATGAGTCCCACGATCTATACGTATATCGAAGTTTTTTTTTTTAGGGTAAACTACCAATAGGTCCTACTTTGGAGACTTATTACCCAATAGGTCCTACTTTGGAGACTTATTACCCATTAAGTCCTATTTGATAAATTTATTAAGTGATAAAAATAAATTTATCAGTCTTTTTTTTTTATGAAAAAATTTATAGTGATAAATTTATCAGTCTCTTTATTTTTATGAATAAATTTATAGTGATAAATTTATCAATCTCTTATTTTTATAGTGTTAAATTTATTAGTTAAGACCTGTAGGTAAATAAGTCTAGTGAATAGGACCTACACGTAAGTACCCCTTTTTTTTATGATCTTGAAATGTTTGAACTTATGATATTATACGATCTTTCCTCAACTGCTTTTCTTGTTTGTTTTCTTAGGTTATGTTTGGATCATAGATTGGTGGAAGAAAAGGAAAAGAAATGTAAACATATAGGAAGAAAATGAAATGAAAGATAATGAATGAGAGAGAGAGAGAGAGAGAGAGGAAAGTCATATATCCCTTCTTTTTTCTTCAAATACAAGCTTGAAAGCAAACATAAAACACAAAAGAGAGTGATCTCATCTCTGAATTTCAACTCCACTTTGGAGATTTTCAATAATAAAAAAGGAAAAAGTAGGACTTATTGTTCATTTGCTTTGAAGTTTTCATTCAACACCTGCCGTTTTTTTTTAATAGGACAATTCTAAATTCTAAATTAATGGTCTTCCCTTGTTAACTGCTACTGGAGCTGATCCACCTAGTAATGCAGGTTCACTATCAGTGGACCCGGACCACCCATGACCACCATGGCCTTTGGCAGGCTTAGAACCGATGGGCCCCCGATATCCCCACCCAGGTCTGGGATCGGGATTGGGATCCAGATAATAAACACTGTGGGGGAACCAACGCCCCAGTTTCCACCGGAGTTTCTATCATTTCCAAGCCCAAAACCAGGCCCATAACTGTACTGCGGGCATCCAAATCCAGGACACCCGCTGCCAATTTGTGGGCCGTAGCCAGCCACACATCCTGGGGACCCATAACCAAGCATGCCACCTCCACCACCACCACCACCACCACCACCACCACCACCGGCCAAGGTAGATATAGGTTTTGTATTAGAGGGAGATTGTTTTGGGTGGTAATTGTCCAAGGAGTCTAAGAGGACCCTATGGAAGAGAAAAGCCGTAAGCATATTAGGACCAAGAAGCCCATGAAGACATATTTTGGTGAAGTCATATTTTCACTTGGTTCTTTGCATGATCTAAAATCATTAAGGGCCTTAGAGCTGTATATAGTTATAAATCAAGAGCAGTGTCACAAAACGAACCAATCTACTCGAGTTCAATTCGTATTTTACTTCTTAAAAACTTATTACGTAAATAAATCAAATTTAAATACGATTTAAAATTTGCTAAGCTTTCAAACTTCAGCTTATACTTGAGTTTACTCATTATTAGTTCAATTAAAGTTTGTTTGAGATCAATTTGAAAAAAAAAAAAAAAAATCCAAAAACAAAATAAATAAATAAATAAATAAAAATAAATAAATAAACATTTTGAAATTGTAAACTAAAGTTCAAAAATTTAGGACTTGATTAGATAAAAATAAAAAAATAAAAAAATATAAAAAATCCCAAGTTGTAATACATGTATGGGGCAAAGCACAGAAGTCTGTGTGTTGGTTAATTTGTTCCAAGGATTGCGGGAGTCATGAACCTAGTGTGTCTTGTAACTGCAATCTTTCTGGTATTTATTTATTTATTTATTTTTTGAGGTATATGATTTTCTTCAATGGAAATCACAAAAATAAAAAACAAAAATGTTTGGATATATTTATTTAGATTTTGTTGTGTTAAATAATAACTTCATGGAATCAGATCAGATTCAGCCTCTCCTGTTACCTGTTTCAATTCCTCTCTTAATTATAATTATCTATCTATCGCTAATCTTGTACTAGAGAGGAGGTTTGAAATTAAGAAGACAGGAGTGAGCAAGAAAATCTTTAGTCCTTCGTCACAAGTAAAATTATAAAACGAACTAAACTACTCTAACTCAATTCATGTTCGACTCATTAAAATTTACCTTTTAAAAATGTTAAACCAAAGAAAAAGATAAATGTTGAACTTTCCGATGTACCTAAAAAAAAAAAAAGATAAATAAATACAAATATAATAAATAATAAATATATAAAATAATGAAACCGTCATATTATTTTTTAACTCTGAAAAGAAAAGAATGATGGCAATTTGATCAATTCTCAATCTAAGTTTAATAGATTATTTTTCTCTTTCTTTGATGGAAGGCAAAGATTGATGTGTTGTATAAACAAACTAATTTAAACGACCCATACTCTATTCGACTTGATTATATGTACTATAAAAAAACACGCTATAAACAATTCGAGCAAAATTCATTTGAAATTAACCTGAAAAGTAAACAAGTCAAACTTTAAACAAAATTTAAAACTCGTTACGTTTTCATGTCAAACTAAAACAATTCATTACTCAACTCTACTCAACTTGTTTAAAGCCCTAATCATGACGACTGAAAGAATTATCAATCCTCATGGCTACTAAGGCCTCTCCTATTGATCCCTATTCCTATATCACAATGCAAATCTTTAAATTTCATTGCTTTCAACCATAAAATAACACACTGCTGACATAGAAGACTTCAACATTTTAATGTTCCTCACAAAAATTATATACAATGGGGCAATAAAAAATTCAAAAAAAGTGGCCAGACTTCGAAACAAGCAAACTAGTTCTGATCAAGAAATTGAAGACTAGCGCAGACCAAAGCAGTAAATCATCATGCAATCAGGATTCTCAAGTTCGAGTAAGCGAATATAACAAAGGGAAAACCCAAAAACAAGCATTGGGACGTTATTGTGTTAGTCTATGCATCTCATTTTGGTCATTGAGAGTCTCAATGAGAAGGGGAGGGGCATATTGAGCCGTCCCATGGTGCTCGTCAGAGTCTTGGCAAAATGAGAGGATGATGGTATCGACGGACATCTCAACAACAGCAAAGAAAAGGGTAGCCACAACATAACCCAAACCCCAACATACCTGCATTAGAAACAAAGTAATTCAAACACGAGTTGCAACTCCCATGGAAGAAATGGTAGAAAAGTTCACTTACAATTGGCATTATTATTCAAGGAGTCTAAATGTAACCTAAACTAAAGTTTAAAAATAAAACCCACATATAGTAAGTGGAAATTACTCCCACTTTTTTGTGGAGAGACTGATTATTGTGACACGAACTAGCATCGCCTTTGAAATTTACATGCCATGCTTTTCAACTACAACGTACAGGCATATGAAGCATGGGCACTTTGATAAACATGTAGTACCCGTACCGGGTACATACCGATGTATGGTATTTCTGCATACATATTGGGTACATGAAATATGTATTCAAATTTGTTCTTCTAAATTTTTGACATACCCAAACGTATTTAGTATATATCCAAGTCGTGCTGTGCCATACCATACCGTACCTCAGTCAAAATAATATTTCTTTTACTACAGAGATAAAATTCATTTCACTAGATTTCTTTTTTATTTTTAGTTTTATGCTTCGTATGATTCGTTGATTTTAAAATTAAGACATGATTTGTAAGTTATTTAATATAAGGATATTTAATTTTGATTTATACTTTTACTTTTGGCATTAAATGTTAATTGTAGGTTGGATCTTAATAAATTAAACCAGTTAATCAATTTTTGCATTACTAAATATTTTTTTACAAACGTATCGAGCCCAAGCCCAAGCTGTACCCGCACCCGTACCCCTATCCTATTTTTTTTGAATTTTACCGTATCAACATACCCATATCGTACCAATACCAGTACTTGTACTAGTGCTTCATACCAAAGCATCACATCACATCAAATAGGTGTTGCGTGGTTGCTTCTTGCTCCTCTCTACAAGGCTTATTTTTTAACTATGTCCCTACATTATTTTTTGCTTACAAAATCTAACCTAATTGCTTTCAATTGCTTTTAAGCAACTATTCATCAATCAATTTCTGTTATGCACTCGTGCTTTAATTGTATTACTTCATTGATTATACTCGTAAATAATACTAAGAAACATACCAGCACAGGAAATAAGGGGGAGGAGATCTTGTGAGCAGAGTTGTATTTGTGAGTGTTCAACATGAGGAAAGCAAAAACTGCACTTGAAAGGCTGACACATAACTTCCCAAGAAAGAGAATAATATCTCCAATCACATTCACTTTCCCTATCCGAAGGATGTTGCTGATGATCAATTCTGTTGCAATCTCAGAAGCCTTAAAAAAGCTTTTGCCCGTTATAGCAATCTGAAAGAGTCAGAAGCATGTAAGCGAGTAAGAATGAAGCAGAAATACAAAATAACCGAGAAACACCAAGCCACAAATTATCCAAAATATATGCATAATGTACATATAATTTAAGTACATATATTGGTATTAAGGTCTTATCCATAGTAAAATGGGTTATGAAGAATGAATAATCATTGCTTAGCATAAACCCAAAGAAAATCAAACCAAACTAAGCCTTGTGTCCTAATCAAGTGGGTTGGCTACATGAATCCTTTTTCAACATTATGTTCTGTCAAGGGATATATGTTCAGTTAAATTAAATAAATTCATCTAACCTTTTACTACTTCGTTCTATGTCAATTTAGATATTTTCTTCTCCCTTACATTTCCATTTATGGTGATCATATCACTCTTCCTTATCATTGCATTTATTGGTCTTCCTTGTACATGACTAAACCATCTTAGTCTATTCTCTCTTAATTTATCTTCATTTCTAATTCTATCTTTCCTAATTTTACTACATCCATCTAAGCATTCTCATCTCAGTTACACTCATTTTATGACCACATACTCTTGCTAGGAAACAAAAAGCCTAAAGAAGCACATATCAAGAACAAAACTCAAATAAAAATACATACGCTTGCTGGAAAGCAGTTTCACTAAATTACCATAATATAGGCATTGCGGTTCACAGATTTGATGGTCCACTCAATACACCGTCGGCAAAATTGAGAAGAACGAAATGTCACCCTTCCAATCCAGCTATCAGGCATTGTGCTAGAAACCTTCAATTTGCGACGAATTGCCTCAAGTATAAATCGGATGGACTCAACAAATGATACAATGAGAGAGCCAAGAGCTACAGACCCAAGGCTGTAACGCATAAGCCGCTTCATTGAGGAGAAAACTGGAAGAAATGGAATCTCTGGCTGCATATACAAAAGTTACTAAGCACCAGATTAAAGAGATGTACAAGGAATTAATATTGAAGTATTCAACTGAACCAGGAAAATATGTCCTCAAGGACCTTATTTAGCAGAAGACAAAAGTTAACTAGCAAAAGAGGCCCAAAACTTCTAGTATATAATATAAATCTGTCCACAAGGCAATCAAGGACAATGTATTGGAAGGCTGGGCCAGAATGGAAGATGAAAGGAAAATTAAAATAAATAAATAAGCCAACTATTTAATCTAAATCATTTTCTTTAATTGTGGGTATATCACTTGATTGATACTCCATGACACTGCCTGGCAACAAGAACGTGGAACAATACAAGAAAGAGAGGTGGGCAATATGCAGACAGAGACACAATCTAAAACTGAAGAATCTTATGCTTCCCATATTATGTCAGTCTTATGATTCAAATATAGCTATTATGTCAGTGGAAGCAATCTTTAGACAAATAAAATAAAATAAAATAAAAACCTGTTGCTTTGCATGATCAATGAACAAGACTAACTCATGTTCGGATAAAAAAACACTGTATCAGGTGTAATGCATACGGGTCTCAAAATCTGACATTGGGTATCAGGTGATAGTGAACATATCAAAACCCATGATCCAAGGACATATTTTGTTGAGAGTCTTTATGTATGTCAATGTATAACAAATTTAGCTCATGCATAAGGTAAAAGCAATATTACATATTTCTAAATAATTGTATTTTATATAAAAATACTAAAGCATGAAAGCATATTTACTTGGGGCAAATTAAGCAACAAAAAAAAAAAAAAAACAAACAAACAAAATATAAAAAGTATCGGCAAGTAATTCTACAATTGGTGAGAGGTGTCATATAGAATAGATGTATACAGTTTATTCTTTATGCACATGATTGAGTAGCTTACTGATGTTTCACCACGAGCCCAATAGTAGGAAGCAACAGAACCCGCAATCACTGTTGAAGAGCATGCTATAAAAAACTGTGTAGCCCAATAACAGCCAAACAGGTGGAAAAGAATTGCAGCACCAATATGAGAAGTATGACGAATGCTATAACCGCAGCAATGGTCACAGCTCACCCGTTTCAACCCAAGCTCGTAGGTGCAGCAATTGGAGTCGCAGTTATTCTCAACGATCTGACCAGAACTGAAAAGATGGAGAGCAGCAGAAACCCAGAACATGTAAAAAATTGCTAGGATAAAGTAAGGTATGACCGGAAAGATTATAAGCAAGTGAACTTCTCCAATGACCTTGGCAGCAACCTGTGTACAGATTTAGTGGCAATTGCATTACAATAAGGTAAAATCATCTATAGACCACATCTCATGGAGCCAATCAAATGACTGGAGAGAAGAAAGTAAAACAAAGAAAAAGTATTTGTTAGATCACCCATTGTCCCAAAATTTTAAGCTATTAAGAAATGAGCTCAACAATGTATATCAAGCTATCCAACTCCCTCCCTCACTTACAACCCCGTCTTGCACGTGGAGATGCAAAACACATAAAGAAAGGAAAGAATGCAAACAGGGGCCAAATTCAAATGGAGAGACTTGAACCTAAGACTTCTCCTAACATAAACTCTAATACCATTCAAATGTGAAGAATGTAAAACAAAGAAAAAGTATCTATTAAATCACCAATTGTCTCAAAAAAGCTTATGTTGTTAGGAAATGAGCTCAACAATATATATCAAGCTATCCAACAGTATCAAGTCAAAATGGGGTGCTACATACCTTGTCATGGATTTTCACTTGAATGCTTGAAGTAGAAAGTTACTTTGGTACCCTTATGCTTGTTGAACATAGAAATTAGAGTACATAAAATCTTTTTATTTTTATTTTTAGTATTATGTATATAATCTGTGATTGTGTCAATCACTGATGTAGTATAGTTTTCTTATTTATATCGTTTCCTAAATTGTATCATGAATTTATTATATATACATGGTCTTTACCTCATTCATGGGTAAACCAAATAATTCTTTCCATTCTTTTTGGTATCAGAGCTAGGTTAAGTACCTAGTAATTTTGCTTCACCGGCGGGCAGTGGCCTTGCCTCAGCCGGCCACTGGACCTCAACCCATTCTACTACCATATTTTCTTTCAGTATCACTTTGTGGTGATCTCTTCCTCTATCTACTAGTTTATTCATATCCCAAATATCTCTATCATATTTTTTGGAACTCGTAATCTATTTTTGGTGTGTGTTTCTATTCCACTTTGTCTTTCCCTCTATTTCAACCTCAAATAGGTTTCTATTTGCAAACCTATTTGAGTTTGAGAGGGGTATTATACCTATATCATGATGAGTATGGTGATACACCATGTGAACCACCTAAGCCCCCTATTTGGCGCGCACAACCCAAGTCGCCTCCTCTGGCGCACAACCCTAGTCACCCCCTTGGCGCACTACCTAAGCTACCTCCCCTGGCACCCTTTCTAATAAGCCGTCCCTTGGCACACTCAGTCATCTGTTGCCATCATCATTTAGCACCACGTCATAAGTTATGTGTGTGCCACACTTGCTGGTTTAACATCTAATTCTCTACATTGGTTCAGCATGACCCGTTTAAACTGTTTCGACATTGATTCCAATTAGTCTCTACAATGATCCGACATGACCCCTTAAATTGTCCCGACATTGATTTCAGTTAGTTCCTACATTGGGCCGGCGTGACCCCTTTAAACTGTCCCGACATTGATTCCTGTTAGTTTATTCTAGGGCAGTTCAATCCCTGATTTTTTCCCTTTCTAGGGTGTGGTACTAATGTATTAAGCACTTTTTGGCGTTTGTTATTTAGTAGACTATCAGATTTGTTCGGTAGCATTTATTTGGACTAGCCTTTGAGTTTTTTTTCGACTTCTTTCAGTCATCCATTGGCAAGCTGCGATTGTTGAATATCTTCACATCAGTTTGAGGGGGGAGTGTTGAATATAGAAATTATAGTATATAGAATCTTTTTATTTTTAGTATTATGCATATAATTTGTGATTGTGTCAATCACTGATTTAGTATGATTTCCTTATTTATATCGTTTCCTAAATTGTATCATGAACCTATTATATATACATGGCATTTACCTCATTAATAGATAAGCCAAATAATTCTTTTCATTCTTTTATGCTCAACAATCAGCTAATGGCCAAAACATATCTGTGGTATATGTGAGGAAAAGGGTAACTATGATTAGGTGGATATCTTTGATGCCGATGAGCTGAATTCTATCAATAGCTCTGCAAGATCCTTGACCATTTGAAAGGATACTACAATATTTGGGCATAAAATACTAAAGCCCTGGATAACGAAGAAACACACAGACTGTTGATCCATTCAACATAAGTGCATTAGCATTTACCTATATGGTTGTTCCTTCCTATATAATTTCATACTTCAGAAACTCCCATTAATGACAAATTACTACATTTTCATGGTGGTAGAGTTTAACCTTGATTCAATATTTAAGCTCTCGTACAAGTTAAATTAATATTGAGATGTTAAATGTCTCGGTATTTGATCCAGGTGCACAAAGCTCATGCTTACAGTAGAGTTTGGAAGAGGAGGTAGGTAGGCAACTTAACCCCACTTTTTTTGTGGGGAGACTAATTCTCATGACTCGAACCTAGGCCTCAGGAATCGAAGCTTAGCTTAAAACTAAAGGTTACAGCCTAGTCATAATTTAAGGATCAAAAGATTTATTATTCATTTATCTTGGCAAATTCAAAGAACCATTTAACTATTATCCTATTGCTTTGAAAATACTAAACATCAAACTTACTGTGACACCCCAAAGAACGCCACACGATGAGTATATGATCATCTACCCTTGAATATTCTAAGTCAAATTAACTATCTTATTATACAAAGTACTTAATGTAAAGCTTAGAAATGGGTAGTTAGGGAACTTTGAACATGAGAATTCTACCATCAACTGTAAAGACTTAAGAACTAGTCCCCTCTTGAACATAGCAAGCATGTATTGCATAAAAAATAATTTTACATGACATGACCGAATACTTAATTTAATTACCTTTCAATACTCTAGAGATAGAAATATGAATTGACGAGATGAAACCTTAGAAGATGAATACAATTGGCAAGAAATTTAGAAGTAAAAAACATGCCTTGATGAGATAAACTTAAGAATAGAAATGCTTGAAGATTATTAAGAGTTAAGGGAACACTTTAAGTTTAGAATTTGTGCATGCTAGGATGTACCTATGCAATATTGAGGAGCTTAAAGATCTTAGACTAATATTATATGTTATTTTGCTAAATGGGATTAGTGTTAATTAAGTAGGATTAGTAAACCTTAATCGTGATTAATTAAGCTAAGCAAGATTAAGATAAACCTTGATTAATTAGAACTAAGATTGATTAACTAAACTAACGGCGGAGATTAAAGATTTTGGTGAAGCACACACGTAGGTGAAGCAAGCATATACCTTACCATTTTGTCTTAACCAACCCTTGTCTTACCTAGCTCGATAAAACCAAATAAGAAGAAGAAAATCTGTAAGGTCAAGAAGAAAGGAGAAGAAAGAAGAAGGAAAGAGAAGAAAGGAGAAGAAAAGAGAAAGAAGGAGAGAAAAGAAGAGAGCTTGAAGAACTTGTCAAATCCATCTTTGATCTTCTTAAGGTAAGTTTTGAGCCCTAATTCTTGTAGTAATCCCTCCTATCACTCAAGATTGAGAAGAAGTTAGAAACAATTTGGGTTAATAATGAAGTTATGGAAGAAAGAAGGAAGCAATGATGAATAAGTTGGAAAACAAGCTAGGTAGCGTAGATTTTTTTGCTATTTTGATCTTAATTTGATGCTCTTGTTGCATAAGAAGTCATACCTTCATATTTTCAAGTCAAATCCAAGAGTTTTACAAGTTTAAATTAATGTTTTGGAAGAATAAGCAAGAAGGGTTTGAATAAGAAATAGAGTTTATGATTTCTTGAGAAACACCTAAGTTTTGATCCTTGTGCCTTAAGAATAAATCATGTTTTGAAGTTAATGCTTTGAAAAGAATCATATTTTCCTTCAAGTTTTCAAGGTTCCAAGGCTTAGAAATGAGAAGAGGTAAGCTAGAACAAAAGAGGATTTTCCAATAGCACACAACAACCATCCCTGCATGTGCGGAAGGGACTCCCGCACGTGCGGCCAGACCCTCCAGGAACCCAATTTTGGCTCTGAAATAACCGCACGTGCGGCACCCCTGCTCCAAGCCCCTTTCATGTTTTTCAAGCCTCAAACACTTAGGACACTTGCATGTATGCATTTGACATTTGATTTACACTTGTTTAGGACTTGAATTAAGCTTGAATAAGCCTTGAATACCCTAAGAAAAGATTAGGAAACAGTAAGCTAAGTTAGAACACTTGAAGTGAATTTAGAAGCTTGCTAGTTCAAGTGTTTTCAATGTCTTGCTTATGCTTTGTGTAGGTCAAGCACTTCAAGGAGGAAACCTTTTCTTCAAGAAGCCATTTGTGAGTAGTAATATAGTAAAATTAGGTTCGTTAAGTTATGATTTGAAATGCAAAACTAATGCTATAATGAAAGTTATATTGATATTTACCCCAAAAAAAAAAAAAAAAAAAAAAAATGAAAGTTATATTGATGTTTTAACATGAATGAACATTCTATATTCATGTATCATATATTAAGATGACATTCTTGGATCATGTCCCACTATTGGGGACTTGATGGCCGAGCTCACCTTGCCACGTTCAGGTGGGTCGTTTAGCCGATACCCGGGCTTGTTAAGCACCTTGCAATCCTTGATATGTTCATCATTATGTAAATGTTTACAAGTCAAGTCTTGTATTATATTGTTCAAGCTAAGTCATGTTCAAACTATGATTTTATGTTATTTTATAAACCTTGTCAGTGTTCATTCATTTACCACTTTGCTATATTACTGTTCACTAGGCAATGACTCAGCCCTCTCCCTCATATATATATATATATGTTGGTGATGAAGAGCTCAACTATGAAGAGAAGTTTGATTAGAAGATAATATTGTATGCTTGTACTGGTTTTGTAAAGGTTCGTCGTAAGTGTTGTATTTTACTTTGTTGTTTAGATCATGTAATAATGTAAGATGATAACCCAAGAGGAATGTATACTTTCATTTCATATAGTTATACACTGCTCTGAATGAATGTTTCAAATAGATTCAATATATGCAATTAATGGCTTCCGCACTCAAATGGAAAATTTGCCCCAGTTATTCTAAAAGTCCAACTTGTTTTGTAAGTTAGGCCTTTGGTAGTCCGCAACTACTAGCCGATCACTGCACTATCATGTTTGGGGCGGGATGGGGTTGGACACTTACCTTGAGAACAGATGTTGCCATAAGGATGCGGCGGACAATGGCAATAGATGAGAGAATGGAGACAATCATCACTACGGTCATGAGAACAGCAGCAGCATGGAGATGATTAAGCTCCTGAAAGATGCAAACACGTGTAAATAACAAAACAATGTTAACAGCTACCAGTTATAGTTACTGTTAAAAACTCACCCTTGCAGATACATTATAATAAAGATCATGCTCACCAATGATGGAGGAGAGGGCACTGTTTCCGATCCATCCAGCTAAAATCAAAGGAAAAAAAAATAAAGTAATCATTATATTCCACAAATAGAACAGATGTCCAAGAAAACAAACAATAAGCAATGTTTCAGTAAAAACCTTGTTTGCATCCTAATATGTTGGATACCTAATCAAGTAAAGAATTTCCCAGGACATTAACTGACAGCATATCGGAGGATTCAGAAGCATAAGAATGTTGCATGATCCGCCATCCAAAGGGTTTACTGTGAGATATCAATATTCCAAAAAATTGAAGCAAGTTCACAGTAATCAACCATTAAATCGAGTTTTAATGCCCCAAAGCATGTAAGCCTTATGTACTACTTCCAGGGTTAATTATATTTTTGTGGATCCTGGTAAACAAATAGAGGGTCATCATTGGGTAAATGACAATTTTGTTCTTTTAAAAAGATTACTTTTATGTAAGGCCTTTAATGGCATAATAATTCGACAGTCTATATGAACCTACATAAATCTCCACTCCATGCAAGATGTTTAAAGAGTATGGTTAGTGATTGACCAAATGACAGACTATGCCAGCCCTGAAAAAACTCCTAATTAAACTATAATTAAAATTATATAAATATAAATATTGAAGATAAAAGATTATAGAATTGTAAATAAAATTTCAATGCCAAAATTGTTGTGCAAACATTCTGCATCAGTGGGTGGTCACAAGGTACATAGGTTTTGGTGTTATGACTGTGGACCTTTTCCTCTTTACTGTCTATATTCCCATATACAATGATGGAGATGGAGTACTTGCGATCAGCAGAATTCTAAAACTACGGAACAAACTAGTTTCACACAACGAGAACAAGATCCGCAGCAACGACCCCTAGAGTTTGGCAGATATCATGCTCTTATATTTATCTTTATATGATTAAAATAATATTAAATACATCCGTCAGACATAGTTCCATGATTATGCAATTGTAAAATCGTTTAATATTTCAGCACAGAAACATTTCAATTTATCTAGCTAGAGATGCATTAAACCACCATTTGATTTGATAAACAACCTGCAATGGAAAACAGTAGCAGGAAATGTCCTAACCTTTCAAATAGTAAAACATTGTACATGTTATTATGAGGAAATTAAAGAGGATGACTGTTATCCATGGCATCGCAACGACAAAATGTCTAATCATCAAAAGCCATATCACTGATAGAAACAGTGGCAAGATTCCCCCACAAACAATCAATACAGACCAAGACTTGCTAACATCAGCAACATATCTCTGCAAAATAACAACAATTGTAAATTTCACTTAAAACACAATTTGTGATGACAAATGTATCATTGTCAATGCATAACAAATAAAAAGACAGATCTATTTAAGCCTTTATAACATACCCAACAAGAACTTCCATGAAGGCAAGAGTGGTTTATAAATTATATATATATGGTTCTCAATGCCTCTACAAGTGTGAGCCCAAGTAGCTAGGATTAATATTAATAGTTGAGCACTTCAAAAGTACGATACTGTGAAGAGGGACACAGACAAAAACAAAAAGGCTACTCAACCTTTAAGACTGCTGACCGTGAATTGATGGCCTTGTGAATGGATTTATCTATGAGTATGTCCTCAACAATTTTTACTCCACCCATCTGCTGCCAATGCCGCAAAGACATATTTGATGCACGAGCAATAAACTGGCAGGTCCAGTAAACTGAAAGAGAAGATTTGTACTCTTTAATGAACAAGTGACGAGCTCTAAACTGAAGTCAAGGAGACAAGAAAGCTCAATCTGTGAACTAAGGGGCTCTAGCCTAGTTTTTCCTTTGGCCACTAAGTCTATCCTAATGGGAGGTCTTGGGTTCCACTCTTAAGAGTGGAATGGGAAGGCAAGATTTTGTTGCAAGGTGCATGGGTGTGAGTTTCAAATCCTTCAATTACTAATCTAACAACTAACCACGGACTTTTGCCGATCAAAAAACAAAAAATAAAAAGAAAAAGAAAAAATAAAAAGAAAAAGAAAATCTCAATCTGTGTAATATGGATATTATCTCAATAACAGATTGAAGCGCAAACGTTAACCCCAAATAACTTACCATTCACACTTGGAAATACAACTGGGTAACAGGGACCTTGAAGTTGAAGAGAAGTGTTCCTTAGATCTGGAGTAAGGTCCGCAAAATAATCATAATTCCTATCTATCCAGTCATCAATTGAGAGATGGATATCTCCCTCTGGATAATCACACACCCAATTGAGTGAATCTTCTGATGGGATAGGGCAATCCAATAAACAGATACTTCGGGCATTATCAAGCTTGAATTGGCTGTCCTTTAAACCACTCTGGTAAACCTGGTTGGGATTCAACCAATATCTGAGTTCCAACTCACGAAGGCCAGGATTCGCATGCCTATCACCACAAACATTTCCTTTGTAGTCCAGCCCATAGTTAAGCCTAGCAATTTACAACACAACTTATCACAATCATGAAAATAAAGGAAGAAAAGGAGCAAAAAACGTCATATAAGTACAAGAAGTAAGCACAAAGAGAACGAATCAACATGCGCTCAACCATTAATAAGGCTGTTGTATTTTTTTCTTAAATTAACATTAATTGATTCAGAAAGCCGTTCCTTGATAGTAACTATCAATACTTCCAAAGTTAAAAGGAAGAACGAATCACTTGATTTCCCAGATAAAATAGCATATATTTCTGTAGATTAGATAACATACAAATCCTTTCTATAGTAATTGAACTTGATTTATTAGTATCTTTATGCAAGTTACAGTTCAATCGGTTTATGCACTTGTTAACAAGAGACAAATCGTGTTTTGCCAATATCTTAAAAGTGAACACTGGAGCATCGGAGAGGGGAGTCATTACAGTTTCACAATGGTATTGTTGAATATAGAAATTTGAATAAATAGAATATTTTTATTTTTAGTATTATATATATAATCTGTAATTGTGTCAATCACTGATTTAGTATTGTTTTCTTATTTATATCATTTTTTAAATTGTATCATGAATCTATTATATATACATAAATCTATTATATATACATGGCTTTTACCTCATTCATAAACAAGCAAAATAATTCTTTTCATTTTTTTTGGTATCATAGTTAGGTTAAGTACCTAGTAATTTTGCTTTACCGGCGGGCGGCAACCTTGCCTTAGCTGCCTGTTGGACCTTAACCCCTTCTACTGTCATATTTTCCTGTCAGTATCACTTTATGATCTCTTCTTTTGTCCGCTGGTTTGTTCCTACCCCAGATATTTCTATCATTTTTTTTTACTCGCAATATTTTTTTTTTTTTGGGTGTATATTTCTATTCCACTTCGTCTTTCTCTCTATTCCAACCTCACATAGTTTTCTATTTTCAAATCTATTTGAGTTTGAGCGGGAGTATTATGCCTATAAAGCCGGCCCCTCTAGCACACCACCAAAGCCGCCCCCTAGCACACTTTCTAATAAGCCGCCCCTTGGAGCACTCAGTTATCTGTTGCCATCATCATTCAGTACCACGTCATAAGTTATGTGTGTGCCACGCTTGTTGGTTCAACATCTAATTCTTTACATCAGTCCAGCATGACCCCTTTAAACTGTCCCAATATTAATTCCGGTCAATTCCTATAACGGTCCTACATGACTCCTTTAAACTGTCCCGACATTGATTCCGGTCAATTTCTTCTAGGACAGTTCAATCACTATTTTTTTTTCTCTTTCTAGGGTGTGGTGCTGATGTATTAAGCACTTTTTGACCTTTTTTTATTTAGTAGACTACTAGATTTGTTCGGTAGCATTTATTTAGACTAGTCGTTGAGTTCTTTCCGACTTCTTCCAGTCATCCATTGGCAAACTGCAATTGTTGAATATCTTCACACCAACTTGAGGGGAAGTGTTGAATATAGAAATTAGAATATATAGAATCTTTTTATTTTTAGTATTATATATATAATATGTGATTGTGTCAATCACTGATTTAGTATTGTTTCCTTATTTATATTATTTCTTAAATTGTATTATGAATCTATTATATATACATGACCTCTACCTCATTCATGGGCAAGCAAAATAATTCTTTTCATTCTTTTGATATCTCATGATCCAATATAAATAAGATCCTAAAGATTTAGCTACTTCTATTTTCTAGCATAGGTCCATTCATCTTACTCTCACATTTCACAAACTTAAAACCCTTGTATTTTACTCCATTAAGAATCATTTTCCTCAACTCATTTAAAAGCACAATTCTTGTGCAACCTTCATCAATCTTATCCTTCCTCTACAATAAAATAGCAAAAGGACACCCTTTAATAAAAGTAACATAAAAAATGATGAGATCAGGGAGTTGCAAGCAATTTGTAAAGCATGTTTAAATGCTCAGCCAAGAATGAGCAAATATTTTTTTTCACTAACCCTATTCAGATTTTGAGAGCAATCTAGTCTTTCAATTACCAAGCCAAACCAAACCAAGCCTTAAGTTCCATCAAATAGGGTCGGCAAGATAAATCCTTCTTCTCCACGCGGCCCTATCAAAGGCCATTCCGTTAGTCAAATTAAGTAAATCCATATCTCTATTTACAACACTAACCAACGTTAATCTAGGCCTACCCCGTCCCCTAACACTTCCATTTACCATTATAGCATCTCATCTCTTCACTACTGCCTCTGTTGGTCTCCGTTGAATATGACCAAAACATCCCAATCAATTCTCTGTCAACTTATCTTCTATCGGTGCTACTCCTACCCGTTCCCGAATACACTCATTCCTAATTCTGTCTTGTCTAGTCTTGCCACACATCCACCTTAGCATTCTCATCTCAGCCACACTCATCTTATCTACATGTTGTTTCTTGGTTGCCCAACACTCCGTTTTATACAACATCGCTGGTCTAATAGCCGTTCTATAGAACTTACATTTAAGTCTAGTGGGTATTCGTTTATCGCACAGTATCCCAGACGCACTTCTCCACTTACACCATCCCGCCTTAATCCTATGGGCCACATCCGCATCAATCTCCCCCACTGTTGTGATAATCGACCCTAAATAACGAAAATGTTCACTCTTAGGCAGTTCTTGATTCTCAATCTTCACTTCTCCTCTACTTTCATTTTTATTGTCACTAAATTTACACTCTATATACTCTGTCTTAGTTTTGCTTATTCGGAATTCTTTAGATTCAAGAGCTTTTCTCCAAATCTCCAATTTTGTATTAACTCCTTCTCTAATCTCATCCACTAGTACTATATTGTCTGCAAAAAGCATACACAATGGCATGTCATCCTAGATATTTCTCGTCATCTCATCCATAACTAAAGCAAAAAGATAAGGACTTAAGATAAATCCTTGGTATAATCCTACAGTGATAGGGAATTCATTTGTCTCTCCAGTAGGCGATCTAATAGTGGTCACCATCCCTTCATACATATTCCTAATCACATCAATGTAACCTTTTGCCACCCCTTTTTTCACTAACACCCACCATATTATATCTCAGGGCACTCTATCATATACTTTCTTAAGGTCGATAAAATACCATATGAATGTCTCTTTTCTTTTCTCTATACTTTTCTATTACTCTCCTCAAAAGATAGATCGCTTCCATTGTTGACCTGCCAGGAATAAACCCAAATTGATTCTCTGACACCTCTGTTATATCTCGCAATCAGCGTTTTATCACCCTCTCCTACACTTTTATTGTATGACATATTAGCTTGATTCATCTATAGTTATTGTAATTCTGGACATCTCTTTTATTCTTATAGATTGGTACTAAAATACTCTTCCTCCACTCATCTGGCATGTTCCTAGCCAACAAAATTTTGCTAAACAACCTAGTCAACCAAGCAACTTTTTTTTTTACCCAAACACTTTCAAACTTCAATAGGGATATCATCTGGTCCTAAAGCCTTAGTTGATTTCATCTTCTTAAGTGCAATCTCCACTTCAAAGTTCCTAATCCTGCGATAGAACCTATAATCTTGGTTTATCATACTACTGGCTATTTCTTCCCCTATTGCCGTACCTCCATATTCTATTTTTCCTTAATCTCTTCATCCCTCACCAATACCTTAGAATCCTCACTCTTGATACACTTAACTTTGTCCTCCCCCGTATCTTAGCAAGTTTTTAGACCCTTTTCTCTCTCTCTCCTCACTATCTAGTTTAGTACATAGGTCATCATAAGCTTTCAACTTAACCTCTCTCACTACTTTCTTGACCTCCTTATTAGCCAATCTATAGCTCTTAAGGTTTTCTTCAGTTCTATTCTTTTGTCACTTTTTAAAGCACTTTTCTTTTGCCTTAACTACCGCTTGAATCTTTTCCCTCCAATAACAAGTTTCCCTGGAGCTAGGTCCCGTTCCTTTCGACTCTCCAAGCACTTCCCTTGAGATTCTCCTCATACAATTAGCCATCAAGTTCCACATAGTGTTAGTATCATCTTCCAAGTCTCAAGTACCTTTCTTATCTATTCTATTCTTAAATATTTCTAATTTATTCCCTTTCAGGTCCCACCATCTCGTCCTACGACGCCCACCATCCTTCCTACCTTGGTATTGCCCTCTAAAACATAAATCTAGTACCAAAACCCTATGTTAAGAGGTCAAGTTCTCTCCAAGAATCACCTTACAATCATTGCATTTTAGATAGTCCACTTTTCTCAGTGAGAAGTAATCTATTTGGCTCTTAATTGACCCACTCTTAAAGGTTATTAAATGCTCCTCCCTCTTCTAATACATAGTATTGGCCACCACCAGGTCAGAAGCCAACGCAAAATCTAAGATACTCTCTCTAGCCTCATTTCTGTCACTAAAACCGTATTCACCATGCACCTTTTCATAGCCTAGTTTGTCTATGCCTACATGGCCATTAAAATCTCCGCCTATAACCAGGTTCTCTCTTACAGGTATCTCTTGTAAGATCTCATCCATTTGCTCCTAAAAAACCCTCTTAGTCTGATCATCTAATCCTACTTGAGGGGCGTAAGCACTAATAATGTTTACTATATTCCCTCAAATAACTAGTTTAACTAACATAATCCTATCCCCTTTCCTAATGACCGCCACTACATTCTCCACAAGACGCTTGGCAATTAAAATTCCTACCCCATTCCTGCATCTATCCTTACCACTATAATACAGTTTAAAACCAGTATCCTCAATTTCCCCAACTTTCTCACCCGTCCACTTAGTTTATTGTACACAAACTATACTAACTCTCCTCCTAATCATAACATCTACCAACTCCATCGTCTTACCAGTTAAGGTTCCTATATTCCAAGTGGCTACCCTAGTCTTTGACTAACTTCTTTACCCGCGCTCGTCCAGAAAAACGTGGGAACCTTTGCTCATTTTTCACCGCACCCATTTGACCTAGCATTACAGATGACCAATTTGTGAGCAATCCCATCATGTAAATGCTTTTTTTTTGCTTAACAAGTAAACTCTCCAAGCCTGTCATCCGCCGACTTCAGAATCAACCACCTAATGTCGGTTTAACCGGTGTAGGACGGGGATCAAACCTCAGGTGTGTATACTGACTCCACAATGCACACACCATTTAAGTCAAAGAGTGCAATTGTCAGGATTCGACCCCACACCCATGCCTTGGATACGGCTCGTTCAACACTTAGAGAGCCGTCCTAGGACCATTGCACCAAGCCCCTGGGAGTTGGCCCCTGGGTGTGTAGAACCTGGGACTTCAAGATTTATGCCCCAAAGCCTTACCAAACCAAAGTGCCACAACCCCTTGGGCTTAATTATTCTGTTTCCAAGTTCTTAGTAGTCGAAACAAACAAATTATCCTATGGGTCTCTAAAACATATTAAAACTTTATCGCACACTCAAACGACAACAATCCATCAAATACACTAAGGCACATGAAACACATTGGGGATACGAGTGAAATTTTTCCACACAAAAAATAACAGGTTTGAGAAACAGTGATATCTTTCTTCCTTCAGAAATAGAGTAACACATTGAAAATTTTGCAAATTTCACTTTTAACTCCCCATTACTCAAACCGTTAACTGTTTAAGGAAAAAGATTAAAATACTTATGTACCTCATTGTGTAAATCACAGGCATATTTGTCTTATTCTTTATTGACTCAAAATGCATTTTACCCCTTGGTTGATTTATACAGGCATTTTTGTCAGTTTCTTTTTAGACCCTGATTTAATCCATGTGTGGTTGACTTTTTAACATTTGAATATGAACACATAACCTTGTCTGGGCACGTGTTTATTTTGACAAAATTTGACAGGGGTCAAACAGCAATTGAGTAAACCAAATCGAAATGAATCAAACCCATAAAGGGAAATTGAAATTTGCTAAAATTAAAAGATACCCAATTGGAGTACTAAGTAGTATGATTTGATGTGTACCTCAATGGGTTTCCTTGGTTGAATCCAAAGCTGGAGTTAACAATCATTCCGACCCAGAAGACAACGAAGACGACAAGGAACACCAAATCTCTGCATTTTCTGTGTTGTCTTATGATTCCACCCATTTGGCCACTTCCATCGCTTGAAGGGTACCTCCCTATCACTCCTCCCAAAGAACCCCTCATATCTGCCTTCTCTCTGTCTCAAGCTCTGTTCGGTTTAGAGAGAGAGAGAGAGAGAGAGAGAGAGAGATGGGCATGAAAAAGCTAGCAGAGGGTAACAACGACACTACAGATATAAACACTATGCATTCGTTTGGCTTTTCGATTTTTTGGCTTTTTTGGTTAGTGGGTGTTTGGGATAAATTAAGAAAATGTATTTTATTTATTTATATATATATATTTGTTTAGGTGACATTAATCAATATTTTTTCTTTATTTTTTTAAATTATTTTTTCTATTTTTTGCATATTTTTTTTTATAAAAAGTTAAAAAGTGTACTTATTTGGAACATTCCAAACCACTCTTAAGTTTAGGTTAAAAAGTCTAGTTTAAAATAGATTTTTTGACTTTTTAAATTTTTATGAGAAAAAAATAAAATGATTATGATTTGAATTTGATATTTTATCTTATTGGACTAAAAAGTCTATTTTATCTTTTTATGATTAAAATAACCCCAACCCAACCCAACCTAACCTAACCTAACCCAAACCTTTATGTCAAACATAGCCTATGAAACCAAAACTTATCCCAAAATATAATGATGGTTCAAATTTATTTTATTTATCAATCTCATATTTTATAAATTTAATTTACGCTATATAAACACTTGACATAAATGATGAGTTAAGCATGACTTCATAGCATTTTTGTTTAGGAAATATAAAGAAATTATTTTGAATAATCTAAATAAGTATATTTTTTAATTTTTTATAAAAAAATATAAAAGAAAAGAAAAGAAAAGAAATAATGTTACTAACAAAAAGATAAAAACTACACTTTAAGAGTATCCACAATGGATGTATTAGTGTCAGTGGCCAAATTTTTAGCCAACTACAGTCACTTTTGTTTTCACAATGGAGTAGCTAAGTGTTGTGTTAATGTTAGATGCTAGTGTCAGCTGTTAGCTATTGAGAGAGAGAGAAGGGGGATGTGGGGAAGTGCAGTGGAGTCGTCTAGTTGGACGTCCGAACCCTTGTTGTTAGCCTTTGAATGCATTTGGCCAGCTGACTATTTTTTTTGGCCTGCTGACTTTTTTTTAGTGTGAGATGCGAAGTTAACAAGCAAAGGAGGGAGAGAGAGAGAGAGAGAGTGAGAGAAAAAAAAAAAAAGAAGAGAAAGAGAGAGAGGGGCACTGACAGTGCAGTGGGGTGGGGGTGCACTGCACTTTTCAATTATTATTTATTTTATTTATTGTTTATATATATATATTCTTAACACACACCTTAACACATCCATTGCACCACCACTCACTATCTAAAATTAAGAAATTCTTCACACCTTAACACACATTTTTAGGTCCCACTTTTATCACTTTTTGTCATATAACACACTTTAAGACACCTTTTTAGCCATTCCATTGTGGATGCTCTTATAGTGCTCTCAAAGAAAAAGTTTGTTTAGGACGATAAATAGAGATAGTTCTGAGTTGTTTGAGATGTGCCATATAATTGCACTTTTTGGCTAAAAAAGTAAAGAAAAAAAGGATGTATGATTGGGATAATTTTTTAACTTTTTACGAAAAAATGTATAATAAATATTGTAGCAAATATCAAAATTATCATTCTACCATTCCTAACACATGCAGCAGTACTGTTTTCATTCCGTGCATTTCAATTTTTTTTTTAATGGGAATTCATGGCTTACATTGTGCCACATCATTGCATATGGGGAAATTCATGGCTTTCATTGTGCCATATCATTGCATATGGGAAATGTAGATGCAAAGTAATCTACAGCACTGAGCTGCACTGTTGGGCTGTTGAATTCAAAAGGCAACATTGTAATTTTTCCCCCAAATAATAGGGACTTTTTGACTTTTGTAACTTTTTGGCTTTTTGTATTATCGTAGATTATGCCAAATAAGGCCTGGCAAGTAATTAAAATATATTTATCAGAATCTAAAGACCAGATAGGTGGCTTAGCTGTTGGGTCAAATTTGAGTTGGCTCGGCTTGGTTTATACTCGTCAAGGAAAAGTTAGGATACTGCTGTGAGTGTTCATGGTGGCTTGTATTGAGTATATATATATATTATTGAACAGAGGAAATGAAACAAACAGTGCTAAACAAAAATAGAGCTAACCCCAAAGCCAAGCTATTCTAACCAAAACTTGTAGAGCATGAGGAGAGTGAGAGAACCCAATCAATAGAAAGACGGCCATGAAAGAAGGCATGGGCCACTCAATGGGTAGCGCCATTTGCTGCTCTTGGACACCAATGAAAAGAAATATTCCCTCAATCTGCCAACATCTTAATGTCGTTAACCATTGCTCCACATTCCCAAGAGGGAACATTCTTGGAAACACAAAGATGGATAACAGGTTTTTTAGAATACATCTTTGTCTGTTTTTCTTTCAAAAGGATTTGTTTAATCATAATTGTTTTACTTGAATAATGTAATACTTGATTAGTTTTAGTTTAATCAGTCCTTAAAAGAAATTCATTTATTATGTAATGCTTATTAAAAATCAATTTACCAAGAATACAGACAAGGTTTTTTTTTTTTTTTTTTTAATGTATTCATACATGGATTTCTTCAATTGGAATTGCCTCATGGTAATGATAGTTTAATACTATTTTTATTTATTTATTAGTATAATTAATCCATAATAGCATATTTTTTCATTTAAAAATACAGAGAAAGGATCTTGTTATTTCACAATCAAAATGCATCATGGGGATTTGGTTAGTTATAATCCTTAGAGGGTTTATAATGGTGGATTTATCAGTTATTTTGACTTTTGTAATTCTAATGAAATATCACTTGTGGAGTTGGATAATATGGCCAAGGAAGTAGGCTGCACTGGATGTAACATCTATTACTATAAGGTTAATGATTGTGCTTGGTTAGAGTTGATTAACATTGATCAAGATGTAATGAGGTTAAAGACACTTGTGGATGGAAACAAAGTAGTAGAGGTTTATGTAGGTTGTTTAAGAATGAATGGTGTTATAGATGCCCAAGTTAATCAAGTTGGGTCAAGTGCAAAAAGAAGTCAAAGAAAGGGAGTAGTACTTGTACATATACATCTAGTAGAAGAGGAAGATAGTGATGACTATGATCCTAATCCCTCAGACTCTTCCTCATCTGATGAGTTTGAGAAATATAATGATAGTGACTATGGATTTCCTGATGATGATGCATTGTATGAGGCTAATGTTGACAAAGATCTAGAGTTTGCTTGTGTATGAAGTAATAAGAATGCAATGGCTGAGGCAATTGATGACTTACAGAGCCTTGGAAGCTCCTCTGATGAGCTAAGAAGTATTGACAACTTATCTGATGAAGAAGGTACTTCTCATAGGAGGCAATACCCTGTTTTTAATGTTGACTCTGATATGCACAATCTTCAATTCAAACTTGGTATGGAGTTCAAGAGTCATGATATGTTTAGGGATTGATTAAGGCCGAAATGTACATCATTGAGGCTATTAATTAGAATCTCTTAACTTCACTTGCTGGTCAAACCGTATACTTTATGTGTGTTGAATGTCAATTAAGTTGTACATCGTCGGAGCATAAAATGGGCAAAAAGAAAAAATTTGGACAGAGTTGACTTTTTTTTGGAAAAGTCAAAGCAATGTTTTAAACCTGTTTGGAAGTGAGTAAAAGTATAAAAAGAAAAGGAAAAGGCTTTTCTAGGGTTCTGAAATTGTTTTGACCTAAAGAGAGAGGCTAGGGTTTGGGAAAGAGAGGGAAACAAAAGCTTCAAGGATGTCTCCCATGGTGGTTTCTTCTCCATCTACCTCCTTCCACTCCTCCATAAGTGGCTAGTCTTCTTTTCTAGGGTTTTGATGAAACCCTAGCCATGTAATTATTTTGTTTTCTTTTTGATTTTTAATTATGTAAAGGTTTGAACATTTGTATGGTGATTTAGAAGTTTCTTTTATATATTTTTCATTATCTCTTCGAATATTTGACTTTCTGTGATTGTTGAATGTTATCCATACATGTGTTTTCTATTCCTTCACATACAAGGTATGAGACGAACCATACTACGAGGAACGACTCGTATCACTACCTTAGTTTAGAGTGAACGATTCGTATTACTTGAGATGGTTCGTGCTCGTACATTGAATGTGATGATCTTCTTGTCAAATGCTTCGAGCTTGTAGTTGCGAAACATTAATCCGTTCAAACCATAGCATAATTGATTTCAATTGGAAACCCTAATTATGTGGTTAGTGGTGAATTCTCTACCCTAGGATTTTTCCCCAATTCAGTAAACCCAATTTCAATTATTATTGATAATTTAATTCCTTAGTTTAATTTATTCGTTATTAAATTAGGTTATGATCATTCAATCTTTTTATCAAAATTAATTTAGGAATTTAACAATTAAATTAGTTTAATTTCACAATAGTCCCTGTGGATCGATACCTGGACTTGTCATTATTCTAAAAGAATTTGGTATAGTTTAGTATTTAATTTTGGTGTGTTCAACGACCCATCAAATTTTAGCGCCGTTGCTGGGGACTTCTGGCGAAATTAGTTAATTTAAAGTTACATTCTTATTTTAATTTTTAGTTTAGGATTTTATGTTTTTGGTGTTGTTAAGTGTGCAGAGCATTTGAAATTGGAGCTATCATTAAAGTGCAAGCGGAGCGTAGTCGAGTTTTAAAAAAAAAACTGCAACACTAAAGTGAGTAAACAGAAGCAAACGCTCACAAGCACAGCACCAAAGTGCTAAAACGAAAGTCAAAGCTCAAACAGAGGTTGGAGACAACGTCTACACGTCAAGCACCCACAAGACAAGTAAAACGTTTTCGTTAAACCGCTGTGAGTATTTCTCTTTTAGCATTCTGCTTTCGTAACTTAGTGCACCAAGTCGAACTTTTTGTGTGTGTGTGGGTAGTGTATGCACGGGCGTCGTTCTTGTCGCCTTGAATTGTGGAGTTTGGACTTTGAACTAGAAAGGACTCTTAGGAGACTTAAGGCTTCTGCCCGTGTTCCTAGGCTTGAGTATTCATATTCATACATTGAGCCATTAGAGATGGCAGATCCTAATGTCCCGAATGTGCCCAATCGGACACTTAAGGATTATTTTACACCCACTGCATATACATCACCATCATGCATCCAATTACCCAATGCTGCTCATTATGAGATTAAGTCCAGCACCATACAAATGCTCCCATCATTCCATGGACTAACTCATGATGACCCTTATAAGCATTTGAATGAATTTCTGGAAATTTGCTCGACAGTGAGGATCCAGAATTTCACAAATGAGGCCTTAATGTTGCGATTGTTTCCATTCTCGTTAAAGGATAAAGCCAAACACTGGCTAAATTCTTTACCTGCTAATTCAATCACAACTTGGGACCAATTACAGCAACGGTTCTTGGAGAAGTACTTTCCCATAGGTAAAACCAACCAGCTTAGGCGAGCCATCACAAACTTTGCTCAAATGGATAGCGAGCAATTCCATGAGACGTGGGAAAGACTTAGAGACCTTCTCCAACAGTGTCCCCACCACCAAGTGCCTGATTGGCAACTTGTTCAAACATTTTATTATGGCTTAATTGAGCCGCACCGCCAAATGGTGGATTCGTCCTGTGGTAGGACATTCATGTCTAAAAATGATGCCGAGGCATGGCAATTGTTTAAGAACCTAAGTGATAATTCCCTTCACCATGCCTCTGCAGCCCGGCAAGTCCGGCAACAAATAGTTAGAGCCCCGAAAAGAGGGGGCATTTATGAGGTCGGGCAAAACTTAGAGTTAGCCCAACAAGTAGAGGCACTATCCCGCAAGATAGACCACTTATTAACTACGGGACATGCCCCTACCCAGCAAGATCAGCCTCAATTCCGTGAGGCATGTGTTATATGTGCAAGCCTTGCTCATGACTTGAGTGAGTGCCCTTCGGCATCACAATTTTCGGAGTTAGTCTAAGAGCATGTGAATGTGGCTCAAGGATTCTCCAACCCGGGTAATGACCCATACTCCAACACATATAATCCAGGATAGAGAAATCACCCTAATTTCTCATGGAGGCCCCCTTCACAGGGCACTTCTTACAATCCTCCACCACCAAGGCAGAATTTCAATAATTTTGCCAACCAATCATCCTTCCAACCACCGCAACCTTATCGACCCCCACAACCGTACCGGCAACCACAACCCCCGCCTGTTCCTCAGGGCAACTCTGCCTTTGAGACTTAGGTGTTGGAAGTTCTCTTAGAACTTAAAGGGTTAGCCCTGATAGTTCACTTCCACACTCACTCTATTGCCAAGATAGAGACCCAATTGGGTCAAATGACTAACAACATGAATCGGAGAGAGGAGGGAAAATTACCAAGTCAAACTGTGGCCAACCCTAAGGGACAATACGGGGCAGAGAGTTTGGGTGGGAATGGTAAGCAACATGAGCAAGTGCAGGCGGTGGTTGCTTTGAGAAGTGGTAGGGAGTTAGAGCCTCAGTCAGTTGCGCCAAATGCAACTAGAGTTAAGAAGGGTGACCACGGGGTTACACCTAATGAGAGCAAGGGTGAGGGGGAAACACTTAAGAGGGAAGACTTAGTCCCTAGCACTCCATATGTGCCTAAGGTACCCTTTCCCCAATGCCTTGATACACCGTTCCCTTTTAATAAGAAGGCAGCATCTATGGAGGCAATGATGGATGTCTTTAAACAGGTAAAAATCAACCTCCCCTTGTTGGAGGCGATTAAGCAAGTACCATCATATGCCAAATTTCTGAAGGACCTTTGTATGCAAAAGCGTAAATCTAGGACACATGTGTCCCAAAAGGTCCTACTCACGGAGCAAGTAAGCTCCATCTTGTTGAATGACACACCTCCTAAGCTTAAGGACCTGGGTGCCCCAACCATTACATGCATTATAGGGGACCATTTCATTGATATGGCCTTATTAGATTTAGGAACTAGTGTCAATTTATTGCCGTACTCTGTGTACGAGGAATTTGGGCTTGGCGAGTTGAAGCCCACTACTGTCACTCTTCAATTGGCTGACCGGTCCCTCAGAGTGCCACGTGACATGATTGAGGATGTGCTAGTTAAGGTTGATAGGTTCTACTTCCCTGTTGACTTTTTGGTGTTAGATATGGAACTGGTAGCCAATTCTAAGAAACAAATCTCAGTGATCTTAGGTCAACCTTTCTTGGCTACGGCCAATGCATGCATCAATTGTCGGACCGGGGTTATGGAAGTTTCATTTGGCAACATGCAAGTGAAACTTAATGTTTTCCAAGTATCCCAACAACCTCATGAGAGAGAGGAGTGCTTATTAGTGGATGTTGTGGATGAGATTGTGGAGGAGGCTTTGCCCTCCATTCTTGTAGAGGACCCTTTAGAGGCTTATCTAGCTCATTTTGAGTTTGAAAATTTTGATATTGATGGGTCAGTTAAGGAGGTTTTGAAATTGTTGGATGCGAGTATCATATACCCCATCTTAGATAGCAAGTGGGTTAGTCTCACACAAGTGGTGCCCAAGAAATCGGGCATCACCATTGTTGAGAACGAGGGAGGAGAGTTAGTCCCCACACAAACCACTACTGGGTGGTGAGTGTGCATTGATTATAGGAGACTAAATTCCTCGACAAGGAAGGATCATTTTCCTTTACCCAAGGGTTTGATGGACCCATTTTACTATGATTGATAGATTGATTCCTTATTCTCTTTTCTTTCCTTTCTATGCTATTCTGTTTTTCTTTGTTCTCGTTATGCTTTATTTGCGTCTAGGAGACTTTAAATCCTCTAAAGGTGTAATTCCTTTGGTGTTAGCCGTGCCCGAACGGCATCTGACGGTCTGGTATAGCCACCTAACCGTGTTTGTAGTGAGTTCCTAGAAGACCAACTGAGACGGTGGAAACTAGAGTTCGAATGGCAAAGCCTAGAACACAAAGGTTTGGAATTTCTGAGACTAGAGTCTAGTTTAAATACCTAGGGGTGTGGAGATTGCTTCAAAACTACCTCGGCTTGAACTCTGTATGGCAGCCCCATAGGTTGAGGTAGCTTTATGCGCCTCGATTCTGGATACCGAATCAACCTAGTCTGTCACCCTGTTGGAGAATAGGGAAAGTTACAAACACAGTTAGGGAGAAAAGTAGTACCCGTGGTTTTCGCGTGAAGATTATACCTTTAGTGGGCATTCCGTATGTTCTTTTGTGCTATATTTATTCTGGATGTCAATTGAAGGTAGAAATGTTTATTTTCTGTGTTTAAAAGCATGCTTTCATGCTTATTTTCTGTGTTAAAAAAAAAAATGTGTTATACTTGTTCAAATTTTAAAATATATATGAGAGGGAGATTTATGATCTAGAATATGGCCAGACAGATTTGGGCCGGATCGAGCTGTGCCGGACAGATCTGGGCCTGACAGGTTTGGGCCGGGATAATGTGGCAGAATCTGCTCGGTTAAGGCAGGCGTACTTGTACTACGCTATCGGGCTTCGCGGGATCGAGGCCGGTCAGATGAGATGTCCGGCGCCGGGAAAGGCGCGGATTGGACCGAGATATCTGTGTTTGCTCGGTAGGAAGACTGATGGCAGATAGCGTGAACTGTCCTGAGCTTGGCTATGCCGGGATGCGGCCGAGCTCGGTCCTCATTGAGCTTATCTAATGGAGTGCTTACTCATGAAGCACAACACAGCCGATGATGGCCGAAATGAAGTTGCCCGGCTGCCGAGCTCCCAGTAGAGTGGGCTGGCAGTGGGTTAGGTGATGTTCAGCAAGGTTTGTGCTGACAGATGGGATAGCAGAGCCATGTATCAAGAGATCACTGGGAGTAGATTTGGGGCGCAGAGGCTATATAGGCATGTCTGCGCCCCCCATACACGACAGATGAACATTTGGTGAGGCATACACTAAACACTCAACTCTCTCCCTTCTCTCGATCTATCCCCTAGTGTGTGTTCTAACTTGACCGTCGGAGGGGTTTTCCGGCCACACACCGCTGGGTAGCTCACTGCCTTTGTGTACGCAGGTGATCAGATAGAAGCGGAGCTTGGAAGAAGGGAGTACGGGCTTGCCTGAATATTTGCTCCCCGTACAATTGGCGCCGTCTGTGGGAAGCTTTGCAGATAAAACCTTGTCTTCCAAGCTCATTCGATCGCTTTCTATGGCGAACAACGAAGAGATTCCGTTGTCCGCCATCGATGGAGTCACTCCGGAGTCAGGTAGACGGAGAGAGGGACACCCCACCATTACTCTGATGGGGGACTTGGAGACATTCCCAAGAGGACAGTCGGGAGACGTGCGGGATAAGCGCGGAAGAAGTCATGGTCATTCACGGAGTCCAGACGGTCACCAGCGGAGGAGAGACTCACACGCCAGACGTCTGGAAAATAAGCTGAAGGACTAGGACGCCGTCATCCGGCGAATGGCGGCGGAGATGGAGGAGCTGAAGCGGCATGTCAAAGGGAAGGGTGTAGCTGGAGTGAGAGACCACAGTGAGCGCACCCAACCCCGCCGTTCAGGTAGTCAGAGTCAGCGACACACACCGTCTATCACTATTACCAGAAGTTACAAGGTTAGTGATTCCGATGTGTGCGCAGAGAAGTCCAGCACGCAAGATAGCACTTACCAGCCCTCACGTTCGGTGACGACGTCGAGGTACACCTATTCTGCTCGATCAGAAGATTTGCGGGCAGTCTTGGAGGAACGGGCTCGCCGGCGGGAGGCACAGAGGATACCGGCTTTCCAGCGGTTATCCTACGGGGTTCACGCCAGCGAGGAGGTCGGAATGCCTCCACTCCGCCTAGCGGCGCCACTCCTTGTGGATTCCGACTTGGCAAGGTTGAACGCCACCCCTTTCTCCCTGGAAATAGAAACAACACAGCTTCCGGCAGGCTTCCACCAACCAAAGTTCACGCTTTACGATGGGAAGACCGATCCCTACATGTATGTAAGCCACTTCCGACAGGTCATGGCCAGACATAGGCGGAATGATGCTCTTATGTGCCTCATCTTTCCGTCAAGTTTGGGCGAGCTGGGCTTGAAATGGCTCGAGCGGCTGCCGGAGGGGAGTATTGAGAGGTTGCATCAGCTGGTCGAAGCCTTTGTGACGCGCTTCAAACCCAACACCAAAATACCTAAGGAAGTTGATCACCTGCTGAGTGTCAAGATGGAGCTGAGCGACACACTAAAGGCATACAACTCCAGATATTGGGAGACTTTCAACGAGATCTTGGATTGCCCGGTCAACCTTGCAATCACTCAGTACAAGCGGGACCTCCCGGTCGGACATAGACTGCGAGACTCACTTACCATGCACCAGCCGACGTCCATGGGCCAGCTAATGCAGCGCATTAATGAGCACATCCGAGTAGAGGATGATGCGTCAGCATCTACCGCGAAGGCGACTCCGGTGGCAACAGACAAGAGGTCAGCTGGCAAAGTGCACGCAGTTGGACAAGAGTCCAGCCGATCAAGTGACCGCGCTGAGGAATCGGACCGTGGCTCAAATTGCAAAAACTGGGGTAGGGGACGTCGGAATGACCGGGATGACTACCCCCGAGATGATGTGGCCGACGCAAACAGAAGATTGAAGGCCAGGACGGGCATTACCACGGTCTTCAAAATTCCTATCTATCGCATACTTAGTGAAATCCGTGACAAGGAGTACGTCCGGTTTCCTGCTAAGTTGGGCGATGGACAGAAGGGCTACAATTTGCGGTATCGTTGCACATTTCACCAAGAGCGAGGCCACCGGACAGAGGATTGTTTGCCTTTGAGGCAACACTTGGAAGAACTAGTCACGGCCGGACACCTAGACTTTTACATTGATGGGAGCGTAAAAGCGAATCAGGCTCCGGTTGATCCCAGGGGACAGGATGACCGAGACGCGCCTCCACAAGGGGTTATTAATGTCATTCACGGCAGAGTGGAGCCGACGCGGGTATGCGAGCTCCGGGGTATGATAAAGAAGGCAGAACACATGAGGGAAGTCTTGTCGGTTCAGCCTGCAATCAAGAGGGGGAAGACCGAAGAAAGAGATGTGCTCAGTTTCTCCTCGAGGGATCTAGAGCGCATTCAGACACCGCACAACGACGCCTTAGTAGTGACGCTCCGTGTCAAGGAGTTTGACGTCAAATGGATCTTGATCGATCAGGGAAGCTCGGTCGAGATCATGTACTACGATGCATTGAAGCAGCTCAAGCTCCGTGATACAAACTTGGCTCCGACAACTTCGCCCCTGGTCGGTTTCAACTCACAACCGGAGTGGCCTTTGGGAAAGATTATCCTCCCGGTCAAAGCGGGATCCATAGTCAAGCAAGTGGAGTTTTGGGTGCTGCAAGTACCATCTACTTATAACCTGATCCTTGGAAGGGGATGGCTTCACGCGATGCAAGCTGTGGCGTCGACCTACCATCAGGTCATGAGATTCCCTTCGGCTATGGGGGTAATCGAAGAAATTTGGGGAGATCAAGTCATGTCAAAGCAGTGCTTCGTGGCGGTCAACAAGAGCCGGGCTGCCAAAGGCTTTGTTCAAATGATAGAAGGACCGAAAGACTAGGGAGTTCTTGAGGATGTGGGCACCAGGGCAGAGGACAAAGCTGTTGAGGAATTAGTGGAAGTGCAAATTGATACAGAGCATCCGGACAAGTTCTTCCTGCTCGGCTCCAGCCTTACTACCCGAGAAAGGACCGAAATGGTTGAGTTTTTGATGGCCAACATCGAGGTCTTCGCGTGGTTGCCTTACGACATGCCCGGCCTTGATCCAAGTTTTATCTGTCATCACCTCAATGTCTTCCCCGGAGCAAAGCCAGTCATTTAGCGAACAAGGAGGTCAGCGCTGCATCACGCCGAGGTAGTTGCAGAGGAAGTGAAAAACTTGCTCGAGGCACGAGCAATTCAGGAAGTGCACTACCCTCGGTGGATTTCCAACACCGTAGTGGTGCCCAAGAAGAATGGGAAGTGGCGAGTTTGTGTCGATTACAAGACAGTCAACCGAGCTTGTCCGAAAGACAGCTTTCCTTTGCCCAGAATTGACCAGCTTGTGGATTTGATGGCTGGGCATAACAGGCTTAGTTTTTTAGACGCCTACCGCGGCTACCATCAGATTACCATGCATGGGCCCGACCGAGAGATCACCTCCTTCACGACACCAAGAGGACTCTTCTGCTACCGAGTCATGCCTTTTGGTTTGAAGAACGCCGGGGCAACCTTTCAGAGGATGGTGACTAAGATGTTTGCTCCGTTGCTTGGCCGAACAATGGAGGCTTACATTGATGATATGGTGGTTAAAAGCCGGCATCAAGCAGACCACTTGTCCGACTTGGCCGAGATGTTCGCCATTCTCAAAAAGTATAAGCTACGCTTGAATGCGTCTAAGTGCGCTTTTGGTGTGGGGTTCGGAAAATTTTTGGGATTCCTAGTCACGAACCGGGGCATCGAAGCAGACCCCACTCAGATCAGAGCCGTGCAAGAGTTGAAACAGCCCAGCTCGGCTAAGGACATGCAGCATCTGGCCGAAATGGCTGCCGCGCTTAATCGATTTATAAGCCGGTCATCAGATCGCTGCCGCCCTTTTTTTCAGGTATTGAAATCAAAGTTCACGTGGGATGAAGAGTGTGACCAGGCTTTGGCCGAGCTCAAGGAATATCTGTCTTCTCCGCCACTATTGGTTACACCGAAGCTAGGTGAGGAACTCTATCTTTACCTTGTCGTCTCACAGTATGCAGTCAGTGCGGTGTTAGTCCGAGCTGAAGGAATTAAGCACATCCCAATCTTCTACGTCAGTAAAACCTTGCTGCCGGCAGAGTCGAGATACTTGCCGTTGGAAAAGCTTGCGTTGGCATTGATGATGGCATCCAGGAAGTTGGCGCACTATTGCCATGCCCATACCATCATCGTTCTGACCGAGTTCCCCCTTAAAGCTTTGTTCGAACGGGCGGACTTCTCCGGTCGAATTCTTAAATGGGCGGTCGAATTAGGTCAATTTGATGTTAAGTTCCAGCCGCGCACTGCTATAAAAGCCCAAACCTTGGCTGATTTCGTTGCGGAATTCTCACCCGGAACTCATCCGGTGTGCCCGGTCGACATTGCCGCGGCAGATGATGAGGTGAACGCAAGCACGACTGAGACACAACAACTTGGTGGAGTTGGCGACGCGGAATTTGCGCACCCCTCCGAAACACCCTCAGTTTGTACAAATCCACCGCCCGGTGATGCGATGACAGAATTGGGTATCACCGACCAACCTGCTCTGTCTGGTACCGCATCACAAAAGGGGGAAGAAGTGGAAGCACTCAGCACAGAGCCTGCGGCCGGGAAAATACCACAACCTGGAGATTCACCTATGGACTTGGGCATTGTAGATCAACTTGCTGAGTCCGGTGCCGAATCACCAAAGGGGGCTGAAGTGGAACCAGTCAGCACAGAACGTGCAGCCGAACAGCCGAACAACCGTGATCTCATCGACCTTCGAAACTCTCAGGACCCTTCAGAATGTTGGAAGCTCTTTGTGGGGGAGATATGGAAACTTTTCGTTGATGGCGCGTCAAACCGTCACGGCGCCGGGCTAGGTATCGTTCTTATCTCGCCAGATGGCCTAACTATTGAACATTCTATCACTCTTGGCTTCCCAGCCTCCAACAATGAGGCTGAGTACGAGGCACTTCTGGCCGGACTCCAAAGCGCTCTTCAGATGAAGGCTTTCGAGCTAATGGTGTACAGTGATTCCCAGCTTGTGGTTAACCAAGTCGCTGGGATTTATAAAGCAAAGGATGACAGAATGGCAAAGTACCAAGCTCTGGTCAGGGAACACATCAAGCAATTTTAGGCAATCAGAGTTCAATAGATTGGCCGTGAAGAAAACAGCCGAGCAGATGAGCTGGCCGGTCTTGCTTCAATGGTTGATAGTACATCTCCTAACCCCCTGTTGATTGAATTCCTTCCACGGCCAAGTATTGAGGAAGCCGGGCAGACGGATGTGCTCTGCGCCGTGCTAGGTCCTTCCTGGATGGACCCTATAATCCTGTTTCTCAGAGACCGGACTCTGCCAGCCGACAAGAAAGAAGCGCACAAAGTCCGGGTGAAGTCAGAATGGTTTTGGCTCTCTCCATCTGGAGTGTTGTATAAAAAGTCCTTCACCGGTCCCTATCTGAAATGCGTGCACCCAAGTAGCGTAGAGGCCTTCTTGTACGAAATTCACGAAGGCATCTGTGGCAGTCATATAGGGGGCAGATCCCTGGCCTACCGAGCTATTTCGCAGGGCTACTGGTGGCCCTGCATGCAGGCCAACGCACAAAAGTACGTTTGCAAGTGTGAAAAGTGCCAGAAATTCGCCCATCAGATCCATCAGCCGGCCAGGGAACTTCTTCCCCTCACCAGTCCTTGGCCCTTTGCAATGTGGGGGCTAGATATAGTCGGGCCGCTATCAATAGCACCAGGCAACCGGAAGTTCTTCATCGCGGCCACAGATTACTTCACCAAATGGGTTGAAACTGAGCCCTTGGCAACAATCAAGGAGAAAGACGTGAAGCGGTTTGTCTGGCAGAATGTGGTCACGCGGTTTGGCGTCCCCAAGATTTTGATCTCTGATAACGGCACCCAGTTTGACGGTCGCCTATTCAGAGGATTTTGTGAAGATCTAAAGATTGAATTCTACAACTCTACTCCGGCTTACCCACAGTCCAACGGTCAAGCCGAGGCATCAAACAAGACCATCCTGGATGGGTTGAAGAAACGACTGGAGAAGGCAAAGGGAAAATGGGCTGAGGAACTACCCAGCGTCCTTTGGGCATACCGAACGACCCCGCGACGATCTACCAGGGAAACTCCATTTGCTTTGGCTTATGGCATGGAGGCGGTCATACCTTTGGAAATTGGCATGCCCACCCTAAGAAGTGAAAGTTTTGAGCCCGAGCTGAACGCCGAGGCTATCGCCCTGGAACTAGACCTAGTGGAAAAGCGTCGGGAGAAGGCCCTCATCCACGTGGCCGCCTACTAACAAGAGCTCTCAAGGAAGTACAACAAAACGGTGCACCCCAGACCGTTCAAAGTAGGTGATTGGGTTTTGAGGAAAGTTATGGGCAATACCCTGGTGCCAGGGGAAGGCAAACTAGGGACAAATTGGGAAGGACCCTACAAGATAACCGGTCTGGCGGGCAAGGGGGCATACCACTTGGAGGATCTGGATGGTAGAGGAATACCCCGGCCATGGAATGCGGCCAACCTCAAACTGTATTATTTCTAGCTTTTGCTTTCTTTTTGTGCAAATGAATTTTTGCCTTACACTTCAGAATGTAATTCTTTTTGTCAATATATAGAAGTGTCTTCTTTGCCTTTAGCATTTTGTTTATTGCTTTTTAAATACTCAACCGAGATGATTTACTCCGGTTGGAAGAGTTGATGACTTGTTCAACTTTGAGGATTCCCAACCGAGATGATTTACTCCGGTTGGAAGAGTTGATGACTTGTTCAACTTAGGATTCTAAACCGAGATGATTTATTCCGGTTGGAAGAGTTGATGACTTGTTCAACTTTGAAGATTCCCAGCCGAGATGACTTATTCCGGTTAGAAGAGTTGATGACTTGTTTAGCTTAGGATTCATGACCGAGATGGATCATTCCGGTTGGATGAGGTGATGATTTGTTCAACCTAGTTATTCCCAACCGCGATGGTTATTCCGGTTGAAGAAGTTGGTGATTTGTTCAACTTAGCTATTCTAACCGAGATGGTTATTCCGGTTGAAGAAGCTGGTGATTTGTTCAGCTTAGCTGTTCCAACCGAGATGGTCATTCCGGTTGAAGAAGTTGGTTTTTTGTTCAATTTTGCTGATTACACCGAGATGTGGATTCCGGTTAAGCCAGTTGGTGATTTGTTCAACTTTGTGATTTAAACCAAGATGTTTTGCTGAAGATAGAGTTGGAAAAAAACCGTGCAAACAATTGATGAAATTGGAAATTTTCATTGATAGAAAGTAAATACAAAAGATGGGGAACTTAGCCCGGTTACATTTGCAGACAAACAAAAAAAAAGGGAGAACACAAAACTAAGCTAAAGGGGAGAGGTCTGGGAATTCCTCATCAGCTTCCAAGTTGACCGTTGCTGTCTAGTCCTGGACACCGGTGCCAGTCTGGCCGGGCTGCTCCTGCTCGGTTTGGTCCTCTCCCTCAGCATCTGTCTCAGCCTCTTCTTCGAGACCTTTCTCGGCCTCAGCCTGCAACGCGCTGAAGACGTCGTTGGCATACGGCACGAGATAGGTCGGTAGGAAGGCAAGTGGCGGAGTGGCAAACACGTCGGTGTCTGGACCTTGACCGAGATGTTCGCAGGCAGCCTTCCAGCTGGCTTTGAAGTAAATGTCCTGAGTCGCGAAGACTTGCTTCTTATAGTTATCCTCGGCTTCGTTGAAGCCGGCGTTGTTAGCATCCTGGCAGTCTTTCTTCCGGGATTTCTTGAGCTCATCAAGCTCGGCCTGGAGCTCATCCCTCTTCTTCTCGGCCTCGCCAAGCTGACCGAGCAACCTGTTGTTGTCAGCATTGGCGATTTCAAGCGAGGACTTTGCTCGGCCGAGCTCGGTTTGGAGGCTTTGGACTTGGCTGGCGGTGTCGCTCGCCTTTTGCCGAAGTCTGTGGATGCGCTCCATGACCAAGTGCTGCTTCTGGATGGCCTGCAAAAAGAGAATTCGATCAGAGAAGAAACCGTGCAAACACTTGTGAAAATTTGAGTAGAAGATTGAGATTTTTACCCTGGTCATGGACTTCACGGCTGATTTCACCAGCCGGGTGTCAGGAACGTGGTCGCTGCCAACCACGTCGCTCGGCAGCAGCAGCGCCTTTGAGTGGTCGAAGGCAAACAAGTGCTCCTTGTCGTCTTTGACCGAAGCATTTGCCGGGATCTCTTTGCCCCGGTGCTTCAGCTGCGGCCGCCATGCTGGAATGGGGTCGACCGTGTCAGCAGGTTGCTCGGTTGTTAGCTCGGCAACTAGCTCGGCAGATGGATCTGCGCGAGGTCGTTTGCCAGCCTGGCGGGTTTCTTGTCTGGTTTGCCCGGCGGCTGGAGATGCCAAAGCAACCACGGGGCCGCTGGATTGGCCAGCAGCTGGGGAACGTGTGACGATGCTCGGTATCTCGGCTGAGGTGGCTGTGAGCAAATTTTTGATGCGGCTTTTTTTTGCCATCTCCTCGGCTTCTGTCAACCGAATTAGTGGGACGTTAGGCAAAGTTGGGTCTGGAGAAGGTGAAGTTGAATATCTGTAAGTAGGGATGTAGCCGAGCAACTCGTTACAATCCCGGTGGTTGTAGCGGAGCACGGTCCTGATGGCTTCAACGTTGGGGAACTGGTAGTTAGCTTGCAGGGCTTGAATTGCTGCAAAAAAAACAAGAAAAATGGTTAAGTATAGAATAATGAAGGAAGCCAATTGACCGAGCAAGGTAGCACGGCTTACATGTGGAACCGAAGTTCTTACTTATGAACCAGCCCGGTACCTCAGCTGTTTCATAATTGCCTGACACCCAGAAGAAATCATCATCGTGCAAGTCCTTGTCTGGTGTGCCGGTCACTATTTTTTCTTTGCCCGGCCTTATCTTAAGGTAATAGGCGAGACCATCGCCGGTGTGCCCAAGAGTGTACTGCCACAATATCTCGGCTAAGCCTAAGTTTGTGCCTAGCCGGTTGTTAAGCTCGTGCACACCGCTTATTATTCGGTAGGTGTTGGTGGACACTTGAGTGGGTGCAAGCCCGGTGCGGCGCAGGAACTCGGTGATCAATGGGTTGAGTAGGAAACGAAGGCCTCCTTCGACAATTGATAGCACGGTGAAGGGGCACTCCTCTCTGCCCCAAGGCGTTGTCTCAATTTTTGCAAGCTCAAGGTGGACATCGGCCGGGATGCCGTACTCCTCCCTGAACGCAGCTAGGGCAACCGGAGTATCTACGAGAAAGTGAAATTTCCCCATGAACAACTGGCTAAGTTAGCTCGGCTGAGGAGGTTTGGCATTGACTGGTGATTGTTGGCTGCTCGGTCTTTGAGAGCCTCAGAAATGGACAGTGGCCCCCTTGGACTCTGTAGGAAAAGATTGTCAAGTGTAAGAGGGAGCGCGGTCGCGCGAAACGAGCTTGACTTTAGCTCGGTCATTGATTGTGCCAAACCACCTCGGTTTTGAAGGTTAGCCAAGGAGCCCGGTCGTTCAAGCGGTCCAGCTGTTAGCCCGGTCGAGCGACTAAACCCTTTGCCTACCCCGGTTTCTGCTAAGGTTGGGATAAACAGGTTATTAGCTCGGTCTAATTGATTTTTTGGATCAAAGAAAGACCTGGAGCCCGGTCCGCCCCCGATCTTCAAGGTTCATCAGAAAAACTGAAGAACAACATGAACAGTCACGGGTTTGGGATGGTTTCGAGTGCCTATATCCTAAAACTTAAGGATTATGTGCCCTAAAGTATGGAATAACAAGGGAAATAGCGAAGAGAACTCGAAGAACTTACCAGGAGAGGGCGAGGATGGCTCCTTCGAGTACGAACACAGCAATGGCAAGCAAGGAAGAGGGGCGCAGAAGCTCTGGAACGTTTGGAATGAAGGAATGGCAGTAAGAAAGGGAGGGAAGAAAGAAATGGCATGTATATAGGCCCAAAGACCGCCAAAATTTTGAATGCCAACGGATGGCTGGTTGGCTGCTCGAGGACCAATGGAAGAACACCACGTGTCCCCATTAATGGCAGCGTCAGAGTTGAAGAGACAGGAAGGTCAGATGAGGCGTCAATCGGGCAAGTCAAGAGGCAAGAAGGTCAGGCGATGCGTCGACCGAGCAAGAAAAAGCATCGAGAGCGGACATTAGCCCGGTTGGACATGTGCAACTTGTGGACCGAGGAAGAGATTATCTCGGTCGGAACATATAATCCCAGTCACGCTTGCGCGGCTGGAATTAAGGGGCAATTGAGAGGGAGATTTATGATCTAGAATATGACCAGACAGATTTGGGCCGGACCGAGCTGTGTCGGACAGATCTGGGCCTGATAGGTTTGGGCCGGGATAATGTGGCAGAATCTGCTCGGTTAAGGCAGGCGTACTTGTACTACGCTATTGGGCTTCGCGGGATCGAGGCCAGTCAGATGAGATGTCCGACGCCGGGAAAGGCGCGGATTGGACCGAGATATCTGTGTTTGCTCGGTAGGAAGACTGATGGCAGACAGCGTGAACTGTCCTGAGCTTGGCTATGCCAGGATGCGGCCGAGCTCGGTCCTCATTGAGCTTATCTAATGGAGTGCTTAGTCATGAAGCACAACACAGCCAATGATGGCCGAAATGAAGTTGCCCGGCTGCCAAGCTCCCAGTAGAGTGGGCTGGCAGTGGGTTAGGTGATGTTCAGCAAGGTTTGTGCTGACAGATGGGATAGCAGAGTTACGTGTCAGGAGATCACTGGGAGTAGATTTGGGGCGCAGAGGGTATATAGGCATGTCTGCGCCCCCCATACACGACAGATGAACATTTGGTGAGGCATACACTAAACACTCAACTCTCTCCCTTCTCTCGATCTATCCCCTGGTGTGTGTTCTAACTTGACCGTCGGAGGGGTTTTTCGGCCACACACCGCCGGGTAGCTCACCGCCTCTGTGTACGCAGGTGATCGGATAGAAGCGGAGCTTGGAAGAAGGGAGTACGGGCTTGCCTGAATATTTGCTCCCCGTACAATATATATATATATATATAAAATAAAATAAAATAAAAATGTGTGCTGTACTTGTAAAAAAAAAAATAATTTCCCGCATGTGCGGCATTGTGCACGCACATGGGGGAAATCTCACAAAACAAAGGTTGCCCCCTGCTTTATAAGCAGGTGCGGGCGGAGGAACCGTTGACCAAACCGCACGTGCGGCTTGGGCCCCGCACGTGCGGGACGACGTTTCAAAAAAAAAAAAAAAAAAACAAATTGTGCAAGGGGTGAAATCGCCGCACGTGCGGCCTGGGCCCCGCACGTGCGGGAAGTTTGGTGAATGGCGCCGTCACAGTGCTTAGTTTGTTTGGTTTTGCTTTATGTTTATTATTTTTTTTCTTTTAATTTATTTAAGTAAATAAATTTTAAATAAATACATAAATAAATTTTAAAAATAAATAAATAAATATACAATTATTTTATTTATAATATTTTTTTATGTATATATAATAATAATAATAATTCGTATTTTATTTATTTATTTATTTCCTATTTTCTATTTTCGTATAAAAAAAAAAAAAACACTCAGAAATCATGGTGCTAATACTAATCCTAATTTAGTTTTTTTTTTGGTTTCCTCTATTGGTCTACTTTAAATTGTTCGTTAGTGATTCTGGTTAGTTTAATTAGTTTTTGGATTGTTTTATTTTTTTTTAATTTTATTTGTTTAGTTAGTAATGTTATTTTTATTTTTTTTATTCTATGCTGTAATTGTTCATTTAATTATTAAGTAGTTTAGTTTTTATTTTATTTTATTTTATTAAATTTCTTCTCTTAAAAAAAAAAAATTGCTTAGTTTAGGTTATTTTATTCTATACTTTAGTCTCTTTTGTAGTTTAGTTATTTTATAGTTTAGTGTAGTTTATTTTATAGTTTAGTTAATTTAATTTAATGTCATTTGTATTCATTTATTTAATTATTTTTGTTTTTATAAAAAAAAAAAAAAAAAAGGTGGGAATTGCATGTGGTACATTAGTGGGCCAACTTGTGTATATGTTGCTCTCTGCCTACCTGGATGTACACCTACAATTCTGGTAATATTCTCTCATTTCTCTTTCCTTTTCCATTGAGGACAATGTTATATTCAAGTTGGGGGATGAGGGTTATATTTTCTTTTGTGCATTTCTATTTGACTCATAATTCATGCTTATACCTGTTTCACTTGATTGCATTACTTCACTTGATGTGACTTTTTGCTAGTAGGGTGATGATATTTACATATGTTAATTGGAGAGTATAGTAGACTTGTATGAAAAGGGTTTATTGGGTAAATACTTGCATGCGATGTTTGCATGAGGAGAGTTGTTTGTGTTTGTGGTATTAGTACACTTGTCATGAGTATACCTTAATTCACATGAACACACTATCATAGCAGTGATCTTTTTATTATAATCCCTGGTGTACATCATTAATGATAGCTAGAGTTGCAGAAAAGAATAAATGAGGAGCCAAGATTCTTAAAAAAAAAAAAAAAAAAAAAAAAAGAACACTTGACTTGTTTGGGTTCAACTCGAGTTATTAAGCCCGTAGGGGTGTCTTTACACCTAATGCCCTAAAACTATCTGGTTTGGGAGTCATTGGCCCAAAACTTGCTACATGGGTTAATTAGAAAGCTTAAGAGACTTGGACATTGCACAGTTAAGGAAAAATAAGAAGAATGACTTGTTCGGATTCATAGCCTTTTCAACTCGAGTTATTAAGCCCGTAGGGGTGTCTTTACACCTAGTGCCTTAAAACTGTCAGGTTTGGGATTCATTGGCCCAATGCTTGTTACATGGGTTGATTAGAAAGCTTAATGGATCAGGATATTGCACAGTCATTTAAAAAAAAAAAAAAAAAAAACTTTTGAAAATCTTAGCTGCAACAGGTTAGTTTTTCTATATATGTTGGGTGTTATTATGAGTTACATTGGGCTATTATAGTGGATAGTTAACTAATATGGAGATTGCACTTTACACCGAGGGTACTCATGACTTGTCTACTAGCATGCACAAGTATAGGGAACTTTACTTTTGTATTAACTGAATTGTGGTTTTGACTCAATAGGTTCCTTCATGCTTGTCCACTGTGTCTTTAATAACTCATGATATCTCAATATCACACTGTAGTGGCACATAAGTTGATTGTTAGGTGGAGTAGTGTGGTCATTTGTTGTTGAGTATATATGAATATGTTAATGTTTGTGGGTATCATTTCTGGAAACCCTCACGAGACTTTACTCGTCCACTTGGGATAACCTTGTGGTTTAAAGGCTTGTTGCATATGCTAAATGCAACCGTTTTCCCACGAAAGAGGAAATAGATAGATTTTGTTTAATTTTATTTTATTTTACTTGCTTGAGGTCTAGCAAGTAGTAAGTTGGGGGATGTGATTGAGGCCGTTAATTAGAATCTCTTAACTTCACTTGCTGGTCAAACTGTATACTTTATGTGTGTTGAATGTCAATTAGGTTGTACATTGTCGGAGCATAAAATGGGCAAAAAGACAAAATTTGGACAGAGTTGACTTTTTCTGGAAAAGTCAAACCGATGTTTTAAACCTGTTTGGAAGTGAGTAGAAGTATAAAAAGAAAAGGAAAAGGCTTTTCTAGGGTTCTGAAATTGTTTTGACCTAAAGAGAGAGGCTAGGGTTTGGGAAAGAGAGGGAAACAAAAGCTTCAAAGATGTCTTCCATGGTGGTTTCTTCTCCATCTACCTCCTTCCACTCCTCCATGAGTGGCTAGTCTTCTTTTCTAGGATTTTGATGAAACCCCAGCCATGTAATTATTTTGTTTTCTTTTTGATTTTTAATTATGTAAAGGTTTGAACATTTGTATGGTGATTTAGAAGTTTCTTTTATATATTTTTCATTATCTCTTCGAATATTTGACTTTCTGTGATTGTTGAATGTTATCCATACATGTGTTTTCTATTCCTTCACATTCAAGGTATGAGACGAACCATACTACGAGGAACGAGTCGTATCACTACCTTAGTTTAGAGTGAACAATTCGTATTACTTGAGATGGTTCGTGCTCGTACATTGAATGTGATGATCTTCTTGTCAAATGCTTCGAGCTTGTAGTTGCGAAACATTAATCCGTTCAAACCATAGCATAATTGATTTCAATTGGAAACCCTAATTATGTGGTTAGTGGTGAATTCTCTACCCTAGGATTTTTCCCCAATTCAGTAAACCCAATTTCAATTATTATTGATAATTTAATTCCTTAGTTTAATTTATTCGTTATTAAATTAGGTTATGATCATTCAATCTTTTTATCAAAATTAATTTAGGAATTTAACAATTAAATTAGTTTAATTTCACAATAGTCCCTGTGGATCGATACCTGGACTTGCCATTATTCTAAAAGAATTTGGTATAGTTTAGTATTTAATTTTGGTGTGTTCAACGACCCATCAGGGGTGCTGTGAAGAAGTATGCAATTAAGTGGGGCAAACATATAACATTTACCAAGAATTACAAACAAAAGGTAAGGGCAGAGTGCAAAGTTGGTTGACCTTGGGTTTATTATGCTTCATATGTAAAACATGATGGTTGTATAGGATCAAAATACTTGTTGATGAGCACACTTGTAATAGGTCTTTTGATGTGACACATGTGAGTTCCAAATGGATTGTCAAGGGGTACTTTGAAAGAATTAGGTTAAATCCTACATGGCCAATTCAGTCATTGGCAGACACTATTTCAAGTGAGCACAATGTGAAGGTTGACTTACAAAAAGTGAGAAGGGCAAGAAACACGGTATTGACACAAGTAGAGGGTACTGCAACTGAGCAGTTTGCAATGTTATGGAGTTATGTTGAGGAGATTAAGAATATCAATCCTGAGACAACAGTCTGCATGAAGGTGAAATAGATTCCAAAGGTTAATGAAGGGAGTAATCCAAGGGTTAGTGATGGGAGCAATACAGAGTCAAAGTTCAAAAGGTTGTACTTCTGTTGGGGTCCATTGAAGAAAGCTTTTATGAATGCTTGCAGGCTAGTCATAGGAGTTGATGGATGCCATTTGAAGGGGTCACATGGTGGTATTCTCTTGACTACTGTTGGGATAGATACAAACAATTGCATATTTCTATTTGCCTATGCAATTGTTGAGAAAGAGAAGAAGAAAACATGGTTGTGGCTTCTAGAGCTGCTAGGACATGATCTGAATATTGTAAACTCTTATCGTTATACCTCTATGAGTGATAAACAAAAGGGTTTGATTGATACAGTGGCTGAGTTGTTCCCAAATGCTTCACACAAGTTTTGTGTGAGGCATTTGCACAACAATTTTAAGGGTGAACACAAGGGGTTGGTTCTAAAAGATCTATTGTGGAAGGCTACAAGGGCAACAACTGTTCCTGCATTTACCAGAGTAATGGCAGAGATTAAAGAAGTTGATTATAAGACATATGATTGGTTAGTTGAAAGACCACCAATTTATTGGAGTAAGAGCCACTTCAACACTTTTCCAAAGTGTGCCATTTTGCTAAACAATCTATATGAGTGCTTCAACTCAAGCATCTTGCAAGCTAGGAGTAAACATGCGGTTACAATGTTACAAAAGATTAGTGATGTAGGCTGAAAGGTACCACATTGAGGCCGCTTAAGTTAGATTTATAGTCTTTGAATTTTGTTTATTTGGTGGAGATGATGTGTTTTGTGCATTTGTATAGATTTGACAAGCAGCACACAAATTTAAGCAAAAAGTAGCGCAAAAGCATATTCTCCGTGCGAATAGTGAAAATTCCCGCTTGCCACCTCACCACACGTGTGGCCAGACCTCACCGCTCGAGTGGTCCACCTAGGGTTCTGTGCGCAGAAATTTCAGTCTATTTTGCTGGGAATAAAAGGAAGAAAAGTGGCTGCTCTTAGGGTTGGAAAATATTTTAGAGAAATAGAGAGGCTACGGTTTGGAGAAAAGATTGTCTCAATGATAGGCCGTTACACACACTAAATATAAACACTAAACTATACCAAATTCTTTTAGAATAATGGCAAGTCCAGGTATTGATCCACAGGGAAAATTGGGAAATTAGACTAATCTAATCGCTAAATTCCTAAATTAATTTTGATTAAAAAGATTGAGAGATTTTATGACTAAACAGGAATTAAATGAAATTGAGAAATTAAATTGACAACTAAACGTAAGGTTTGAGAGATTGATTTTTGGGGAAAATCCTAGGGCGAAGAATTCACCACTAACTACATAAACGAGATTAAACATCGGCCAATAATTGCAATCCGGTTTGAAATACCCAATATTTCACAACTACAAGTTTGAAATATTGATCAAGCGGGTTGTTGCATTCAATGTACATGCACGAATCATCCCAAGTAGCAGGAGGTGTTTTCTTTAAACTATGGTAGCAACACGACCCGTCTCTTGTAGCATGACTCGTTTCATACTTTGAACACAAACACAAAGAAAACTAATGTATGGAAAGCACTAAACAATCACAGAGAGTAAAACACTTGAAAAGATGAAAAGAACAATCATTATAAACTTCTAAAACATCCATACATGTGTTCAAACCGTTTCACAATTAAAGCCTAAGAAAAAAAAATCCCTTTTGCATGGCTAGGTGTGGACTCGCCTTTTTTCGCGCCTCTTTTCAAAAGGTTTGAAATGAAGGCCTCACAGTTCGGACTCTCACGGTTCTGAATCTAATCTCACAAGTGCAATGTGAAACTGATAAACACCAAAGAGTCCAAATCCGGCAAATCGTTTTGGAAAATTGATTTTAGAATAAAAAATGTCAAAATTGGACTGCTTTGCTAGATACAGAGTCGCCGCCTAAATATTTTTTGTTTTGGGGAAATTTAGGAAACCCTGACTCGTGCTGAAGGCCACGTATTCGTCATCACCAAAGTTGTCTCGGTTCGGGAACTTGGGTACGAGAGGGGAGGGTTATGAATTGAGCACCCCCACTCGCTTGATCAAAGATCGGCCTCTACTAATCATGATATGATTTTTTTATAAATATTATGCGTTCTTATTCCGGTTATTAAACTAGCTTTACTATGTGATGCGCACAAGCAAATATAGACTAGTTTGCTCAATTTGGAACAATTCAATCATGTTTGTTTGCGAAAATGGTTTGAATTTACCACCTCAGGTGGACTTAAAGATGCAAATTTGCCACCAAACACAGTGGGCTTAAAACATGATTTGCCACTCAACAAAGTGGGCTTAAAACATTCATTCATTGAATCGTTCCAATTCAAACAACAAGTCTTCATCCACAGGCATTCAAGAAGTTTAGCATTTAAGCACATAGCCTCATGGCAAGCATGCTAATCATGGCAACATTCTCACTTATGCAAGTATGCTAAAGCGTAAAAACTCACCTAGTCCTCCAAGCTAGGAAAACATGAGTTAATGAAATGTGCATGATTTCTAATTATACAAGATGCCTAATGCAACACATGCAATATGCAATTAATAGGCTCGGCTACTAATATGGCATATGGATTGATTTGAACAACATGCGATTAAACACGTATTCAAAGAAGTATTGAAATGACAATGCAGTTTGAATGATGCGCAGGGCCTTAGTGCATGCAATACAGATGAATGGATGCAAGCATAAGGTATACTAATTAAAACGTGTCCCTAATCTAACCATCGAAAGCGATTAAATAAAAGGGAGAAAGACGCGGGGTTGGAAAACATACATACACGCACGCACATTTATTACAACATTACACCCTCGCGAAGGAGGGTCCGAATGAATAAGAGCTAAGCTAATCTAAGCTAAGCTAATCTAATTAAGCTAATTAGACTAATTATTACAAACCAAATGAATAACTAGTTAAACTAATTACTAATTATTACAACACTTTAACTAACTAGCAAACTAATTAATTAAAATACAACACAAATGTACGTGAACTAAGCAATTAAGACATTAAACTATGCAGCCACTGCTCCGCGTCGGGAAGTGGAAGGTGCATATGCTCGGTTTTGGCTCGAAAAGACCTTCGTTTTCCTTTCGAAAGCCTCTGTTTGCAGTGTTAAGTATTTTCATAACCTTTCTGCTCCATCTTACCAAATCTTTGCTGAGATTTACATCAGTGGCCTGCCGGCCATGGAGGGATGTTGCCGGCCATCTGTCGGCCAGGGAGGTGTCCTGCCGGCCATGGATGGTGCACTGCCGGCCGCTGATGCATTGGATCACCATACTGCAACAGAGCACAAACAAAGCAAAAAACCTATCTTTTTCATGGACAAATCCAATGAATTATGAACTTAAATCACAAACTACCAATCAAAGCAATCTCATTGCATGATGGCTTGTGCTTCAAGGTGTGCAAGCTTAATAAATGCAAAGCCAAACACTCAAGAACCATCACCCTATCATGCATGATCAAGGGCAATGGAGACCTAGGAAAATGACACATTTCATCACTTTTGAGTATGAAATGTCCTATTTTCCTTGTGCTCAAACTAACGTCTGATTTGAGCATATGCAATGCAACACAAAAAGATGTTTATCTTGCCTCTTTTACTTATCAACTTTGTTTACACATTTTAATTACCAAATCATTCTTTAATCAATTTGTCCATTGGTGAGTATCCTCTAAGGTGAAGGAAATGTCAACCAAGGGATAGTGTAAGGCAAGAGAGAGATCATACCTTTGATAATGAACCCTCAAAGAGGATTAAACCATTGAGCATGACCTCAATCTCAAGCTTAAAGGATTCCAAGTTTGAAACAACCCTTAAAAGAAAATGAAAGAGTGAAGCAAAAAGGGAGGTTGCAGAGATTTAGGTGCTGAAATTAAGTGATAAAAGCACTAAAAACAGGCAGTCAAGTCACACCAATGATGTTTAAAGCGTTAAAACAACAAGCTAGTGCAAGGATTTACACTACAACTACACAAAACAAAGTTCAAATGAACCAAACAGCCCAGAACAGAGCTAAAGTAGGCTATTTCAGAGGCTAAAACATGCTGGACTTAAGCTAAGTTAAGCTAGAAAAACATGCTAACATGTAAGGCTAACTAAGCATGCAAACAAGACACAAGGAGAGGAGGCTAACCCCTCCAATTTTGGACTTCAAAATGAGATTTTTGCCACTGAAAAACCTCTGAAATTCAGTGTTTAAAAGGCCAAAAAAAGTTGGTTTGAAAGTGATGGATAAAGGTACAAAAGCTTTATAAACTAAGAAGCAAGAAGGGTGAACCACCCCCTAACTTAAAAGGGCTCAAATCACCATTTTTAAGCCACAAAAATAGAACTTTTTACAGTTCAAAACTAGTCCCAAAAACAATTGAAAAAGATAGAAAAACAAGTATTGAAAATAAGATAACAAGACTAGTATTCTACCTCTTAAAACAAAGAACACTTTAGGCACAAGTTCAAGCCAAAACCACCTTTAAGAGCTCTAAGAAGGTCCCAAGGAACCTCAGCTCAAAGGTGAGAGGATTTGGTTTAGGAGAAATAGGCAAAAGTGTAGAGAAATGTAACAACCCCAACCTACGATTAACGTTAATCCATGATTTAATATGCCTAATAAGTTATTAAGACCAAATTTTGAATTAATTGCATATGTGTTGCATAATTTGTGATTTTATTTGTTCATCATAGACACATCGGTTTGAATTTCTGTTTTGTTCTGTAATTCGAAGGCCTTATCAGCATCCAATCACGAAATTGGCTTGATATATGTGCTATTTGGAATTTTTAAAACACTATGGTAGGCTTAATTGAAATTCGATTTGGAATGATTAAATTGGATTAATTTAATACCCATTTGATTAGTTTTAATAAACCAACATTAATGAAGCCTATATAAGGCACCTATTGCCTCCACTCATCTTTCTTCCCTTTATTCAACACACTCTTGAGCCTATACACGCACACAACCATGAGAGTGAGAGAAGGGGGAGAGATTGGAGTCAATTTGAAGCCAAGCTAGCAAGAATTAGAGGAATTGAGGAGAATTTAAGAGTTACAACTTCAACACTTGTGAACTCAAGCCTCTAAGTAAGAATTTTATCCTTAAACCTTGAAATCTAGACTATAATGCATGAACTCAAGAGAATTATGTTGATTTATGCAAGAATTGAGTTAGAACTTGGGAATTGTAAGTCATTCCATGCATGCATGTCCATATCATGAAGTTTTGAAGTTCTTTTCATGAGAAATCTCACATGTATGTTCATATTTTTGTTGTAATCTAAGAATTCACCATGTTTTTTAGTTGAATATTTCATTTGGTCATGTTTTGGGAAGCTATGAACTCAAATTATGCATGCATGTCATATTTATAGCATGTTCCTACACTTCAAGTTGAATTTTGCTCAATTAGCAAGCCATTGGGCCATGATTTCTTGTAATGATCTTTAATTCATGTTGTTTTGAGAGTTTCCACGTATTTTCTCAAGTTTTGGCCTAGAAAAATCAAGTTTTGGTGCTTAAAGATTAAGTTTTGAACTTGGAGATCAAATTTAGAAATTCCAAAATTTGCATCTACGCTCGAATGCAGGAATCCACGCTTGAGTGACCACTTTGAGTGTGTGCACTTCCACTCGAGCGACCTGAAGTACGCTCGAGCGTAAAATGCAAGCCCTCAGAAGTTCTTGTGGTTTGCAGCACGCTCGAGCGACAAAAGTCAAGCTCAAGCAAGGGTTTGAGCCTCACGCTCAAGTGGGGACCGAGCGTCCGTCGAGCGTGAAAAACAAGCAACCAGTACTTTTTTCAAAATTTACAGACCGCTCGAGCGGACCCTCACATTCTGTATGCCCGCTCGAGCAAGGAAAGCCACGCTCGAGCATGGACCCTATTTTCAGTAAGTTTTGAAAATTGTTTTTAAGTGCATTACTGCATTCTTATTCCATCCTAAGCATTCCTAGGCCATGATTAAGACACCATAATGAGGTTAATGAAGTAGAAACACAGCAAAACAAGAAGGGACTAAGTTATCATTTCTGGGTGTGTAATTCAGTATACGTTCGTTCTGTAACTGTGTAGGTCACGCGCCACAAGGAAGTTGAATTGTCTACTTGCAGCATCTGTTATCTGTGAGTAATAACTTAGTAAAGCTATGTTTAAGTTAAATTATTTTTGGTATATGAAATAAGATCTGTTGAATGTAATGTTATGTTTTATACTATGAATGATTGTCCAACAATAACAAGCATTTGTGACATTATGCTATGATTCAAGTATGTTATAAGTGACATTATGCTATGATTTAAGTATGTTACAAGTTCCCGGTACCGGAGGTTCCTTATGGAACTGACAAGCTATCTGTACCTGGCTGGAGGTTCCTAGGTGGAACTGACAAGTTTACAAGTTCCCAATTCGGAGGTTTCTTTATGGAACTGACAAGTTATCTTTACCCAGCTGGAGGTTTTTCAATAGAACTAATAAGTACGATTTAAGATTCTCTGTATGTGTTCTGTCAGTACTAGTGGATGCACCATATAAGATTTAGCATGAATCTCTGATCTCTGTATACATGTTCAGAATGAGAGTACGAATGTAAACTTTGGTTTCAGACACAGTTTGGGACATCATTCATTTACCCCTTTACTCTGTTATTATTCACTGGGCCACCGCTCACTAGTTATTTATCATGTATGTAGGTGAGCAGGCTTGTGATAAGGCTTAAGATGATGCCTGAAGCATTTTTGTGTTTGTTAGCCACCTTTTGCGCCTCACGAGGAGGTTCCAGATCAAGTCATGTCTTGTGGCTGTGTTAATATGAATGTATTAAACTGTTCCTTTTACTCTATAAACAAGTTTTCCTTTTATATGTACATGAGGTGACGTGTAAATACTGTATCTATGACGTCATTCATATATTTATAAAAGTTAAGATTATCAGTCCCATGTATGTCTGCACAGCTGTAGACACCCCATTTTTGACCGTCCTCAAGACTCGGTTGTGCTTGCAGGTACATCCTGACACAAGTTCGATTGCTCGTCAGGCATTCGAATTTTGCTACGGAACGTCACAGGTTCGAGCTTTCCAGACCCTATATCCTTTTTGCCCCATTCTTGGACTATGACTTGGTCCTTTCAGAATGTGTTTCTTGGTGCACTGTCGGCCTCCTTTTGGACTTGCCGGTCCCCACTTTGTTGCTGCCGGCCATTGATTGAGCCTGCCGGCCATCAGTGAGCCACTGCTGGCCATCACTGATGGCCGGCATCCCCCCTGTCTCAGCTGGTTTTACTCCAGATATTTTGAGCCAGCTGGAATCCTGTTATCTGCCCTCCATACACGTGTATAGAGGGATGAAGCTCTTGCAAAGCTTCTTGAAGAAGCTTTGCATTGCTCTCCTTCTATATAAGGAGAGGCTCTCTCTCCTTAGACGAGGTTTAGCTTTTTGGAGAAGAAATATCCCTCTCTCTCTATATATTTTTGTCCATTTGTGCTTTGAAGCCCATTTTCCTTGCACTTTTACACTACAACACTTAGAGATACACCACCATCTTTGAGTTGAGGTTCTTGAGAGGACTTCTTGAGCTCTGAAAGTGAGTTTTTGGCCCCTGAAGTTGCTGGTCTTGAAGTGGTTCTTTAAGGGTAAGTTTTTTCCCCTTTTTAGCACTTTCTTGTACCTCATTTTGGCCATCCTTGCATTTTGATTTAGGCCTTGCTTTCAACTGAAAAAAGTCTTGTATTTAAGTTCTTTTGATAGTTGTTTAAGGTCTTTTTGCTGTTGAGAGTCTTCAACCCTCTTGTTGGCTTTGTTTAGCCTTGTTTTGAGCCATGCCTTAAGGCCTCCGAGCTAGCCTTGGTTTGGCCTTCTAACCACTGAAATCCAGTGGATTTTCAGTGGTAGGCATGAGGTTTTGAGGCCTCAAATCAGAGGGGGTGGCCCCCTCTCTTTGTGTTCTTGTTTGCTTGTATTTTTGGCCTTCCAAAGGAGCATGCCTCTATCTATTTTTGAGGCTTGTTTCAGGCCATTTTTTGTGACTTTTAGGACCTTCCTTAAGTCTTTCCATGGTTGGTTTGGTCATCCTTTGCATGCTCCATATACTTGTAGAACAAATCTTGCTTACTAGCTTCATGTGCATGATGTTTTGACTCATCATCCTAGCATGTTTTGGCTTTGCTCCAGCATGATTTTATCCTTGTTTTAGGCTGTCCTAGGACTGTTTTGGGCTACCATGGCCATATCACTCATGCTTTGTATAGCTATAGTGTAAATGCTTAGGCTAGTCTTGGGTTTTGAGGCCCCTACCGTGCCATACATGTGATGTTTGCATGCTTTGCCATCATTCTAAGTGTTATTTCAGTCCATGAAATGTGGCCATATACTTGCATTTGCCATGCTTTTAATGCCTTGGAGGTTTGGCTCTTTATGCCTCAAGAATGAACTTTTGTGCATGCCATTAAGCCTAAGCCTTTGGCTCATCATTTCAGTGCATTTTTGGTCTTGTTATACCATGATGTAACTCTGTTTTATGCTGTCCAAGTCATGCCATGTTTGGTTTCAATAGGTGTAGTGCATTGCCTCTTTTGTAGCCTTGCATGCTCCATGTTTTTGGCCTTGTGTTCTAGCTTGTGTTGGCTAGCTTCGAGCTTGTTTTTGGTCTTATTTGGACCTGCCTTGGGACTGTTTTAGGTCCCCTTGGCCCTTTGGGGCTTGCTTTGTATGGCCATGGCTTAAGCCCCTTTACTTATTTTGAGCTTTGAGCATCCTAACATGCCATACTTGCATTGTTGAGTTGATTTGGCATCAATTTACATTGAGATTTCAGAGCTTAGGGTGCTGTCACCTATTCATGCTTGTTACTCTTTAAGTGTCCTTAAGAGTTGCATCATTGTTTCTTAATCCTTGAGCCAATTGGCATGTATGTTTGTCTTGCCATTTCATGTCTTTTATAACATCATTTCAACACTTATGGCTACTGATTTGGGCCTATTTGAGAGCTGTCCATTTTGGTTTAAGTCCATCCCTTGCATGTTGTTACATGCTTGTCTTGCATATTATTGTATGCTTGCTCCATCTTTGCATGTTGTCGCATGCTAGTTCCATTACATGTTGTTACATGTTATTACACTGCATTTTACATACTTAAGTCATATTGCATGATTGCATGTTCGAGTTAGCATTGTGTATGCCATCCTTGCATTGCATTGTTGTTTGGATTAAGTGTTAATCTGAGCACGAGAAACGAGAAACATTTCATACTTCAAGTGATGAAACGTGTCTCAATTCTCGGTCGCCGACGCTCTTGATTATCCATGATGGAGTTCTAGGCACTTATGTGTTTTATTTGTGCATTCATTTCTCATTGATTTGCACAAGTTAGATTTTTGGCCATCATGCATCGGGATGCGTGATTGATGGTCATGGATCTGACTATGCCTCTCCCTTGATGTTTTGAGGTGATATGGGGTGGCATAGTGTGTACATATCCTTGGGAGACCCTCCCTTTTCTCTATTTTGTGCTCTGCTGCAGCTCGGTGTCCCAGCACATCAGTGGCTGGCAGTGCCCTACAGATGGCCGGCACCTCTTCATCCTTGGCCGACAGTGTGCCATCTTTGGCCGGCAAGTGGTCGGCAGTAGCTCCTCATGGCCGGCAGGCCACTGATGCATTCCCCAGACTGGTTTTGGTAAGTTCCAGCAGCAAGGTCTCAAGGACACCCTACAGACAGAGCCTCTAAAGAGCAACCTGAGAGCTTGTCAGGATGTGAACCGAGCATGCATGTTCACCTTCTTCAACTTGCCTAGGCAACATTATTCAATTGCTTACTTGTTAGTTAGCATTTGATTTTGTAATTTAATTAGTTAATTTGTTAATTAATTAAGTTTTGTAATAATTAGTTGTAGCTAGTTATTTAATTCAGTCATGTAATAATTAATTAGTTTGTTAGTTAGTTAATTGGTTGGCATGTATTATTCATTCGGACCCTCCGTTGAGAGGGCCAATTTTGTAATAAGTGTGCGTGCGTGTGTGCATGTCTTCCAACCCTCATTTCTTTCTCTCTTTTACTTACTTGCTTTCGTTGGTTAGTTTTAGGTCATGTTTCAAATTAGCATACTTATGCTTTGCATGTTTGCATCCACTCATCTATCTAGCATACTTATGTTTGCATGTTTGCATCATTCATCTACATTGCATGCACTGGGCTCGGAGCATCATACTAATTGCATCGTATTTCAATTTCAAGTTGAATACATGTATTAATTATCGCATCTCATATGTCATCTTAGAATAGCCGAGCCTATTTCTAGTTGCATTTTGCATGTGTTGCATTAGCAATCTTAACATGAACTAGGATCATGCATTGATTTCTAACTAGTTTCTGTTTTGGCTCGGAGTACACTGTGAGTGTTTATGCTTTAGCATACTGCATGTGTTATTGATTGCCATGAAAGCATGTTTACCATGAGGCTAACTGCTTAAGTGTTTAACTGCCTGAATGCCTGTGGGTGAAGGTTGGATTACTTGAATTGGAACAATTTATCCAATCCGCATTTTAGCCTACTTACGAGTAGCAAACTTCAAACCATTTTCCAAACAAATGGATATGCGATGCTTTGTTCCAAATTAGGCGATCTAGTCTATACTTGTTTTGCTGTGCGCATCACATAGTAATTCTAGCTAATTAACCGGAATGAGAACGCATGTGTTTTAAAAAACGAGATATCATGTTTAGTAGTGGCCGATCTTTGATCAGGCGAGTGGGGGTGCTCATAGCTGACCTTCCCCAATCGTACCCAAGTTCCCAAGCCGAGGCAACTTTGGTGATGACGGACACGTGGCCTTAGGCACGAGTCAGGGTTTCCTAAATTTCCCCAAAAATAAAATATTTAGGTGGCGACTCTGTATCTGGCAAAGCAGTCCATGTTTGGCACTTCTTTACAAAAATCAGTTTTCCAAAACGATTTGCCGGATTTGGACTCTTTGGTGATTTATCAATCTCACATTGCACATTGTGAGATCAGATTAAGAACCGTGACAATTTGAGTCCGAACTGTAGCATAAGACCCTCCCCAGGGTGCGTCTACAACAGCTCGATGGACTATGTATATTTTTCTTTTATGTATTTACTTTCGCAGCCCCTAATTACAAGTCTAATTATTAAAAGGCCTTCAGTAATCCAAGGATTACTGGCCGGTTACGATTCTAAACTTATAGGGGGCGAGTTTGGGTCGTGAGAAGAAACTAGGCAAACACACATAATTTTGCAAGAGAGAGAGAGAGAGAAATCTAGAGAGAAAAAAATTTTATGTCTCAAATTTTTCTAACCTTCACACATGAGAGAGAGGGGGGTCATATATATAGAAAACACAAATTTCCCTCACAAACATCCAGCCACACACGTATAGGAAGATGCATGAATCTGTGCAAACAGCTAGCATAAAATATCTGCAGCATACAATGGTGGTCGGCCGGCGATCAGTGGTGGCTGGCAAGGCTTCATTGATGGCAAGCAATGCACATCAATGGCCGGCAAAGGAGAAGTGGTGGCCGGTAGCCTCCAAGGATGGTCGGCAGGCCATCAGGAACTTCAGGCTGAAAAGACCTAGGCATGGGCCAAAGATGAGACAAAATGGATGCAGGGTTTGAAAATGCTCAAAGTTGTGGCATTCCGCTAGAGACTTCGAGCGTTCGGCAATCAAACAGATTCATCATCGGATGTACCTGCAAGAATATCCAAGTCTTAAAGGGCCATAAAAAATGGGGTGTCTACAGTTGCCCCTCTTTGACAGAACTTGGAGTTATGAGATGACGTGAGTGAATGTCAAAGCCTAGAGACTTAGACAAATAATCAAGGTAGAAAACAAATGGTTGCGCCCGCAGGCTGCCTATGTATCCCTTTGCAAGGAATCAAACCAGCGTAGTTCTGGGGCAAGATACAAATGATATGCATGATGCAAGAACATAACTTATGATCATGCAATGAGACTGTGCAATGAAACATTTAAATGCAAATGCAATACAATGAAAATGCCATAGTTAAATAGACCGAAATAGGGCACAACAATCTCAATCATAAGAAGGAGTAAGCAAACATGCCACGCGTGGGAATTACGAGCCAAACCACATTTCATGTAGAAAAGATGTAAGAAAATTATGCAAGCTTAACTACGCGACGCACAAGAAAGACGAAGAACAACAAAATCATCGGGCGTACCCAAGATGTCAAACAAGATCCTAACGCGTTGCACGCGGAAGAAACAAGGATGGTGTGAACACGGGGACGCACCCAAATATTTTTAACTGAAGGACGGTAACCGAAGAATGGTATGAACATTAGGACGCACTCAAATGTTTTTAACCAAATGACGGTAACCGAAGGATGGTATGAACATTAGGACACACTCAAATGTTTTTAACTGAAGGACGGTAACCGAAGGATGGTATGAACATTAGGATACACTCAAATGTTTTTAACTGAAGGATGGTAACCGAAGGATGGTATGAACATCAGGACGCACTCAAATGTTTTTAACCGAAGGGAGGTAACCAAAGGATGGTATGAACATCAGGATGCACTCAAATATTTTTAACCAAAGGGAGGTAACCGAAGGATGGTATGAACATCAGGACGCACTCAAATATTTTTAACCAAAGGATGGTATGAACATCAGGACGCTCTCAAATGTTTTTAACCGGAGGAGTGGTGTGAACACCAGGACGCACCCAAATGTTTTTAACTGAAAGAGTGGTGTGAACACTGGGATGCACCCGAATGTTTTTAACCGAAGGGAGGTAACCGAATGCGTCTCGCACGATAAGAGGAAGAGTAAAAGGATGCGATCCAAAGGGCACGAATGATTTTACCTGGAATTCCTCTGAATGGACTGTACATATGATATCGTCTGTCTGTGCTGGCTCCGCTGAATGAACCGTACATACAATATCGTGCCTGTGTGTCACGACCCAAACCCGCCCCTATGGGTTTAGCACCGTAACCGGCCAGTAATCCTAGATTACCAAAGGCCTGCTTAATAGTAATACAGTAATACAGAGTACAGGGGCTTGGCATAAGCCAATACAGTAAATAAATAATGTCCAATGAGCTGTGACAGTCTGTATGCCAAAAAGATTTTTCATACATACATATGAACTCGGTACAGAATAGTATGCACAATATATACAATCAGTCAGAACAAAACAGGGACCTAACCCCTACTAAACGGTACAGTACAGTGTTATCAGTCTATATAGTAAACAAAACAGCACAGAAGGGGGAAAACTAAAACACCCCTAAGCCTTAGCTTGAGAGGCTCGGAACCTCGCAGTGAGGCACAGTGGTTGGCTTGACGAAACTAAAGCTTGCCTGACGCTCCTAGCCACGGTCTGGTGCCTGTTCACCTACATATATATATGAGCAGTGAGCTAAAGCCCAGTGAATAACATAATGCGTAAAGGGGTTAAGAAAGAATGTCCTTTCAGTATTTTAAACAGTCGTTTGCCTCGGTAAATCAGTTATACAGTCGGTGGCTTATACTTCATGTCATATCAGTCATTTAGAAATCATAGTAATCGTACGTGGCACATCCGATAGCAAAACAGTACGGTGGTAGTAGCAGTGTCAGTACGATATCAGTACAGTAGTAGTAACGGTAACAGTACAGTAACAGTAACGGTGACAGTACAGTAACAGAAACGGTAACAGTAACAGTAACAGTAACGGTAACGGTAACAGTAACAGTAACGGTAACGGTAACAGTAACAGTAACGGTAACAGTACAGTTCTTATGGACTCAAGAGGTGTCTCGCACAGATTCTAGAGGTGGCTCACACTGTAGCACTTAGGTCTATGCAGCACTTTGCTCCAGATTTCACAGATTGGCTTAAAGCCCAGTATGGACTCAAGAGGTGTCTCGCACAGATTCTAGAGGTGGCTCACACTGTAGCACTTAGGTCTGTGCAACACTTTGCTCCAGAGATATCCGTGACAGTAGCAGTACAGTAAACAGTAGGTCTTAAAAGACCGAACAGTCAATTGATGGCCATCAATCAGTAAACAGTAGGGGTTCCAACATGGGAACCGAATCGATTAGACAAACCCACCCGTTTCATAGACCGTCGGTGGGGCCATCCATTCACAGACCATCGATGGCAGAGATTTCTCAAACGGTAGCAGTAACAGTAAACAGTGGTTGTTAAGGATGCCACAATACAGTTCAGAATATAGGACATACATTCATACAGTCAACAATATCAATTCAGTAAACAGTTCAGTTCAGTATTTCAGAAGATAATCATTTGAACATATCTTTACACAATTGTTACTCACAGAGTTCTGGGCTATAGTAAGCTAGAGCGTCTCCTCGGTAAGCCAACCCTACACAGTTAACAGATTGAACACACACTAAGCTACACAGTTGGGAAAGATAATAACTTAATCCCTAATTTGCCTCAGTGTGTTCTACATCTACATCCTCATTAAGATGTCTTAGACTAGGCCTAAGAATGCCTAGAATGGGATGAGGACGCAAAGATGCAACCAGAAAACATTTTTTTCAGGAAAACAGAGCCCCGCTCGAGCGTCACTTTCCCCGCTCGAGCGGACATGCAGCAAAGGTCCCCGCTCGAGCGCCAAATCCCCCGCTCGAGCGTGTGACACAAGCCTCCGCTCGAGCGTACAATACCCCGCTCGAGCGGACTGTAAAACAGTGAGAGATGCTGGGAGCTCGATTTCCCCGCTCGAGCGGCACTTCCCCCGCTCGAGCGGACGACCAAAATCTGGAAAATCCAGATTCGAACTCCAAGTTCAAAACCAAGTTTCAAAGCATCAAAATCGATCCTCTTGGGCTGAATTTCTGGAAAACTCTTGTAAACTCATAATATTACATGATTCCAAGCTCAATTTATAAAATCAAAGCCCAAGGGTAGTTCAATTAAACTCCTTTTCAAAACAATTTTCATAAACATGATGAACATGCAATATCCATGAATTCAATCAATTCAAAGCCTCAAATGTTAGCTCAACTGAGCTCATTTCTTCAAGAACAAGATGAAATCATGGTCTTTAACATGAATATGAACATGCATGCAAGATTTCCATGAAATCAAACCTCACAATGCAAGGATAAACACATGCATGCATGAAATGAGCTTCAATTCAACACCATTGGACTAATTCATGCCTTAGATCACTAAAGACCCATGAATCATGCAAGGATAAACTCAAATGCACAATAAAGAAGGTCAATGATCTACCTTAGGTCTTCAATTAAGAGTCTAGGAGTTCAATGTTGTTATCACTCTTCAATTCCTCCAAGATTCAAGCCAACTCTCATGTGAAATCAATCTTCTTGTTTTCTCTCTCTCTAAGTCGGTTTTGAGCTCTCAAAATGAGCTAATGAAAAGTCTTGTTGAATGCTTGATAAGGCTCAAAAATGTTATAATAAAAGGGCCCACTAGCATGGCAATTCCGTAAATAACGCAACTCCTTGATTTAGTTTATTTTAATCTAATTTAATCACACCAAATCGATTTTCAATTAAATATACCATAAAATCACATAATTTATGATGATTACAGAACATCAATAAATTTTCGATTTGGCCGCCGATAAGGCCTTCAATTTGCAGTTTAATGCATAAGACAAGAACAGATAATTTGGCAGTCAAACAGATAGATTATGCATTTAAACAGTTACAGTCAATCAATCAGTCTCAGTTCTCAGTCAGTCGTTTCAGTATTTCAATCAATTCAATTATCAATCATAATCAGTCTCAGTTTAACATTAATCAGTGCCTAATCAGTAATCAGTGGTGAGGGTTATTATAGTCTCCCCTCCTTATAAAGAGTTTGGTCCTCCAAACTCGAATTAACATATGACAACAGAGATGATGCTTAGCATAAAAGTAACTTTCACTCTATAACAGGAGCATAATCAGATTCATAAACAAGTTCATGGCCCAATCTCAATCTTAGCAATGCACAGAAACAACATCAGAAATCGCGTATAAGGATTGGGGCTCATATTAAAACAGAATCTTATGCACATTCAATTTTCAGTCAAGGACAGATTCAGATACATGTTCATTTCCATATTCTTGTCCAGGGCATACATAGATGCCACAATTCTTACTTAAGCATTCGGGGTGCACTCATTAGCACTACCAGAGCAGGTACATAACAGATACAGTGCAAGACAGATACAGTACTTATCGGGGTTATAAATTTGCACTGGTCTCAGTTTCATAAGTAAGTTCCCCCGTTAAATTACAGAGTTTCGATTCGTCCTCTTCCGAGTTGTTCACCCAGTCTTAGTTCAATTTGGTTCTCAATTTGGTAAGCCATCGCAGCTAGTCCAGTTCATTCGGGAGTTATCGGTAATATAAGGCGAATTGTACATTACTCCCATAGCAGTAGGCAGAGTTCTGAAGTAAGTATTCATTTACTATTCATCAGTTCCAGTTCTCACAGATTCAGTCATAGCACATGTCAATACGACAGCAGTCGTACAGATTACATATACTTCCAGGCAGTCAGAGTTTATGATCAAAACCGGTCTGCGGTCAACAGATCCCATCAGTCCTGAAGTACAGTAATCACCAAAACAGTCATTTCCCAGTCAAACAAGTTCATGGTCATAACAGTAATACCGGGTGAGTCATCACATGTCACATTCCCAGTTTTCCCACATTGTATGCAGTCTGATAATACCTTTCTCATTAAGGTTTCCCTCAGGTCAATTCGATGAAAGTTCGACCAGGTCATGTCAGACGCAAGTTCCGTCAAATCATTACAAGTAAAAGCTCAAAGCACAAGCATCCAACAGAAATTCTATCAGTTACACAAAGGGTTTCATCAACCCACCGTTCTATCAGATTAGATCGGATAACAGTTCCATTCCTATCATTTCTAGATGAGGCACATTAGTTCGGACTCCATTCGGTTAGGTACATAATCAGTAGTTTCACAATTTGTCAACCGACATCAGAGTCTTATGGCATTACAATTCATATCAAAGCAGTACAGGTCGTCTACAACGTGTTCCTCCCAATAAGTTTACAGGTAGTGCACAGGCATGCAGTTATTCACATTGAGAGGTAAGCATCACAACCAATATAGCAATTTCCAAGTAATTCCTTCATATAAGCATATGGTATACAGTAATACATCACCCAAGGTTCTTGGTGACACATAATAGTGAATTGCCCTACGAGGGTTCCAGATCGGTCATACAGTCACTAAAGCATAGGCTCGCAGGTTCAATCAAACAGTCATGTCAATTTCTCACAATCACAATTCACAGTCTAGAGTTTATCATTTGGGGTCTTTATTCAGTCATGCAGTTCCAGGGTCATAGTCCCAACAGTTAAATTATCAACAAATAACATAACAATCATTCCGAGCAAAGGTGAGCAGATATGTATATAAGTCTAAACAGTTTCCATAGCACAGGTAAATGTTAACATAAGGTTTTATAGTGTCGCACATATAGTCCGCATCAACGGTAGATTTCAAAAGATTCATTATTCGCAGTCCGTTCCTCTCAGTCTTAACAATATTACAAGCATGGGAACATATATACAGGTGTGAGTTCCAAAACCAGTTTTCGTGTAGGCATTCGTTCACAAATTCATAAGCGGGAGTTCATCTTTACAAACTAATATGGGTTCTTAGTTTCAGAAGTCTCACACACACAAACAGTTCGCGTGTATAATTCGAGTTCGAGGGTCCGTTCGTTCAATAATGTCCGTCAATACGTAACAGTGCAGTACAAATCATAGTTGTACAAATTTCTTGAATTACAGTCAATCATAAGGTATTCCCATGTTCAACGGTTCTAGTACAGTTCAAAAGGTCATACCTACAGTTCACTTTCAGTTGTTGTAATATGATACAAGGACCTAACTCAGCAAGTTCTCGTTGTTCACAAGTCCTAACAGTCCTCATAGTATATGGTTCATAATTCTAGTAATTCAATCGGTTCAGTCAATATGTTCTCAGTCTATACCAAATTACGGAATATATGATTCCCACACAAACGTTCGTACAAGCAGTTTCATCTATTTCAGGTAATACCCACGTCAGTCTTTTCAATTTTCTGAGCATTCTCCGGAACTAGGGTCTAGAGTTAGACTCATTCATGTTCAGTTGAGTTCATGGAAAGATTAGGCAAATGTCCTTCCTGACCACGTCTAAACAAGTTTCGGATAGGTGGCGGCAACGCCCCAGTGGTATTTCCCACATACAGTACAGATAGGTATATCATTGTTCACATTGCTTCTTTGACCTTCATTGGTCAAAGCTATTGCCCGAGATTTTCCATTCACGGGGGTCATTTTCACTTTCTGTTACTTCTGTTTCATTCTTTCTAATTCAGTTGGCGATGTTGATTTGGATATTTCAATGCTGCTACGTTATCTCAGACATTATACTCTATCCAGGACATCTACACCCTTTGACGGTCGTAAAACGTCGATTCAGTCAATCATATCTAGGTCACACCCATCTTCAGTTCTTTTCTAGTCTTTGTAGTTAGTATCTATCATGTGGGGTGCCTATCAAGCTAGTTAGGTAAATTTTACCTCATATTCGAGCACAGTCTCATCACCTTTCAAGTTGTTCAAACTCAGGTACTTTCTTATCTCGGATACATTGGGGAAAGTATTTTTCGGAGAAAACTTCACATATTTTCTCAGTTTCTAAACCCAAGTCTCAGTTTTCAATGGTTCGGTACCTCCCAGAAATTTCCGGTGGTTTCAGTTTATTTGGGTTTCCGTATCAGTGTCATCAGTTCATATCCAGTTGATTCGAGCACGTATGTCGGCCTTTTTATCTCCTCAGATTTTCAGTTAAGACGTCAACCATTCCTTCTAGCCTGTTAACTCTAACATCAGAAGATTCGGTTTTGCTTACGTTCCTCGTCCTTTCCCTTGTTTACACACAACAGGGTGTTTAGCAACATAGGAGAGGTTCTTATTGGTTTTACATTTCATTCCATATCAGACGTGTGTATGCTTTCAATTCAACTTAGGTACGGTCACATGACCCTTTACTTTCACACGTTCATTTTCTTATAAATTTCCCCTGTCAGTAGTAACATTAACATTACATGTTATTCCATTTAACTTCTTTAAGTATGCATATAGGCTTCATTTTATTTCGCTATAAGCAGTGGTATCAATTATAAACATAAACAGTTGCATACTTAAACAGTTTATCACATTAGTATATAATCAGTCATGTCATAATCACACACACTTTTTATGCTCATGCAATGCCCTAACTTCTTTTCTAGGACATCCTATAGCTCATTTGGACACGTGTGTGCGGTATAACTCGTGGTTAAGTATCGCTCTGATACCACTCTGTCACGACCCAAACCCGCCCTTATGGGTTTAGCACCGTAACCGGCCAGTAATCCTAGATTACCAAAGGCCTGCTTAACAGTAATACAGTAATACAGAGTACAGGGGCTTGGCGGAAGCCAATACAGTAAATAAACAATGTCCAATGAGCTGTGACAGTCTGTATGCCAAAAAGATTTTTCATACATACATATGAACTCGGTACAGAACAGTATGCACAATATATACAATCAGTCAGAACAAAACAGGGACCTAACCCCTACTAAACGGTACAGTACAGTGTTATCAGTCTATACAGTAAACAAAAAATACAGAAGGGGGAAAACTAAAACACCCCTAAGCCTTAGCTTGAGAGGCTCGGAACCTCGCAGTGAGGCACAGTGGTTGGCTTGACGAAACTAAAGCTTGCCTGACGCTCCTAGCCACGGTCTGGTGCCTGTTCACCTACATATATATATATATATGAGCAGTGAGCTAAAGCCCAGTGAATAACATAATGCGTAAATGGGTTAAGAAAGAATGTCCTTTCAGTATTTTAAACAGTCGTTTGCCTCGGTAAATCAGTTATACAGTCAGTGGCTTATACTTCATGTCATATCAGTCATTTAGAAATCATAGTAATCGTACGTGGCACATCCGATAGCAAAACAGTACGGTGGTAGTAGCAGTGTCAGTACGATGTCAGTACAGTAGTAGTAATGGTAACAGTACAGTAACAGTAACGGTGACAGTACAGTAACAGTAACGGTGACAGTACAGTAACAGTAACGGTAACAGTAACAGTAACAGTAACGGTAACGGTAACAGTAACAGTAACGGTAACAGTACAGTTCTTATGGACTCAAGAGGTGTCTCGCACAGATTCTAGAGGTGGCTCACACTGTAGCACTTAGGTCTGTGCAGCACTTTGCTCCAGATTTCACAGATTGGCTTAAAGCCCAGTATGGACTCAAGAGGTGTCTCGCACCGATTCTAGAGGTGGCTCACACTGTAGCACTTAGGTCTGTGTAGCACTTTGCTCCAGATTTCACAGATTGGCTTAAAGCCCAGTATGGACTCAAGAGGTGTCTCGCACCGATTCTAGAGGTGGCTCACACTGTAGCACTTAGGTCTGTGCAGCACTTTGCTCCAGAGATATCCGTGACAGTAGCAGTACAGTAAACAGTAGGTCTTAAAAGACCGAACAGTCAATTGATGGCCATCAATCAGTAAACAGTAGGGGTTCCAACATGGGAACCGAATCGATTAGACAAACCCACCCGTTTCATAGACCGTCGGTGGGGCCATCCGTTCACAGACCGTCGATGGCAGAGATTTCTCAAACGGTAGCAGTAACAGTAAACAGTGGTTGTTAAGGATGCCACAATACAGTTCAGAATATAGGACATACATTCATACAGTCAACAATATCAATTCAGTAAACAGTTCAGTTCAGTATTTCAGAAGATAATCATTTGAACATATCTTTACACAATTGTTACTCACAGAGTTCTGGGCTATAGTAAGCTAGAGCGTCTCCTCGGTAAGCCAACCCTACACAGTTAACAGATTGAACACACACTAAGCTACACAGTTGGGAAAGATAATAACTTAATCCCTAATTTGCCTCAGTGTGTTCTACATCTACGTCCTCATTAAGATGTCTTAGACTAGGCCTAAGAATGCCTAGAATGGGATGAGGACACAAAGATGCAACCAGAAAACATTTTTTTCAGGAAAACAGAGCCCCGCTCGAGCGTCACTTTCCCCGCTCGAGCGAACATGCAGCAAAGGTCCCCGCTCGAGCGCCAAATCCCCCGCTTGAGCGTGTGACACAAGCCTCCGCTCGAGCGTACAATACCCCGCTCGAGCGGACTGTAAAACAGTGAGAGATGCTGGGAGCTCAATTTCCCCGCTCGAGCGGCACTTCCTCCGCTCGAGCGGACGACTAAAATCTGGAAAATCCAGATTCGAACTCCAAGTTCAAAACCAAGTTTCAAAGCATCAAAATCGATCCTCTTGGGCTGAATTTCTGGAAAACTCTTGTAAACTCATAATATTACATGATTCCAAGCTCAATTTATAAAATCAAAGCCCAAGGGTAGTTCAATTAAACTCCTTTTCAAAACAATTTTCATAAACATGATAAACATGCAATATCCATGAATTCAATCAATTCAAAGCCTCAAATGTTAGCTCAACTGAGCTCATTTCTTCAAGAACAAGATGAAATCATGGTCTTTAACATGAATATGAACATGCATGCAAGATTTCCATGAAATCAAACCTCACAATGCAAGGATAAACACATGCATGCATGAAATGAGCTTCAATTCAACACCGTTGGACTAATTCATGCCTTAGATCACTAAAGACCCATGAATCATGCAAGGATAAACTCAAATGCACAATAAAGAAGGTCAATGATCTACCTTAGGTCTTCAATTAAGAGTCTAGGAGTTCAATGTTGTTATCACTCTTCAATTCCTCCAAGATTCAAGCCAACTCTCATGTGAAATCAATCTTCTTGTTTTCTCTCTCTCTAAGTCGGTTTTGAGCTCTCAAAATGAGCTAATGAAAAGTCTTGTTGAATGCTTGATAAGGCTCAAAAATGTTATAATAAAAGGGCCCACTAGCATGGCAATTCCGTAAATAACGCAACTCCTTGATTTAGTTTATTTTAATCTAATTTAATCACACCAAATCGATTTTCAATTAAATATACCATAAAATCACATAATTTATGATGATTACAGAACATCAATAAATTTTCGATTTGGCCGCCGATAAGGCCTTCAATTTGCAGTTTAATGCATAAGACAAGAACAGATAATTTGGCAGTCAAACAGATAGATTATGCATTTAAACAGTTACAGTCAATCAATCAGTCTCAGTTCTCAGTCAGTCGTTTCAGTATTTCAATCAATTCAATTATCAATCATAATCAGTCTCAGTTTAACATTAATCAGTGCCTAATCAGTAATCAGTGGTGAGGGTTATTACACTGTGTACAAAAGCATTTTATGTAACGACAGTGCATTTTCTATGCATGAAACAAGAATGAAAGCATATTCTATGCAACAATAGAAAAGTGCATATTCTATGCAATAGTGGAGAAACACATGTTCTATGCACGTGTAATGAATAGGAAACGCATATTCTATACAAGACAACAACTAAGATATAATGGCATGTTCTATGCAAACTAAACAATTTGAGAGCATATTCTATGCATGATTAGTAACGGGAGCATATTCTACGCATGATTCAAAGACAAATGCATATATTCCATGCGTGATTCAAGAGCGAAAGCAATAAGCATGTTCTATGCATAATGCAAGAGCGGAAGCACATTCTATGTAGCCAGAGTAAGAGCATGTTCTATGTGATAGTATAAGTGGAATGCACGTTCCATGCAACAACAAAGAAACACATATTCTATGCAACAACAAAAGCATATTCATCAAAACCAATTCAAGAACAACTTCCGATTTACCTCTCGAAAAAGTTGCAAAATGTTCAAAAGGATACATCTTGCTTATGTTAATGAGTGACGAACATCATGCATTGGAAATGCAGTTCTGAGCTTCCATAGAGGCACTCTGAACTCAATAATGAACAATCCCTTCAATTTTGAAATCCAAGGACACAAAACAAAACCAGGGACACAAAGGAGACCCTTCGAAACCCGCCGGCCACAAGAGGGGGCCGTTGGCCACTAGTGTGCCTTGCCGACCATCAATGTGCAGGACCTCCGCATTGTTGACATCTGGCTTCCACTCACTGCCTTATCTTCCATAGAAGGCTGAGCTTCGTGATTTCTTCATTTCAACTGCAAATTCTTCACAAATGGAGCCATTTTTCGCCGAAAAACTCTCCGATTGGATTGCAACTTTGGATGGCTCGGAAAATGTGAATTTCCGGGGTTTCGGCATAAATACACTATTCCTGCTGAGTCATTCTCCACTTTGTCTTCAGTTCCTTCATGTCGCTGCTAGATGTTGGAACCCGATTACGCATCTTTTTAGCTTCGGGGGACAAGAGATATGCCCGATAGTTGAAGAATTTCAGGCGCTAATGGAATTCCGACGTGATGAGGAAATTCTGCCTCAGCCCCGTTTTGATCACATTCAAGCTCTGGGAAGATATGTGGGCTCACTCTACACGAGGCCCGATCCTTTGTTCACAACGGAGAGCTAGACATCCCCAGTCTAATTCATCGATTTTCTGACGTCGGTAACCAAGGCGATCTTCTTTGGCAGGGTTTTCGACAACACGCCCTTTGTTTGTGCATGCTAGCACATTTCCTCCTTGCCCCTAGTTTCGGGGGGTCTAGCATTCAGCTAGTTGAAGTGGCCCAAGGCCTGAAAGAGGGCAAGAGTTGTATTGGCTTGACATTAGCTGAGGCTTTGATGGGTCTAGACGCCTTTCATTGGCGAGAGACAACCAAATTTGCGGGAAGTCCACTACTTTTTCAGGTAATGTTTCCCACCCTTTCTAATATGTGTTTCTTACATCACTCGGTATTCATACTCTGCTTTTCTCTCAAAGTCCTTTTCTCACTTTTTTTCTCAGCGCACATCTCTCTATTCTTTAATTTTTCATTTCTTTCATCCTTCCCCAAATATGGCTCATGGACAGGTTGAAGGTAATGGATTTTTGCCCTACATATTTAGCACAAGGCTATTTCTTTCGCCAACGGCTAGTCGATTTCCCGAACGGGGGGTGGTGGTGCCATTGGATGTGCAACAGGTCTGCTGTTGACATTGCTTGGTGTTGCCCTTGGTTTGATCTACCCGAGATGAGCCATAACATGACTCGGCAACCTGGCATTCAGCTGATTGGCTTAACACACTGTGTATTCTACTTTCTGTTCTGGTTCAAGCGTCAGTTCGGACACGACCAAACTTGCCCAGAAGAGGGGGTAAAGTACCCTTCTTCATTCCCAATCTGAGGTTCACAATTGGCTCGATATCCCACTGCATGGAGGACGAGAGAGCTTCTGGCTCTTGCCCCTAGTTTCAACTGTGCACTTTCTAGCTAGTGCCTAACTTGGCTCAAAGATGAGGCGCCAATTGGGCCTACTTTAGTATCAGAATCTTCCACAAGCACAAGTAGGGGATGCAGGAACACCTGACTCATTTATGTCCCGAGTTTATTGCTTTGATCTTACTTTTCAAGTTTTCTTTTTAAATGTAATAAAAGCAACTTTAATTTGTATCGAGTGTTAGAGAACTTTGTATTGAAATCAATGAAATTGAAGTTGTGGGCACTGAAAATTCTCCTTTTGGTCCAAAAATGGTCTAAGTTGTAAAATGATTAATTTGAACAAAATCAGCTTTCATCAAAACTTTTCAAAACCATTTTCGATGAGTATCACAACTTGACACACATAGAATCTATCCTCAAGACGTACAACCCCGAATTCAAAAACGGAAAATTGCCCCTTGTCTGAATAGCACTGCTCAGCTTTGTAACTAGCTCTTCTCTCAGAGTAAGGATCACAACCGAACTTTCAAATAATGAACAAACAAGAATGCCTTGATCAAACACATGGACACAGTTGATTTGGGGGTGTTTATGGTTGAGCTTCAGAATAAAGTTACCTATGTATCCTAAAGATGGGAATTAGGCCTTACGTAGTTTGCTTCGGGTTCACTCGAGTATTAACTCTCTCCTTTTATGCTCTAATTTTTGCCAAGGCCGCCCTTTCTAGGTTTTCAATCTTGCGAGCTCAGTTTTTCTTTTTTCTTCTAACTTTTGCCTAGGTCGCCCTTCTGGATTTTCGGCCTAGCAAGCCTCTCAGGGGTAATATTTCTTCAACTTGTCCAAGTTGATCGGTTGGGAAAATTCTAGGCCATCTAGGTCCATGAGAATAACAGCTCCACTCGACCAAATAGTTTTGATAATGTAAGAACCAGTCCAATTGGGTCTGAACTTGCCCCTAGGGTCATGGATGGGAGCTCAGTTGTCTTTCAATACCAAATCCCCTTCCTTAAGATTCCGAGACTTAACTTTCTTGTTAAAAGCCCTGACAGTCCTGCGTTGATATCCTTGAACATGGTACAGTGCTTTCAGCATTCTTTCATCAAACAGCATCAGTTCTTCGAACCTACTCTGCTGCCAGTCCGCTTCTGCTATCTGGCACTCAGCCATAACCCACAGCGGCGGAACCTCTATTTCAATCGGCAGAACAACTTCCATCCTATAAACAAGAGAGTACAGAGTTACCCAAGTAGATGTCCGAATTGAAGTTCTATAGCCCTAGAGAGCAAATGACAATTTGTCTGGCTAGTCCCTGTAGGTCTCAACCATTTTCTGCAAAATGTACTTGATGTTCTTGTTAGCGGCCTCAACAGCTCCGTTGGTTTGTGGCCGATATGTAGATGACTTATGAAAAGCCACGTTGTATTTCTCCAACAAGTCGATCACTTCTTTCTTGAAATAAGAGCCATTGTCTGAAATGAACTCATTCGAGACTCCATAATGGCAAATGATGTTGTTTCGGATGAACTTAGCCACATGCGTTGCTTTCAACATTACATAAGACTAAGCTTCCACCCACTTCGTAAAATAATCAATTGCCACCAGAATGTACTCATGCCCATTTGACTCTTTCAGCGTAACTGCCCCGATGACGTCAATTCCCCAGACTAAGAAAAGCTATGGTGAAGTCATGTTGTACAGCTTCGACGATGGGATATTCATGCGATTTGCATGGATTTGGCATTTGTGGCATCGTCGAACAAAACCAATACAATCCTCATCCATGGTAGACCAGTAGTAACCTTGCCTTAGAATCTTCCGGGCTAACATTATTCCACTCATGTGTGCTCCACACTCTCTTCGATGGATGGCCTCCATTAGGCGCTTCGATTCCTCTGTGTCGACACATAACTTGTGCATTCCCAGATGATCCCTCTTATATAACTTACCCCCGCATATGATAAATTGAACGGCCATCTGCCGTATTGCCCTTTTATCTTTGGCATTTACCCCTAGTGGATAAACCTCATTTTCCAATAAGTTCCAGATATCATAATACCAGGGGTTTTGATCTTGCACTTCATCTATTGCGGCGATAGACTCGTAGGCTGGCATATATCTCTATTCAATAATGATTGGACGCATCCGGACTCCAAAAGGGATGTCTATCATAAAAGATAGAGTTGATAAAGCGTCACTGAATCTGTTATTCTCTCTTAGTAGATGCGTGAAGGTCAGCTTTTCAAACCTAGGAATCAGAACATCCAGGGTCTGGTGATAGATCTTTATCTTTTCTTCTTTGACCTTCCAGTCTCCGTTTGCTTGAGACACAACTAGGTTCGAGTCCCCAATGACGTCCAACATTTTTGCCCCTAGTTCCAGGGTGGTTTTCAAACCAGTGATACACGCCTCGTATTCTGCTTCGTTGTTGGATACCTTGAACCGGAGTTTGAAGGCTAAGGGATATGGGAATTGTGGGGTGCTATCAACAACACCCCTATCCTATAACCATATTGATTAGACGCCCCGTCAAAGTACATTGTGCAAATCTCTTCCTCGATTTGCAGAATAGCTTCATCTGAGAATTGATATTCTATCGCTTCATCCTCTTCCACTAGGTGATCTGCCAGGAACTTAGCTACCGCTCTCCCCTTGATAGACTTGTGAGTGACATACTTCAGATCAAATTCGGAGAGGAGAAGCAACCAACGGGCTAACCTACCCGTAAGCGCTGGTTTCTTAAAGAGAGATTTGATGGGATCTAATCTCGAAACCAAAATTATGAAGTGGGCTAACAAGTAGTACCTTAACTTCTTGGTAGCATATACCAAGGCTAAGCAAGCCTTCTTTAGCAGGGTGTAACGGGTCTCATAGTCCAGCAGTTTCTTGCTCAAATAGTAGATGGCTTTCTCCACCCTATCTTCAGATTCCTGAGCAAGCATGCATCCCATTGTTGTGTTCGTTACTGACCGATACAGAATCAAGGGGTTCCCTGGCTCTGGCGGCGACAACACATGTAGGTTTTGTAGGTACTGCTTGATCTGCTCGAAAGCAAATTGACATTGGTCTTCCCATTGGAATTTCTTTCCTTTCTTCAGGAGACCAAATAGCGGTTCACAAGTCAAGGTTAATTTTGAAATAAACCGTCTTATGAATTGCACTTTACCTAGAAAGCCTCGCACCTCCTTTTTAGTCCTTGGTGGTGGCATTTCTAGGATGGCCTTGATTTTGGAAGGGTCTACCTCAATGCCCCTCTGTGTGATCAAAAAACCCAGCATTTCCCCTGCTGTTATGCCAAAAGTACACTTCTGTGGATTCAACCTCAATTAGTATTCTCTGATCCATTGGAAGAATTTCTTTAAGGCGGTGTAGTGGCCCTCTTTTTCCTTGGACTTGACAATTATGTCGTCCACGTACACCTCGACCTCTTTATGAATCATGTCATGCATAATTGTCGTTGCAACCCTTTGATAGGTAGCCCCGGCATTCTTCAACCCAAACGACATCATTTTATAACAGTAGGTTCCCCACGGCATGGTGAAAGCGGTTTTCTCTCTATCTTTGGGTGCCATCAGAATCTGGTTATACCTGGAAAATTCATCCATGAAGGAGAACAACGCATGGCCTGCGGTGAAGTCCACCAGTCCATCAATGTGTGGCAAAGGAAAGTCGTCCTTCAGACTGGCTCTGTTCAAATCTCTGAAATCCACACACACTCGAATTCTACCATCTTTCTTTGGCACTGGAACAATGTTGGCCAACCAAGTAGGATACTCAGATACTAGCAAGAACCCTGCGTCTATTTGCTTGGTGACCTCCTCCTTAATCTTCAAAGCCCAATCTGGGCATATTCTCCATAACTTCTGCTTGACGGGTCGGGTTTCGGGGTCAAGAGGGATCCGATGCTGTACAATCTCAAGATCGATTCTAGGCATGTCTTCGCAGGACCACACGGAAACATCTTTGAAATCTTTTAATAAAGCGACTAAGCTGTCACGCCCCGAACCCGCCCCAAAAGTTCGGCAACGAGACCGGCCAGTAATCTTAGATTACCACAGGCCTTACTGTACAAAACCTAAATAAAACGGGGCTCGCGGAAGCACATGCAAATAACTATAGTCCAGAGAGCTGTGCATGACATATGAGCATACATTTACATGCCAAAAATGAGTTAATTCACCCACATAATTATATAACGTAAACATCACATATTAAACAATTACAACTGTACAACAAAACAGTACTAAGACTCACAACGGCCTTCCAGGCCTAGCCCCACACGAAGGCACTCAAGAACACTGGTGGCTTCAAAACGGTGGCTCGATGCAAAACTCAGCCTAGGCTTGACTCCCAGCATGCTCACCTATAATACATAAACACAACAATGAGCTAAAGCTCAGCAAGTAACATTAACGTAAAAGTAAATCCAACGTTTCATTCAACCATAGATCCGTAAATATACATCCATCATACCCAATGATCAGTCAACAGTATTCATATAGGAATATACAAATCGACCTATGCCATAACTTTTTAATAACCTTTCCGTAACCTTTTCATAACATTCTCATAACCTTTTCATTACCTTTTCATAACATTTTCATAACCGTTTCATACACGTAGCCACCCGTTCAGAGACCGTCGGTGGTAAAACATAACCTTTTCATACACATAGCCACCCGTTCATAGACCGTCGGTGGTAACATAACCTTTTCATACACATAGCCACCCGTTCATAGACCGTCGGTGGTAACATAACCTTTTCATACACATAGCCACCCCGTTCATAGACCGTCGGTGGTAATACATAACCTTTTCATAACATCGACTAACGACTAGAGTAACCGGTCCGTACACCGATTAAACACATTTTCATAACGTCGAATTAACGACTAGTTTAACGGTCCGTACACCGATTAAACACCTTTTCATAACGTCGAATTAACGACTAGTTTAACCGGTCCGTACACCGATTAAACACCTTTTCATAACGTCGAATTAACGACTAGTCATGGTCTCGCATTTTCATGCCGTCCCCCATGACTTGGGACTAGTCATGGACCATGCATTTTCATGCCGTCCCCCATGACTTGGGACTAGTCATGGACCATGCATTTTCATGCCGTCCCCCATGACTTGGGACTATCCGTAAATGCCATACTAGATTTACAAATAAAACATTCGTTCACAGAATCAAATTACATTTCAACTTAATGTACCTTCTCATAGCCTTTGCATCACATTTTCATAACATTCTAATAGAGTACATTCGTTTACAGAAACCAATATCATATCAGAAACCATATCATAATAATCATTCATTCACAGTTAAATTCACATTTTAAAACATATCATATCAACTCATAACACTTTTAGAATATAATTCATAATGACATATTTTTACAGTAATGTTACTTACAGCGGGTTTCCACAACCGATTGTATGGTCTTCACAGATGGACCTGCAACATCAACATTATAACTCATTTCTCAATATACGTTCTCATTAAATCATGTAATTTATGTACTTCATTCTTCCTTTATTTCATTTCATGTTCATTCTATCTTTCTTTACGTTAATTCATACTCATGCAATGCTAAATGATGCCATTAATGTGCTACAAACCATGTAAAACAACTTCCAAAAGTTTTCCTGAAAAAGGTCCCCCGCTCGAGCGCCCCTTTGTCCGCTCGAGCGGACTGTGCAATCTGCCAAAACTGCTGGGAGGTCGGTTTCTCCGCTCGAGCGGGCTCCCCTACGCTCGAGCGGACAGAGCAAAACCCGCAACTCTGGTTCTTCTTCCCTCTTCCAAACTTCAACCTTTTCTTTACAAAATCAACTCCCAATACTTGAAATACAACCTCTCAAATACTTGGTCAACACTTTGATTAAACCATAACATCTTCAATCAAACTCAAATGTATCATATAGGAGATCAAACCCTTGAATTAGGATGAAAAACTATGAACATATACATACAACTTCCTATCTCTATAGCCATGGAGGTTTTCCCTCAAACATGCCCAATATTCATAAATCCATGTCATGTATACTCAAATTAACCATAATTCCCTTTTCCTATTACTTCATTTCCATGAAATTATGGATGATTCAACTCTATCTCAAGAAAATAGGAGAGATTCTTACCTTCATTCCTTGATTTGGAGAAACTTAAGCTTGATCTTCTCTTCTTCCCTTGCTCTCTTTTCTTCCTCCTTGGTCTCTCTCTCTCTCCCTCTCTCCACGAATTCTCTCTCTCTCCTTTCTCTTTTCCAAATTTTTCTTTGAGTCAAAAATGGTCCATGAGCCTTATCTTTATAACATATATATCAAATAAAAATCCAATTAAACCACTTAAGCCCAAAAACATAAGCCAAACGGGACTTAACGATTCAGACGAAATTCAGTCTTCAATTTATTTTCTCAAACAGTTCTAAAAATTCCCTGTAGCACATAGGTGTGTTTAATTTCACTTTCTGAATCCATTACAGTCTTCGATTTCAGTCCCGAAGTCATAGTTCCAACAGATATTTTTCTAATTCAAACAGATATTCTTCAATTAAATCACATAAACACATAATTAATTTTCGGTAATTACGTCACATGGTTCCGGGTCATTACATAAGCGCTCGCACTCCTCCGAAGACAACGCGAGCCTGGTCTAGACTAGACGTGGATCCTTCTCAATACCCACATTAATTGAAATGATTTCATCAATGAGGGGTTCTACAAACCTCTCCTCCTCTCGATCAATCAAATGTTTTAAAACTAGAGGAATTCCTTCCTTGTCGTTTTCATCAAAATTTTGAAAGTCATGATCAATGTAATATACAAGTGGCACAGAGAAATACTCAAAACCTACGATGGTATTCTCATTCACAAAGTCCAGCTTATCTAGTTCCTCAGTTACAACCGACTCAAAAGAAAAAGAAAAAGATGACCTGGACAAAACCTCGGTATCTGAGTTATCAACCCCAGGAATACTGGACTCCAACTTAGAGGAACTGGAATCTGATTCCAACTCCACAGACTCTGTGGAATCAGATTCCGGCTCATTACTCGATTCAGAACTACTGGACAGGAAGCCCTCTTCTAACTGCCAAATGAGGGACAGTGCGTCAAATGCATCCCAAGATACCACTGGAAGGGTTCGCACCCGGTTGGTCTCCGATCATGGAAACGGTCAAGTTATCCCCCAAGCTTTCTGAGTTGATCTGAGGATCCGAAAAGAGACATGTCAATGCTGCTCCTACTTTAAGTTCACTGCTGTTTGAATCACTTTCTGTGCTCTTTGCAGCCTTAGCGGTTAGTTCAGTCTATTCCTCTGTATCACTATCTTGCCGCTGCAAGTCAAAGAAAATTTTAAAGCCAGGAACCCGCTGCTTCCCATAATTGAACTAGGGTTCGGGGAAACCATAGAATGGGAAGTATTCTTCCTCCTAAACAAAATAGCCATTTAGGGTTCCTCGGATAGGTCGATGCACAAGTTCATGGCGCTTCCCGCTTTGCTTTGCTCTAGCTCTCCCGGCCATCTCTTTCCCTTTCCTTACCTAGTCCTCTTTGGTGGGTGTATAGCCTAGACCAAAGGCATGTGGGTTATGTGGCACGTCGGCCAATGCAGTAACGCCCTTCCGGCCACTTCTTCCTAATCTCATTCTCGGCATGTGTTGTAGCTTATTCATGAGATATACAGATTGGGCGCTGACATATAGGCTCTCATCAACAGCCAAGATATTTGGCACTACCCGGGCCTCAGCCAAGGTAAACCCTGAAATGAAAACATCCTATTCGCCATGTACAAACTCCAGCACAAGTGTAGTGACCTCTGGTGGAGGATGTATAGAAGAATTCACGAAGACTATAGCCACCCATTTTCCATGGGGGTACTTCAACATTTGGTGGAGGGTAAAAGAGACAGCTTTTACTTGGTGCAGCTAGGGTCGCCCAAGTAGTAAGTTGAAAGTGGCCGGAACATCTAAGACATGGAACTCGATGTCCTGTTGAGCTAGGCCAACTTGTACTCTAATTTGCACTATTCCCATCACCTCTCTGCTTAAATTGTCATACGCCCGGATCACCTGGGCTGTAGGCACAAAATCGGCCGGTTTCAAACCAATAGCATAAGCCGTACGATAAGGACAGACTTTGATTGCCGACTCGATGTCGACCAATACCACTGGTATCCACTTTTCTTGGCACTCTACGGATATGTATAGAGGTTTGTTGTGTGCAGAGCCTTCTGGCGGTAATTCCTTGTCTGAAAAGGTCAAAGTTGGCGCAGCACCTCTCGGGAAGACCAATCTACCAGTTGTTCCGAGGTAGTCTCAATGGACAACTTGGCTTTATCCATCACCGACAGTACAGCCTGTCTGTGCACTCGCGAAGCCATAAGCTGCCCCGGATAGATATGTCAACTTGAATTTTCTTCAACTGCTTTAGTACAGCCTCTTCCTCCAAATGTTTTTCCTTTTGTTTCTCTACTTCTTGGTCTTGTCTGGAGGCTTCGGGTTGGTCCAGATGTGGTGGTTTGAAATATTAGCCACTTCTTGTCATGTGGTCGACTTCTTTCACATACCAGGTATTGTCAAGAAGGTCCCTACCCCAGTCCTCATCAGTATGGGCCAAGTGCAGGTCATCGTCATCCCACCAAATTCCTTCGGCAGCCGACAAGCAGTTGTCTGGCTCCATTCGGGTCATCTTCTCATCATAGATTTCCTCCACAGGTCTTAGGCCTTTCTAACCTTCTGTTTATTTTGATCCACTTCTTGCTTTCTAGGTATAGTACTAACTATGCGCAGTTCCTGAGCTACTTGTTTTGCACCGGTGTTTTCCATCGGCCATTCCAGCTAATCCTTTCCATCGGCCATTCCAGCTATTGCAGCGGTTCCCGATTTCTATTCTTCCAATTTCAGTTCAGTTCTCTCGTTTATATCGGGTTCATCACTTAGTTACCCTGAATTGTCGGTCGACCCATTCCGCTCAAACCAATCAATATGCACGTCCCCTTGATCTTGCTCATCAAAGAACTGTAAATTGTCTATATCCTCCTCCAGGTCTGCTAGATCATCTAATCCCTGACTGGGGCCATCTTCATGAACTACATTGACCTCCATCCCAACTGGAAACACCACCTCCGACTCTGCTTGATTGATTGGCACAATTAGTAGCACGGGTTGTACACCTCTTCAGATAAGTCCTCAGAGCCCTTCGGCAATAGACTGACATGTTCCACCGAGGCCAACTTGCCTTCCTCTACCGTCGTCACCACCACGGGTTCAGTTTGGATTGTTAACATGTTCATTATGCACAAGTCTGTGCTCTCATGGATGAACAACGCCGGTTTAGGTAAGTAGGAAGGGGTGATATATATACTGGGGTCGTAAGGAACGGCTAGTGTATGGACAAGGTTTATATGCCGGGGTGGAGGGGACTTGATTATGTGGTGGGAGAGGGTTTGTAGTGTCATTGGCTTTTTGAGGAGGTGCTATCACCTTGTTGTCAATGAGATCTTGAATCTCATGACGCAGTCTATAGCACTGATCAGTGTCATAACCATGCTGTTAGTGGAAAGCACAGTATTTGGTCGGGCTATGTTTAGGTGGGAGAGGATCAAGCAGTGGACGTTGTTTTAACAACTTAAGATGCCCTTTTCTGATCAGGACCCGTAGGGCTTTGGATAAGGACATGTAAAGTAGGGTGAAGACCCTCTGGCCTCGGGCCTAATGGCTTAAGGTTTGTGAAGTTGTGTTAGATGTACTGACAAAGGAGTTGGCAGTCTTGGATGTGGTGGTGACCATGCTCACATCCGAAGACTGTGCAGAGGTGCCACCAGTCGTGGCTGCTTTAGAACTGCATGTAAAGGGCCTTTTGGGCTGTTCCTCCTCATGGTCAATCAGCCTCTACTTCGTCGCATCCTCAATTTGCACACCTATTTCATGGAACTCAGCAAATGTAGACAAAGGCAAGACTATCATCTTCTGTAACAATCTCCCTTGCAAATTATGAACCACCATTCAGATCTGATCCTTCTTGGATGGCCTAATAGTCATCATAGAGGCCTTGGCCCTCCACCGAGTCACAAAATCCGAGAAGCCCTCTTTTGGCTTCTGGTGAGTTGCTTCGAGATCACGAGTAGTGACCTCGATCTAACTATTGTAGGAGTATTGCGCTATGAAGGCCTCAGCCATTTCCTCTCAATTTCTTTTCATAGAGTCCTCAAGTTTGACACAGCAGATGGTTGCTATACCCGACAGGGTCCGGCCAAAAAGCGACAGCTTCTGTAGTCTAGTGAGACCCATTGGTTGTATGATACCTGAAAATAACCGGAGATGGACCATGGGATCCCCGAAGCCATCAAACCGGTCTATGTGCGGCATCTTGAATCTATCGGGCAGAGTCACTGCCAAGTCAGTGTATCCATCCTCAATATCAGGGATTGAATTCATGCCCTATGCCCGTTTAAAGAGTTTTTCTAGCTTGCTGACCTTCAATGCAATAGGGTCAACCTCGAATTCAAACGGCGCCTCCGTTTGGTAAACTAGTGCCTTGGAGGTCTGAGGTGGGATTGGATCTGCTGGAATGCCCATATTCTCTTGGACATTAATTGTGACCCCGGGTGCCGGAACTCCTGTTGGGGGTGCATGGGATGTAGAGGCTACTATCGGTTGTGGTTGCTGTTGCTGAAGCCTATCTATCACTTCTGTTTGGCGGGCTACGACCTCGGCTTGGCGGGCTGTGACTTCAGCTTGACGGGCAGCATCTAGCTACATGGTCTCAATGGTCTGCTAGAGCTGACGAAGCATATCTTCCATGCTGACTGAGGGATGTTGAGCTATCAGAACTGGTGAATACTCTCTTTCTGGAGTAGAAGTAGAAAACTGGGCTTGACTGGGCACAGGCGAAGTAAGTGGTGACCGCTGAATTGATGACTGCTAAACTAGTGAGTTATGCCTAACCCTCCTCCGTCTTGTAACCGGTGGAAGCGAAGCAAACACTGGTTGTCCCCTGACAAGATCCCTGGATCTATAAAGTCTCCTTATACAAGTCCAAAGTGCTTTAGGGGTAACTGAATCGTCAGAAGCAATGGTGAAAAACTACCTTGCAAAAAGAAAATAAAGCAAAAAGAAACAAAAATCAGAAACCGCACAACACCTCGGCTCAGACACAAACAACACACAGTTGCAATCATAAGCTGGAGAACTGTACTCAACATTGATTTCTGCCTTAAAACTGGTACCCAGACTTGTAACTGATACATACATTCCTGTAGAGTTTCACTCTAAAAGCACATATCAAGCAAGTGAGAACCAAAACACCCCTATGATGGGATAGGGTTACCCTGTCCTAATTTCGTCAGGAGCTAGGGATTCATTACGCAAAACAAACGGTTTCATACAATTCCTACGTTTAGGTAAGCAACCTGTCCTAATTTGGGATAGTCTTTATGGTTTCCGATATGCAACTAGGTTGATTGGTCAAAAGGGTACCTCAGCAAGACTACCTAATATACCTCTCACACCTAACACCGAGAAGTGAAAGAAGAATTAAACGGTATAGCGATAGTCTAGATCCAAGGGTTGTGTTCCCATCATGGCAGAGTCCACAACCGGTCAGCCTTTTGGCAAGCTTTTTCAAGCAAGCCTCCGGTAAACCGCTCAGGAATAGCAAATGGCAAACATTATGACTAAGGCGCACCGATGCAAATGCAAATGCAAAGAAACACATAAGTGTAGATAAAACAATATATCATGAGTTCAAGTCAAGTTCTCTAAATCCCCAGTAGAGTAGCCAGAAACTGTGGACTCACCTTTTTTTGCACCCCCTTTCAGAAGGTTTGAAATGAAGGCCTCACAGTTCGAACTCCTGTGGTTTTGAATTTAATCTCACAAGTGCAATGTGAAACTGATAAACACTAAAGAGTCCAAATCCGGCAAATCATTTTGGAAAATTGATTTTAGGATCAAAAATGCCAAAATTGGACTGCTTTACTAGATACAAAGTAGCTACCTAAATATTTTTTGTTTTGGGGAAATTTAGGAAACCCTGACTTGTGCCGAAGGCCACGTGCCCGTCATCACCAAAGTTGCCTCGGCTTGGGAACTTGGGTACGAGAGGGGAAGGTTATGAATTGAGCACCCCCGCTTGCCCGATCAAAGATTGGCCTCTACTAATCATGATATGATTTTTTATAAACATTATGTGTTCTTATTCTGGTTATTAAACTAGCTTTACTATGTAATGCGCACAAGCAAATATAGACTAGTTTGCTCAATTTGGAACAATTCAACTCATGTTTGTTTGCGAAAATGGTTTGAATTTGCCACCTCAGGTGGGCTTAAAGATGCAAATTTGCCACCAAACACAGTGGGCTTAAAACATGATTTGCCACTCAACAAAGTGGGCTTAAAACATTTATTCGTTGAATCGTTCCAATTCAAACAACAAGCCTTCATCCACAGGCATTCAAGCAGTTTAGCATTTAAGCACATAGCCTCATGGCAACATTCACACTTATGCAAGTATGCTAAAGAGTAAAAACTCACCTAGTACTCCAAGCTAGGAAAACATAAGTTAATGAAATATGCATGATTCCTAACTATACAAGATGCCTAATGCAACACATGTAATATGCAATTAATAGGCTCGGCTACTAATATGGCATATGGATTGATTTAAGCAACATGCGATTAAACACTTATTCAAAAAAGTATTGAAACGACAATGCAGTTTGAAAGATGCGCCGAGACTCGGTGCATGCAATACAAATGAATGGATGCAAGCATAAGTACGCTAATTAAAACATGTCCCTAATCTAACCATCGAAAGTGATTAAATAAAAGGGAGAAAGACGTGGGGTTTGAAAACATACACACACGCACGCACACTTATTACAACATTACGCCCTCGCGAAGGACGGTTCGAATGAATAAGAGCTAAGCTAATCTAATTAAGCTAATTAGACTAATTATTACAAACCAAATGAATAACTAGTTAAGCTAATTACTAATTATTACAACACTTTAACCAACTAGCAAACTAATTAATTAAATTACAACACAAATGTACACGAACTAAGCAATTAAGACATTAAACTATGCTGCCACTGCTCCACCTCGGGAAGTGAAAGGTGCATATGCTCGATTTTGGCCCGAAAAGACCTCCGTTTTACTCTCCAAACCTCTGTTTGCAGGGTTAAGCATTTCCAGAACCTTTCTGCTCCATCTTACCAAATCTTTGCTGAGATTTACATCAGTGGCCTGTCGACCATGGAGGGATGTTGCCGGCCAGCTGCCAGCCAGAAATGATGCATTGCCGGCCACTGATGCATTGGATCACCATGCTATAATAGAGCACAAATAGAGCAAAAAGAGGGTTTTTTCCAAGGGTTGTCTTCACAATTCACCTCTCATTTTCATGGACAAATCCAAGGAATTGTAAACTTAAATCACAAACCACCAATGAAAGCAATTTCATTGCATGATGGCTTGTGTTTCAAGGTGTGCAAGCTTAATAAATGCAAAGCCAAACACTCAAGAACTATCACCCTATCATGCATAGTCACGGGTAATGGAGACCTAGGAAAATGACACATTTCATCACTTTTGTGTATGAAATGTCCGATTTTCCTTGTGTTTAAACTAATGTCCGATTTGAGCGTATGCAATGCAACACAAAGAGATGCTTATCTTGCCTCTTTTACTTGTCAACTTTGTTTACACATTTTAATTACCAAATCATTCTTTAATCAATTTGTCCATTGGTGAGTATCCTCTAAGGTGAAGGAAGTGTCAACGAAGGGATAGTGTAAGGCAAGAGAGAGATCATGTCTTTGATAATGAACCCTCAAAGAGGATTAAACCATTGAGCATGACCTCAATCTCAAGCTTAAAGGATCTCAAGTTTGAAACAACCCTTAAAAGCAAATAAAAGTGTGAAGTAAAGAAGGAGGTTGCAGAGATTTAGGTGCTAAAATTGAGTGATAAAAGCATTAAAAACATGTAGCTAAGTCACACCAATGATATTTAAAGCCTTAAAACAACAAGCTAGTGCAATGATTTACACTATAACTACACAAAACAAAGTTCAAATGAACCAAACAGCCAAAACAGAGCTACAGCAGGCTATTTCAGAGGCTAAAACATGCTGGACTTAAATTAAATTAAGCTAGAAAAATATGCCAACATGTAAGGCTAACTAAGTATGCAAACAAGACACAAGAAGGGGAGACTAACCCCTCCAATTTGGACTTCAAAATAAGATTTTTGCCGCTGAAAAACCTCTGAAATTTAGTGGTTAAAAAGCCCAAAAAAATTGGTTTGAAAGTGATGGATAGAGGCACAAAAGCTTTATAAACTAAGAAGCAAGAAGGGTGAACCACCCCCTAACTAAAAAAGGCTCAAACCACCATTTTTAAGCCACAAAAACAGAGCTTTTTACAATTCAAAACCAGCCCCAAAACAATTGAAAAAGATAGAAAAAGAAGTATTGAAATCAAGATAACAAGACTAGTATTCTACCTCTTGAAGCAAAGAACACTTTAGGCACAAGTTCAAGCCAAAACCACCTTCAAGAGCTCCAATAAGGCCCCAAGGAACCTCAGCTCAAAGGTAAAGGGATTTGGTTTAGGAGAAGTAGGCAAAAATGTAGAGAAACTAGGCAAACACACACAATTTTGCAAGAGAGAGAGAGAGAGAGAGAGAAATCTAGAGAGAGAAAATTTTTAATCTCAAATTTTTCTAACCTCCACACATGAGAGAGAGGGGTCCTATATATAGAAAACACAAATTTCCCTCACAAACATCCAGCCACATACGTGTAGGAAGATGCATGAATCTGTGCAAACAATTGGCACAAAATATCACAAAATATCTGCAGCATACAATGGTGGTTGGCCGGCCATCAGTGGTGGTCGACAAGGCTTCATTGATGGCAGGCAATGCACATCAATGGCCGGCAAAGGAGAAGTGGTGGCCGGTAGCCTCCAAGGATGACCGACAGGCCATCAGGAACTTCAGGCTGAAAGACCCAGGCATGGTCCAAAGACGAGACAAAATGGATGCAGGGTTTGAAAATGCTCAAAGCTGTGGCATTCTGCTAGAGACTTCGAGCGTTCGGCAATTAAACAAACTCATCATCGGATGTACCTGCAAGAACATGCAAGTCTTAAAGGGCTGTCAAAAATAGGGTGTCTACCCTAGGGTTTCATCAAAACCATAGAAAAAAAGAGCCTAGCCACTCATGGAGGAGTGGGAAGAGGTGGAAGAGATGGAAGCCCCCATGGAAGTTGTCCTTGAAGCGTGAGGGAAAATCACCTTCTCTAAACCCTAGCCTCCATTTCCTTAGAATAAATTTCAGACCCGTAATCCAGCCCCTTTCTTGCCTTTTTATACCTCTACTATCTTTCAAACAGTTTTAAAACATCGGGCCCATTTTCTGAGGTACGGCTGCACGTGCCGGAAAAGTTGACGCACGTACGGGAAAGTCAACGCACGTGTAGAAAAAGTCAACGCACGTGCAGGAAGCTCTTTTCTCTCCAAATTCTGTATTTTTGCCCATTTTATGCTCCAACTATGTACAACCTGATTGATATTAAACAGATATAAAATATAAAGTTTGACAAGCAAGTAAAGTTAAGAGATCCTAATTAACAGCCTCAATGTTGCACAATTTGGCCTTAATCACATCCCCCAACTTACAACTTACTAGTCCTCAAGTAAGCAATAAAAATAAAATAAAATTAAACAAAATCTAGCTATTTCCTCTTTCGTGGGAAAACGGTTACATTTAGCATATGCAACAAGCCTTTAAACCATAAAGTTACCCCAAGTGGATGAGTAAAGTCTCGTGAGGGTATCCATAAATGATGCCCACAAACATTAACATATTCACATCTATCTAGCAACAGTCAATCACACTACACCACTAAATAATTAACTTATGTGCCAATACAGTACAATATTAAGACATGATAAGTCATTGACAGCATAATAGACAAGCATGAAGGAATCTATCGAGCAAAGACCACAATTCAGTTAATACAAAAGTAAAGTCCCATGTATTTGTGAATGCTAGTAAATACATCATCAGTACCCTCGGTGTAAAGTGCAATCCCCATACTAGTTAACTATCCACTATAATAGCCCAGTGTAACTCATAATAACACCCAGCATATACAGAAAAACTAAACTATTACAACCAAGATTCTTAATTTTTTTTTTTGTTGAAAGACTATGCAATGTCCTGATCCATTAAGCTTTCTAATCAACCCATGTAACAAGCATTGGGCCAATGACTCCTAAACCAGACGGTTTTAGGGCACTAGGTGTAAAGACACCCCTACGGGCTTAATAACTCAAGTTGAAAAGGTTACGAATCCGAACAAGTCCTTCTCCTTACTTTTCCTTAACTGTGCAATGTCTAGGTTCCTTAAGCTTTCTAATTAACCCATGTAGCAAGTATTGGGTCAGTGACTCCCAAACCATATGGTTTTAGGGCACTAGGTGCAGAGACACCCCTACGGCTTAATAACTCGAGTTAAAGAGGCTACGAACCCAAACAAGTCAAGTTTTTTTTTTTTTTTTTTTTAAAGAATCTTGGTTACTCATTTATTCTTTTCTGCAACCCTAGCAATTATCAATGATGTACACCAGGGATTAGAATAAAGAGGTCACTACTATGAAAGTTTGTTTATGTGAATCAAGGCATACTCATGAGAAGTGTACTAATACCACAAATACAAACAACTCTCCTAGTGCAAACATCACATGCAAGTATCTACCTAATAAACCATTTTCATACAAGTCTACTATGCTCCCCAATTAACATATGCAATTATCATCACCCTACTAGCAACAAGTCAACATCAAGTGAAGTAATGCAATCAAGTGAAGTAGGTATAAGCATGAATTATGAGCCAAATAAAAATGCACAAAAGAAAATACCCTCATTCCCCAACTTGAATATGACATTGTCCTCAATGGAAACAAAAGCCAAGTAAATAGAAATGAGAGAATGTTACCAGAGATTATAGGTGCACATCCAGGTAGGCAAATAGTAACACACACATAAACTTAACTCTTTTTTTTTTTTTTTTTTGTATTATTGTTTATTTTATTTTTTTTACTAAAGAAGAAATAACTAAAAGGAAAAATAGAAATAAAAGACACAAAGCAAAATATATGCCGGTACTACTGAGAATCTGGTGGCGGTGGTGGCGGGAAATGTTGGGCAAACAAGGCGGCCATCAATGACCGCGTCTCGAATGCTTCATCTTGAACCTGGGCGCCGAGCTAATCAAAATGCTGCTTGCTCGACTCTCGATATGTATAAAAGTCAGTTTGCAATGATGCAACTGACTACTGAATATCGAGCTGGCGGGCGTTAAGCTGGTCGAAAGTCGCCTGAGAATAGTCTCGATGCGCCTGAAAATTCGTGTGCAACCCCATGAGAAGCTGGTGGTGGTCGTAAAGAGTACTATGGACCTGATCCACAGAGTGCTGAAGCTGTAAGTACTCCGAGTGAGTCACGTAGAATGGGGCCACTTGGGAAGGCACATGGGAGGTAAGAGGTGGTGGGTGGTCGTGGACAGGGTCTTGGGCTTCATCAACTGAGGCACCAACTTGTTGCAAGATACGAGATATGCTATGCTGCTATTCCCGTTGCCTGAAAGTCGGATAAGCTCTGTCAATCTCCTCAGTCGAATCAATGGGAGGCCGTTCAACTCGAAAGACAAGTGTAAGCAAGTTGGCAAATAGTAGGGGCCAAGTTAGGTTCTACATAGGTTGAGGCCGAACTGCCTCTTGTAGAAATTTGCGCATATACATCCAGATGATGTGCGCAAGCGGGACTTGATAGCTATGCTGATAACCATGTAAGACCCAAACAAATTCCAAGCAATGCTCAGCTTTATGCCTAAGTGAAAGGGCATTCTTATGTACCACCGAATCAATGAATAGCAAGCGGCCAAACAGCTTGCTCCGACGCAAGCACGTGTAACTTGCGTCACCGTGGGCCCTCGGGAAGTGCTCTCGGATGAGGTTGTGTATAGGTTGTTGGTCCTTAACTTCCGGGAAGGACTAGTGTTTCGTCTTGGAAAAGAACCCTAACATGTCGGTAATCATGGATTATGTGATGCTGATGAGATGGCTATCAATAGTGGACAACAGTCCTACCTCGGTGAGTGACTCATACATGTTTTGGTAAAAGAGTTGTACTAGACGAGGATAAGTAGACGCCGTAACAGTGCACAGTCCCAACTGTTGCCGGAGGCGGAGTTGCTTAACGGCCCAAGAGATGACTAGGTCATTCTGAAAATAGTTGAGCTTAAACTGTGTAAGCTTATGAAGTGGGTGTGAAGCCCACTCTAGTCGTGGCAACTCAACCGGTGGTGGGGCCGAGGATGGTGGTGACGGTGGCAGCGATGGTGTTGAGGAGGACGAACCTCTGGCCTTTTTGAAGGCCCGGGTGGATAGTCGTCTACTCATATCCTGCACATACATGTGAAACCAGCATGAGAATAAGAATAAGATATTAAAACACAAATCTACCCATTAATGTACCACATGCAATTCTCATCATTTTTTTTTTGTTGGTAATAAATGAAACTTAAAATAAAATAAAATAAAAATAAACTAGATACATTAACATTTGATTTAAAAACTAATGACTAAATAAATAAAAACGAACTACACTAGCAATTAATGAATTAAACTAACAGGTAATAATAAGATAATGAAATAAATAGAATAAATAATAATCAAAATAAAAAATAAAAAAATAAAAAACAACTAAATAAATAATAATAATATATTTTTTTTGTGTGTAATAAATGAAACCTAAAATAAAATAAAATTAAATAAACTCAACACAGTAACATTTTATGTGAATATTGAATGATGAAACAAATAAAAATGAACTACACTAACAAGTAATGAATTAAACTAGCAAAGAATACAAAAAATAAAAAAAATAAACACTAAACAACTAAATAAATAAATAAACAACCTAGGAAATAAAATGAATTAGAAAAACTAAGATGTGATTTTTTTATTTTTTTATTTTTTTTAATAGTTTGGGCTGCATGTGCGGTGGTCATCTTCTTGCCCAGAATTTTTTTTTTTTTTTTTTTAAAGAACAATAGATCACTATAAAACTATCCCTAAATCTCACTACAATGGAAGATTAAAAAAAAAAATGTAAAGTTTTAAACAAAAAGGAAGGATTTACCTTTAAATAGTGAAGAAAGAGAGAGAAAGAAGGGAGATTTGCTGGAAAAAATGGTGGTTGTCGGAGATTTGATGGACGGAGAGGAAATAGGGCACCAGCGGTGAGATGGTGGTGAGGAAAAAAGAGGGTGAAGGTTGGTGATGATGGAAAGAAGAATGAAGAATGTTAGTGGTGGTGGGGCTTGAGTGAAAGAGAAAGGGAGGAAGAAGATGATAAGGTAGAGAGAGAGAGAGAGAGAGAGAGAGAGAGAGAGAGAGAGAGACAAAATCTGTGAGAGTGATTATGAGAAAAGTGGGTCTAAGTTAGATATTCATTTTTTTTTTTGAATAGATAAATAAGAAATAAATAAATAAAAGGAAAAGGAAATTTTTTTTTTCAAAAATGAAAATAAAATAAAATAAATAAATAGAATAAAATAAATTGAACAAAGAAATTTGATTTTTTTTTATATTTTATTTGTTTATTATTATTATTATTATTTATTTTATTTGATTTTTTTTTTCGGCACCATGGCACGCACCTGCATATAAAGCAGGCGTCGAATTGGAAACAGAAAACTTCCTGCACGTACGGCGTGTAAGCCGCACCACCCCTACGCACTTGCATTTAAAGCAGAATGCAACTTGTGGATTGAAGTTGTAGCCAGACATGCGGTGGGTTTGGCCGCACGTGCGGGATTTTTTTTTTTTTTTTTTTTTTTAAGCCATCTGCTTCCTGGCCCAACTTGTACCTTTATTTCACAATCAAAATAAGAATAGCTCTTTGAAAACAAATAAAAGCTCAATAAAAATATAATCTTCACGCGAAAACCATGGGTACTACTTTTCTCCCTAACAGTGTTTGTAACTTTCCCTATTCTCCAACAGGGTGACATATTAGGTTGATTCGGTATCCAGAATTGAGGCACATAAAGCTAACTTGATCTATAGGGCTGCCATACAGAGTTCAACCTGGGATGGTTTTGAAGCAATCTCCACACCCCTGGGTATTTAAACCAGACTGTAGTCTCAGAAATTCCAAACCTTTGTATTCTAGGCTTTGCCATTCGAACTCTAGTTTTCACCGTCTCAGTTGGTTTTATAGGAACTCACTACAAACACAGTTAGGTGGCTATACCAGACCGTCAGATGCCGTTTGGGTACGGCTAACACCAAAGGAATTACACCTTTAGAGGAATTAAAGTCTCCTAAACTCAAAGTAATCACTGTGGAAGATATATTGGGTCCGTCAAATAGACAACCTCAATTATCTCCCTTTTCTCAATACCATCCGCATAATGTTTCAATCTTTGGCCATTGACCTTGAAGGTCGTGCCATCTCGTGGATTTTTTATCTCAACCGCCCCATGTAGAAAGACTTCTATAACCTCATATGGGCCATCCTATTGAGACCGGAGTTTACTCGGGAGCAATCGCAATTTGGCATTGAACAGCCACACTTTTTGGTGAGGCTCGAAGAACTTATGAGAAATATGTTTATCATGAAATGCCTTAGTCTTAGCCTTGTAAATTTTAGAGCTCTCATACGCATCATTGCGGAGCTCCTTTAACTCATTGAGTTGGAGTTTTCGATGGTCATCAGCTTTGGCCATATCAAAATTAAACTTCCTAAAGGCCCACAAATGTGACGACCCCGCCACGTATAATGATTAGCACATAATTAATTAAGGAGATTGAATATTAATTGCCAATTATTCTAATTTAATCTGGGATTTCTGAAATTTATAGAGACTGATTCGTATATAACTCTATTGAGAATTTATTTTGGAAATACAAATTGAAAGCCTGAATGGCTCAAGAGAGTACAAATGGTGAATTGAATTATTTTAATTTCGAGTGTTGGACCATATGGGAGTTTAATTAAATATTCGATTCAGATTTATAAAATTGAGATTTAATTAATTGGGTCTGAATTGGAGTTAATTAAGTTATGAGGATTGAGAATTGTGGTTATTATGAATTAAATTCATTTATGTGGTGCTTAATTTGAATATGTAATTTAATGACGAAATTTGAGTCTGATCAGAAATTGAAGGCTTAAATGGTTTAAGAAACCAATATTAAGGATGAGAATAAGTTTAATTTAATATTTGGAGCCTTTTGGGAGTTGATTAAAAATCTGATTTAGAATGATAAATTTAAATATAATTAATTGGGCCTTATGGAAATCAAATTAGACTAATTAAATCATGTAGGAATTGTAATTAGTTATGATTAATTAACTTATGTGCTAATTATGATTAATCAAGACTAAGTGATGTTTAATTAAACTAAAGTGTGATTAGTGTGCTAAACTAATGAAACATGGGTTCATATTATATGGACAAGTGTCCCACTATTGAATAAAAAAGAAAAAGAAAAAGAAAAAAGGATGACAAATGAAAGCAAAATGGTGCCCTTCAATCTGCTGGAAGTAGAGTTAGAAAAAGAGAATGGAAGAGTGAGCACGGCTGAGAGGGAGAGACCGGAAGGAAGGAGAAAAAAAAGGGGAAAAGAAGAAAGTCTTGTGGGATACCAAGATTCAAGCTTAAAATTGTGCAAAATTCATCTTCAAGTAAGAAATTTCATCCTCTTCTTAGTATTGTTTAAATAGTCTAGACATAAATTGATTTCAGATGAGTTTTGAGAGGATTAAAAATAAAGGTTTGAGGATCAATTATATAAATTGATAGAAATTGGGTTTGCATGTAAAATCAGGTTAGGTTGAAAAACATGAGTTATGATTCTTTTAATTTGTTAAATTTGGGTTCAATTTAGAGAATTATTCTTGGGTTAAGTTCTATAAATTACATGCAACAAGGGTTTATTAAAGATTTGGCCCATGCAAATGAGTTAGGTTAATGATTATGGAAATCAACTTAGAAATTAATTATTTGGGTTTGATTTTGCATATCTTATATGAACTTGAGTCTTATTTTTACATGCATTAATTTAGAGAAATTAAAGAATTAATTCATGAACATGGTTAAGGTTAATCAATATGGAAATAATTATAATTCTTCAATTGAGCTTGGATTTGGAAACCTTGATATATATGAGATGTAAATTTACATGCATTGTAGGATTTCAAGGTTTTGAGATTTTAATTTATGTTTAAAAGGTTTATGGATTTGAATTTGGATTTGATATGGAGAAAATTAATAATAATCCAAATTAGTTCACACATGCAAGGTTTCATAACTCCAATTTCATAATTTAAAGGAGAATAGAAAAGAGTTACGAATCAATTTCATGTAATTTCAAAAAAATTAGTAAAAGGGTGAAGAAATTGAATTAAATTCAATTGTAGAAATTAAATTAGAATTGAGCACTTTGTGGGGTTTCATTATTGTATTAAGCCATGTAGATACTGAAATTAACGGCCTAAATGGATTCAAGAACTGAAATTGAATATATGGATATGCTAATTGAAATTTTTAGAGTCATTTGGGAAGTGTAATTAAAAATTGATTTTATCTGATTCGTTCAGGTGTGTTTGGGTTTAATTTGATATTTAGAGCCTTATAAGAATTCAATTTAAAATTTGATTTAGGTTCATAAAATTAGATGTAGTCAAATTAAGCCTTAATTGAGAATTAATTAAATTCAATTGAAATTGAGTTAGGCTTAAGATTATAGAAATAAATGTGAAGATTAATTATTTGGGCCTTGATTTGCTTGAAAATGGAGTTGAAATTGCAAAATGTGCATATTTATGGGTTTCTGATTCAGTAATTTAAACATGACTGAATAATTGTAATTTAATGTGGGTAAGCCTAATTTAGGCTTGATTGTGTAATTAGTGAACTTAATAAGGACTGGTTTATGATTAGACTATTTATATCTAATTAGTTTGGTTATTACATAGCTAAACATATTTTAATTGGATGTTAATAATCTAATTTATTGCTAATACTAGTCATCCATATTTAAAAGGAATGGAAGGAAAAATAAATAGGAATAACCGAATGAAAAATTAGAATCAAATAAGAGAAACCGAAAGACAAACAAGTAACCAAATTAAATAGATTGTAGAGTGTAATTGTAATTGTGTTGTGCTTGATTTTATTTGTTTAGGTCGGATGCCGAACCATTAGTACGTGTACCAAGGAGCCCACAGTGAGTAACAATGTTGTAAAGATATGTTCAATCGTATTTATTTTCAGATTGATAAATCCTATTGCTTTCTAAAATGATACTTTTTATCGATTGAATGATGATCCTATTTTGAACTGTATTCGTGGCATCCATAGCATATTGCTATTGTTATTGATATTGTTATCGTTATTGTTACAGAGATCTCTGTCAGTTCCAAATCTTGGAACTATTGTTATTGTATGATGGCCACCAATTGATTATTCGGTCTTTTAAGACCTAGTGTATTGTTGCTATTGGATGTACCACGTATGACTTAATGAATATGATGGATCGAATTGAAAAATTGATTGACAGATGATGTTGATTGAAAATGTTCTAATGCTAATCGATTGTTTTAAAGACTGTAAGGACATCATTCATAACCCCTTTACACAGTTGTTATTCATTGGGCTATAGCTCACAGTTTATTGTATATATGTAGATGGTCAGGCACCGGAGCAAAGTTAGCGGCGTCAGCCTAAATTCGTTTTGTCAAGCCAACCTACTGTGCCTCACCACGAGGTTCCAAACCGTTATTGTCAAGGCTTTGTTTTGGGTGGTCTAAATCCACCTCAAGTGAATGTTTCCTAAGTTGTTTGTGCATTTAAGTTCCTATTGTATAATGGTTATTACTATAAAGCAAATCTTTGGTAATCACGGATTATTGGCCGGTTACGATGCTAAACCCTTAGGGGCGGGTTTGGGTCGTGACAACAAAGCCTGGTGTTCTAACTCAACAGGGAGATGACACAGTTTTTCAAACACAATCCTATATGGAGACATTCTGATGGGTGTCTTATATGCAGTGCGATAGGCCCAAAGTGCATCAGCCAACCTAGTGGACCAATCTTTCCTATCGAGCCTCACAGTTTTCTTAAGGATGTGTTTAACCTCTCTATTAGAAACCTCTACTTGACCACTAGTCTGGGGATGGTAGGGAGTGCCAACTTTGTCAGTGATTATGTATTTGCGTACTAATGCCTCGAAGAATCGGTTGCAAAAATGTTTGCCACCGTTACTAATTATGGCACGTGGGAACCCAAAACGACAAAAAATGGTCTCATGGAGGAATTTAACCACAACCTTGTGGTCATTTGTCCTGATTGCCACTGCCTCCACCCACTTGGAGACATAGTCCACAGCCACCAAAATGTATTCAAAGCCAAAAAATGGTGGAAAGGGGCCCATAAAGTCAATGCCTCAAACATCAAAAATCTCAACAATTAAAATAAAGGTCATCGGCATCATATCTCGCTGTGACATAGAGCCCATGCATTGACAACGCTCACAAGCTTTACAAAAGTTATGGGCATCTTTGAAGATAGAGGGCCAGTAAAACCCACATTGTAAAACTTTGGCGGCCGTTTTCTGCCCACTAAAATGGCCACCACATGTATGAGAGTGACAAAAGGTGAGAATGCTATGGGTTTCACTCTCAGGCACACAACGCCAAATCACTTGATCCAGACAATACTTGAACAATTCCGGGTCTTCCTAGAAATAGTGTTTGACTTGTGAGAAAATCGGTCTTTGTCTTGCTTAGACCAAGTTTTCAGAATTTGACCAACCGCCAAGTAATTCAATATGTGGGCAAACCATGAGCGGGTCACATGTGATACCGCAAGAAATTTCTCGTCAGGAAACGAGTCGTGCAAGGCTAAGGGATCACTCGTGTGCTCAATAAAGATGCGAGATAGATGATCCGCAACTACATTTTCAGATCCCTTCTTGTCCCAGATTTCTAAGTCAAACTCTTGAAGGAGTAGAATCCACCTAACTAACATAGGTTTAGTCTCTTTTTTAGACAATAAGTATTGCAAAGTGGCATGGTCAGTGAACACAATGACTTTAGACCCTAGGAGGTAAGACTGGAACTTATTAAGTGCAAAGACAATAGCTAGTAACTCTTTCTCAATGGTAGTGTAGTTTAATTGAGCATCAGAAAGAGTATGATTGGCATAGGATATGACATGGGGCACTTTATTCACCCTTTGGCCCAAGATGGGGTCGAGGGCATAATCAGATGCATCGCACATGATTTCGAAAAGAAAGGACCACTCAAGAGATTGCATGATAAGGGCAGTAGAAAGGGTCGCTCACAGTGTTTCAAAGGCTTTAAGACATGCCTCATCAAAGACAAAAAGTGCGTCCTTAGCAAGTAAACTACACAAAGAATATGATATTTTACTAAAATCTATGATGAATCGACGGTAAAAACCTGCGTGCCCTAGGCACGACCTAACTTGACGCACAGAAGTGGGTGGAGGAAGGTCTGTAATGAGGTCAACTTTAGCTTTGTCAACCTCTATACCTCGAGGGACACAATGTGTCCTAACACTATACCCTTGCAAACCATAAAATGGCTCTTCTCCCAACTCAAAATCAGGTTTCTCTCCATACAACGAATAAGGACTTTAGTTAAGTTCTGGAGACATTCCTCAAAGGACGGCCCAAACACAGAGAAGTCATCCATGAAGACCTCTAAGAATTTCTCCACCATATCAGAAAAGATAGCCATTATGCACCGATCAAAGGTCGCCGGTGCATTGCAAAGCCCAAAGGGCATTCGGCGATGGGCAAAAGTGCCAAAATGACATGTGAAGGTGGTCTTTTCCTGGTCATCCGGATACACAGGAACTTGATGGTAACCAGAATAGCAATCCAGGAAACAATAGTAGCTCTGCCCTACTAACCGCTCTAGGATCTGATCAATAAAAGGTAAGGGAAAATGATCATTCCTAGTCATGGAATTCAGTCTCCTATAATCAATGCACACTCGTCACCCAGTAGTGGTTTGTGTGGGGACCAACTCTCCTTCCTCATTCTCAACAATAGTGATGCTTGATTTCTTGGGCACCACTTGTGTAGGACTCACCCACTTGCTATCTGAGATGGGGTATATAATACCCACATCTAACAGTTTCAACACCTCCTTTTTTACCACCTCTTTCATATTAGGATTAAGCCTCCGTTGCATTTCACGAGAAGGTTTGGTGTCCTTCTCTAGATGTATATAATGCATGCACACAAAGGGATCTATCCCTCTCAAATCAGCCACTGACCACCCTATAGCACTCTAATGTGCCATGAGAACACTCATTAACTGACTCTCCTGCTCTGTAGTCAAGTCAGATGCAATGATGATTGGTAAAGTATCTTGGGGCCCTAAAAATACATACTTAAGTGTGGCTGGGAGTGGCTTCAACTTAAGTGTAAGTGGTGTGACTAAAGATGGCACGGCGGACTCTCTCGACAGAGGAGGAAGTGACTCAAATCGGGCTTTCCACGGAGGAAAATCCGGTGTAGAAGAAGCATTAAGTAAAGCATTCACCTCCTTAACCGACCCGCCAATATTATAACTCTCAAACCCAAAATGAGCTAGACAAGCCTTTAGAGGGTCTTCTACAAGAATGGAGGGTAAAGCTTCCTTCACAATCCTATCCACAACATCCACAAATAAGCATTCCTTTCTCTCATGAGGTTGTTGGGATGCTTGGAAAACATTAAGTTTCACTTGCATATTCCCAAATGAAACTTCCATAACCCCGATTCAACAATTTATGCATGCATTGGCCGTAGCCAAGAAAGGTCGTCTTAAGATCACTGGGATTTGTTTCCTAGAACTGGCTACAGGCTCCATATCTAAAACCAAAAAGTCAACAGGAAAATAAAACCTATCGACCTTCACTAGAATATCATCAATCATGTCATGTGGCACTTTGAGGGACTGGTCAACCAACTGGAGAGTAACAGTAATGGGCTTCAACTTGCCAAGCCTAAATTCTTCGTACACAGAGTATGACAACAAATTGACACTAGCCCCTAAATCTAACAAGGCCCTATCAATGAAATGGTCCCTTATAATGCATGCAATGGTTGGGGCACTCGGGTCTTTAAGCGTAGGGGGTATATCATTCAATAAGATAGAGCTTACTTGCTCCGTAAGTACGGCCTTTTGGGACACGTGTGTCCTAGATTTACACTTTTGCGTACAAAGGTCCTTCAAGAATTTATCATAGGAGGGTACTTGCTTAATCACCTCCAATAGGGGGAGGTAGATTTTAACTTGTTTAAAAACCTCCATCATCGCTTCCATAGATGCCGCCTTCTTATTGAAAGGGGACGGTGTATCTAGGCATTAGGGACAGGGGGCCTTAGGCACATATGGTGCCTTAGGCTCATGTGAAGTGCTAGGGACTAAGTTATCTCTCTTAGGTGTTTCTCCCTCACCCTTGCTCTCATTGGGTGGACCACCGTGGTCACCCTTCTTAGCCTTAGTTGCATCAGACGCAACTGGCCGAGGCTCTAGCTCCCTCCCACTTCTCAAGGTAATCACCGCTTACACCTGCTCATGGTGCTTTCCATTCCCACTCGACCCCTCTAGCCCATATTGACCCTTAGAGTTGGCCACAGTTTGACTCGGTAATTTTTCCTCCTCTCTCATATTCATGTTATTAGCTATTTGACCTAATTGGGCCTCTGGCTTGGCAATGGAGTGTGTATGGGAGTGAACTACTGGTGCTAACCCCTTAAGTTTTGAGAGAACTTCTAACACCTGAGTCTCAAAGGCCGAGTTACCTTGAGGAACATGCGGGGGTTGTGGTTGTCAGTAAGGTTGTGGGGGTCGATAAGGTTGTGGTGGCCGGTAGGAAGATTGGTTGACAAAATTATTAAAATTCTGCCTTGGTGGTGGAGGATGAAGAAGTGCATCGTGAATTTTTCATGTCCATGAAAAATTACGATGATTTCTCCATCCCGGATTATATGTATTAGAATATGGGTCATTACCCGAGTTGGAGAATCCTTGAGCTGCATTCACATGCTCTTGGACTAATTTCAGAAATTGTGATGCCGAAGGGCACTCACTCAAGTTATGAGGAAGGCTTACACAAATAGCACATGCCTCATGAAATTGAGGTTGATCTTGTTGTGTAGGGGCATGTCCTGCAACTAATAATTGGTCCGTTTTGTAGGACAAGACCTTTACTTGTTGGGCTAACTCTAGGTTTTGCTCGACCTCATAAATGCCCCCTCTTTTCGGGGCTCCAACTATTGGCTGCCGGGCTGCAGAGGCATGGTGAAGGGAATTATCACTTAAGTTCTCAAATAATTGACATGCCTCGGCGTCATTTTTGGACATGAATGTCCCACCACAAGATGAATCCACCATTTGGTGGTAAGGCTCAGTTAAGCCATAGTAAAAGGTTTGAACAAGTTGCCAATCAGGCAATTGGGTGGTGGGGACACTATTGGATAAGGTCATGAAGTCTCTCCTATGTCTCGTGAAATTGCTCACCATCAATTTGAGCAAAATTGGTGATGGCTAGCCTAAGTTGGTTGGTCTTACCAATGAGAAAGTACTTCTCCAAACACTTTTGCTGTAATTGGTCCCAAGTTGTGATAAAATTAGCAGGTAAGGAGTTCAGCCAGTGTTTGGCTTTGTCCTTTAATGAGAATGGGAATAATCGCAACATTAAGGTCTCATTTGTGAAATTTTGAATCCTCACTGTAAATCAAATTTCCAGAAATTCATTCAAATGTTTATAAGGATCATCATGAGCTAGTCCTTGGAATGATGGGAGCATTTGTATGGTGCTGGACTTAATCTCATAATGAGCAATAGTGGTGTTGGGTAATTGGATGCATGATGGTGATATGTATGCAGTGGGTGTGAAGTAATCTTTAAGGGTCCGGTTGGGCCCATTTAGGATATTCGGGTTTTCCATCTCTATTGGTTCAAAGTATGGATATGAATATTCAAGCCTAGGAACATGGGCAAAGGCTTTAAGTTTCCAAAGAGTCCTTTCTAGTTCAAGCTCCAAGCTCCATAATTCAGGGCGACAAAAACGGCGCTCGTGCATACACTACTCTCTCACACACACACACTAAGTTCCGACTCTGTGTACTAAGTTATGAAAGCAAAATACCAAAGGAAGAAATACTCACAGCAATTTAACGAAAACGCTTTACTCGTCTTGCGGATGCTTGACGTGTAGACATTGTCTCCAATCTCCAATTGAGCTTTGTCTTTCTTTTTAGCACTTTGGTGCTTTGCTGGCGAGTGTTTGCTTCGTTTTTAGCACTTTAGTACTGCAGTTTGTTTCTTTTTTATTTTTAGAGCTCGATTGTGCTCCGCTTGCACTTCGGTGATAGCTTTACATTCAAACGCTCTGCACACTTAGCAACACAAAAATATAAAATCCTAAACTAAAAATTAAAATAGGAATTCTTTAAATTACTCAATTTCGCCAAAAGTTTCCGACAACGGTACCAAAATTTGATGAGTCGTTACACACACCAAATATAAAAACTAAATTATACCAAATTCTTTTAGAATAATGGCAAACCCAGGTATTGATCCACAGGGACAGTTGTGAAATTAGACTAATTTAATCGCTAAATTCCTAAATTAATTTTGATTAAAAAGATTAAGAGATTTTATGACTAAATAGAAATTAAATGAAATTGAGAAATTAAATTGACAATTAAACTTAGGGTTTGAGAGATTGATTTTTGGGGAAAATCCTAAGGCAAAAAATTCACCACTAACCATATAAATGAGATTAAACATCAGCCAATAATTGCAATTCGGTTTGAAATACCCAATATTTCACAACTACAAGTTTGAAATATTGATCAAGAGGGTTGTTGCATTCAACGTACAGGCATGAATCATCCAGAGTAGCATGAGGTGTTTGCTCTAAACTACGGTAGCAACACAACCCGTCTCTCGTAGCCTGACTCGTCTCATACTTTGAATACAAATACAAAGAAAACTAATGTATGGAAAGCATTAAACAATCACAGAGAGTAAAATATTTGAAGAGATGAAAACAACAATTATTATAAACTTCTAAAACATCCATACATGTGTTCAAACCGTTTCATAATTAAAGCATAACAAAAAAAAATCTCTTTTACATGGCTAGGGTTTCATCAAAACCCCAGAAAAGAAGAGTCTAGCCACTCATGGAGGAGTGGGAAGAGGTGGAAGAGATGGAAGCCCCCATGGAAATTGTCGTTGAAGCTTGAGGGAAAATCACCTTCTCTAAACCCTAGCCTCCCTTTCCTTAGAATAAATTTCAGACTCCTAATTCAGCCTTTTTCTTGCCTTTTTATACCTCTACTGTCTTTCAAATAGGTTTAAAACATCGGCCCATTTTTCGAGGTACGGCCGCACGTGCGGGAAAAGTCAACATACGTGTGGAAAAAGTCAACACACATGCGGGAAACTCTTTTCTCTCCAAATTCTGTATTTTTGCCCATTTTATGCTCTAACTATGTACAACTTGATTGACATTAAACAGACATAAAATATATAGTTTAACAAGCAAGTAAAGTTAAGAGATCCTAATTAACAGCCTCAATGTTACATAATTCGGCCTTAATCACTTAAGCTTCAAGGATAATTTCATGAAGGTTTCTTCTTCTTCTACTTCTTCCCACTTCTCCATGAGTGGCTAGGCTCCTCTTTCTAAGGTTTTGATGAAACCCTAGCCAAGTAAAATAAGTTTTCTTTTTGGTTTTTGATTATGTAAAGGTTTGAACAATTGTATGGTGTTTTAGAATTTTTCTAATATAATTCTCCATTATTTCTTCGAGTATTCTGCTTTCTATGATTGTTGAATGCTTTCCATACAATGGTTTTTTATTCTTTCATGTTCAAGGTATGAGACGAGCCATACTACGAGGGACGAGTCGTGTTGCTATTGAGTCGTGTTGCTATCCTAGTTTAGAGAGAACGACTCGTACTACTTGAGATGGTTCGTGCCTATACATTGAACGTGTTAATTTTCTTGATAAATGCTTCGAGCTTATAGTTGCGAAGTATTAACATAATTGAGTCTCAAATTGAAGCCTTATTTATGTAACTAGTGGTGAATTCATTGCCCTAGGTTTTTTTCCAAATCAGTAAATTCGTCTTTATTTATGATTGCTAGTTTATTCGCTTTGTTTAATTTGATTATTATTAGGTTATGAACAACCATCTTTTTCATCAAAATTAATTTAGAAATTTAACAATTAAATTAGTTTAATTTTCCATTTGTTCCTGTGGATCGATGCCTGGACTTACTATTATTCTAAGGAATTTGGTGTAGTTTAGTGTTTATTTTTGGTGTGTGAAACGACCCATCAAGTAAGTTGTTATTGATGGAAACAGTTCAAAAAAGAAGAGATGCAATGCAAAGACACAATGGTCTTATATGTCCTAAGATTCAAAATCATTTAGAGAAAATGAAAGTGGATGCAGCTAGATGGATTCCTGGATGGATTCCTAGATGGAATAGCAATGAGCAATTTGAGGTTGTAAGGCCATATGGTGAGCAATACAAGCTTGGACTTGTGGTTGTAGGAAGTGGGATTTGTCAGGCATTTCATGTTCCCATGTTGTGGCTGCTGCAAATTTCTTGGGTCAAGAACCAGAAAAATATGTTCATCAGTACTACAATGTGGAGACTTATCTAAAGATCTATGACAATATGTTGAATCCTATTAATAGTAGAGAAATGTGGCCAAGAACTGAGTATGCAAATGTGCAGCCACCTGATGTGAAGAAGAGAGCTGGAAGGCCTAAACAAAATAAAAGAAAGTAGAGTGAGACACCAATTCAAGGCATAAAGCTAGGAAGGTAGGTGTGACGTCCCAAAATTTAAGGACATCCTAATAAGGTTTAAAACTTAAAATCAATTTTCTTAATTAAGAATCCTCATCAATGTTGCCACCGAATTTACCACCATCCATTAATTAACAACACGGAAACTAAAAGTTCTTAAATTACAACTCCAAATAACTTAAAACTTAGTCTTAAAAAAAAAAAAAAAAGCTAGGAAAATGGTTCATGGAACCTTGGGCATTCTTCAAGCTGACCAAGGCTGAATGTCGCCTTGCAAGGCCTCGGCGCTTCCTTCGGTTTCTTCGATACCTGGCATAAAACGCCAGGGCAATGGGAATGCCAATGAGTGATGAGTTCAATAAGATACTACAACCCGAAAATACCCACCCCGATAATAATACTCACAAATAATAAATATTGTGTAATAACAGAATAATAAGCAGCATTTAATAAGCATAACAGAAATGCTAACCGTTAAAATAATAACAATAGATAAATTAAAAAAATGGCAAACGAAAATAGTGATTCATCATAAGGAAAATGCACACTCTTTCTTTTTAAAGTCACATAGATTTAGTTTAATAGGTACGTTTAAGTAACTCCCCGCAGAGCACTATTTCTACTCAACCGCTAAGCAATGGTCACGGGCAATTCTGACTCCCCCTTGGTCAAATATTCAATTGTTATTTACTGTAACTACCAATGATGCCCACGCACCAAGGTTATGTACTCGAGTCGTGACATCACGGTCTGCCCTAAGGGAACGGTCTATGTTGTGACACCCGCACCACCAACCTTATATCGCCTGTACCGATAAGAGCCGAAATGCCTTCCCGTGCCATGTTAGGGTTCGTAACTCACTTGCGCAAGATTCTAAACCAAGCTTGCCCCATCACTTTTAAATTTTAATGTATCATCGGTTCCATTTCGTGTTTCTTTACTTCGTCGAATTCACATTATTTTTTTTTTTATGCACATGTGAGTTTTAGTTTGAGAATCATAGTGATATAATGTTTATATAGCACCACACAATCATATATGGCAACCAAAATAAATGTGATAGTGTCTTAGGAGTCATCACAAGATTTCTTAAGAATTCACATACTTCTCCTTTCAGCACTGTATAGTCAAACAAACAAAAAAAATATGAAACCCATACCATACGATGTTCAACCATTATAATATTTTAACTGGTGCTAGTTCATCATGTTAGGAAAATATTTCGAGAAGAATACCAGGGCTAAAAACGATTTTAAAATGGAGAAATAATTTTTGGAAGAAAACTGGTTTTCTGGACAATGAGTTACATTCACCTCCAGCACAGATGTTCTGTGTTTGAAAAATAAAAAGGGTCCTCAAATGGTGTCGAAAAGAGGTATGGTCAGAACAGTTTGCTAAATTTTTAAGTTTAGAACATATTTCTAGTAGAGTGTGAAGACTGAAAACCAGTCGAAGATGATCAAATAATTTTTATAAGAAAACTGGATAGATTCTGTCACATTTTGGAAAAATTGGCATTTCTCTCTCAATACTTAATAAAAAATTATGAAACCAGTGGCGTTTGAAAGGTAACTTAAAAATATAACTTTTCCGATTTGAATCACTTGAAAATTTATTCTGGGGAATAAACAGTGACCTGGTAAAGTCAGCATTGCTGCTGCCTCCAAACAGCAATGAAGTAAAGATATATTCAGGTCATGAAAACGTCAGCACAGGTGTTCTGTGTTCCAAAAATAAAAAGGGTCCTCAAACGGTGTCGAAAAGAGGCATGGTCAGAACGGTTTGTTAGATACTTGAGTTTAGAACATATTTCCAGAGGATTCGAAGACTGAAAATCAACGGAAGATGGTCAAATAATTTTTCTAAGAAAACTGGACAGATTCTGTCGCATTTTAGTAAAACTACAATTTCTCCTTTTAGACTTATCCATTTTTTGTGAAATCAGTGGCAAATGAACAATAACTCTTATATCTAACTATTCCAAGTGGTCATGTAGAAAGATACCATTTGTAGAGAAAATGGGACCTGTTTGAAGCCACTGCTTCTGCTTTGTTATAAGCAACACTTAGGGAAAATATTTGTTTAGGTAAGAAAATGGTGTCCAGTGATTTTATAAAAATTTTACAGTGTATAACACCTATATCTACTTCCAGTATACATAGATTTTTAACATCAATCATTTTCAATTTATTAGAGCCCTCTTTTCATCCGATAAAGTCTGAAACAGTGAGGAAGAATCTAAATTTCAGGTAAAAGGAAGCCATTCTCATCTCATTCTACTCTCTTGCAAGATTATTTCAACAATGGAGAATATTGAACACATAAAAACAGCAGCTAAGCCATATATCTATGCTTGCAAGAAGGAATATGAAATTATCACATAATGAGACCCTCATCCTATTCAAAATTTTAAGCATGCATGGTACTATTTTGCTATATATGACTTAACCATGCTTAGCCTTGCATATATAAATCATATAAATTCAGTTAGAGGTATCTAAGGGAGAATAGAGGTGATGTATTCTTACCTCAATGAAGTAAAAAAAAAATCCCAAGTGTTGGGCCTTTCTTCCCCTCTCTTCTCTCCTTTCCCTCTTGCTTTCTATCCCTCTCTTTCTCTTTGTTTTGCTCAATTACAAGTGTGTGTAATGAGGCTGAATAGTGCTCCTAATATAGGAGTTTGAGGGCCTAATTTGTTATTATTATTATTATTATTATTTATTTATTTATTTTACTTTACTTCTTCTTTTTGCTTAGGAACTATCATCTAAGCTTAGATGATAGCTTACAGTTGCTGCATGCCGTGGCTACCTTAATCAAAGGCTTGGAATGCCATCTATGCATGCTTACTTCTCTAGGGATGTTGAGTGTGAACTTGGGAAAACAAGCATGCCTTGCATGCAGCAAGGCAATCTAGGGAAAAAGAAGTGGCAGTCAGCCACTTTTCTTGCAACTTGACCCTTTTTTTTTTTTTTAATTGAATTGAAATTGATGCCAATACAATATTAATATCTATATATAACTTTTATTTATTATTATTATTATTATTATTATTATTATTTTTAACTGGATGGTTTTCTTCCTACTAAATTCTAATTAGCTTATTTACTATTAATTTAATCCATTTAGTTTTCACAACTGTATTTTGATACAGAAATTTAATCACAGCAAGATAAATAATTTTATTTAAAAGAATTTAATATTGGTATTAATTATGGTGATATTAACATTATGATTTAATAGTTTAATAATCACTATTGATTGACTTAATATTATTATTAATAAACTAATTAGTTGTCTAAAAATTCAGGTTCTTACAGTAGGGCACCAAAATCACTTGTAATAATTGTGGGAAGGTGGGACACAACATGAGAAGTTGCAAGGTCAAGGGCAAATTTAGCTACATGCAAGAGGGGAGCCAAACTGAACCAAGCCAACCTTTGGGGAGACAAACTGAACCAAGCCAACCTTAGAGTCAATTAACTGCAGGAGCACCTGAGGTCAAGAGACACATGAGACAGAAGAAACCGGTTGTCAGTGTTCTTCTTTTTTTTAAAAAAAATAGTAACTTAACTATCCTATATTTGATTGTGTTTAATTGTGGATAATTCAATCTTATTGTAGGTTAAAAAGAGAGTGGTACAAGAAAGTCGGTCAACTCCATCTCCAATGAGTTCAACTAGCACACCAAAGGATGGTCAAATGATGTGGAGAGGCAAACTAGTGTACAATGCTAGTGGCCTTAAAACAACATCCACTGGACAGAAAAAAGGGAGCACTTGGAGATTGGAGGTAGGAAGCATCCATTGCACAGAAGATTGAAAATTTCTTTTTTTTTTTTTTTTTTGGGATAGAAGAAGGAAGCATCTACATGACTTTCTCATTGGGGCTTTTTGTACATATAATGATTTTTTGTTTGGAATGGTTGCCCTGAACTTGTTAACTATGTAAAAGTAGTATTTTGGTTGTCACAAACAATTGTGTGTTTTGAAAACTTGAATGACAAATTTATGAATGTTGCTTTTGTGCGTGATGCTCTATTTTAATGGATGGTACTCCTCATTTCTATGTAAATGTAGCTTTCGTTGGTTTTGGTTGCCATTAGATGGATGGATTCTAATTGTGTCTTGAATGAATGCCACTGATAGGTTTTTTATTCATTGAATGAATGCCATTTGATGGATGAATGCTAGTGATAGGTTTTTTATTCATTTGTTGCCATTTGATAGATGGATGCCAGTGATAGGTACTTTATTCATTGGTTGCCAAGAGGCCATTCAAAGAGGCCACCAATTAGTTTTTTTGATGGATGGATGACAAATAGTTAAAGTAATACATAATGTTTTTTTTGTTTTTGTTTTTTTTGTTTTTTTTTTATATATTAAATGATAATGCCTTATTTTTGTAAGAGTGAACACAAATTATTTTTTAAGGGACAAACAAATGCTGTGATGCTCTGTTTTTTTTTTTTTTTTTTAAGAGTAAAACCTTAACACAAAATCTGAAATTTTCATTCAAAATACTTCCCTCATTACATTTCATTCATAATATTTCCCCCTATTACATTCATTTATTCATAATAGTCCTCCCTATTACATTCTTTCTTACACTACATTATAAACCACATTGATAAAATGATGCACAACCAAGCATATCCATAGCTTCCTCTCTTTTTTATTCCTTGTCTGTAATTTTGCTTCTAGCTTATTGACCTTCTTCAACAGCCCAGGGATGATTTGCACTGCCCGTGAGCACATAAGTGGGTCTACCTAGGTAAACTGATTACAACCATTAGTGGGACAACTGAGGAACCTCCCACCAGGATTTGCATCAGTCCATGATGTTTGTATCAGCCCATGATGTTTGTATCAGCCTTCGTTTTCCACAAAAAATGTATCTCAGGTCTTCCATGTCACTTGAACTCCATCTTCCTTCAGTTGAGCTCAATCTTCACTGATTTCTTGGCCCTCTATTCCTCATTCTCTCTTACCACTGAAAAGATATTCTGTTTTTTTTTTTTTTTTTTTTGGGAACTTGCCTGTGTTATATAGTAAAAGGGAGAGGTTGTATATGGTGGGAAGCCCTCTTATATTCCCTCCAAAAGATAGTTTAGGGGGACAGTTCATCACATTTCATCCAATTGTAGACGAAAGGTGACGGCAGGGGTCTAATTGATTAATATGTGAAAAGTTCAGGTACTAAATTGAAATAAATCAAAGTATGAGGGTCAACGTGAAAAGTGTGTGATAGTTTAGGGGAGAAAATGATATTTCTTCCAGGTTTATTGTCTCCTTTCACCTCCATTGTTGAAAGATAATAATCTTAAGCCAATTGACAAACAAGATGGTAGGCTAGAGCTTTATCTTGGAGGGAGGATGAGATATTTATATTGTCAAATTTGTCGAGTAGATCATTCATGTAAAAAGTCAAAGGAAATTCCATTTTATTCCTAAATTTTATTTCGATGATCAATTTAACCCATGTACTTCTTATAATTTCAATTTCATATATAAATTATTTGATTTTGGATCAATTTTATTCCTACTGTTAGCTATCATTTATAATCAAACAGAAATTACTGACGTTGCACCAAAATTTCATTTGAAATTTTATTTTTTTCCCCCCAAACTTCATATTGTTTAGGGGCCTAATTGATATTTTGAAAATAGTTTGGGAGGTAAAATAAAATCTTAAATGAATATGGTAGCAAGTGTTGTCTAATTATAGATGATAGTGATAAAATTAATTCAAAATTGAATATTTTAGGTGTAAAATTGAATTTATAAAAAGTACAGAGGTTAAATTGATTATTGAGGCACTAATACAAAAACAAATAAAGATCACACTTTTTTGGTGTGATATATGTTATTTAATCACACTTTTTAAGTTTTATTAAAGTGTGATCTTTGGGAGTGTGATTAAAAAGAGTCATTTTTAATCACACCTTTTAAGTGTGATTAAAAATATTTAGATCACACCTTTTAAGTGTGATTAATAACATTTATATCACACCATTAATAATATTTAGATTACACCTTTTAAGTGTGATTAATAACATTTAGATCACATCTTTTAAGTGTGATTAATAATTAATAAAACCTGTGATAATATTATTTTTGAACGCGCATTTGAAGAATATAATACACACTATATACTATATTTTGAATCACAAGCATATATTGAATGGAATAACATCATATATTTCATAAATGAAAGTTAAATGTTCAAAAGTACATACAAAGGAATTAATACAAAGGAAAAGTGACATAAAAAATAAATATTATCACACTCAATCAAATTAAGTGTGATTAAAATATCAATCTAATTTTTTTTATCACACTTCTAATAAAAGTGAGATCTTTAACTACTTTTGTAATAGTGAGGTATAATTTGAAATTTTCTCTTTTCTTTATAACATAGTTTATTACATTTGTGGTGAGCTTGTTGTAACTAATAAGTGGGACATTAAAATGATTGGATGTTCGAATTAAGAGCATCTCCATTTAAACTTTTAAAATTAAGTACATTGAATTTTTTTGAAGGCTTAAGTGACAAATTAACATATGTCAATTTGATATAAAAATTTTCTAATCGATATGTCAAATTTATTATTTTATTATTTTTAAAGTTTAAACTCTTTTGTGTATCATTGATTTTATTTTATTTGAAAAAAAATAAATCAAATAAATAAAAAAAACAGACACGAAATGATTTTAATGTTAAAATTAACATGAAGGAGTGGTTTTCCCATTCATCCACTCACATTTGTATTCACAAAAATAAATAATAATTGTGATTTAAAGTATTAAAATGAATACAAATGCGAGTGGATGAATGAGAAAACAATATCCGATTAATTTGATTTTTTACAGAGATGTTCTACTGGATATATTTTAAAATGTGAATGGCTCAGATTATCAAAAAGACCCCGAAATAGACCCATTTTGCTGCACAGTAATAACTGATGTGCGGGCTAGACAACAGTTACCCCAAATTCTCATTAAGATATCTATGTTGCGAGTATTATTAAGGTTGAAAGGAATGCAATTAAATCGGTCCATGAGCTAGCAACTACGGTAACTCGTTCTTATATTAATAGTTTCTATTTTCGTCCTTATAAATTCAAGTCTTATTGTGTGTGTTTTCTTTCTTAAATGCATTTATTTTATTAAAAAAAATAGACAATATATATATATATATATATGTGTGTATTATACACACTAATATGTATATAAGATATGAAAAAAAATTCAAAAAATAATAATTATACAATATTTGTCTTATTAACACATTGAGATTATTTAGCTACTATGGTTACAAAAGCAATAACCATAAATGAACCAGAGTAATTGAAAATGATTCTATTTAGTAAGTCTTAAAAAGTAAATTATTCGAATAATTATAATCGATTTCAAAATGGACTTACTAAGCGCCCAAATATTTTCTCAAGTTCAAAAGTTAAAATAATAATTTAAAATAATATTTAAGTGTGTAAGATGCCAATAATATCAAAGTAATTATGTTAGAGTTGAAATAAAAAAAAATAAATGAGTCAAGCTATTCTCGAGTTTGACCCATTTTAATAAACCAGCAATAAATTCAACATAGTCCAACGTCATGAGGGAAACACTATGGTACATTCCTTGGAGCTTATTATATAGGAATTACGATAATTTATGTGTGAAAAATGAAATTATGTATTTTTTTGATAATGTTACGTATTTTGTAATATTATTATATATTTTGTAATAAAAAAAAATTAAATAAAAAATATATAACATTACCATAAAAATACATAACACTAGCACAGCATGCGTAATTTTATTTCTCAAACATAAATTATTATCTTACCAAAAAATTTTGTGATAAGGTGCACCATAGGTTATGGACCAAAATAATGTTGCGATGGACATAGCTAGTTAATTTATGAAAAGTATCTTTGGTCATGTGCGGACGATTAGAGGCTAGTGAGCATTCTATTTGATATGTTAAATTCAATCTAGCAATCCGGTAGGTTTATTTTGGCAAATCAAATAAACTCCACTCATGTGTCAAAACTTGACATAATGTAAGTGAATGAAATAGTTAACGATATCCGATTAACTTAATGTTTTACTGGATACATTCTAAAATGTGAACGGTTTAGATTATCGAAAGAGACCCAATTAGTTGCATAACAGGTACACAGCAGTCACCCCAAATCCCCTTAATGATAGGTTTGACTTGCCAGTCCGCAAAAATCTCTTTTTTTGAAGCATCGAAACTAACACTTGACTGTCCGTATTCAAGTTGACTCGATGTAATCCTTTGCTCACTGCCTATCTATCTGATAGCCTCCAAACATGCTTTAGCCTCAGCCGCCAAAGGAGATGATAATAAATAAAATGCCAATGCATCTTGGGCTACTTGCTGTCGATGTTCCTCCAAACATATCCAAGCCATGCCTGCTCTTGTATCACGTGGTCGCCAACACCACTTTGGTCTCCTATTTGTTGCAATACACACATATTAGAATGGAATTGGAATTCATTGACAACATAATCTTTATTTTCAGAAGAGCATGAATTAACACAATGATTAGCCATTATGAAGAAATCATTTACCGCTGTAATTGTGCTCTCAATCGACATCTCGTTTCTACCAAATGCAAAGGTATTACGTTGTAACCATATAGCCCATAAGATTGCCACCGATTGAATAATAATCTCCTCATCTCCAACTTGCAATATCCAGCCACCTTCATAACGCCCACTGAACTGGAAGGATACAATGGAGACACTGTTGGAAAAATGGTTTTATATAGGCATATTTTTAGCCCAATTTGGGTGGACCCCAAACGTCTTTTGGGGTGGGTCCGAAGAGGTGAAGTGTTTTTTGCCGCGTGACAAGTCACACGGTGAAGACGGAACGTCAAAATCATTTTTAAGTAAATGGGAAGTTGACGTCGTTTTCGGGTCTAACATTAATTTTTATATAAAATTCATTTGAATTTTCTCAATAAAAATTATTGTGGGAATTTATTTTAAATATAAATTTATTTGTGACTTCCTAAAAATGATTAAACTATTCTAATAGTTTGATAGAAGTATTCCAATTGGTTGAATAATCTGTTCCTCTAAATTGGTTTGTTTTGTTTAAACTATTAAACTATGTAAATAGTTTAAATAGTGCATTCCAACAGTTTTTATAACTGTTGCACCTTGGGACCTTTTCAAATTGTTTGAAATTAAGCAACGGTCAGATTTTTATCAAATCTGTTCATTTGTATTTAGAGGTGCACCTTTTCACTTTTGTGGCACCTATTCGGGTCTATGTATTTGCCTATATATAGTTGGATTTTCCCAGCAGTCTTGAGAGAGAATTTCAATTCGAAAATTCAGTCTTAAAAATCTAATTTCAGTTCGGAAAAAACAGTCTCTTTGTTGTCCAGATTTCCTTAGTGCATTATTCTTCATTTATATTTTTTAGGAATAAATATTCAGAGAGTTAGAACGCAGGTTTGGTTCGCCGAACAAATTTATTTGAAGTGCTTCTATAAATTTGTGAAGATCATTGTATCCTGGGAGATAGACGCCACTCAACCGTAAGCACCGTAGCGGAGCGAATCTGTCTTAAGGACAGAGTGTCACACACTCGACTTGATCCTTATTTTTATTCGGTTTGATAAATAAATTTGGTATGTTATTTATTTATTTTGTTTGAGTTATTTCAAGTTATTTTATTTACACAGAAGATTGTTCCAACAGACACTTCCACAAAAATAAAATCCACTTGGGAGGGATTTTAAGTTGCCACAATTTTTTCCACACTTTGTGGTCAGACTCATTTCTACTAATGAAGGGATCGTATCTAATCAATGCTGGCTTATACCCAGACTTGACTGAATACTCTCCACTCTTGACTGGACTCCAGATAATTTCATCCCCACAATTATATGTTTTTGTTTATTATTTTTCTTCCACAACACAAGAACTTGTATGAATAATGATGGGATTTGTGGTATCGTTAATGGATCGGTACATCTTGTAGGAATATATTTACATGTTTTTGAGAATTTCTATGCACATAATCCAGAGATTTTGATATTAATATTACTGTTTATTACTTATATGGGATATTACAAATTTAAATAGTTCAGTAATCCCACATTGGTCAATTATAATTTAATTTCTTATTTATAAAATAGTGTATTGTATTTACTTAGTGCCAAGTTCAATAACACGAGCTTGTAACCAAGTGGGGCATTAAAGTGATTGGATGATAGTGCTTGTAACTCTAATACGAAAAGATTGCACCATTCTCTCTACTCCACATCAATAATAATCTTCGGTTTAAAGTGGAGGGCTCCAACAACTCGCCCTAATGATATAATTTTTTTTTTTCCCAATTCCTACATTTAATAATAATAATAATTATTATTATTATTATTTTTGGGAGAATCAACAAGCAAAATATGTTAGATTCGAAAGTCATTTACAAACCGAGTCAGATCATATGCTGGCTTAAACACTAACGTACTGGCCTTAGATACATCAAGAAAAGAAAATTAAAAAACTTACTATTAAACCACATGTCCGCAACTATAGTTGCTGAAGATCAAAAAGGATAGACTCTATGCATCAATAAAAACCTGAGAATCAGTGCATATGGAAATGTTCATCAATCGCTTGTTTAAATTCTTGATTCAAGCAAATCTTGGCAACATGGATATGATAATGGGCAGAGAATTGGGAAATTTGAGTCCAAAGTGATCTAGAATGCACCTCAATCGCTCGTTCACATAAATTGATTATGATACATTACACAAAAAAATATTTCATTTTTTATTTACCTAAACTTTGTTTAGATTATAAATTTATATAGGAAAAGAAAATGTGTGGAAATAAAAGAAAATTTTAAATTATATTTTATTTACATTTTCCTTTTAATTTTCAAATTCATGACCCAAACACGAAATGATCTCTCTTCCTTTCTTCTTCTTCTTCTTCTTTTTTTTTTTTTTGTGTTTTTTTGTTTTGTTTTTTAATTTTTGTTTATAAAAGTGTTAAAATCCAGATTGATCTTCACAATTTTAACAAAAAAATTGATCAATTACTGTTGTTGTCAATGTGCCGTCGGTGAGTTCAATAGTCCCTTTTTCGGTTTTCCGAGTTCAATGGTATAAGATCATCTAACCACAATGGTGGTGCCTATTTCTTCATCTTCTTTCACAATACCACACTCTGTATTTTCTTTATAAGAATATGTATAATGATGGGATTTATAGCATTGTTTGTTGGGAGATCTGTAAATCCCTAGGAATATATTTACATATTTTAAGTACTTAATTTATATGCATAAAGTCAAGTGATTGGATATTATTGTTGTTTGTTACATGGAACAGTTAAGTAATCCCACATTGGTTGTTTGTAACATAGTATTCTTTTTTATAAAATATTATGTTAGTAACGTAGACTTCATCTAACCGAGTGGGGGTATTAAAGTAATTGGGTTCCAATGTTGAGACTCCAACACAACACTCGCCCAGTGCTTGAGTTGGCCAGAGAAGGGAACACCTTGCCTAATTGCACCTATTAGGGAAACTCTGCTAAGAAGAAAAATGACTTATTTGCCTGCTCTAACGATTTTATCACATAGATATTAAATCAAGAATTTTATTTTTTTTCATTAAATTGAGGACTATTATATCTTTTATTAAAATGTTGTTCATTACCGCTGTCGGATGTCTTTGAATGATCATCTTAAGACAAAAATTGGTGAAAAAAGTTACACTGTTGACTGGTGGTTTGATGAAACTCCAAAACCCTCCGTTGAAGCACTTGATATCAAAAGAAATTTTTATTCAAATTTAATGAAAAGATTGATACACTATTAGAGATACTCTAACAAATTATCACTTATTTATTTATTTATTATTGAAAAATGATCCAGACCATTAATTAGTGATTGCACTAGGGACCCACTGCCACATGTGTTTTGTGTCTTAGGTTTTTTTTTTGGCTTGCCACATCATTAGTGGTGATGTTAGTGGTGATGTTTTAATGATCTGTATCATTATTGTTTATTATTATATATTTATCGTGGGCATTGATCTGACGGCCTAGTCCGCTCATTTTGATCTATTTTGCAAGAAAGTTGAGATTTGTGTTTTTAGTGCATAAGATGAAACAAGATAAATATTGTATAATTGTTTTATTTTTTTTATTTTTATTTTTTACATCTTATATACATAATAGTGTGTATAATGTATATATAATCTGTTTAGTCCTATTTTTTCAAAAATAAAATAAATGGATTTAAGAGGAAAAAAAATACACTCACCAAGACTTGAATTTATGATGTAATGAATTAATAACAAATTTTCGTGGCAACTTAACTACAAATTTATTAATATTAAATTTTACCAAAAAAAAAAAAGAAAAAGAAAAGGATTATATATGGATTTATTGGACAAGTTTAGAATTACAACAGCATTTTAAGACGAATTTAGGATAAAATTAGCAGATCCCATTGAGCTTGGGAATGACATTTTCTCTCTCTCTCTCTCTCTATCTCCTAGCCAAAACCCTACTCCAGCCCGACCCCACTTGGTTAATGTAGATCCCTAATTGTGGGTATTAAATCAATTATTTTCTCTTGAATCAATTGCAAAAACTACTGAACCATGGTTTAATTCCTATTTCACACATTATTTACATTTATCTCTGTAATGTATTATTCAATTCCAAACACAACTTAATTCACCATGTTTCATTATGATACATTAGGGAGGCCAAATATTTCTTTATTGAATTCTCTTATAATTTTGATGTAGATTTATCAAAAATTTCGTAAAAAGTTTTTTTCTTTTTTTTTTGGGCTCTATTGGTTATGGCATGTCCTCTGCCCCAACCTGATTGAAACAAAACAAGAATTTACAAACTAATAAAACATCACAGAAAAGACGATTTGTACTATTTTTTGGAATTTATATGCACAAAATCGAGAAATTGGATATCATTTACATGGGATATTACAAATTCAATCAGTTTAGTGATCCCACATTGATATTTATAACTTAATATTCTTCTATATAAAATATTATATTACATTTATATTCCATTATACTTTCTTAAACTAGCCAAAGAAGAACGGATGGGCACCGCACCTATTGGAGGAATCCTACTACGAGAGTATTTACTTTTGCACATAAGATCAAACATGATATATTGTATAATTGTTTGGGTTTTTTTCGGAAGTCTTTTATATCTTGTATACATAATAGTGTGATCTCTTTTTCGGTTTTTTAGTCTTATTTTTTTAAAAAAATAAAATAAATCCATTTAACAAAGAAAAGCCACTCATCAAGACTTGAATTTGTGACGTAATGAATTAATTAATAACAATTTTTTGTGTGAACTTAACTACAAATTTATTAATATTAAATTTTATAAAAATTATTTTTATATAATAAATGGGTTTCTTTCTTGAATGAGTTTGAAATTGTAACAATATTTTAAGTCGAGCTTAGAATGGGATTAGCATACCCTAAATAGGCTTGGGATTCTGCTAGCAAAAATCTGGTTGGGGTCAAATTGATAGAGGAGTTTTGACAAAACAACCAAAATTTCACAAACAAACAACAGATCAAGCAATTATGGTTGGTGTCTTATGCCTTGACAGATTCAAGGACTTCTTTGAAGGTTATAATGCGAAGAAACAAATGCGAATAAAATGAAAATCGATCGAAGAACAAGTAAACTTGTCACTTAATTACAAGAATTAAATTACAAGTTTAATGTGCATGACAATCGACAGAGGAAAATTTGGCTACAAAGGCTGAAATATAAACAGACTACTCCTAAATACAGAAACTATTGCTAACTACATTAAATTACTCCTAATTCCACATGGGTTGTGAGTTTGATTGATCCTTTCTCCTTTGAATTCCTAGCTTTTATGTCACTGGCCCTGCTACTTCTCTGCTGACACATGTCCTACCATGGAGCAGGTTGCTCCCACTTCTTGCACAACTGCCCATGATCTCCATAACCGTTTGCAACTGTCTCTCTGCTGCAGCCTCATCTTTCTCTTGCAAATGAACCACGTGTCCTACATCACTGACATGCCTAACTTCAAGGCCTGATTCAGGGACCACGTTTGGCCACATCTTACTATACTACCAGATGAATCGACAGAAGAACACTGCATCTACCACATCTGCTCTTTAAATGGCTTCAATTGTCACTTACTCTGCATTCTGGGGTCCATCTCTCACTGTAAACTTATGGTTTTTACTCCTAGCATCCCTTAGATCCGCCCTCTATATTTGTTATGTTTGTTCGATAGAGAAAATAAATTTTAGTGCCAACAATGCCCCTCTCATTCAAGACAAAAAGACGTTTTTTTTTTTTTTGAATAAATATTAAAAAAGGACAAAATCAAGCTTTGGACACTTATAAGTTTGGGTAATTAATTTGGGCTTATAAAAACAAACCCACGTATTAAAGCCCAAATACTTATAATAACACTTAGTCGATAACGCTGACCCAAAACACGAATTCAAAAGGGCCAACCGTCAAGCCCATTTGACAAGCCCAAACTCAATCAGGAGGGTTTACCATAAACTATTTGACCGTCAAAATTCAAATCATCACTTCATTACTCTCATTCCCTCTGCTTTACCATGTTCTTTGCCTATTCAATTTTTTTTGCTTCGAAACCCTGTTTGCTCATCCTAATGGCACCTAAACGAGCTCAAACCAAGGGGAAGAAACAAACATAAATGCCACCTGTGCAACATTTTCCACCTGAATTCCAGTAGCTACTTCGCCAACATATCTTTGATAGCTGTATTATCCCTCGCAACAAAACCTCTGCCCAAGGGGAATTAGGTCAAACCTTTTTTTGCTAAAATCCCTGATGAACTTACCCTTCATTATCCCATTGCAGATACTGAAGTGATGTTTTTCAAAAAAGCGAAACTAGCCTGAAATCAGTGGCATTCGAGCCCTAACCCCTTACGCTTTTGGCAGATACTGAAGTGATGTTTTTCAAAAAAGCGAAACTAGCCTGAAATCAGTGGCATTCGAGCCCTAACCCCTTACGCTTGTGGCAGAAACCAAACCCTAATTGGAGACTATGGGTTCATCGCATGATGATATACGATATTGACCTTTGGAGAGCTCTTGGCATCTATGATGTCATTCGATTGTAGACCTTAGCCCTAGACATGGACAAATAGGCTATTGGTGCCGTAGCCTGCTTTTGGTCTCTGTCCTGCAATTCTCTCATTTTAAAGTTTGGTATGATTTCTCTTATTATCCTTAATGTTATACATTTGACTGGCCTTCTTGTTGCTAGCCAACATATAAGCGCCCTCTTAACTCCCCAATCAGTAGTCCCACTTGATACTGACCTCAGTTATAGGAAATTCCAAACCAAATACCAAAAATTTTCTGATAAACCCACTAAAGAAGAAAGAACTTCCTTTTACTTATTGTGGGGCTCTTAACACTTTCTATGTGTGTCAGGCTTAAAAATCACCAAAGGGTACTTGGCTCTTGCCACTTGTATCCAAGAAGGCACACAACTGGCCTTTGCCCATTTCCTTTTGGGCACACTATACAAGGGTCTTTTCTCTTTAGTTGATAAAGAGATAGATCATAACTGTGGAGGTCCTTTTTGGCTTTTTCAGGCTTGGCTTTATACCTATTTCCCTGAAATTAGACCTACCACTCAAACCCCTTACTTCTCTCCCTGTGAAAGTTATGCTGAATTTTTCTTATCTTTTCGACTAGCTTCATCCAACTCATTCACTAAGGTGTTCACTATTCTTTTTGAACTACCTATCGATAGGGACTCTTAACTTTTTATCCCTTTCCATTCTTTTCATTTCAACTCCACTGAATTAACATATATCAATGACGTCACTCAATCATTAAGTGACACTTGGATGCAAACACAAAAAGATTTCTGGGCTCAAGTCCTTACTCCGAGATACATTCTAGTGGGTGGATCCATCTCTACCGACAAACTTTTTAATTGTAGTTTCGAAAGCTATAATCCTTGCCAATGGGCTAGGCAAATGGGACTATATCAAACTGTCGCATGTCCTTACTTGTATCCTACAATCCATGAGCAAGTTGGATCCAGAATTCAATTCAAAATCTCTCAAGAAGTGAAAGACTTGTTGGCTGAAAATCATAATCTATTTGATCAATTCAGTTTTTACTCCTGTCAGACTACTCCCTACACCACCACAAGGTTCACTGAATGGTGGTCTTTGATGAGTGCTTTGATCTTTGAGGAAGATCTTCAAGCTTGTCTTTGGAATGTGCATCCAGACAATAGGAGAGGAGTCTGAGTTTGTGTTGATACTTACTTAGCCATTTTGCTCCTTTGGCTATAGAGATGTCTGCCCAAGCTGATCTAGCTCTTAGGGACAAAGGCAAAGCTCCAATGAACCCACTAAGGAAACCCAAGGGCAATTCTTTAAACACCACTAGTTATGGAGAAGTCATACCTTACAACCAAGGCATAGAGATTGAGAAGAGGACCAAGAGGAGGTAAGAAGAAATCCAAGAACTTCTATCTTCTCGGCCCCAATTAGAGGAATTAGAGAATGATGCTGAGGATGGTGCTGCCCTTGAGAGGAGGTCAAAAAGAAGACAAAAACAACCGGTTCCTCCTCAAATCATAGTTCCTACTACACCAACATCCCTTTCTTCTAGTAGCTCTTCTTTTCTTCCAATAATGGTATAGCTTTCATTCAAATTTTTATTGAATCGATATGCATTATGTTTAATCATACTGATACCTTATTCCAATCTCCTTCTTTTCTTTCAGACATACTTTAAATCATACAAAAGGAGAAAACTTCTCTCTCCAGCTGCATCTCCTTCTGCTCCTAAGAGCTTGCCTGAGACTCAGACCATTCTACCCTCTTCTATGCCTGAGCATGAAAAGCTATTTGAAACTCAAATCAATCCCCCTTCTATGCCTGAAGACTAGACCAAAATTCCTTCTCCTCCAAGAAACTCAGGGCATTTGAATCCCTAGTTTACTCAGGAAGAACAAACTGGCATTCTAGAAGAACAAACTGGCCCAGAGAGATTTGGCTAAGAGAGGATAGGTCTAAGGGAACTGGCCCCTGAATTGGCATAACTTTTGGCTAATATTCCTCAGGGGATAGCCCTAGAGGACTTAATAGCCTTTCCTTTTAAAAGAGTGCCCCATGAAACAAATGAGATCATCAATTTTCCTGGTGTAGCCTCTTCCTCAGAAGAATTAGAAGCCCCTGGCCATGCCAAATAGACTCCAATTAACTCTGGTTATGTCAGGGAAAACCCAATTGATTTAATTGACAATCTTGACAGCCATGCAACTGTTGTCGACAGAAGTTCTCCTATCTATGACTTTGCTTTTGAACAAAATGATAACATTGCTCAGGACAGTCATATTTCATTTTGCAACCAAAAGAATGAGACTGACAGAGCTGATACTGAGGTATTGGATAATGTGTCAACTTCAAGTGACATGAAAACCCCTCATGAGATGCTTACACCATCTGTTCATTTCCCTACTACTTCTATCCCAGTATCTTTATTCCATCCACCCTTACCAATAGATGCACCCTTATCAAACCAAGTTGAAACAAGGGCAGCTGTGGCCACTTCCAACTTGCCTAACACTAAGACTTCTATTACACCTTCAATAGAGGTAACATATATTCAAGTAGTCTATTTTCCATAGTTTAAATTAATTACCGACTTAAACTGTTTAATGCAGCAACCCAGAGTTACTCCTCTGCATGACTTAGTCTTGGGCATCTCTGTTGTTTAACAAACTGCTGCCAATCTAATTGTTGAAGAAAGATCAAAGCAACTATCTGATGAGGAGCAGAAATTGGTAGACCAATTCTTTGAAACACTTGGCCAGCTCCTGGATAGTTTGGCTGTTTCTCAAGCCACAATTTTGACTGACTGTCTGGAAGCCATTGCACCTTTGATGCCTCAAATCTTTGACCCAGATCAAGCGCAAGATTTCCAAACCTTCCTCTCGGAACTTCCACAATATTTAATGGCAATCACTCGCTTTCATGCTGAGCCAAAAACTGTTGAAACCCAAGTGGATCAAATGAAAAAGTCAATTGATGCCTTAACTGAGGCTTCTACTAGATCTCAAGCCCTCAATGCTCAAATTGCTCTTTTCTTAGCAGAAGAAGTTTAACTAGAAGCTCAACTGGCCCATATGAGAGCTCAAAGAACTACTGCTGAACAAGAACAAGTTAGCTTTTCTCTACAACTTCCAACACTTCTTATTCAAGCAGAAGGTGGCCCACCTGCCATAACCAAGCTCAAGCCAGACTTAGGCAGAATAAAATTGGACATCAAACTACCCTTCAAGCCTGGAGTAGGCTTTCAATGTATTTTCAAAAAGACTAAACCAAATGTAATTACTTTAATTTGTACTTTTTGGGATTGTACTCTTTGGCACAATTTCTTAATGGAAAATCTATCATGTTTTCCTATGGCTTATTATGTATGCCCATGCTTTCATGGCTTATTCATGCATTCTCATATAGTTGGATAATATTTTTTAAGGCACTTATTATTAATGACCCTTCTGTGTGGCTCACCTTCTAATGTGTAATAACCCCGACCCATTATTAACGTTAATCCATGCTTAATTATGCCTAATAAGGAATTTAAATGAAATTTTGCATCATATCTTGCCTTATTTGTGTTTATATCTGTTTAACGTAAAAAGATCTGTTTATGTTTTCGTTTCAGTTGCGAATTGAAGGCCTTACCGGCATCCGATTTAAAAACTGACTTGATTTATGTGCTAATTAGAATTTTTAGAATTTTATGGTAGGTTTAATTAAAATTTGGTTCTGAATGATTAAATTAGAATAATTAATGCTCAATTAAGCCCAAAATAATGAAATTATTAATCAAGCCTATATAAGGCCACCTCATTACATCCTACACACTTTTACACTTCCACATCCTCTTGCTTGACCATAAAAAATGTGCGAGAGTGGGAGAGAAGGAAATTGAGCTCAATTATAGAGTGATTGTTAGAATTTGGAGGAGGTTGAAGTGAATTCAAAGGAATTAAACTCCAACTTAAAGAATTTGAGCCTTAGGTAAGACTTCAACTCACATTTTGTAACCTTAGACTCAATTACATGTGAAATCAACAAGAAATGAAGTTGTTATGCATTATTCAAAGAGAATTGAGATTAGATGATAGAATTGAACATGACTCATGCATGCTTGTGCATATCATGAGGTTTTGAAGTTGTTTTTACAAGAATTCCCACATGCATGTTCATATTTTGGTTTTGTTAAAAGAATTTAACTTGTTTTTGAGCTTAATGACTCATTTGATCATGTTTTGGGAAGTTGAAATTCATGATATTACATGCAAGTTATGTTATTTCATGTTTCAAGCTTTGTTTAATACAATTGGCTTAGCTTTTGTGTGACAACCCTCACCTCTGATTAATGCTAAACTGTGACTGAGAATGATAAGTAACTGATTTGACTGAAATTCTGAATTGATTGCAAGAGTATATTGCTTTACTTACATTTCTATCTGTTTATCATTTGATTGATCTATTCATGTTTTAAGTTTCGAACTATAAATTGAAGGCCTTATCGGCGGCTGAATTTGAAATTGATTGGTATTTTATGCTAATTAGAATTTATGTGATTTTATGGTAGATTTAATTGAAATGTGATTTGGTATGATTAAATTAGATTAAATAAAGCTAAATTACATTAGTTCAAGTTTATTACAATATTTCCATTAAGTGGGCACTTTAGGCCATTAATTGATTTTTCCTATATCACTTTGTTGCACCATTTCCTCTAGAGACCAATTCGAGAGAGAAAGAGGGAGAGTAGGAGAAAATTTAGTTCATCAAGAATTTGGCTTGGAGACTTAGAAGATTTGGAGGATAATTGCAAATTGAGCTTCCATACCTTGATATTCAAGACCTAAGGTAGGAAATCATTTTCTTGATTGTGAATTCTAGTTGTATCTTGCATGGTTCATGAGTCATTAGTGATCCAAGTCAAGAATTGGTTTAAAGAGTTGATTTGAGTAGCTAATTCATGCATGCATGTACATGTTCTTGGAATTTGAGGTTGTTTTCATAAAATCCTCACATGCATGTCCATTTTCTAGTTGTAGTTCATGAATTCATCATGTTTTTGGAAGGATTGACTCATTTGATCATGTGTTAGAAGCTTTGAATTCAATTGAATACATGCATGTTAAATGTACATCTTGTTCTTGAAGTTTATTTGAAATTTCTGTTTAATTGACTTACCTTTGGGCTTTGATTTTTCAAATTGATCTTCAAAACATGTTATATTATGGGTTTTCAAGTGTTTTCCAGAAAATGGGCCCAAACGGTTGAGTTTTGATGTGTTAAATGCTTGGTTTGAGCTTGGGAGGCAAATCTGGAAATTCCAGATTTTGGCTTCCACGCTCGAGCGAAAGATTCCACGCTCGAGCGACCACCTTTTGTTCAGAGCTCCACTCGAGCAAAGGAATGCTGGCTCGAGCGTAGATTGCAAGCTCTCAGGTTTTCTGTGTGTGCAGATGCACGCTCGAGCGAGGGAACCTATGCTCGAGCGAGGACTGTGTCTCACGCTCGAGCGAGCATCGAGCGAACGTCGAGTGGAGATTTTTAACATCCAGCACTTTTTGTATTTTTACAGACCGCTTGAGCGAGGAAGTCCACGCTTGAGCGACCCCACTGTTTTGGCAAGTTCGCTCAAGCGAAGAAAGCCACGCTCAAGTGAGACCCCTGTTTTCTGAAAAATTCTGAAAAGTGTTTTAAAGTGCATTTTTGCATCCTCATTCCATCCTAGGCATTCCTAGGCCAAGTTTAAGGCATCTTAATGAGGATATTGATGTAGAACCACACCGAGTCAAGGTAGGGACTAAGTTGTTGATTCCCAAGTGTGTGACTTAGTGTGTGTTCGTTCTGTAACTGTGTAGGGTTGGCATCCGAGGACGCTCATTAGCTGCTTATAGCCCAGTGCTCTGTGAGTAACAATGTTGTAAAGATATGTTCAATCATGAATATTTTCTGAATGATCAACTGTACTGCTTTCTAAAAAGATATTTCTTACTGAATGAATGTTTGTCCTATTTGTGAACTGTATTCGTGGCATCCATAGCAAATTACTGTTACTGTACTATTACTGCTACTATTACAGAGATCTCTGTCGGTTCCAATGTTGGAACCACTATTGTTTACTGTTATGATGGCCATCAATTGACTGTTCGGTCTGTTAAGACCTACTGTATTGTTTTGCTATTGGATGTACCACAAACAACTGCTATGGTTTCTAAGTGATTGATATGACTGTTTAAATACTGAAAGGACATTCATTCTTAACCCCTTTACGCATATGTTATTCACTGGGTTTTAGCTCACTGTTTATATTTATATGTAGGTGTTTAGGCACCTGATCGATGCTAGGAACGTCAAGTTAAGCCCCAGTTTTGTCAAGCCAACCATTGTGCCTCATTTCGAGGTTCCAAGTCTGTCTAAGCTAAGGCTATTTTTGGGGTGTCTCAGTTTCACCCTTCCGTCTCTGTTTTGTAATAAATGTTTAGACTTGACTGTACAGTTATGTAAAAGGGATTTGGTCCCTGACGGGGTTGTTTGTATATATATGTTTGTGCATATGTTGTATGTATGTTTTGGTTATCCATGTGGCATGTTTTTAAAAGTTCTTTTCACATTCAGATTGTCACAGCTCATTGGACATCTTTTATTTACTGTTTTGGCTTCTGCCAGCCCCTTACTCTGTATTACTGTCATTACTGCTAAGCAGGCCTTTGGTAATCGCGGATTACTGGCCGGTTATGATGCTAAACCCATAGGGGCGGGTTTGGGTTATGACATTTGGGCTTATTTTTGCAAAATAGTTTGTAATTCATCATGTACTACGAGTTTCCTAATGTTTTACTAAGTTTTGGCCTAAAAGAATGTGTTTTAAAGGTTTGGAAATTGAATTTTGAGCTTGGGAGCAAATTTGGAAATTCTAGAATTCTGCTCCTACACTCAAGCGAAAGAGTCTACGCTTGAGCGACCGCCTTATTTTTATATTTCCGCTCAAGCGACCAAAGGTTGGCTCGAGCGTGAAATGCATGCCCCCAGAAGTTTGAGTGTTTTGCAGACCGCTTGAGCGACAAGAGTTGCGCTTGAGCGAGGACTTGAGTCTCACGCTTGAGCGAGCATCCATCGAGTATCAAGTGGAAAAATTAAGCAACCAGTATTTTTGTAGGAAGCTCGAGCGGAGGAATGTGCGCTCGAGCGACCACTACATTTTTGCATGTCCGCTCGAGCGAAGAAGCTACGCTCGAGCGAGACCCCTATTTTCAGCAATTTTGTTAAGTGTTTTCAAGTACATTTTAGCATCCTCATTGCATCCTAGGCACTCCTAGGCCATGATTAAGACTCAATAAGAGGTTAAGACTTACAACACACTGAGCATGAAACGAAAAAAGTTAAGTATCAACCGAGTGTGTGTTTCATTATATGTATCTATTATGTTTGGTGTACGTCACGCTTTGTGAGTGGTTGATCCATTTGTTTACTGCCAAAGTTATCTGTGAGTAATAACTCTGTAAAGTTATGTTTGACTTTAATTATTTTCTGATGATATGAAATGATCAGTTTTCTGAAATACTATATTTTGTATGAATGAATGAATGTCCAATTTTCTTGAAAAGTAATTGTGGTGTCCTTAGGAGAGGCCCTCGCCCAGGGAACATAACACTGTGGCTCATGGTCATGAGACCCTCGCCCGGGGGAAACAATGTCGTGGCTCATGTATGAGATATGTTACCCTGTACTGGAGGTTCCTTTTTGGAACTTAATATGCTTGACCAAAGAGACATGTTTATGCTAATGGATGTTCCACGCATGATTTGAATATGAATAAGACTATAACTCTGTTTCCGCTATAAACCTAATTATGATTATGATTTGCTATGAGATTTGAAATATGTTCTGGGCATCATTCATTAAAATCTTTACTCTGTTATTATTCACTGGGCTTCCGCTCACTATTTATATTATGTATGTAAGTAACCAGGCGCATGACCAGACCCAAAGGTAAGGGTCTGGTATCTCTGTTTTGTCAGCCAACCGTTGTGCCTCCGAGGAGGTTTCCTTTTGTGCACAAGTCAAGTCTAAACGGCATAAGTTAAGACCTTGTATTTTTAGTAATACGAACAAGTCTTTTGTTATGTGTATATTGGGCTATACCCCTTTTGGCTACAACTGTATTAAATGTGACGAAGATTACTGCATTTTGATGTCACATGTATGTAAACATATTACATAAGGTTTTAAATTTTTGTCCCATGTATGCCTGCACGGCTCTATGGACTATGTATTGTTGGTATATTTGCTTCCGCAGCCCCTAATTATACGTTATTCTGTTAAGAGGCCTTTGGTAATCCAATGATTACTGGCCGATTATGACGCTAAACCTATAGGGGCGGGTTTGGGTCGTAACACAAAGAAACAAGATGATAAGCTCCTCCTTTAAGGATTTTATGTATCTTAAATGGACCTTCCCAATTTGAAGACCACTTGCCATATTCTGGACTTTTTAGGCCAATTGGTAATACAGTTTTCCAAACCAACTCTCCTTCAAAAAACACTTTATTTTTCACTTTCTTGTTGTAACTTCTCTTAACTTTCTTTTTTTTGAGCTATCAAGTGATTAAAGGCCATAATCCTTTTTTTCCTCCAAGTCTTGTAACTTAATCGACAGGGCCTCTACATATTCATCTATAGGAATATCCAAATGTATGGCCAGTCGATTGGACCTCACTGTTATTTCCAAGGGTAATACAACATCATGCCCATAAACCAATTCATATGTGGTTGTGCCTGTACTATTTCTTTTGGAAGTTCTGTAAGCCCAAAGCACTTCTGACAAGAGATTATGCCAATTCCTAGGATTATCTTCAATCATCCTTTCTAAAGTGTTTTTAACAATCTTGTTTGTTGCCTCTGCTTGTCCATTTGCCTGAGCATAATAGGGTGAGGAGTTTAATACCTGAATGCCATATTCTATGGCAAACTTCTTAATCTCATCCCCATTGAACACTGTGCCTTGATCGATAGTAATAGATTGGGGTAAACCAAACCTATGAATCACATTCTTTTTAAAAAACTCAATAACTTGGATCTGTGTCACCACTTTTAAGGGCACTGCTTCTACCTATTTGGTAAAATAATCAGTGGCTACCAATAAATAAGAATGTGCTTTTGAAGATGTTGGGGAAATTTGCCCAATTAAATCCATTGCCCATTCTCTAAAAGGCTAAGGCTTTACAACTGAATGAAGGTTTGTGGCTGGTACCCTTTGAATATTGCCATGCTTCTGGCAATTTTGACATCCTTTCGCACACATTATGCAATCTTTTCTGATAGATGGCCAAAAATAACCATACTTGTTTATCAACCATCTCATTTTATCACCAGCCTGATGAGCCCCACAGATTCCTTCATGTGCTTCAGCCATAGCTTTTATCTAGTCTAACTTATCAATACAAAGCAAAGTCAAACCATCATGAGCCTTCCTAAATAAGTCATCTCCCATGACAACATAATTTAGGGCTTGATATCTCACCTACCTATTACCCTCTTCACTAGGATTCGACAGGTATTTTATTAAGGGGAATCTCCAATCTTCCTCTGTCACATCCAAAGTAAAAATAGGCAAAAAATTTCTACACCTACTCTTAAGTGCAGAAAAGTTTCTTCTCTTAATTCGATTCACCCTTTCTTGAGGTCCCTTAAGTATTTTTAAACCAGAAGCTGCCTAAGCCATCTCATTGGCCTCTTTATTTTCTAATCTATATCTGTGTGTAAAGGTGACATGATCAAAGAAGCTGATTAACCATTTGACCTCAGTCAGATAATCCTCCAAGGCACCACTTACACACTTGAATTCTCCCAAGACTTGCTTAATGACCCACTGTGAATCCCCAAAAACTTGAAGACTTCTTATTTTGAACTCTATGGCCAACTCTAGGGCAATTATTAGAGCTTCATACTCAGCTTGATTACAGGACTGAATATATTGTGCTTCCAACTGATATGCAAACTGGAACATTTGCTTGTTTGGTGCAATCAACACGATACCTGCTCCAACTCCTTCATCTCACTTTGAACCATCAAACATCAACTTCCAAGGTTCATTCTCCACTACATTGATTTCATATAAATCCAAATCGATAGAGGTACAGGGGTGTTCTGTCAGAAAATCAACCAAACCTTGCTCTTTGACTGCTTTTTGTGGCACATATTTGAGACAATATTCAATCAATGCCAAAATCCACTTACCTTGTCTTCCCCTCACGATTGGTTTAGACAACATGTATTAATAACATCTGTTTGTGCTATCACAAACATTTCTATGGGCAGCATATAATGCCTCAATTTAATGGCTTCAAAGTAAAGTGCTAAACAAAGCTTCTCGTCAAAGTTGTACAAGTTTCAGCATCATTTAATCTTTTACTTAAGTAGTAAATGGCTTGTTCATGCCCCATACTATTTTCTTGAGCCAAAAAACAACCAATCGACAAGTCTGAAGCTGAGATATACAATTTCAAAGGTTTGCCTGCCACTAGGGGCATAAGCACTAGAGGGTTTGCCAAGTACTTTTTGAGTAAATTAAAAGCCTCTTGATGGCATGCTTCTCACCTAAATTCATGATATGACTTGATTTTTATCAAAGGGGAAAATGCTAAAGTCTTCTTAGCTAAATTGGCTATGAATTTTCTCAAAAAAATTACATTTCCAAGAAAACTTTGTTACTCTTTTTTGTTGACTGGGGGTTTTGCCTCCGGAATTGCTTTGGCTTTGTTAGCATCCACTTCTATCCCTTTGTGGTGCACTAAGAATACCAAAAACTTTCCAGCAAATACTCAAAATGCACATTTTAAAGGGTTCATTTTGAGTTTGTAAGTTTTCATCCTTTGAAATGTCTGTTGCAAATGTTCCAAATGCTCATCAAAACTGTCAGACTTGATGGCTACATCATCTATGTAGACTTCTAGATATTTTCCAATCAAATCATGGAAAATAAAATTCATTGCCCTTTGGTATGTTGCTCCTACATTCTTTAATCCAAAAGGCATGACTACCCATTCAAATGTCCCCAAAGCACCAGATGTCCCCAAAGCACCAAAACATCTGAAGCCTGTTTTATATGTATCTTCTGGGTTAATAAAAATTTGGTTATATCCAGCATGACCATCCATAAAGAATAAAATCCTGCTTTTGGCTACTGAATCCACTAACAAGTCAGCCACTGGCATAGGGTATTTATCCTTAGGAGTTGCTAGATTTAGATTTCTAAAGTTTATGCACACTTTTAATTTGCCATTTTTCTTCATCACAGGGATAATATTAGACAGCCACTCTACATACCTGGCTGTTCTAATAAAACCTGCTTTGAATAATCTTTCAATTTCCTCCTTAACCAATAGGGTGACTTCATTAGTCATCATTCTTGGGGGCTGTTTATGGGGAAGGAAATTTCATTTAATTGGGAGTCTATGCTCTACCAGTGTTCTATCTAATCCAGGCATTTCTTCATAAGTCCATGCAAAGCAATCTACATACTCAGAAAACAAACCAACTACTTTGCTTTTACATTCATCAAATAGATTAGTATTTACATAGATGGACTTCTTACAGGCCTCACTCCCTAAGTTATATTCATCTAAAAAGTCCTACACATCTGCTTTGAGGTCATTAAGCTTGGCAGGAGCAGCCTTCAGATGCTCCAGTTGCACCTCTTTATAACTCAGAGGGCTACTGTCGATAACACATTTTGCCCAAGAACAATTAGGCTTACACTTAGGGCTAAACTTACTTTCTATGTTGACAATGGCTCCATTATCAACCAACACCCTTTCTACGGGCACTCCCTCTAAGTAAGCTCTGACATATAAAGGTCTTAGATGCCTGATGAGTTTATCCTTTGGTTTTTGCAGCGCAACTTTCTCTCCATCGACAGACCTAATCACCTTAATTGACTTCAATGGCTTGGTTTGTGTCTCAACCACTACTTTCTGAACTGCTGGTTCAGTCAGATCTTCAGCATCTCCTGCCAATTCATCTAGCTGGTTTGGCTTGGCCTAAAACCTCTGAGGGATGGCCATAATCATATTACACTCCTTGGATGGAGGTAAAAAACCAAAATCAATAGCAACTAACTTTTCTTCAAAAATCACCATCAGAACTGTCTGTCTTAATTTTATCTTCTTTAACCTCCTCATTAATATTCATGCTATCAGTGACCATTTCTTGATCCTGATCATCCTTCTTTGCCATATCTTTCACAATACTATCATTTTCATCAGACATTAGATCTTTCTCCAATTCTTTTAATTTTTGCCTCAGCAAAGCCTTCTCAGAGAGCTTCCCAACAGGTCTGTCATCTACCTTTTTTGGCTTCATCTTCCTTTTCAGAAGCTGAACTGGTTGAACTAGATAAGCTCTAGAAGTTGAACCCTTCCCTTCCTTTCCTTTCCTCCAGCAGTAGGAACCAATCCATCTCTATTCCATACTAGATCTTGCCTTCCAGCTAGCCTATCACCTGCAGTTGTAGGCATCATAGCATGGAATCTCTTTTGTTCTCTCCTTTTCTGAGTTCTTGTTTCTTCCATTTGTTTCCAACCACTCATTGGGAACTTTGGGTGAGATACTCCTTGCCACCCTACATGAGATGGTATTGGAGGCTCTACCATCCTTGGTTGAATTGATTGCATTTCTGGCCTCATTCTTAGGCCATGATGTTGCTGTTGAAATCCTCCAAATGGTCTTACAAACTGTTGTTGCCCTCTGTATAGCCTTTCAACTTGTTGATGACCACTATGTAATGAACCAGACTATTGTTGCTGGCCACTGTATGGCCTAGTCATAACCCTTAGATTTCCATAGGGCTTAGCACCCTTATGTTGTTTGAGTATAGCCCTCACATTGCTTGATCCACTAAAACATGGATGAACAGGAGCTCCTTGGAATAAAAATGGAGTATCATCCTTGCCATAGCTCTCTATAGGACCAAATATTCCTGGATCTGTCCCATCATAGAACAGACAATCATTATCAAAAATCTGCAAATCACCACTACCAATAGTGTTAAATCTCAGGCCAACATCCTTTCCAATTTTTTGAATTCCATTAATCACAATGGCCTTAGCCTTTTCTTTATCAGTACCACACCTGAAACAAATGAACCTCTCATTAGATTCTTCGTGAACTCTTTTCCCTTTTGTTCTTTTGCCATTTTCTCCATTCTTTCCTTGTGAAGTTTTTTCTAACTCTAAAAAGAGAACTCTAGGATTTTTCCCTTTCTTCTTCTGATCATTCGATTGAAAATCAGTTGCTACCATATTGATTTCCATAATGTTGGGAAATGGATCATCATCAACTGCCATGACCCCTTTATCTTTTTCAGCATCTTCAACATTCCCTTCTGAATTAAATCCTGCACACAATTGCAAAATGTGACACAATTATTAGTGGAATGCCTGAAAGAATTATGCCACTTACAATACTCCTTGCCAACCCTATCCCTTTCTTTGGGAATGTTGTGGCCTGGAGTCAAAGTTAAAAATTTATTTGCTAATAATTCATCAAATGGTGCATCTGCTTTTGATAAATCAAAAGAATACTACCTATGTGACACAGCCACATTCTTTTTGGCTAGCTGTGTTACTGGCATACTTACAGGTTTGTCAGTTTTCCTTAATGTTTCACAAACCACAGGTTTTTTAACCTATTACTTGAGCAACATCTATGTTGATATCAATATCAAATTTAACCTCTTGATAATAAGTTCCTAAAGAGGCTGCATTTCTCTGCTGCTCCTCTCTGAGAAGGGCCTCATAACTAGTTGCCCTTGAAGATAACTCAAACAGGTCTCCAAACATCATGCCTTCAAACTTTTTCCTAAGTTCAAAGCCTAAACCATTCTGGGCTAATCTTATAACTTCTATTTCAGGCATGTACACATGACACCTATTTTTTGCTTTTTTAAACCTGTTGATGTACTGTTTTGCACTTTCTCTTTGCCTTTGTTTAAATTTTGACAAATCCACCATTGTCACTTCAAGCTCAGTTCTAAAGAACTGGGCATGAAACTGACTCTCCATCTCTTGCCAAGTATGGACAGAATTTTCTAGCAAGTTAATAAACCATGTAAATGCCACTTTCGATAGAGAATGAGGAAAAAGTTTTAGTTTTAAATTATCATCATAACCAGGTTCTCCACACTGGAGAATAAACCTACCTACATGTTCTATAGTTGATTGTCTCTCTTTCCTTGTAAACAAAGTAAACTCAAGAATCCTATAGTTTCTTGGAATGGGAGTTGTTTCCACCCATAAAGGGTAAGGACTCCTAAACATTGGTCAATTTGGCATTCTCAAGCCTAGACCGTACATTTCTTGTATGATGTTCATTATTTGCTGTCTATTATTAACCTGAGGGTCTAAATATTGTTGTTGTTGTCTCCCTTCTTGAACTTCCAGTTGGAAGTAAGGAAAATGAGGACCATGCCCTCTAGGCCTTGGATGCATTATGTTAGGCTCATAATAGGGTTGTTGTATGACATGTTCCTGCGCATTCTGCGTCCTTACTTGATTTATTGGCCTATTTCTCTGGTCCTGAAAACCAGGCCCATCAAATGTAGGAATACCATATGCAGGAGTACCATATACTTGTGGCCTTAGTTGCCCCCAGGTCTCATTCCCATATTATTTGAGTAATGATCAAACACTGAGTTTGTGAGGTATTCTCTCTCAAACACAGGATTTATGTTCATTCCCTCCTCATATCTTTCTTGGAGTGTGGGAGGTCTATAAAATGACACAGGTTCATTTACATTTTCATGTTGTTGAGGGGTTACAAGTGGTATAAATTGTGCTTTATTTACTTGAGTTTCATCTCCAATCCTTCTTGATTGGTTGGGCTTGATGTTGGCTTTGTCAAACAAAGCCAGCAAGTTATCTATCATCACTTGATTCTCAAATGCAGTCATGGAACCAATTATTTGTTGAGTGAGACAGAAGAGCCTTTCTTGGATCTACAGGAGAGCAACTAGAATGGCCATTTTTTGCCATATTTTGGCCATTTCCTTGGCCTATTTCCTGCTTGGCCACTGAATGGCCATCAGTTAGGTTGTCTTGCACACCTTCAAGCACATATTTCAGCCTTTCTCCATCTTCAACCCTTTTCTCAAGGTCTTCAAAGACTTCATGCTGTTTCTTCCTAGCCATCACTCTAAATTAGACACGTCTCACTAGGCGTGCCAAAATATGTTAGCAAAAATCTGGTTTGGGTTAAATCGACAGAGGAGATTTGACAGAACAACCAAAATTTCACAAACAAACAACAGATCAAGCAATTATGGTTGGTGTCCTATGCTTTGACAGATTCAAGGACTTCTTTGGAGGTTGTAATACGAAGAAACAAATACGAATAAATCGAAAATCGATTGAAGAACAAGTAAACTTGTCACTTAATTACAAGAATTAAATTACAAGTTCAATGTGCATGACAATCGACAGAGAAAAATTTGGCTACAGAGACTGAAATATAAACAGACTACTCCTAAATATAGAAGCTATTGCTAACTACGTTAAATTACTCCTAATTCCATATGGGTTGTGAGTTTGATTGATCATTTCTCTTTCGAATTCCCAGCTTTTATGCCACTGGCCCTGTTACTTCTCTGCTGACACGTGTCCCACCATGGAGCAGGTTGCCCCCACTTCTTGCACAACTGCCCATAATCTCCATAACCGTTTGTAACTGCCTTTTTGCTGCAGCCTCCTCTTTCTCTTGCAAATGAACCACGTGCCCTACATCACTGACATGCCTAACTTCAAAGCCTGATTCAGGGACCACGTTTGGCCACATCCTACTACACTACCAAATAGATCGACAGAAAAACTCTGCATCTGCCACATCTGCTCTTTAAATGGCTTCAACTGTCACTTGCTCTGCCTTCTAGGGTCCACTTTCCACTGTAAACTTATGGTTTTCACTCCTAGCATCCCTTGGATCAGCCCTCTGTATTTGTTATGTTTATTCGACAGAGAAAATAAATTTTAGTGCCAACAGATTCATATTTTTTCTCTCTTTTTTTCCTAGTCTAAACCTTACTGGAAACTCATAATTGTGAGTATTAATTCAATTATTTTCTCTCCAATCAATTGCAAAAACCACTTAACCATAATTCAATTCCTATTTCACGCACATTATGTACATTCATCTATCTCTGCCATGATAGTTCAATTTCAAACACAACTTAGATTCATCATGTTTCATTATAGAGGAAAATATTTCTTTATTGAATTTTCTTATAAATTTGATGAGATTTATCAAAAAAATTGTAAGATTTTTTTAATTTTATTCCGTTGGTTATTGCATGTCCTCTGCCCCAACCTTGATTGAAACAAATCAATAGTTTACAAACTAATAAAACATCACAGATAAGATCTGTGTTATTTCTGGAAATTTTTATGCACAAAATTGAGAGATTGAATCTTATTTGTTTGTTATTTACATGGGACTTTATAAATTCAATCAGTTTAATGATCCCACATTGGTTATTTATAACTTAAGGGTGATGCTATGGTACATTTGGATGTACCGTACATCAGTTATAAGGATATGTTATAACTAATATCATATAGATCATAATCATTATCATATTCACTTATGACTTAGTTATATTTAGTTATTCATACATACCATATTATCTCATAACTAGCACATAACTAAATTATTTTAATAATTTAATTTTGAATTGGAAACCGATGTAACCGGTTGCCAAAAAGAGGGCAAAGGAAATCAGAGGAGTCCAGGGGTCCCAACATTACATATCTTACAATCAGCATCACATATCTCATAACCACTAGTCACATATCTCATAACCAACACCTTTTTTTTATAACCACATCACATCTGTCACAACCACTAGTCACATATCTCATAACTAACACCATTTTGCTCATAACCACACTACTTTGTTTGTAACAACCCCGATCCGTAATCAGCCACTAATCAGTAATTAAGGATGCTAATTAAGTGAATAAGACAAATTATGGGTATATTATTTGATTTGCATGACCTTTGGCTTCCTTTCTGTTACTAGTGGAAATATCTGTTTAGAAATCTGCTTTAATATAAAGATTGAAAGCCTTATCGGTATCTGAAATCGGAATTAGTTTCATTAGTGTGTTATTTGGAATTTTTAGAACACCATGGCAAATTTTATTAAAAATTAATTCGGTTTAAAATAAATAAATAAATATATCGCATGTGATTAAATCAAGCCTTGGTGGCAATCATTTTGGATTAATTGAATTTCGTGTTAATCTGAATAAATTAAGGTTACTTATGTTTGATTTAAATAATGCATGATTGGTACCTAATCTAATCCTACTAATGATAGAAGATGTGATTTAGTGTATAATGTGTTGAGGCATTTTTGTAGTGTTGAGGCATTTTTGTAGTATTGAGTGTAGGGAATTAAAACCCTTGTATGTGTGTGTGTTGGAAGGTTGCATGTGTGTGCACGTGCATTTGTGCTCAAAGTGAGGAGTGTGTCATGTATTTTCGGCTGAGTAAAGGAGTGTAAGAATTTGCTCATTTGGTCCCTTGTGTTAGAGAGAGGGAGTATAGCTAGAGAGTGAGAGAGTGAGCTCAAGAAGTTGAAGAAGAGGACGGAAACTAGGAAGATTCACCCCACACTTCTGAAATCAAGCTCTAGGTAAGAGTCCTTAGCATTACCCTCTGCAAGTTAACTTCCATGCACCATGATTTCAACTCATCTTGGAACCAATTTCATGAAATTAGCAAGAGAAGTGGGTCTTTGGGCATGTAAATGATTTGTATATGTATTCATGGTAGAACACCTCTGATTTTACTATCTTAAGTTTGGGTTTTGAAGTCCTTGCATGCATGTAAGTTTTGGGCATGTTCATAGTTTCAGAATTCATGAGCTTGTTGATCATCATTTGCATGTTTTGAGAAAATCAAGAACATAGTTTGAAAATCTTCCATGTAAGAGTTTTTGAGTTCAAATTGGTAAATTCATGAGCTTTGAGCAAAAGAATTTGTAAACAACCAAGTGTTCATGTTTTAGAAAGGTTTTCGAGCATTAAAAACAAGCCATGCATGAGTATAGCCATGGAAATCACATTTTTAAGCTCAAGCTCTGTTTTGAAAAATCCAGGATTTTATAGTCCGCTCGAGCGAGGAAACTTGAGCTCGAGTGGAGAACGCGAGCTCTCAGTATTTTTTTTTTCAGACATGAGCTCTCCGCTCGAGCGACCACTTGGACGCTCGAGCGAACCCTTTGCATGTTGTCGATCCGCTCGAGCGTGGATTACGACCAACCAGTACTTTTTCCAAGTTTGCAGGTCGCTCGAGCGAAGGAAGTCACGCTCGAGCGACCCCTCTCATTTTGCATGTCCGCTCGAGCGAGGAAAGCTACGCTCGAGCGGGGACCTCATTTTCAAAAATTTTGCCTAAGTGTCCCAATGCATGTTTTGGTAGCCTCATTGCATCTTAGGCATTCCTAAGCCTTACTTAAGCCATAGTAATGAGGTTATGGATTAGAAACACACTAAGGAATGAATGTACTAAGTTAAGGGAATGCAAGTAGGTGTGTTTTAAGCAATGAGCTAAGAATTAACAAGAACTAACGTATTGTAAGCTAAGCCGTGTTGGCCAAGTACTTGTGTAATGATAAGATCTGTTGGTGTTATGTGCCTTTGTGTTTGTAGGTCAACATCCGAGGATTGATTGACCGTTTGCAAGAACCACTGTGAGTAATGTTATCGTAAAGATACGTTTATATGAATTATGTTCCAAATGAAATGTGATAAGCTATGTTTTCTGAAATGATATATGCTTTTGTAAACGAATATTCCGTATTTGAAATCTATTATGGCATCCATAGATAGTCCCAAGTCATGGGGGACGGCATGAAAATACGGGTCCATGACATTCATGTGTTTACGAGATCTCGTTAGCCACTTCATTGTGGTGATGTGTGTTTAATCGGTATCCGGAACCGGTTACTCTAGTCGGAAGGCGTTCTGTAATGTGTTCTATGAGATGTACCATTATTATGTTCTGATATGAGAAGGATTATGCTCTGATCTGTTTCCGCTAATTATGATATGTTCGGATTTCGTTCACTAACCCCTTTACCTTAATGTTATTCACTGGGCTTTAGCTCACTGTTTGTATATATGTATATATATAGGTGGGCATTCTGGAGATCGAGCTTGAAGGCGTTTGTCTGGAACTGTGTTTCTGTTGTCAGCCAACCATTGTGCCTCACGTGGAGGTTCTCAAAGTGTCCTGTGTTCAGTCCTGTTGATTCTGTATATGTATGAGACTGGATTTGATTATGTTGGCTGTACTTAAGATACTGTAGTGTGTGTGGATATAATGCGTGGTTGACTATCGGATATGTATATAAAGTTTTAAATACTCTGTTTCATATAAATCAACACAGCTCAATGGACAACTATATTCATGTATTTGCTTCCGCTAGCCCCTTAATTTTGTTAATCTGTACAGAGGCCTTCGGTAATCCAAGGATTACTGGCCGGTTACGATGCTAAACCTATAGAGGCGGGTTTGGGTCGTGACATTGTTCATAACCATTGATCAAATATCTTATAACTATTATCCACATGAATCATAACCACATCTCATAACCAACCCCTTTGAGTCATAACCAACATCACATATCTCATAACCACTAGTCATATATCTCATAACTAACAACCCTTTTGCTCATAACTACACCACTTTGATCATAACTAACATCTCATATATCATAATCACTAACACATATAGCATAACCAAATACGCTTTGACACCATTTTACTCATAACCAAAATCACATATCTTATAATCACTAATCAAATATCTCATAACCATTACCCAAATATCTCATAACCAACATCACATATATCATAACTACTAGTCACATATCTCATAACCACACCACTTTGATCATAACCAACATTACATATCTCATAACCACTAATCACATATCTCATAACCAAACACCCTTTGACTTATAACTACATCACTCTGCTCATAACCAAAATAGCATATCTAATAATCACCAATCATATATCTCATAACCTTTACCCACTTATGTCATAACCACATTTCATAACCAATACGATTTGCCTCATGACCAACGTCACATATATCATAATCACTAATCACATATCTCATAACCATTACTCACATATAGAGGTGTAAATTTGGCCCACGAGCTCACAGCACACCCCAAGTCCAAAAATTATTCTCTCTCTCTCTCTCTCTCTCTCTCTCTCTCTCTCTCGCGTTTGGGCTAAAGAAAGGGTGTAGGGATTTGTCAAAAACAATTAATGAGGGAATTTTGATTTTGACAAAATTTGGATGTTTGTTCCAAATTTTTGAAGAAAATGGGGCCGAAATTATGTAATAATCATTATAAAAAACAAAATTAAAACATTTATGAATAGTCTTATAATAAAATAAATTATTAATTTATAATTTTGTCAATTTATAGTTAAATTTTTTTATTTATTTTTAATATAAATCCTTCATCTATTTTTATTAAGTAAAATTAATAAAAAAGACAATTTTACTCATTAACTACAAAATGTATAATTACACCATTAATTGGTGTAATAAAAATATTTAAAATTTTAGAAACCACAAATATCATAATCAAGTCACAAAATTTTGTAATATAAAACACAAAATACATAACGCCATCACTAATTGGCATAACAAAATTGTTTAAAATTATAGAAAATCACAAATGTCGTAACTAATTTCCAAAATTTCGTAACATTAACCACAAATTATGTAACTATCCACTAATTGGTGTAACGAAAACATCTAAAAATTTTAAAAACTACAAATGTCATAACCAACTCACAAAATTTAATAACATCAATTACAAAATGCATAACTGCACCACTAATTGCCATAATAAAAATAATCAAAATTTTTTACAAATCACAAATGCCATAACCAACCCAAAAAATTTCATAACATTAATCACAAAATGCGTAACAACACAACTAATTGATGTAGCAAAAATATCCAAATTTTTTATAAATCATAAATATTGTAATCAAGCAATAAAGTTTCATAACAATTATCATAAAATGACTAAACAAGTCACTAAAAATCTTAGAATCACCAATTGGGATATCTCATAATACAGAGAAAACAAAATGTAATGACAATCATTAAATAATTTAATCATCGACTTAAAGCCATAGAATAGAAAATGAGAGTTAGAGAAGATTAGCTTGTAAAGTGAGAGGAAAGGGAATATGAGAAAGAGAGACTGAATGGGCTTATCATCTATGAAAAAGACGTCAAAGGTGCTATCGTTTCCAATAAGCAACATCGGAAATATCTACAATGACAGTAAAGAATGAGAGAGATGCTTGAGGGATGAAGAGGACTGAGATAGCAGAACAGTACAATAAAATGCGTAATATTCATTTTTCAACAGTTCTATAACACATGTACAAATTGATGATAACAAAACCTTTCAAATCATAACTACGGCCAAAGGTTTGTGTATATATAACATATTAATGTGAAAGAGCTAGAGTTTTGAGATAGATGCATTTACTAGATAGAGAAATATCACCAGAATGAATAGTGTTGAAATAGACAAAGAGAGCAATGACGAGTTCAAGGATTTATTGCAGAGACACAGGAGTAGAGAGAGAAAGAATCTAGTGAGGAAGAACTATCAACAATGGTCGTTCGATAATTTGAGCGAAATAGAGAAGTCTGAGTAAAAAATAGAGAGAGCTTAGGCACAACTAGGACAAATCAAGGGAAAGAAATAGAGTAGAGAAAAAAACGAAGAAAAGTTGGGGAAAAAAAATTTAGAAAAAAATTTATTTAGTAGAACAAAATTAAATCACGTCATAGATAATTTTTTTCAACATATTTTTTTATTAAAATTTAGTTAAATTATACATATATATATATATATATGTCTATAAGTGTATATGGATATTTTAAAAAGTATATCGTTTGTATATTACTATTTCTATGATATTTAATGAAGATACTATGACTAAAAATAAATCTAAAATAGAGATAGGTGATCAATTACAATTATCACTTAGGGGTGACACTTCAGAGATAATGAGAGTTTGAGAGATAGATTTGTTTGTGAGAAATAAAATAAGAGAGGGGTAGTATTTATAGGACTTGGGAGGGAGGGGTTAATTTATATATATAAAAATAAAAATAAAATAAAATTGGTTATTGGTGGAATTAACGATTATATGACTATTTCAATTTTTTTTGAAAATTTTGATTGTTGCACTAACAGGGGGCAGGGAACCATTGGGGTTGGGTCAGCTAGATGGGGGAAAAAATTTCGGGTCGAGCTCACGAGATGGGTCACACTCCATAACACACCAGAGTCGGGCCGGGCTCTAGAACACATAGCCCAGGGTCTTAGGTTGGGCTTAGGCTTAGGCCTGGTTGGGCCCACCGAAGGCGCGACTGGACTTAGGATGTGTTGCGAGCTCGTGGGCCAAATTTACACCCCTATATGTGAGTAATGCTTATGAGATATGTGATTAGTGGTTATGATATATGTAATGTTGGTTATGAGGCAAATGGTGTTGGTTATGAGATGTGGTTATGACATAAGTGGGTAAAGGTTATGAGATATATGATTAGTGATTATTAAATATGTGATTTTGATTATGAGCAGAGTGGTGTAGTTATAAGTCAAAGGGTGTTTGGTTATGAGATATGTGATTAGTGGTTATGAGATATGTAATGTTGGTTATGATCAAAGTGGTATGGTTATGAGATATGTGATTAGTAGTTATGATATATGTGATGTTGGTTATGAGATATGTCGGTAATAGTTATGAGATATTGGATTAGTGATTATAAGATATGTGATTTTGGTTATGAGCAAAGTGGTGTCCAATGGTGTTTGGTTATGTTATATGTGTTAGTGGTTATGAGATATGAGATATTAGTTATGATCAAAGTGGTGTGATTATGAACAAAATGGTTGTTAGTTATGAAATATGTGACTAGTGGTTATGAGATATGTGATATTGGTTATGACTCAAAGGGGTTGATTATGAGATGTGATTATGGTTATGAAATATATGATATTAGTTATGAACAAAATAGTATTGGTTATGAGACGTGGTTATGAAATATGTGATTTAGTTATGAACAAAATAGTATTAATTATGAGATGTGGTTATAACTAAGTTATGAACAATTTAATTATAGTTATGAAGAAATATGATTTTAGCTCATAACTATAAAAAGTGACATGTTTAGCAAGTCATTTTTAATGATATGACTCAATCTTAATCTTAACTATTAATTTTCTATATACCGTATATTTTTTAACAAAATGTACTATAAATTTTCTTCTACGTAAAATATTGTATTGCTTTTACTTAGTGCCGAGCTCAATAATTTGGGTTTGTAACCAAGTGGAGCATCAAAGTGATTGCATGATAGTGTTGGAATTCCAATATGGAATGGTGCACCGTTCTTTCTACTCTACAGCAAAACATCAATATGGTGTACACCCATCCCACCATGGGGTTGGCCAGCAATATAAAATCAAATGAATCTCGGAGTTTAAAGTGGAGGGCTCCACCGACTCGCTTAAAGATGCCAATGGTTGGTCAACCGCACCTGTTGGAAAAACCCTACTAACAAACTATCACCTTTTTTGTGAATTCACTTCAATTCCTTTTTTTTTTTTTTTTTTTTTTTTTTTTTTTTTGGCGAATGCAATTCCAATTTTTTTGACTCGTTTATTAGGTGTGCTAAGTATTTTTTTTATTTTTTTTATTTTTTATGTCAACTCAAATATAATTACTCCAGTATATTTGTCCATTTTATGCGCTTGAATATTTCCTACTTTTAATTTGCAGAAATTGATCTTTGTGTGATGTACATTGATCTTTTGGTGATGAATATTAATCAATATGCCCTTGGTTCAATTCCAATTTCACACATCATCTACGTTGATCTTTCTGTGATGTACTGTTCAAATTTCAACACAATTGCTCAGCTCTGTATTCACATCTTTTGCAACATGGATGTGAATACAGGCTGAGAATTGGGAAATTTGGGAGCTTTAACCCCTCAGTTGCATAAATTTCGGATGTACCTAAAAAAAATTTGATTATGATACATTACAAAAGAAAATATTTATTTTTTAAAATTTTCTTATAGTTTTGATGTAGTTTTATTTAAAATAGTGTAAGAAATGTTCTCTTTTTTCTTTACCATTGATTATTGTAGGGAACAAAAACTAGTTCTTGCAAAGTAATAAGCACAGCAGAAAATAAGATCTGCACATGTCCTAGGAATATGTTTATATATTTTTGGAAATTTATGTACACATGAGACATTACAAATTCATATAATTCAGTGATTCCACATTGATCATTTATAACTTAATATTCTTTTTTATAAAATATTGTATTGCATTTGTTTAGTGCGGAGCTCAATAGTGTGAGTTTGTAATTAGGGCTGTAAATGAATCGAGCCGAGTCAAACTTTATTGAGTTCAAACTCTGCTCGTTTATTTATTGAACTCGTTTATTAAATTCAAGTTCAGCTCGAGAAGGAACTGTGCTTAAGCTCGGCTCGACAATTTTTTTTTAATACTATTTATATTATTTAATATATAAATAATTTATTTATATTATTATTTTTATATATTTATATATTATTTAATATATAAATAATAGATTTATTATATAATTTAAATAAGATAAATGAGTCGAGTTTAACGAATCAAGCTTATGCGAGTTCTATCTCGATTTATTTACTAAACGAGCTTAATATTCGAGTTTAAATTTGACTCATTTACTAAATGAATCGAACCGAATCGAACTGAACTCTTAACAAACTGAGCTGAACTTGTCTATAAACAGTTAGATTTATTTATAATTTTATTCGTAACTAAGTGAGGACATTAAAATGATTGAATGTTAGGGCGTAGGACTCCAAAATGGCAGGGTGCGCCGTTCTCTCTGCCCCGCAAGAATTTTGGGTACTCCACAAATAAAAATGAATATGGTGCGCACCATACCATTGGTTGGTAGCAATTTAAAATCAATTGTGAACCTTGGGGTTAAAGTGGAGCAATTCGTTTAAAGATACAATGATTGGTAGCAATTTAAAATCAATTGCGAACCTTAGGGTTAAAGTGCAGGGTCCCACCAATTCGCTTAAAGATGCAATGATTGGTCAGAGATGAAAGGAGCACCTTGCCTAAACCGTACTGTTTGGAGAAACAACAATGTTTGATAGTCTGAATTTTTATAATTCGAATAGTTTGAATGTCTAAAATTAATATCATTTTGATATATTTGAGTTATTCAGGTTATACAAATTTGAACTACTAAATATTTTTCTTAAAGAAATCTGACTGAGAAACTCACTTTTTTCTATCAATTCTTAAAAATACGAGGCAAAAAAAAAAAGAAAAAAAAAATATTTGTCAAGCAGTCAAGGCCTTTTTTTTTTTAATAGAAAAAAAAGTACATGTCATGAATTTGATTTTAGGTAGGTAGGTAGGTGTTTGCATCCATTTTTGTAATTTTTCTATTAACAGAAAATGAAAAGTTGCTTATGATATATGGCAAAAAAAACTTGAAGATGCTTTATTTCTCGGGCCAAAATATGTGCAATGTGGTGAAGGCAATCAGTGGATCAATTACAAGTAGTTGAAAGAATGATGGGCCAATTTTCAAGAAATATTTAGGCCATGTTTGTTTGGGCCGACTGGATTAGCATTCCCATGACTAATAATCCTAGGACTACGAATTCGTTGGATTATGTATCCTATCTTAACTAATATTCAAGTTTAAAATAATTAGTCCGTACTTCAATTGTTTAACCAAATATCGGATTAATAATTTTATTGGACTATTAGTCCAATCCCAAGCTCATGTCCACCCAAACAAACATGGCCTTAGTGCTTGTAAATTGCCAGATGGCCAGTCAATATAGGTCAACAATTCATAAGGAACACGTAGCACTGCTTGTGAAGTTCAGTCTTGCTTTAAAGGGAAAAAATAATGAACTATAATTTATTTTTTGGTCAATTGTGGCTTATCGACTATGGCCAAATGTATTGTGACTTGTCAATTATGGCCAAATCTAATTTTATTAATTGTAGTCTGTGGATTTTGATCTATCTATTTAAACCATAAATTATTTTTAACATAAAATTATAGCCACATATATACATTTATTATTATTATTATTATTATTATTATTATTATTATTATTATTGTTTATCACAAGAATTCGAAGGCAAGATGAAGTACAAGAAGATCTGAAATACGACATGAAAAAATAGCCACATGATGTTCCAATGGGTGGATTTTCATGAAATGACATGTCGAGAAAAATAGATGAAATGATTTGGTTTTGTGAAGATGAAATGTGTGGGCGTAAAAATGAAATTTTATATTTACAAAAAAAAAAAATGATTATCTTGATTGGCAAAAATTTCAAACAATAGCGCCATTGTCAGATTATTTGAGGTGAGAAACATGAAATCATTTTGATAGAGTGATTGGTCAGCTTAATGATCAAATTGACCATTTTGAGATCGAAATTCATTAATGGAGGGAAATATTGAAAATCCTTACAGAAGCCAAAATTTGTGACTTTTTAGTTATTCTTCCTATGCTTTCAAGGGTTGTGAATGAGAAAAAAGTTAATTCATATGGGTGAAAAAACAAAAGGCCATAAGAATAAAAATTCCATGGCAGGGGACAATTTCACAAGAAAGAAATATTTTGAAGTTATCAAAAAATATTTCCAACCCATTAATGTATGAAAGGAAAAATCAGTCATCTTCTTCTTCTTTTTTTGCAGATCTTAGTTCAAAGAGCGATGCAAACAATGCGTTTAAAAAGTTTGATTTCAAACCAACTATGGCTGAAAATTATGAACAATCAAATGTTCATGAATTTGAAATCTTTGACATTATTCAAGATGTGATGTATGAGTTTTTAAGGCCACCATGCTATAGCTTTTGTTATTCAAAATCTTTTTTGGATTTGTAGATCACATCAAAACTCAATTTTAATTAGTGGTTAATGAACCAACATTGTTTGGAAAATATATATATTCAAAAGTATTAGACAAAAAAATTTAGACAATGGCTATTCTGTTATGGCTAGTCACATGCTTTGTATGTTTCCATAAAAATTGTATGAGCACAAATAACAACCATCTATTCTATCGGAGTGTGACGTAGTTCACTTGGATTAGGTGGGTTGTTGTAGTGGTGTCAATTAAGTGACATATGATCATTAATAACAAAAGCATCGGATTATCGACAATTCTATTTTGGCGTATGTATGGCTTTTGACCACCAGATTTCTTGATCCAAAACATATATTTTATATATGTTTGTTTGTTGAAAGGGCTACCATCAATTTAATTTTGATTTTATAACTCTTCAAAAATTCGAGTAAGTCTCATTCTTAAAGAGTTAGGGGGCATTGTTTACACCCATTTTTGTAACTCTTCTATCAACAAGAAATGAAAAGCTGCTTATGACATATGGCAAAGAACCTTGAAGATATTTTACTTCTTGTGCCAAACTATGTACAATGTGGTGAAGGCAATCAGTGGATCAATCACAAATAGTTGAAAGAATGATAGGCCAATTTTCATGAGGCATTTAGTGCTTGTAAATGGCAAGATGGCTGGTCGATACGAGTCAACAATTCACGAGGGACACGTAGCAGTGCTTGTGAAGTTTAGTTTTGCTTTAAAGAGAAAAGGCAATGAACCATAAATTGTTTTTCTATCGATTGTGACTCGTCGACTATGGTCAAATCTAGTGTAATTGATTGTGGCTTGTCAACTATGGCCAAATCTAATTTTATTAATTACGACCTGTGGATTTTGATCTGTTGATTTAGACCATAAATTATTTTTAACATAAAATTATGGCCACATATATATACATTTATTATTATTATTATTATTGTTGTTGTTGTTGTTGTTTCTTATAATGCTTTTGTAGGATGCAATGATTCCAAAACATGTGGTATAAATGGGCCAAGTAAAAACAAATCAAGGGCATCAATAATAGCACAATAACTTAGTTTTTATCTTAGGAGTAGATTATCAAGTTAGGAGTAGTTTATTTTCCAACTTGTACTTTGTAACCTTGTGAACTTGGTAGTTTTATTTTGAAATTACCATTTGTTTACTTTGTTCACTTCATCTTTCTTGTCAACTGTAATTTATTCCAAAGAAGTCTTTGTACTTTCCAGGCATTTGAATCAGAATGCAGTTGCTTAATTGCTTTTGTTTGATTGTTTGATTTAAATTGTTGTTCTTTTCTTGTCGATAGGAAGTGAGCATAATTTTTACTAATAGCAGGCGAACCTCCCATGGCTTTTTTTTATTTTATGAGATTAGGATTTATATTTTTACTCATAATAGTAAACTAAGTTACCAAGCTCAATAATGGTAATTATATATAGGTAGAAAATAATAATTTAAATATTGGTTTTACTATTTGTACGAGCACAGTAATAATCTTCTCGTATAATCCTGTTGATCAAGTTTGCACTCCTCCAAACGTCGTCGCTTTGCCACCTAAAAACACAAACGTGAGCTAGCCGGCGGGTGTGTGCCGGAAACCTCTCCAATGCCTAAGTCAGCAAATAGACAATAGACACAAAAACTTTGTGTATTCTAGAGTAAGAATTGGGATACCTGTCCATAGGTCCTGTCATGAGATTTTATAGATTCTGCCTGGCACAATCCTAGTAGAATTCCAACTCTCCTTATAAGAGTCCTCCTAGGAATCACACTCCCAGTGAAGAGTGTCTATCCTGATAACACTCCATTTACTAGCAACCAAGTGAGATGGTTTGCACAATCCCAGTAGAACTCAAATTCTCCTTAACAGAGTCCTTCTAGGAGTCTCATACCCAAGGATAATGTTTATCCTTAGAACACCCTCATCACTGCAAGCCAAGTGAGATGGCCACTCCCTTATGCTCGGATATACATTCCTGACCGAGCTGCCTTATCTCGATCCCCTATCGTTTGGGTCGTGTGATCGGAAGCCAATTTACCAAATTGTACCCTGCCGAGCTACACATAGCTCGGCCCTTTCCATTGACAATATCTCGGTCCGATAAAGGACTACCTTCAGATAGCTAGGTCCAGGCCCTAACAACCCATCTCTGACCAACCTAGTGTCTTCTTAGCCCAAGATCGAGCTACATCATCTCTTATCTCGGCCCATTGTGCGGCCTAATTTCCGAAGAAGATTTTTCATAACTCGGCCCAATTTGTTAACAAATTACCCTCTCAATTGCCCCTTAATTCCATCTGCGTAGCATGTTTGGGATTATTTTCCTCCAACCGAGCTAAGAACACCCAACTCTGCCGAGATAGAAAAGTTGTTCAGTTTCAATAAGTCTTGTCAGTTATTTAGCACGTCCTTCCACTAATCTAGCATGTTTAACACGACGTCATTCCTAGGATACGTAGCGTGCCCCCATTAGCCCCATTCTCCTGTTACCGCCGTCATGCCAAAAATTTGAATAGTCCCGCCTTTTTGCCTTCAACGCATATATCATTCGAGTTCGCAATCGTATGACGAGTCCTTCTCTCTGTGTAACCGAGCTATATGTCCCACCTTTTTTAATCATCTTCCAATTAGTGAAAATTTTTGATCTCTTGGCGCGGTTACTGTGTTTTTTTTTCAATGTTTTGCATCATTCCGCCTGCATGTCTAGCCAAACTAATTAGCTTGGCCCTACCTGATCCTGCCAACCTTCTTTGGCTGAGATACACATCTCAGCTGAAGAATCCAAAAAACTTGTAGGTCAAACCTACAAACCTACTTTGGTCGAGGTAACTGTCATCCCGGCCAAAGAGTGCAAAAATTTTGTTAGTCAAACCTGCCAACCTACTTTGGCCGAGGTAACTGTCATTTTGGTCAAAGAGTTCAAAAATTTGTTAGTCAAACCTGTCAACCTACTTTTGCCAAGATAATTATCATCTCGGTCAAAGAGTGTAAAAATTTTGTTGGTTAAACCTGTCAACCTGCTTTGGCCAAGGTAACTGTCATCCCGATCAAATAATGTAAAAATTTTGTGTTGGTCAAACCTGCTAACCGCCTTTAACCTAGATCTTGATCTCGGCTGAAGGGTGCAAAAAAGTTTTGTTGGTCAAACCTGCTAACCGCCTTTAGCCTAAATCCTAATCTCGGCTGAAGGGTGCAAAAAAATTTTGTTGGTCAAACATGCCAACCGCCTTTGCCCTCCCAGTTGGGTAAGGAGTCTAAAAAATTTTGTTGGTCAAACCTACTAACCACCTTTGCCCCCCAGTTGGACAAGGAGTCTAAATTTTTTTTTAGAAAGTGTTGGTCCAACTTACCAACCCTCTTTGCCCCCTATTGGGCACCCATTTGTTAGAAAGAGTTAGTCAAACCTGTCAACCCACTTTGCCCCCAATTGGGCAAAGATTTTTGTACGGTCGGTCTTTCTTGTCGACCACATTAACTTTTGTTGAGGGTATTTTGTCCGACATCGCTGTTTGTATCGGACTCTGCCTTGGTGCGCATCCCATCTTCCTCTACCAAGATGTGTTGGTGCACTCTCTCCATCAGGGCTTCCATAATAAGAGGCGGCGTCATTGTCATTAAATCTCTTAATTTATTGTCAGCCGGCAAACCTTGTTTGTACTGTGCGATAGCTAGGTTTGTGGGGCAATCTCCAATCTGATTAAAAGTCTCCCAATATCGGTTATTGTAGGACCTCAATGTTTCATTCTCGCCCATGTCTATGGAGAGAAGCTGGTCAATCTCCACTGGCGTCTTGGTGTTTATTCTGAATCTGGTCACAAATGCCTCCACTAGTTGCGCCCATGAAGCTATGCTACCTTCTGGCAACCTTTCAAACCATGTTAAACCCAGATTGCTAAGGCTAGAAGGAAACAGGATACACATTAGAGCCTCGTTTCGCCGATACACAGCCATAACCTGACGAAAGTGGTTCAAGTACATGTAAGGGTCTGACTTCCCCTCATAAGTAGTAAATTGGGGTTGGTGGAAACCTGAGGGTAATGGTGCGTTCTCCATCGCTGGAATGAACAGCGAGCTCTGCAACCTTGCTAACGCTTTGTCTGTCGGTTCATAGGCAAGGCGTGGTACCGGCATTCCAACCTCGATACTTCCATGTGTCTTAGGAGCCACCCGTTGTAGCGCAGAGACTCTGCGAGGGTCGCGAGCCTGAGTGTTTTCTTTCCTTCGAACCCTTTCCTTTAGCACTATACGCAGGTCCACTGACCTAGGCAACTCCGTGTGCCTAGATGTTGTTTGGTACGAGTGCGAGAGCCAATAACTGCTTCCCTCCATACATGACCTTTCATTCCTTGTTCTCTCAAACCTAGAGTAACGAGTCCTAGAGGTTCTTGACCGCGTGTCGCCTATCTTGAGGCTTCTGCTTTCCGTATGAGATGATGTGACTTGCTTGTCACGATCTTCTGAGTGGCGAGAGTGCGCTCTATCTTTGCTCATCTCTTCTTTTACCACCCTTTTGCCTTTTATCTGGCGGTTCATAGTCTTCATGTCAACTGTCATTCTTCTTATTACTTCATCTTGCTCCCTTATGCAATTTTCCAGAACCTGGGGATCCATCATCTATCTCTGTCTATCAAGGCTATAAGAGCAGCATGGACTCGAGCCCCGTCTCTCTCATGCGTCTCTTTGTGGGTTCCGTTATTAGGGATTCAATTCTGCTACGGGCGGAACATAAGGCAAGCCCTCGTGCCTCCTTCCTCCTTGCAGGGTCTGCCCATCAATAGCAGAATGTGGTAAGTCTTCATTATGTGCCATTGACATTGATTGAAGGAACACTTAATCAAAAGGTTTGTTCTCTGTTATATTCCCACAACCGGCGCCAATTGTACGAGCACATAAATAATCTTCTCGTATAATCATGTTGATCAAGTTTGCACTCCTCCAAACGTCGTCACTCTGCCACCTGAAAACACAAACGCGAGCTAGCCGGTGGGTATGTGCCGAAAACCTCTCCGATGCCTAAGTCAGCAAATAGACAATAGACACAAAAACTTTGTGTATTCCAAAGTAAGAATTGGGATACCTGTCCATAGGTCCTGTCATGAGATTTTATAGATTCTGCCTAGCACAATCCTAGTAGAATTCCAACTCTCCTTATAAGAGTCCTCCTAGGAATCACACTCCTAGTGAAGAGTGTCTATCCTGATAACACTCTACTCACTAGCAACCAAGTGAGATGGTTTGCACAATCCCAGTAGAACTCAAATTCTCCTTAACAGAGTCCTTCTAGGAGTCTCATGCCCAAGGATAATGTTTATCCTTAGAACACCCTCATCACTGCAAGCCAAGTGAGATGGCCACTCCCTTATGCTCGGATATACATTCCTGACCGAGCTGCCTTATCTCGGTCCCCTATCGTTCGGGCTGTGTGATCGGAAGCCAATTTACCAAATTGTACCCTGCCGAGCTACACATAGCTCGGCCCTTTCCATTGACAATATCTCGGTCCGATAAAGGACTACCTTCAGATAGCTAGGTCCAGCCCTTAATAACCCATCTCTGACCGACCCAATGTCTTCTTAGCCCAAGACCGAGCTACATCAGCTCTTATCTCGTCCCATTGCGCGGCCTAATTTCCAAAGAAGACTTTTCATAACTTGGCCCAATTTGTTCACAAATTACCCTCTCAAGCAGTAAACTAAGTTGCCAAGCTCAGTAATGGTAATTATAAGTAGATATAAAATAATAATTTAAATATTGATTTTACTATTATTATTTTTTAATAAATTGGTGTCCGAGTCAGCTTGCGTGTATCTTGACTAATCTCCAGATTCTGAAGTTAAAGAAAATTTGTACTATTTTTTAGAATTTAGATGCATAAAATCAAGAGATTGGATATTATTTTTGTTTGTTATTTACATGGGACATTACAAATTCAAACAGTCTTGTAATCCTACATGTCTATATAAAATATTGTATTGCATTCACTTAGTGCCGAGCTCATTAACGTGAACTTGTAACCAAGTGGGGCATTAAAGTGATTGAATGATAGTTGTTGGGATTCCAATATGGTAGGGTGCACCGTTCTCTCTACTCCACAACAAAACATCAACATGATGTGCACTCATCCCACCATGGGTTGGTTAGCAACATAAACTCAATTGAAACTTGGGATTAAAGTGGAGAGCTCGACCAACTCGCTAAAAGATGGCAATGGTTGGTCAGAGATAAATAAACACCTTCTCTAATGGGCTGTGTTTTTTATTTTAAACTCAACTGAAACTTGGGTTTAAAGTGGAGAGCTCGACCAACTCGCTTAAAGATGGCAATGGTTGGTCAGAGATGAACAAACACCTTTCCTAATGGGCTATTTTTCTATTTTAACCATTAATGGTTTATGAAAATTCTCCATAGGTATATTTCCATGGTTTGACTCTCTAAGAATGGACTTTTCAACCCCCCGAGCCTTATATGGAATATCATTTTAAACCATGTTTGGCTCAACAACATGCTTTTTAGCCATATTTTCATAAGTTGACTCTTTAAAAATGAAGTTTTTGACCCCCCGAGCATTGATGAAATCAACTCTTTCCTTTTGCCATTTTTAACAATAAATTTTTTTTTGAAAAATTTACTAATTCTGGCCATTAAAGCCTCAGTTAAAGACTTGGTAGTGAGAGTTGACAACTCATCATTCCATTGACAAATTTTCATATCAAATTAATAAATTTCTCCAATTAACTGTTATCTCTTTTCTCCCACCAAATAATATTGTAATATATGAAAGTTTGTTTCATCAAGAATATGAATCTCTTCTTGAAGATCCAAAATTTTTTGTTTATGCCAAAAGATTTCATTTAGGCTATTTGGAATGGACGAATCCAATTCATTTTTTATTTCTTACACTTGACATCCCACTGAGTGTGTCAAAAAACTATTGGCTTATTTTTCATACGAAGGAAAATATCATAAATGTGAGCGTGCCAGTAAGGATTGAAAAATCCTTACAAATTAAATTCAAGCCAATTATTAAACAATTGCGTTGACGGTTATTCTGTCTCCATGAAGAGGACTTCAAAATTGTCAAGTGTAAAAAAAAAAAAAATTAAAAGAAAAATGAGAGAGATGGAGAAAGTGAACAATCAAACTAACCATTAATTACCTCTACTCCTATGTGCATAAAATAAAGTGCAGAAAATATAAATGACAAAAAAAATAGAAATTAATTGTCTTTGATTTGAACTAGATGATTACAATGCAGCCATTTATGGCTATTTATATGCACAAATTTGTAGAAAAAACTACCTAATAACTACCATATTCTTCCATCTTCATTCTTATCTTATCATACGTCCTTTCATGATCTATCAACTCCTCCACTTCATACTCTATGTTCTTCCATTTTTCCATTATCTTTTCCACGTATTTTTTTTTTTTTTTCATATTTTGTAACTTCTTATAACCTTTAAGTGAGTATCAGAGTGTTATGTGTCTTGCAATAAATAATAATAATAATTACAGATTTATGATGCCAACAAACAGTCAGAGAAGAATGGGGCACCTTCCCTAACCGCGCTTATTAGAGAAACCCTATTAACAAACTGTCACTTATATATATATATATATATATTTTTCTTTTCTTTGTTTTTTATCTAATAATGTCATCAATTTGATTGTGGGTAGAGATGACACTGATCTAATGGCTAGCCCAATCTGTCCATACTGATTCATTTTTTAAGGAATTGAGATTTATACTTTAGCTCATGAGATCAAATATAGCAATATGTTCCACATAAAGCCATCTCTAACGTTTAACCCAATCCATCACCAAATTTAAATTTAGTGAAAAAGTACACTTCTTTGGTCTCCAACGGTTTTATCAAAGCTATATCAAATTGAGAACATCTCAAATCTTTTACCAAACTGAGGATGTCTTGCACTTTTCAACAATTTACTGTGCATAGCCGTTAAGTGTTGACTCACCGAACGACAGGCCAGACGTCCGGCCATATGTCCCCCCTGAATGACCACCTAAAGGCGAAATTTATGAAAAATTTACATTGATAGGTCAACCCCTAATGACCACCTCTATATCTTTTTTTTTTTGACCTGCCTTCTTTGTTGGTTCAAAAAATCATGATTTGGGACAACCTCCAATGAGGCACTTTGATTTAAAGAGGACTTTCACAAACAATAGAAACTAGATTCTCCAATACAAAAAAGCAATTTGATCAATACATATATGCAAATCAGATAATCTACATAGCAAATCCAAAACAAAGCATTGTATGATCAATTTGTTAGAGTCCAATGAACTAGTGAACAGTCTTGGAGAACTATTTGGTGAACCGTTGGAGATGCCCTAAGAACTTGAGTGAATATGATTCAATTTGTAGCACCGCTAATGGATATGGAGATGTGTACGTCTAATTTATATGAACAGAATTTGAGAGATTGGGTAGTATTGCTGTTTGTTAATTAAATGGGACATCACAAATTCAAAGAGTTTAGTCATCCTATATTGGTCATTTACAATCGGACAAATTACGCTGGTAGTCTCCCTATTTTGGTCATTGGGCCATTGTGGTTCCTATAATTTTAATTGGCTCAATTTTGACCCTGAATAATTTTTGTCTCAATTTAGTTCAATTGATTACAATTGTTAACATTTTCTAATAGAAAACACACACATAAGTGTCATATATCATGTTTTTAGGGGTAAAATTATAAACTTGCTCAATTTAATGAGTTAACCTTAACCAATTTAGTGATAAAAATTGAGACATTTAAAAGTATAGGGACTAAAATGACACATTAGACAAAATATAGGGACTATCAATGTAATTTTCCCTTTATAATTTGATATTTCTTTATGTAAAATGTTGTATTATATTTATTTAATATCGAGTATAGTAACGTGAGCTTATAATCAAGTGGGGGCATTAAAATGATTGCACGAAAGTATTGGGACTCCAATATAGTAGGGTATATCTACTCCACAATTAAACAACAACATGATGCGCACCTATCCCACTATCTGTGGGGGAAAATTATTCAATTTTCTCAAAGTATCACATGTTTGTATTCTCTAACCAATCATCATTCAGTATGTTCCATCATGCTCCTTAATCATCAAACACAATACTCCACTTATCCTCACGTTCTCCACTAATTATAATATTATGAAATATTATGTATCCATACTCTAAAATTACGGAACAATTATCCGTGGGTTGGCTACCAATATAAAATTAATTGGATCCTGGGAGCCCTCAACAACTCGCCCTAGTGCTTGAATTGGCTAGAGAGAAAGGAGACATCTTGCTTCAATACACCTATTAGAGAAATATTACTAACAAACTCTCTCTTTTTTTATGAATTCTTTATTTAAAGATTAAAAAATAAAATAAAATAAAATTGGCACGTCACCAATTTGATTGTGGGCTGGCCACCGATCCAATGGCTAGCCCAATCCGCCCATCCTCATTCATTTTTCAGAGGTTGAGATTTGTGTTTTAGCCTATAAGATCAAATAAGACAAATATTGTATAATTAATGGAATTTTTACAATTTTTTTTTTTTTTTTATCTTTTACATAATGCATATATAATTTATTTAGTCTTATTTTTTTAAGTAAAATAAATGCATTTAACAAAACTTGGACTTGGACTTGTGATGTCATGGATTAATAATAAGTTTTGTGGCAACTTAACTACGAAGTTATTGATATTAGATTTTGTTTAAAATTTATTTTTATATAATATATGAATTTATTGTACGAGTTTTGAAATTTTGTTTCTTGCTTTTTTGTAGCCTAAACCAAACTCCAACCATGCTTGACCCAGTTAATTGTGGGTAAAAATTCAATTCTCCTCCCTTGATTTGGTTGCAGAAACCATTGAACCATGTTTCGATTCCTATTTCGCACATTCGTGTCTCTCTATCATGTATAGTTCAATTCCAAACACAAGGGAGGAAAATATTTATTTATGGAATTTTCTTATAGTTTTTTTTTTTTTTTTTTTTTTTTTTTGTCTGTTGGTTATTGCAGGTTCTTGCCCCAACTTGATTGAAACAAAACAATATGTTTTGCTATTGAATAACACAATCTCACAAAAAAATCTGTACATCTCCTAGAAATATATTTACATATTTTGGGGAATTTATATTATTGTTGTTTGTTACTTACATTGGACATTACAAATTCAAATAGTTTTGTAATCTCACATCAATCAATTATACTTAAATTTTTTCTTTATAAACTATTATATTGTGTTTACTTTTAGTGTTGAGCTCAATAGCAACATGGGCTTGTAAGTGGGCCCTAACAAAGTTGTCTAGAAGTGCTTGGGTTGGCCTGAGAGTGGATTGTAGAAATCTACGAAGTAATCTAAATATACAAAAAAAAATTTGATAAGAATAATGTGATAATATTATTATTTTGAAATAAAATATTCATAATGAGTTACATCATTATGTATAAAAATTATATATAAGTTTTTTATTTATATAGTATTTTCATCTACGAATATACTTTGGGTTAATATTAAATCTCACTAATACTTGTATGGCTTCATTTGGCATGAGTTATTTTTGCTGAATTAATCAATTCACTTTTTCTCTCACAATTATCAGATCAATTAAAAAAAAGTCAAAACTTATCTCAAACACAACTAAAATAGCCAAAAAATCATACTAAATTAGTTCATTCCAAACGACGGTAGAGTAAAAAGTCCTAAAAATTAATAATTAATGATTTTATAAATTTGTCACTAAAAGCTAACAATTAATGATATTTTTTATTTCTGTCGCTAAAAACAAAAATTAGTGATGTTTTTCTATGATGATTTTGTAAATTTATCACTAAAAAATGACAATTAATGATGTTTTCTGTAACAAATTTTTTAAACTATCACTAAAAAAACTAATAATTAGTGACACTTTTTATAAAAACGTCACTAAAATATAAAAAATAAAATTTTGTGGTAACAATTAAAAGTCAATAGGGCTTTTCAGTCATTCCTCCATAAACTTTTTCACATTTTTTTTCATTAATTATGTTTTTTAATTTTTATTTTTTTAAAATCTAGTCATGCCATGTTTTTTTAATGTTTCATAATAATGTAGTCATATGCACATTTAAATTACTTTTAATTTTTATTTTTATTTTTAAATGAGGACAATCTCTATTACCAATGAATAACCCAAGCCCACCACTTAGTGCCCAATACATAATTCAACTAATGAGGCACAACATGGCTGGAAGTCAACATGGCATTAAAAACCAATGACACTCAGACACGTGGCAGGTGAAGGACAAGCCATATAAGCAGACAAAGATCCTGCAAAGTTATTGCATTGCACATCAGCCATTAATGAAGCCCCTTACAGCATTTATTGCGATAAGCCCTCCCCGTCGAGACAGAATGGCCTCACCATGAACAAGACAAGCTAGAGAATAGACTTTCGGCCATGGCAACAGGTCGGAAGGGACAACGAAATGATTACTAGAGGATATAAGCAGACATCAAAGACAAGAAGAAGGTTAAGCTTTCTATCTCTAATCTATCTCTACATTCCACTTCTCTTTCTAACTTGCTCGTCGGAGGGTTCGCTTGGGGACTCCCCGTTCCCCGTTGAACTCTTGTGCAGGTCTTCTGGTGGGCTTGGTCACTCGGACGCTGGTTTGGAAAGCGTGGATCAGTCCGACCCGTTCTACTTGGAACCCGCAGTATCATCAGTTGGCGCCATCTATGGGAAAGCTTTGCTCCGCGCGTCAGTTGTGCTCATTGTCGCCAGAGACCCTGTCCTAATAACCTTTTCCTGTCACCCACCAAGGTGTATGGTCACGACTAGATCCATGGCCTCTCACCACAATGTTGCCGACCACCAAGCCGATCCTCCTAATCCAAACAACCCACCACAATATTTCACTGAGCTCACCAATAGCATTAAGCGCCTGGCCGAGCAAAACCAAGCCCTGATCAATGCTCTACTCCAAAGAAACCCTCATATGCCTCTTCAACCACCTCCAGATATCGCACCCAACTAAGAACGAGCCCTGAGCCACACTATCCAGCAGCCCGTCCGCCCAACTTGGAGGGCTTGCGACCACCTCCCCCAGATATGAACCTACCCCTCCGGGCCCCGCATCCATCGGTCCCGGCACCCACCCCCGAGGGAGAGGCCAGTAGTGTCCAGCCCCCATTCCCTTCTGGTGGTGACAACGTCCCTTTCTGGGATGCAGAACTCCGAGCAATGAAACTCCAGCTCCAAGGAGTCATGCAAAACATACCGAATAAACCATCCACCACAGCCAACTCATCATTCGTTGCCTCCATCCGGGACAAACCTCTACCGCCTAAGTTCAAAATGCCCACCATCGACTCTTTTGACGGTACAACAGACCCAGTCGATCACTTGGAGACCTACCGGACCCTCATGATCCTCCATGCATTCCCTGATGAAATCATGTGTCGGGCTTTCCCTGTAACACTCAAGGGGTCGGCTCGACTTTGCTTTAGTCAACTGCCAGCAGACTCTGTCTCCACTTTCCAGCACCTCAATGACTACTTCCTCAGCCATTTCATTGGAGCCCAGCGCCAGCGACATCCGGCAACCCAACTCCTCAATATCCGTCAGACCGAAGGGGAGTCACTGCGCAATTTCGTTACCTGCTTCAACACCGAAGCCTTGCAGGTAGCAGAAAACGATGACAAGGTCATCCTTACGGCTTTCATAGCCGGTCTACGGTCATTTGACTTTCTTTTCTCCCTCTCTAAAAACCCCCCGACCTCTATGGCAACCCTACTCTCCAAAGCCCAAAAATACATGAACGCCGAAGATTCCCTAGCTGCCCGACAAGATCCTATAGCCAAAAACCCGACCCCTAGAGAGAAGAAAAAGGACTCAGAAACCAGAAACACCCAGCACACTCACCAAACACCTCAGTATACCGACCGACCACCCCGAGCCGATCGGTCGGCGCCAACCCGACTGCCCGGCCGGTTCGAAAGATGCACACCCCTCAACTCCCCCATGGAACAAGTCTTGAACCAAATCCAGCGAGATTATCCCCTCAAATGGCCCTAACCATCCCTGTCTCCTTCTAACCGGCGAGACCAGTCCAAATACTGCCGCTTCCACCAGGACCACGGCCATAACACCGAAGAATGTGTTAACCTCAAACACCAGGTCGAGGGCTTGATCCATCAGGGACGTCTCAGTCGTTTCACGGAAGCTCGCCTCCAGCAGAGGCAAAAGACTGAACCCATCAGAAACAACCGCCGGCGCACCCCTCCACGGCAACTAGCACAACCTAACCAAGGTCATAATCGCCCTCCACAACAACCCAGGGCACAAGGTAACCCCGCCCCACCTGTTGGAGAAATCAGAGTTATTGCTGGCAGGCTTGCTTGTGGAGGACTATCTCGCTCGGCCCAGCGGGCAGAACTCAGAAAAATAAGACAAGGCTCAGACAAAGAATTTGCCACACTGGATCGCCCTTCCAAATAGCCCAAACAGTGGATGGAGCCCATCACCTTTACGAAGGCCGACTGCATAGGCATCCGTTACCCTCATAACAACCCTCTCGTCATCTTTGCCCTCCTCTCCAACTACAAAGTCAGACGGGTTCTCGTCGATAATGGCAGTTCTTCCGACATCATCTTCCTAAATGCCTTTCGCCAGCTTAAGATCGGGGAGGAAAGTCTGTCCCCTCTCCAAACCCCATTGGTCGGTTTCACTGGAGACCGGGTGACCTCCATCGGCTCCATCGATCTTCCCATCACAATCGGCGAATACCCGCGGCAGACTACAAAATTACTCACCTTCTTTGTTGTCGACTACCCCTCTGCTTACAACATCATCCTTGGCCGCACCGCCCTAAATGCCTTCCAAGCTATCACATCCACTTTCCATCTTGCCATCAAGTTCCCCACTGATCTCGGGGTCGGCACAGTAAGGGGAGAGCAGACCATAGTCAAAGAATGTTATGTCGCCTCACTTAAAGAGGTCAAGCTCAAGGAGGCTATGATCATTGAAGGACTCGACGTCAGAGACGAAGACGAGCTGGTCAGAGGGGAACCAGTGGAAGAGCTTGTCGAGGTCCTCATCGATCCCACTAACCCAGCAAAAACTGCCAAGATCGGCAGCCAACTATCCTCCTAGGCTAAAGCCGACCTCACCGCCCTCCTGATTGAGCACAACGATGTATTTTCCTGGACCCACTTCAATATGCCGGGTATTGACCCCTCTTTCATCACCCATCGCCTCAGCATCGAACCCCATTTCCGACCCTTCCGCCAAAAGCAGCGCATCTTTCATCCGGAGCGCAATACTCTTATCGCTGCTGAAGTAGATAAGCTCATTGAGGCACAATTTATCAAAAACGTGGATTATCCCAGATGGTTGTCAAACGTAGTGCTAGTCCGTAAGAACAACGGTAAATGGCGACTCTGTGTCGATTACTCCGACCTCAACCGAGCTTGCCCCAAGGACAGTTATCCCCTTCCTCGCATAGATCTGCTTGTTGATGCCACGGCCAGCCATCAAATGCTTAGCTTCATAGATGCCTGCTTTGGGTATAACCAAATTCTCATGCACCCGTCTGACCGAGAACACACCTCCTTCATCACCGACCGGGGAACCTACCATTACCGTGTCATGCTATTTGGGTTGAAAAATGCCGGAGCCACTTACCAACGGTTGGTCAATGCCGTCTTTCATCATCAGATAGGCCGGAACATGGAAGTATATGTCGATGGCATGCTAGTCAAAAGCAAACTCTCCACTGATCATCTGGCCGACCTACGAGAGACATTCGGCACACTACGGAAGTATCAAATGAAGCTCAATCCGAAGAAATGCGCCTTCGGTGTAGGATCTGGGAAATTCTTGGGTTTTATGGTCAGTTAGTGAGACATCGAAGCTAACCCCGAAAAGATTAAGGCTTTGATAGAAATGCGGTCACCCCGAACAGTTAAGGAAGTTCAAAGGGTTACTGGTAGAGTCGTCGCCCTCAACCGCTTCATTTCCCGTGCAATGGACAAGTGCCTCCCCTTCTTCAAACTTCTTCGACAGACTTTCGAGTGGACGACCGAGTCCGAAGAAGCCTTCCAACAGTTGAAGCAGTGCATGGCTAACCCACCCTTATTCTCCCAAGCACTCACAGGTGAGCCTCTTTTTCTTTATCTAGCCGTCTCGAGCACCGCAGTCAGTGCAGCCCCATCAGGGAAGACGGTTCAGTACAATGCCCGGTTTACTACATTAGCCGGGCCCTAAGAGGCGCCGAACAGAAGTACCCATTGCTAGAAAAAATGTCCTTGGCCCTGGTCATCACCTCAAGACGACTTCGTCCTTACTTCCAAGCCCACTCCATAATGGTCCTCACTGATCAACCTTTAAAGAAGGTAATGCAACAGCCCGAGCTGTCCGGCAGACTCATGCAATGGTCGGTCTAGCTCAGCCAATTTGACATCTCCTACCGACCTCGAATAGCGATTAAGGGGCAAGCTGTTGCCGATTTCATCCTGGAATTCACTAATCCCACTCCGCCCACTGTTCCACCGCCCCCCAAATCCCAGATTGAGGCAGAAGACCTTCATTCTTGGACCCTCAACGTCGACGGATCATCCCGCAAAGAAGGCAGTGGGGCTGGTCTCATCCTCACCGCCCCCGAGGGTGGTTATTTCAAATGCGCTCTCCGGTTCTTGTTCGATGCAAACAATAATGAGGCCGAATATGAGGCACTGATAGCAGGTCTCCATCTAGCCAGAGACATTGGTGTCAGCCATATCCGGGTGTTCAGCGATTCCCAACTTATTGTCGAACAAATTACGGGGGAATTCGATGCCAAGGAAGACACAATGTGAGCTTACCGGGATATTGCACTCCCCCTTGCTCACCTCTTCAATACTTTCCACATCAAGCACATCCCTCAGGCAGAAAACTCGAAGGCAGATGAGATGGCTCAGTTAGCTTTTGCAGACCAGTCAGACCTCAACCACGGTGTCCGCCTTGAGTACCTAGCCCACCCTGCCATTTCCCCAAACCAGCAAGAAGTCCACTTCCTCCGAAATGAACCTATCCCATGGGCGGCCGACATCTTTCTATTTTTGACAACGGGGGAACTGCCAGATGACAAACAGTAGGCCGCCAAAGTCAGAGCCCGGTCGTCCAATTACATTCTTGTCAACGGCCTCTTATACAAACATGGCTTTTCACGCCCATATCTGCGATGCCTCAATCCAGCTCAAGCGACTTACGTGATGAGGGAAGTCCATGAGGGTATATGTGGTAATCATTCAGGGGCCAGGTCACTAGCCCACAAAATACTTCGCACTGGTTATTTCTGGCCTACTCTCAACCAAGATACGGCTGACTTCGTGCTTAAATGTGATAAATGTCAACGTTTTGCCAATATCTCCCATGCTCCTCCTACAGAATTGATCACACTTTGCAGTCCTTACCCATTCGCCAAATGGGGGATCGACCTAGTTGGCCCATTGCCCACTGGACGAGGCGAAACGAAATTCGCAATCGTCGCCATTGATTACTTCACTAAATGGGTGGAGGCGGAATCCCTTGCCACAATCACTGAGTGGAATACAACCAGATTCATCTGGCAGTCAATTGTGTGCCGATTTTGCATTCCTCAAGCCATCGTCTCTGACAATGGCAAACAGTTTGACAATGCCAAGTTCAGGAAATTCTGTGCAGAACTTCAAATCCAGCCATGTTTCTCTTCCCCAGGGTCATTCCCAAGCCAACGGCCAAGTAGAGGTTACCAACCGTTCTCTTCTGAAGATCATCAAAACTAAGTTGGAAGTTGCTAAGGGACTCTGGGCTGTGGAATTACCAAATGTACTCTAGGCCTACCGCACTACCGCTCGAACCCCTACTTGGGAGACCCCTTTTCGTTTAACATACAGCGCTGAGGTGGTCATCCCAGTGGAAATCGGTCTGCCTACACCGAGGGTTCTACACCCGAATCCAGAACTAATCGAAAAGCTACGTCGGGCAGACCTAGACCTAATTGAAGAGCTCCGAGAGACCACTGCTGTTAGGCGGGCCTCATACTAACAGAGAATGAGAACGCACTACAACCGCAAAGTCCGACTGAGGGAGTTTGTTGTGGGGGACCTCGTTCTGCGCGAAACAACCCTTGCCACCAAAAATCCGGCCGAGGGCAAGCTGGCAGCCAAGTGGGAGGGACCTTACGTTGTTAAAGCCAGACCTTGTCCGGGTACTTACCGACTTCAGGACATGGAGGGCCGAGACCTCCCCCATCCATGGAACGTCGAGCACTTGAAGCGTTATTTTCAATAAAAGTTCAATTTTGTGTATCAATCTTTTGCTGTATTTCCTTTTTGACAATCTACGCACTTGAATATTCTTATTCTCTTCTCATATGATGTAAATCTCTGATCAAATGAGCTACACTTTAATGAAAAACAATCTTATTTCTCAGTTAATCTCTGTGGCATTCCCATAACGTCCTGATTGCAGCACTCAGCCAGCTTCAGTTACTTAAAGCCTCAACCAGACTGAGCGCGAAGGGCTCAGCCAAACTGAGTTACTTGAAGCCTTAGCCAGACTGAGCACGAAGGGCTCAGCCAGACTGAGTTACTTAAAGTCTCAGCCAGATTGAGCACGAAGGGCTCACCCAGACTGAGTTACTTAAAGCCTCAGCCAGCCTGAGCACGAAGGGCTCAGCCAGACTGAGTTACTTGAAGTCTCAGCCAGACTGAGCACGAAGGGCTCAGCCAGACTGGGCTAATTATGATTCAAGCATTCTTACTACTTCATGTTTGTAGCATAGTTGCCATACTTGGTCAAGTTCCAGGTCAATGCGTTCACACCTCTTAACATTCTTTACATTTTTTAACTCTCATTTGCCAACGGCTTAACATTTCAAGACTGTCACATTTTGAGACCTTTTCACTCTCACATTTTCTCAACACTTTGAGACCTTTTCACTGTCACATTTTCAAGACTTAACACTTCAAGACCTTTACATCTGATAATATTCTTTGCATCTTCATTTTCTTACAAGCTAAATTGGCTCCCAAGCCTTATTTGAATAACCATTCTCATTCTTTTCAGCTTTACAAAAACAAAGGCCACAGTGTGACAAGCACAACTCATAATTTTATTTACTCACAGACTTATACATAAGTTTACTATAGAAGTTACACGCCCATCCAAAAAAAATCGCAAAAAACAAAAAAAAAAACAACAACAAACAAAGCAACAACAAAAGTTTTATTTACAAACAAAGCGCAAAAATTTTACTTTCTTCATTCCTCCTCACTCGAAACAAGATCTTCTTCGTCAACTCCTTCATCTAAAGGGGTATGGGCCACATCGTCTTCCTCTACTCTAACATTGTTGAAGTCCAAGTCTGAGAACAGCTCTTCAGCCTTTCGCTTGTACGTTTTCCAGCCGCTGTCCCAGAACTCAGCCATCTCATGCTTGTAGAAGTCCGACCGCTAGAAGCTCTGAATCACTTCTTCTTCACTCCTGCTCCCAGCGGTCGCACCCGATGGGCCAGCCCCCCCAGACCCCTCTCTTGCCAAGCTATTGGCGATTGCAGTATCAATAGCCATCTGAAAGTCGGCGGACCCCTTGAACTGTTCTACCGCTGCGACGCACAGGTCGGGGTACGTCGCCCTCTCAGATGCTAGCTTGCTCATTTCTTTCTCCAAGGCCCTCTCTAGCCCTGCCTTCTTCGCCACCGCCTTGGCGCGCTCGTCTGCCAACTCCTTCTCTAACCCAGCGATCTTCAAATCTGCTTCTTCTTTTTCCTTGATCGACTAGGCCCGTAGATCCTCGTTACAAGTCATGGCCTCATCCCACCATTCGTTGGCGATGGTGCAGGCCTTCTGCGCCTCTTCCAGCTTCTTCTGCTCGCTCCCCAATTGGAACTCGAGCGATACCGCCTTACGGCGTTCCGTCTCTAGCTTTAACTTGGTTGTGAACAGCTCAGTATTGGCTCGGTCGGCTGAATAGCGCTGCACCATCGCCAATACTTCCATTTTTTTGGCTTTCTGGGCCTCTTCTAACCCCCTGGCACACACGCTCCGGGCGGTCCTCCTCCACCCCGCAGTTTCCCTCCTCAAACTTTCCAGTTGGGCCTTCACCTCCTCTAACTTTCTCTTCAGTGGCCCCACTTCGCCTTTGGCGGTCGCAGCCTTTCTCAGTAGGGCTCCTGCTAAGGTAGTTGCCTGCATCTGAGCAGAGCACAACCTCCTTATCAGCTCGGCATCAGTGAAACTGGCCATTGAGCACACGGCTGCCTCTTCCACTACCCCCAATAGGCGATCTGCAGCTGTCCCGGCTGGGCCTCCTTCTCCCTCCAATCGCCCAGACACTGCTGGAGCATGGTAGATGGCAATCTTCAGCTTGACCCCCTCTCCTTGGCGCGCAGGACCCCCCTTGGGCTGCTGCTCCAACCCCTCCTCAGGGTCAGCTGACCCACTCTCCACTTGCATCTTGGGGCCCATCGCACTCATGTGCTCTTCTTCCTGTTGGGCCCCTTGACCTTTGTCCCTTGCGCTTCTGGGATAACCACCCCTTCTAGAGTGGCCCCCACCCTCCTCTCCTCTACCTCCTCCGCCATGGGGGTGTTCTCCCCACCAACCCTCATTTTCTTCGAACCGGGCGCATCTGTAACCCCTTCAGTGGCAACCCTCATCTTCTTCGACCTTTTCAGTCCCACCTCCACCTCTCGTCTGCCCGCCTCCTTCAAAGGGTCTATGGGTTGTGGCAATAGGGCAAACTCACTCAGGTTCTTATCGCCCAAAGGCTTAGGGCGAGGTCGAATCCTCTCCCTCATTACCACCTTAGGGGCAGGACCCAAATTTGCCTCTTTGTACTTGTCCGCTCGGACGAACAATCTCCTCTCCTCCTCCTCCGCCTTCCTCTGCACCTCTAGCTCCTCCCTTGCTGGAACAATGTCGAAGGCAGGACCAGCTCATCCCATCTCACCCCTTTCTCTTCTCTCCATTCCCTCACCTTCTTCACTCGGTCTTCGGCCTCCCCCGCCAAACTTAGGCTCAACTGATTTGATGGGGACCTTCTACGTTGTACGCACCCCAGCCCTACCATTCGCCGTCACAAAGAACCATCTCGGTCTCCACCCCTTCATCGACGATGGAAGACCTGCCACCAGACCTCGCCCCGCCACCGCTTGCAGCATCACCCAGGTCTCCGGCTGACCGGAGGCCTTGTAGCTGGAGAAGAACTCCTCTACTGTCATTGTCGTCCCTCCGGTCGCCTACGGCCAGGCACTCGCGCACGCCATTACTATCTTCCAGGCGTTCGGCATCAGTTGCCCTGGCACCGCTTCTAGCTTGTTTAGCACATCCACCACTACTTAGGGGAGAGGTAGCCTCAAACCCCCTCACAAAGCCTCCTCATACAGGCTAAATTCGCCCGACCGCACATCTAATGCCCTCTCCTTGGTTGTGGGCAATCTTAGGCCTATCTCTGAGGAAATTTGATACTTCTTCCTTATTCTCTCCAACTCCTCTGCTGTCAGTACAGATCTGTCCGGTTTGGTGTGCCAATGGTCTGGCTCCACCTGACTAATAGGTCTCGTGGCCGAGATTATTGTCCTGGGGTGAGCTCGCACAGCTTGACTCGCTCCCTCTCCCTCCCTATGCTCCGTGCGATATTGTTCCGCCAAATCCACTGCATCGTCGTCGCCCAATGGATCAACACTCGCGGTTGTTGCTTCCTCTTGGGCCATCTCTCTTGTGTGTCTGCGAATAGCTTCAGATGCTGGTGCGAGATAGTCCACAAAATGTTGCAAAGGGGTATCACTCGACACAAAGGAGTTTACACTTGGAATATTTTGGTTGTTTGCAAAGAGATACGTAAAACGGATAATACCAAAAGCCTAAGGTTTGCCTATATTCCAAGGGTCACAATTAAATTTCGCCAGTTTGAAATTTTTCAAAAATCCGCCAAAACTGTCTTTTCAACACCCTATATTGACCTATCGTTTCATTTCTTATTTAATGCCTAACCTTCCCTATCATGGGATTCCGCCATGTGTACGCCCACGATCCACTGCCCCCTTTCCCTACCCTGTCTTTTCCACTTCAAATCACCACGTGCCCTGCCACCCCTCGAGCCCTGCGCACCGCCACTTGGTCACCCTTCGCGGTCGGCCCACCTCATGGTCAGTCCCTCCACTCGGTCACCCTTCGGGGTCGACCCTCCTCATGGTCGGTCCCTCCACTTGGTCACCCTTCGCGGTCGGCCCTCCTCATGGTCAGTCCCTCCACTCGGTCACCCTTCGCGGTCGGCCCTCCTCATGGTCGGCCCCCTTCGTCTCGCCGGTCTCTAGCAACCATCATTCTCTTCATTATTCCCTTCGTTGGACTAAAGCTGCACTTGGGAATGGGGGACTACTGACATGGGTAGGCCCATAAAGGCTATAGCCCACTATGAACAACCCAAACCCACCACTTAGGGCCCAATACATAATTCAACTGATGAGGCCCAACATGGCTAGAAGTCAACATGGCATTAAGAACCAATGACACTCAAACACGTGGCAGGTGAAGGACAAGCCACATAAGCAGACAAAGATCCTGCAAAGTTATTGCACTGCACATCAGCCATTAATGAAGCCCCTTACAGTATTTATTGCGATAAGCCCTCCCCGTCGAGACAGAACGGCCTCACCATGAACAAGGCAAACTAGAGCGTAGACTTTCGGCCATGGCGACAGGTCGGAAGGGACAACAAAATGATTACTAGAGGATATAAGCAGACGTCGAAGACAAGAAGAAGGTTAAGTTTTCTATCTCTAATCTATATCTACATTCCACTTCTCTTTCTAACTTGCTCGTCGGAGGGTTTGCTGGGGGACTCCCCGTTCCCCATTGAACTCTTGTGCAGGTCTTCTGGTGGGCTTGGTCACTCGGACACTGGTTTGGGAAGCGTGGATCAGTCCAACCCATTCCATCTGGAACCCGCAGTATCATCAACCAATATGTGCATTCTCTATGCATAATTGTGTTATCTAGGCACTTTTAATTTTTTTTCTTTTTAAATTAAAAAAGGGATACACACATATATCTATCTGTTTTACAAATTGAAAAATAGAGATTAATATTTATATGATGCTAAAATTTCAACATGTCATAACTTTGCATTCGGTAATCTATTTTGGACCTTTTTTTAAATTTTTTTTGTTCCATGTATTCCAAACTTGAATTTATGATGTAATAGATAAATAATAAATTTTTAATGTCAACTTAACTAGAAAATTATTGTTGTTGTTTCAATTTAATCTATACTACAAAGATATAATGTTACTAGAGCTGTAAGACGAATCATCTAGTCGTGTTTGACTCATTAAAAATTCGTTTAAAATTTACTTATTATGTAAATAATTTAAATTTAAATATATTTAAAAGTTGCCTAATTTTTTAGCTCAACTAGTTAATGATCGATAGTACCAAAGGCATGTACAACTAGCCACGATTGTGGCAAAAGTGTCTCCGCAAGCTTAAACATGAAACTAAGCTAAACTAATGCTTGTTTCATAAAATTTGAAACCAAATCAAATTATAAAAATCTTATAATCAAACCAGTGTTTTACTTAGGAGGTAGAAAACAAACACACACAAGCACACAAGCAAGAACACACAAAGATTTACATGGTTCACCAAATCGCCTACGTCAACGGGCAACGAATTTCACTATATGGAGAGAAATACAAAGATTTCAACAATGGAGGAGGAGGAGACAATACTCTCACTCTACTCACACTCACTTAGTTGCTTACACTCTCTTCTGATTTCCACACCGAACCCCTCCCATTCACTAACCACTTATAGATGCAATGGGAGAGCCAAAGTCTTCAACAAGCCATTGACAACATTTATGGCAGCCACCTACAGAATCTGAAGATCAACCACCCTACAATGGAGTAGCTCGGCTGAATCTTCAGCTTCTTCATTTGTCTTCAATCAGCAACCATTGTTGACAAAGAAAATCAGAGCCAATTTTCAACAAATCTCCACCTTGTGGAGGATTCTCTATCCAAAATAGTGATCGATCAACACTGCCATACACCCGAAGGTGTTCAGTTCCGAGATATATTGACCAAGTCCAAACAATGTTGGAACCTGATCCCAGAAACCACGTTTGTAAGTATATCGGTCGAATTATCTGCAGTGCTAATCTTTTGAAGCAAAATATCCCCTTCATTCACAATTTCTCGAACAAAATGGAAACGGACATCAATGTGCTTGGTGTGGGAATGATGAACCTGGTTCTTTGCAAAACAAATGGCACTCTAACTGTCGCAGTACACCTCAACGTGCTTCTGAACAATACCCAAGTCCTCAATCAACCCATGTAGCCAAATAGCTTCCTTAAAGGCTTCTGTCACTGCCATGTACTCTGCCTCTGTAGTAAACAAAGCCACCGTTGACTGAAGCGTTGACCTCCAACTCACCTGCCCTTTAGCAAGCGTAAATAAATACCCTGTTGTTGACCGGCGTTTGTCCAAGTCACCAGCATAATCTAGTCCACATATCCAACCAGATTCTGTCTGAGTCTATGATCTTTCTCGAACTTCAAATCCATATTAACTGTGCCATGTAAGTACCACAAGATCCACTTCACTGCCTGCCAATGACCTTTTCCTGGATCATGCATATATTTGCTTACCATACTCACAGCATGTGAGATGTCAAGCCTTGCACAAACCATAGCATACATTAATGCACCAACTACATTTGCATATGGAACCTGTGCTATATGCTTCCGTTCTTCTTCTGTGCGTGGAGACATCGAAGCACTAAGCTTGAAATGAGGGGTCAATGGTGTACTCATAGCATTTGTTTTCCCATTTATGCCAAATCTGTCGAGCGCCTTTTTCAAATACTGGGTTTGCGTCAGACAAACCGTGCCCTGATGAATGGTTAAAAATGTATAATTATTTTATTATTTTTAATCATTAAGGCACCTTTATTAAATTAATTCCCCCACTTTATTTTTAATTGTGAATTAATGATATAATTTTACTTTATGTAGGATAATTCACAATAAGGATAAGAATTGGGCAAGATAAGGAAAAGGAGAGAGCAAATTGAAGTCAAACTCAATTCTCAGCAGAAAACATGATGAGGCCAATGGAAAGGTGGTTTGTTAAATCAACACAACCAATAAAAGGATCTCACGTGAATCAAGGCTCAATTGGATAAATGAAGCAATAAAGAAATCCTATTGGATGGATGATGCTGGAACTATTAGGAACTTGCCTCAATTTACGCCTCAGTAATCACTATAAATACATGTTAATCTGTTGAGGAGAGGGAAATTAATTTCGGGGAAAAAAGCACCTTTTAATATATATTATTTTCCTTTTGCTTTGATGATGTTCTAAATTTTCTTTGTTAAGGTTAGGGGTGAAACCCTAATGTTTTCTTTATAAACATTTTATGATTCAATCATGGTTTTCAATGTCAGATTATTTTAATTGATTGATTTATTTATTTGGGAAAAGTTTTTTTATTCTGTATAATATCTTGTTCTATTGTAGACTCCGGGCACGATAGAAGCTTGATATTCCTTGCGAATCAAATAATTAATTTTTTATGGTGTAATCAATCAGTGAAAGTAATTAATTTTTTTTAATTAATTTTTATATGGAATAATCGTTTTTATCTTCCGATTGAAAATACTTTTTGTGTATGTTTCAATTAAGTTATATAGATTGAATCTAAAATATTTTAAAGAAAGTACTGGTGGAGGATCCTTGATGCCTTAGCACTCTTTTTATAATCATCTTATTTTATCTTTTAATTAATTATTTTTCTCCAATTATTCAACTGTTTCAAAAATTCAAAACCATATTTTTCTTTACTTTGTTTGAGTGGTCGGTAATTATTTTGAACAAACTGGTCCTTATAGATTCGACCTCGGACTCACCGAGTTATATTACTTCGCGACATCCTGCACTTGGGATTGCAATATAAAAGTAGCAGCAAGTTTTTGGCACCGTTGCCGGGGACCTGCATCATTGTTTGAAAAAGTACCGAGGAGGTTTGCATTGCGATTTCTCACCATTTTGGTAAACTCGTTCCACTCTTTTTATTTTATTTTTATTTTATATCAAATCCTACTTGTTAAAAAAAAAAGAAAAAAAAAGTAGTGCTATTGTTGCATCGGAACAGTAGGGTAGCATGATTGTGATAATCTTTATTTATTTATTTGTTTTTTTTTTTTTTTTCCCACTATTGCAATTAGCCACTGTTTTGTTATATTAAAAAAAAAGTGTTACCGTTGCTTCGGAGCAGTAACTAAGAATAAAAAAAAATTAAATTTTTTTTTAGGTAGTGGGTTTGTTGGTGTGCATTTGGTACATTTTTTTTATTTGATTTTTCCCCCCCTTTTACAATTAGCCACTGTTTTGTTACATTTTAAAAAAATAAAAAAATAAAAAATAAAAAAAAAGTTTGTTTATGTTGCATGCATATTTGGTATCGTGATCATCTTGGTCAGTTGGTAAGCATTGATTCTGATTCAGATACATTGTTTGGTTATCTCTTTGAGTCTGAATTTGGTTTATTTGTATACCCTCACACACCTGACACAATGGCAAATAATGGTGGTAATGAAAATCAAATTCAAATGGCCCAACCTGTCCGAACCTTGCGTGATTATTTGCAACCCACAAGGAGTAGTGCTCCGTCTTGTATTATTTTTCCTCCAAATGCAAATAATTTTAATTTTAAACCAGGTATGATTGCGTTACTTCTTAGATTTCATGGCCTTGACTGTGAAAATCCTTACTTGCATATTAAAGAATTTGAAGAAGTTTGTGCTACCTTTCTTGACCAAATCTGTAGTGAGAAAACTATAAGGCTGAAGTTATTTCCTTTTTCTCTAAAAGATAAGGCAAAAACATGGTTAAATTCATTGAGATCTAGATCAATAAGTACTTGGCAAGAGATGCAAACTAAATTTTTAAGGAAATTTTTCCCAATACATAGAACAAATTCTTTGAAAAGACAGATCATGAATTATTCTCAAAAAGAAAATGAAACTTTTTATCAGTGTTGGGAACGTTTTAAGGATTTGTTAAACTGTTGTCCACATCATGGCTACGAATCTTGGCGAGTTATTGGTTTTTTCTATGAAAGTTTGACTCCTCAAATGCGCCAATTTGTAGAGATGATGTATAATGGTGAATTTTTGAATAAAGATCCCGATGAAGCTTTTGAGTACTTTGATTTACTAGCAGAGAATGCCCAATCTTGGGATACCACTGATACTCTAGGACATTCTAGTAAAACCAAGCCTTCTTTTACAGTTTCTGGTGGTGGTAAGTACCAACTAAAAGATAAAGATGATTTAAGTGCAAGAATATCTACTTTGACCATAAAAGTAGAGGCCATGGAATTAAGGAAAGTTAATGAAATCACAATTGTGCCTAAAAGAGAAAATGTTTGTGACATTTGCGAGACCATGGGACACCTAACACATGAATGTCCAACTATTCCAGCTTTTAAAGAGGTGTTGCATGATCAAGCAAATGCCATAAACACTTTTAAAAAGCTTGTTTCATCCCCCTATTCTGAGACTTACAATCCAGGATGGAGAAATCACCCAAATTTTAGTTGGAGGAGTAATAATGTTGCACTATCCCCACAACCTCAAGGACATTCAAATTTTGTTCCATATGCTCCCCCGCCAAAGAATAACCTTGAGGATACATTGCAACAATTCATGCAAGGCCATACAGTGATTAATAATCAGACATCTCATGCATAAATGACATTAAGAACACTCTCACCAAATTGACATCTTCATTGAGCATTCAAGAAAAAGGTAAATTTCCTACTCAAGCTCAACCCAACCCACAAGGACAATATGGTGTGAGTGATTCTTCATTTTCTGACACTCAGCTTGAACATGTCAAATCTATTACTACACTTCGCAGTGGAAAAATTATTGATAAAATTATTTCTGTGAAGGCCCCAAAGCCTAAGGATATTTCAAAATCAAAGAATAGTGATGATATTGACAAGTCCAAGCCAAGTGAAGAAATGAGATGTTTGATTCCTACTCCTTTTCCTCAAAGATTGCAGCCCCCTCAGAAATCAAATCAAAATGCTGAAATTTTTGAACTTTTCAAGCAAGTCAAAATTAACATCCCCCCGTTGGATGCAATAAAACAAATCGCGTCATATGCCAAAATTTTGAAAGATTTGTGTACAGTCAAACGAAAGCTTAATGTACAAAAGAAAGCCTTTTTGACAGAACAAGCGAGTGTAATAATTCAGCAAACTTCCCCACCAAAGTTTAAGGATCTAGGATGCCCCACAATCTCTTGTGTGATTGGGAACTATAGGATAGAGCAAGCTTTGCTTGACCTTGGGGCAAGTGTGAACCTTTTACCATATACAGTTTATGAACAGTTAGGTCTTAGAGAACTTAAACCGACTACCATTACACTCCAACTTGCAAACCGTTCTGTGAAAATACCAAGGGGAATTGTGGAAGATGTGTTGGTTCAAATAGATAACTTCTATTTTCCTGTCAATTTTATTGTATTGGACACACATCTTGTTTTGCATACACACACACAAATTCCTGTCATTTTAGGTCGTCCATTCCTTGCAACTTCCAATGCTTTGATTAATTGTAGAAATGGTGTGGTGAAATTGTCTTTTGGTAATATGACTTTGGAGTTGAATATTTTCAACATTTGCAAACAACCAAGGGATAGTGATGAGATTGAGGAAATGAACTCGATTGATTCATTTGTTGAAAAGCATTTCAATAACTCCTATTTTTCTGATCCACTTGAATCTTGCTTAGTTAATTCTTGTGATTTTGATGAAGATTCGGAAATTGCATACATTTATTCTTTATTGAAGTCTGCACAGGAATTGAAAGACTACAAGTGGAAGCCAAAGTTTGAGTAGTTGCCAACTTCTGTGAGTAAGCCTTTGCCATCAAGTGAACAAGAACCGAAACTTGAGTTGAAACCTTTGCCTGCAGAGTTGAAGTATGCATTTTTAGGACCCAAGGACACATATCCAGTGGTAATATCTTCTAAACTTGACTCTGTGCAAGAAGGTAAATTACTCAATGTTTTGAGACACATAAAGGGGCAATAGGATGGACCATTGCGGACATTAAGGGAATTAGTCCCTTGGTGTGCACTCACAGAATTTATTTGGAAGAAAATGCCAAACCTTCGAGGGAGATACAACGTAGGTTGAATCCTACAATGAAAGATATTATGAGAGGAGAGGTCCTTAAGCTATTAGATGTGGGGATCATTTATCCCATAACTGATAGTAAATGGGTAAGTCCCACACAAGTAGTATCCAAGAAGTCTGGAATAACTATGGTAAAAAATGAGAACAATGAGATGATTCCAACTCGTGTTGTTACAGGTTGGTGTATGTGCATTGACTATAGGAAATTAAATTCCATGACTAGGAAAGATCATTTCCCTTTGCCATTTTTGGACCAAATTTTAGAAAGGGTAGCTGGACATGAATTTTATTGTTTCCTAGATAGGTACTCTGGATATTACCAAATTGAAATTTCATTAGAGGACCAAGAAAAAACCACATTTACATGTCCTTTTGGTACTTTTGCTTTTCGAAGGATGCCATTCGGATTATGTAATGCTCCAGCCACTTTTCAAAGGTGCACGTTGAGTATTTTTAGTGATATGGTGGAACAATTTTTAGAAGTTTTTATAGATGATTTTTCTATATTTGGAGTTTCTTTTGATGATTGTTTAACAAATTTACAAAAAGTTTTGTCCAGATGTGAAGAAAAGAACCTTGTGTTAAATTGGGAGAAGTGTCAATTCATGGTTACTTCTGGGATTGTACTTGGACACATTGTTTCTTCTAAAGGAATTGAGGTAGATAAATCTAAAATTGAGTTAATTGCAAATCTATCTACCCCGAAGACTGTTAAAGATGTTAGATCATTCTTAGGACATGCAGGTTTTTATAGGAGATTCATTAAGGATTTTAGTACCATATCTAAACCATTATGTAATCTCTTATTAAAAGATGCACCTTTTGAATGGACTCATAAATGTCAAGAGGCTTTTGAAAAATTGAAAACTATGCTTACTTCTACCTCTATCATGCAACCACCTAATTGGTCTTTACCTTTTGAAATTATGTGTGATGCTAGTGATTATGCAGTTGGAGCTGTTTTGGGACAACGCATGGACAAAAAGCCATATGTCATTTACTATGCTAGTAAAACTTTGAGTAATGCCCAAATGAACTACTCGACCACAGAAATAGAGTTGCTAGCTGTAGTATCTACTCTTGACAAATTCCGTGCCTATTTAGTTGGATCACCTTGTAGCTCGCCTTTTTTACGCCCCCTTTCGGAAGCTCGGAAAGAAGCCCTACAGTTTGGACTTCTGCGGTTCTGAATCTAATCTCACAAGTACAATGTGAAATTGATAATCACCAAAGAGTCCAAATCCGACAAATCTTTTGAAAAATTGATTTTATGATCAAAAATGCCAAAATTGGACTACTTTGCCAGATACAAAGACACCTTGGGGAAATTTAGGAAACCCATGACTCATGCCAAAGGCCACGTGTCCGTCATCACCAAAGTTGCCTCGGCTTAGGAGCTTAGGTATGAGAGGGGAAGGTCATGAATTGAGCACCCCCACTCGCCCGATCGAAGATCGGCCTCTACTAATCATGATATGATATTTTATAAACATTATGTGCTCTTATTCCGGTTATTAAACTAGTATTACTATGTGATACGCACAAGCAAGTATAGACTAGTTTGTTTAATTTGGAACAATTCAACTCATGTTTGTTTGCGAAAATGGTTTGAATTTGCCACCTCAAGTGGGCTTAAAGATTGCGGATTTGCCACCAAACATAGTGGGCTTAAAACAAGATTTGCCACTCAACAAAGTGGGCTTAAAATGCACATTCGTTGAATCGTTCCAATTCAAACAATTAGCCTTCATTCACAGGCATTCAAACAGTTTAGCAAGTAAGCACCTAGCCTCATGCTGAGCATACTAATCATGGCAACATTCACATTTATACAAGTATGCTAAAGCATAAAAACTCACCTAGTACTCCAAGCCAAGAAAATATGAGTTAGTAAAAATATGCATGATTCCTAACTATACAAGATACCTAATGCAACACATATAATAATGCAATTAATAGGCTCGGCTACTAATATGGCATATGGATCGATTTGATAACATGCGGTCAAACATGTATTCAAAGAAGTATTGAAATGACAATGTAGTTTGAATGATGCGCCGAGCCTCGGTGCATGCAATACGAATGAATGGATGTAAGCATAAGGTATGCTAATTTGAAATATGTCCCTAATCTAACCATCAAAAGCGATTAAATAAAAGGGAGAAAGACGTGGGCTTGGAAGACATACACACACACGCACACTTATTACAACATTACGCCCTCGCGAAGAAGGGTTCAAATGAATAAAAGCTAACTAGCTAGCTAAGCTAGACTAATTAAGCTAATTATTACAACACTTGAAATGAATTAACTAACTATTCTAAGCTAATTAATTCTTACAATTTAAATAATTAACTATATAAGCTAATTAACTATTACAAAGCAAACTAATTAGCTAAATACTTAATTAATTAATTACAAAGCAACTAAGCTAATTAATTACAACATGAATTAATTAACTAATCTACTTAAATAATTACACCATTTGCATGCATTAGCTACAACTAATTACCTAAGCAAATTAACTAAAAAGCCTCGGGAAACGAGGGATGCATGCATGCTCAGTTTTTCACCCGAAAGGCCACTGTTTTGCTGCTGCAAGCCTCTGTTGCACAGAAGCACTTACACTTTCTCCTTCTCCAGATCAACTCTGCTTTGCTTAAAAAACACTCTGCTGAATTTTCATTGGTGGCTGACAGTGGGGCCGGTCGGCCACTGCTGATGGTCGGTCGGCCAACAATGATAGCCAGTCGGCTACTGATGGTGGCCGGTCGGCTACTGGTGGTGGTTGTCGACCACCACTGGCTTGGACTTCCTTACTGTAACAGAGAGCAAACAGAGCAAAGCAATGTACTTTTTGAAGGTTTGTTTGTACTGTTACCCTCCTTATCATTACACAAGTTCAAAGGAGTGATACTCTTGCTCTCAAATCATCAACTAAGCAATTTCAATGCATGATGGCCAAAGAACCAAGTTTGTACAAGTTCGATAAATGCACAAGCAAGACTCAAATGACCATCATCCTATCATGCATGATCAAGGGCAATGGAGACCTAGGAAAATGGCACATTTCATCACTTTTGAGTATGAAATGTTCCATTTTCCTTGTGTTCAAACTAATGTTAGATTTGAACACATGCAATGCAACACAAAGAAGTGCTTATCTTACCACTTTTACTTGCCAATTTTGTTTACACATTTTAGTTACCAAATCATTCTTTAATCAATTTGTTCATTGGTGAGTGTCCTCTAAGATGAAAGAAGTGTCAACCAAGGGATAATGTAAGGCAAGAGAGAGATCATGCCGTTGATAATGAACCCTCAAAGAGGATTAAACCATTAAGCATAACCTCAATCTCAAGCTTAAAGGATCCCAAGCTTGAAACAACCCTCAAAAGCAAATGAAAGAGTGAAGCAAAGTGAGAGGTTGCAGAGATTATAGTGCTGAAATGGAGTGAAAAACAACACCAAAATATGCTATCAACTCGAACAGAAGGTGTCTAAGACCCTAAAATACCAACTTGTGAGGACTATTACACTACAACCATTGCAAAACAAGACCCAAATGACTTAACCAGCCAAAAACAAAGTTACAATAGTCCAAAAAAAGAGCCGAAATCATGCTAGAATTAAGCTACAATTTGCTAGAAAAATAGGCTAACACATAGAGCTATCTAGGCTAGCAAGCAAGACACAAGGAGAGGAGGCTAACCCCTCTTATTTTGAACTTCAAAACATGATTTTTACCACTGAAAATACTTTGAGAATCAATGTTTAAAAGCTTGAAAAAAGATAGTAAAATGGTGGGAAACACAAGGGCAAAAACCTCCAAAACAATGTACATATAAGGGCTATCAACCCCTCAACCTTTAATGGCCTTAGGACCCAAGCTTCAGCCCAAAAACACAGAGTTTTTATAGCCCAAAATCAGTTGGAAAACATGCTGGAATGAAGACAAAAGTAGCTAAAACAACAAGCTAAAATATGGAGCTTTTAAGCTAGTAAACAATCATAAAGAGGGGTGGCTAACCCTTCCATTTTTGGGACCTCAAAACAACATTTTCAGCCTTTGAAAACCTCTGAAAATCAGTGGTAAAAAGCTCAAAAAAAAAATTGAGAAAAGAATGGGAAACACAAGTGTAAAGGCTTAGAGAACAAGGTTCAAAGAAGGGTGATTAACCCCTCAACCTTTAATAGCCTTAAACCACTAGCTTCAACTCATAAAAATAGTTGAAAAAAAATTCTAAATTAGCAAGAAAAGATAGAAAAGAAGTAGTGCAAAGGTGCTCAAAATTATACCTCTTGAAGAGGAACAACACTTCTGTTCACAAACCAACAAATTCTCACTCTCAATGGCTAAAATTTGGACTCAATAATCTCAGCAAGGAGAGCTTCAATATTGGTTTAGGAAGTGTAGAGAGAGGGTGTATAGGTTGCAAGATAGAGATAGAGAGAGAATTCCAAGAATTGGAGCTTTTGGAATTTTTTTGAACCTTAAACCACAAGGGAAGGCTTGGTATATATAGAAAAATAGCCTAACAGGTTGAAAATATCAAGCCTTGAACAGCTAGAGCTTGTGGGGGACAGCTGGCCAAAAATATCTAGGTTTTTCACCAGTGACCGACCGGCCAGAAGTGTGGATTGTCGGCCATCAATGGTGGCCGGTCGGCCATCAAAAATCTGCTTACAGACCCGATTTCAAATGGGCATATCTTCTTCATCTGGACTCCTTTGCAGGTCATTATTGAGTCTAAATTGAAGCCCCAGAAGTCTACTTTTCAATGGTGGCATCCTCACATCTAAATTCTAAGTGTGCTAAGAGATATGCCTATTTTAGTGAAGGTTGCTCAGTTTTGGCTTAACCAGATTGATGCCTAAATTCAACCAGCCATATCTCCCTCATCCAGACTCGACTTTAGGAGATTCTTGAGTGTAAAATGAAGCCCCAGAAGTCCAATTTCGAATGGCGGTGGCCTCACAACTTAAGTCCAAGTGTACAAAAGGATAGACCTGATTTAGTGAAGGCTGCCCGGTTATCTCTTAACGGTTTATGCCCAACTTTTTCCCCAACTAGGTTTCTTCCCTCTCCTCCAATTTTCTTCAAATCCAAACCTCTAAATAGGATGTTTTAAAATATTTTTGAAAGAGTTCACCTCTCTTCCATTTATTTCCACTTTGTCCTTACTCAGTTTACCGAAAAGCGCAATTTTTAACGAAATGTGAGCCTCGGAAGATCGTAGAAATTTTTGGGAAAAATATTTTGAAAAAGAGGGTTTTAAGGTCTAAAATGATTTTGGTCAAAAACTGTTTTGGTCAAAAATCATTTTGGTCCAAAATGGGGTGTAAGGTTAGGATTTAGAGCTCCTCTTGTTGAAGAAATCGAACGTTTGTATAGCATAACTTTCATCATCGAGTGATTAACCCCTAGTGCCCAAGTCTTAAGGGCGGTCAAAAATGGGGTGTCTACACGCCTGTTGTTGTATTTATTGACCATGTAGATTTAAAGTACCTTCTCACCAAGAAGGATGCTAAGCCGCGCTTGATTAGGTGGATCCTTCTACTCCAAGAATTCAACATCACAATCAAAGACAAAAAAGGAGTAGAAAATGTTGTGGCGGATCATTTGTCTTGACTTGTGTTTGATGACTCCAAAGAAACAATGCCCATAAAGGATACTTTCCCTGATGAGCAATTGTTTACTATTACTGATCTGCCTTGGTATGTTGATATTGTTAATTATCTTGTTACAGGCATGATCCCGAGTCAATGAAGTGCACAAGACAGAAGGCAATTTTTGGTTAAAGTAAAAAAAATTCTTTTGGGATGATCCATATTTGTTTAAATATTGTCCAGACCAAATCATAAGAAGATGTGTCCCTAATAATGAAATAAATAGTGTCATCTCCTTTTGCCACTCTGAGGCTTGTAGAGGCCATTTTTCTTCAAAGAAAACCATTGCAAAAATTTTGCAGTGTGGATTTTATTGGCCGAGCCTTTTTAAAGATAGTCATAATTTTTGCAAATCTTGTGAGCATTGTCAAAAGTTAGGAGGGATAACCCGTAGAAATATGATGCCCTTGAACCCTATTTTAGTGATTGAACTATTTGATTATTGGGGCATTGATTTTATAGGACCTTTTCCTTCATCTTTTAGATATCTTTATATCTTACTTGCTGTTGATTATGTTTCCAAATGGGTTGAGGCAATTCCTTGCAGGCATAATGATCATCAAATTGTTTTAAAATTTTTGAAAGAAAATATTTTGTCAAGGTTTGGAATTCCTCAAGCCATTACAAGTGATGTGGGTTTGCATTTTTGTAATCGATCTTTTGAAGTTTTGATGAAAAAATATTTTATTACTCATAAAGTTGCAACCGCTTATCACCCACAAACAAGTGGTCAAGTTGAACTTGCTAACCGGGAGATTAAAAATATTTTGGAAAAAACAGTTAACCCAAATCACAAAGATTGGTCCTTACGACTAACCGATGCACTTTGGGCATACTGTACAGCTTATAAAACCCCGCTTGGCATGTCACTTTATAGACTTGTCTATGGAAAAGCTTGTCACTTGCCAGTGGAACTAGAACATAAGGCATACTGGGCTATAAAGACATTCAATTTTAATTTAGACAAAGCTGGCTCACTAAGAAAATTGCAGATGAATGAGTTAGAAGAAATCCAAAGAGATGCTTATGAGAATTCTAGGATTTACAAAAAAAAGAATGAAGGTGTTTCATGACAAGCATATTCTTCAGAAAAATTTTAAACCTTCACAAAAAGTTCTTTTGTATAATTCTAGATTACATTTATTTCCCGATAAATTGAGATCTAGATGGACTGGCCCTTTCATTGTTAAAACTGTTTTTCCTCATGGAGCCGTCGAAATTGAAAGCCCAAGGAATGGTAATGTTTTTAAAGTGAATGGGCAGTGTCTGAAACCATTTTTGGAAAATTTTCCAACTGAGGATGAGTCCATGGAACTCAATGATCCAATTTATCAGGATCTATAAAACTTGGATTCAGTTTTCTTTTTCATTTTGCATTATTTTCCTTTTTTTTTTTTTTTTTTTTTGTATTGCTAACCCATTGCAGGAAAAGCAAACATGATTCATCATTTAAGGTAAACCCCTTCCTGTTTCGTTTTTTTTTTTTACATTGAGGACAATGCACCGTTTAGGTTGGGGGGAGGGATTAATTATCAGTTTGTGTTGATTGCACAAAAAAAAAAAAAAAAGAAGAGTTCAAAGTTATCTCTTATATGTGCATTAAAGTGATTGAGCTTAGTTGTGATATTTCTGTTATCTTAGCTTGAGAATTGTGTTGAACTTTATTATGCTATCCTCATTGATAAAGTATCTCATGTGTTCATATTTAGAACCTTTGCACTACACTTTAGCCACATGAATACAATCTTTAGTTGATAAGTGGATGTGACTTAAAATCCTTGAAGAATGATAGTGGAAACTTTTTACCCTGTGAGTTTCGAGCCATTCTTTTCTTTGGAGGGTTATTATACATTTACTCTTTATTTTTATCTGGAAGCACATTAATTTGTTGTGTAGTCTCATTATTCTTTGTTTTGGTTAAATGCTGATAATACATTTATTTGTTATCACACTATTATTTCCTTGAGATCATGAAAATTGAAGGACCATACCAATTTTTAAGATATGATTTTAGGCCATCTTTGTTTCTTTGAGCCTTATATTTTTTTTTTTGTTACATTAATCCCTTGCAGCCCATTTGAGCCTATATTTAGCCATTCTTTTTTAAACCCCACATCCAACTTGTCTTGATTCATCTTGAAATTTGTTGTTTGGGATGTAAAAGGAGACGCAGAGAAGGGGTTGATTAAAAAAAAAAAAATTTAAAAATTTGAAGTACATGGAGTGTGCTTACTAAAAAGCACAAAAGAAGAATTTTTGAAGGAGTCTAGAAAAATGAATTATCTGCAATAATCTCCTAAATTGTGTTATATTTATCTTCATTACTCTTAAGACCTCAACCTTTATTTATTTATTTATTTATTTCTCCACCTTTACCCTTACATTACAACCAAATAAAAGTCCTATTTGATCTTAGGAATGGTATGGTTTGGATATGGACATGATGGATAGTTAATAATGTGTGAATTTTAATTCTCAGTATTTGGCATTCCTTCCATGAGACTATTTATTTACTCTTTCTTATAAGCATTTCTCAACTAATTTAATATGCAAGAAATTTTGCTTTTGGTTTACATTATTCTGCTCACATATATTGAGAGTGATATTTACACCATATTCTGAGCGATTTAATTGTTGAGTGTAAAATCCGGTGAGATTAGAGTCTAAGCATATTTCAGATAGACAATTGAGTTACATTTTACCTTGAGGCTAAGAATGTGTTTATGTTGGCTAAGATTATTCACACACTCTGAATTTTGAATATGGTGGGATATCTTTACTTGTTGCTAGTATTTTAAATTTTGATTGATTCTTTTGTTAGTATAATGAAATTCATGACTTTGTTCTTGAACTTGGTGCATGTGAATAAGGGAGACTTTGAGGTTAAATTTTTGGATGTTTGTGGGTATCATCTCTGGAAACCCTCGCGAGACTATAACTCGTCCACTAGGGGTAACTTAGAGGTTTAAAGGCTTATTGCATATGCTAAATGCAATCGCATTTTCCTGTGAAAATGGTTTACATATTTTTGTTAAGAACTATATTTTTCTAATCGCCTTAATTGCTAGGGACTAGCAATAAGCTGGTTGGAGGACGTAATGAATGGTTAAAAATGTATAATTATTTTATTATTTTTAATCATTAAGGCACCTTTATTAAATTAATTCCCCCACTTTATTTTTAATTGTGAATTAATGATATAATTTTACTTTATGTAAGATAATTCACAATAAGGATAAGAATTGGGCAAGATAAGGAAAAGAAGAGGGCAAATTGAAGTCAAACTCAATTCTCAGCAGAAAACATGATGAGGCCAGTGGAAAGATGGTTTGTTAAATCAACACAACCAATAGAAGGATCTCACGTGAATCAAGGCTCAATTGGATGAATGAAGCAATAAAGAAATCCTATTGGATGGATGATGCTGGAACTGCTAGGAACTTGCCTCAATTTATGCCTCAGCAATCACTATAAATAAATGTTAATCTGTTGAGGACAGAGGAATTAATTTCGGGAAAAAAAACACCTTTTAATATATATTATTTTCCTTTTGCTTTGATGTTGTTCTAAATTTTCTTTGTTAAGGTTATGGGTGAAACCCTAATGTTTTCTTTATAAACATTTTATGATTCAATCATGGTTTTTAATGTTAGATTATTTTAATTGATTGATTTATTTATTTGGGAAAAGTTTTTTATTCTGTATAATATCTTGTTCTATTGTAGACTCCGGGCACGATAGAAGCTTGATATTCCCTGCGAATCAAATAACTAGATTTTTATAGTGTAATCAATCAGTGAAAGTAATTAATTTTTTTTTTTATTAATTTTTATATGGAATAATCATTTTGATCTTCTGATTGAAAATACTTTTTGTGTATGTTTCAATTGAGTTATATAGATTGAATCTAAAATATTTTAAAGAAAGTATTGGTGGAGGATCCTTGATGCCTTAGCACTCTTTTTATAGTCGCCTTATTTTATCTTTTAGTTAATTATTTTCTCCAATTGTTCAACTGTTTCAAAAATTCAAAACCATATTTTTCTTTACTTTGTTTGAGTGGTCAGTAATTATTTTGAACAAACTGGTCCTTGTGGATTCGACCTCAGACTCACCGAGTTATATTACTTCACGACATCTTGCACTTGGGATTGCAATATAAAAGTAGCAGCATGCCCTTCTTCTTGTATCTTTTGATCTCCATGCCAAGAATTTTCTTTGCTTCACCAAGATCCTTTATTTTGAACTCTCCCGCCAACTTGAGTTTGTCAATCTCTAACTTGCTCTTAGATGCAATCAGCATATCATCTACATATAAGAGCAAATATATGAATGAACCATCAAAAAGCTTACGGAAATATACACAATGATCATACTGACTTCTTGTGTATGTCTTTTCTGTCATGAACTGATCAAATCATTTGTACCACTGTCTCAAGGATTGCTTCAACCCATACAACAATTTGTTCAGTTTGCAAGCCCAATTCTTTTTTCCAGGAACTTTGAAACCATCTGGCTAGGACATGTTTATCTCCTTTTCAAGATTTCCATGTAAGAATGCAGTTTTGACATCAAGTTGGGTGAGCTCGAGATCAAACTGTGCAACTAAAGCTAGCAAGATACAAATAGACGTTTGTTTCACAACAAATGAGAATACCTCATTGTAGTTATAGACATCCCATTTTTGACGACCTTTCAAGACTTAAATGTTCTTGCAGGTACATCCGATGACGAGTCTGTTTGCCCGCCGAGCGCTCGAAGTCCTTAGGGGAATACCACAGGTTTGAGCCTTTCAAACCCTGCTTCTATTTTGGACCATGCCTTGTTCTTTCCAGCCTGCAATCTCTGGTGGCCTACTGGCCATCCTTGGAGGCTGCCAGCCATCACTTCTTGTCTGCCGGCCACCAGTGTTTTCTGCAAATATTTTATGCCAGCTGTTTACACAAATGCTTGCATCTGTCCACACATGGAGGGCTGGATCTCCTTGTATAGATTTCATGTTTTCAATATATAGGGACCCCCTCTCTCATGTTTTGAGGTTAGAAAATTTTAGACTCAAAATTTTCCTCTCTCTCTACAAATTTCCTACACTTTTGCCTACAATTCCTACACTCTTGCCTATACACCCTTAACCAAATCCCCTAGTCTCTGAGATGAGGTGTTCTTGGGCTTGGTTTGAGCTCTAGAAGATAGTTTTGGCTTGGTTTGTTGCCTAGAATTACTCTTCCATTCAAAAGGTATAGTACTTGTCTTGTACACTTTGTTTTGCATACTTATTTTGCTATCTTTTCCCACTGTTTTTGGGCTGCTTTTGAACTGTAAAAAAAACCTGTTTTGGTGGACTAAAAGTGATGGTTAGAGACCATTTTAAGTTAGGGGGTGCTTCACCTTTCTTTCTTCACCTTTCTTTCTTTCTTATTTGAAAGGCTTTTGCACCTTTGCTTTCCACTTTCAAACCAACTTTTTTTGAGCTTTTAACCACTGAATTTCAGAGTATTTCAGTGGCAAAAAGCATGTTTTGAAGTCCAAAATTGGAGGGGTTAGCCTCTCCTCCTTGTGTCTTGTTTGCTAGCCTAGTTAATTCTATATGTTAGCATGATTTTCTAGCTTTTTATAGCTATATTCCGGCATGTTTTTGCCTTTGTTTTAGACTGCTTTAGCTCTATTTTGGGCTGTTTGGGTCAGTTAAGTCTTGTTTTGCATGGTTGTAGTGTAAAGGTCCTCACAAGCTCGGTGTTTTAGGCCATTAGACACCCCTTGTTTGAGTTGATTGCATATTTTGGTGTTTTTTGCACTTCATTTCAGCACTAATCACTTCTGCAACCTCCCTCCTTTCTTGGTTTTTCATTTTTCTTTGAAAGTGGTTTCAAGTCACTTGCTTGCCTGAGTGTGAAATTGAGGTTTCATACTTAATGGTTTAATCCCTTAGGGGATTCATTACTAACGGTATAAGACTTCTTTCATACCCAAAGCAACTTGTGTCTTGAGCTTTTCTTTCCATTAGAGGACTTTAACTCACCTTTTGGACTTAATTGGATTAAAGAATAGTTGGTAAGTTAAAATGAGTAACTAACAACTTGGGACTAAAATTGAGCAAGATAATAACTTGTGTGTTATGTGTTCAATCGGACGTTAATTGAACATAAAGAAAATTAGGACATTTCATACTCAAAGTGATGAAATGTGTCAAGTTTCCTAGGTCTCCATTGCCCTTGGTCATGTATGATAGGGTGATGGTTCTTGAGGGTCTTGTTTTGCATTTATTGAGCTTGCACATCTTGAATCACAAGCCATCATGCAATGAAATTGCTTGGATTGGTGATTTGTGGCTTAAGTTCACAACTCCTTGGACTTATTCATGAAAATGAGGGGTGAATTATGCAGACAATCCTTAGAAATACCCTTTCTTTGCTCTGCTTGTCCTCTATTGCAACATGATGATCTAGTGCATCAGTGGCCTGCAGGCCACTATCCATGGCCGGTAGGTGGCCGGCAGAGCACCATTGATGGCCGGTAGGTCACTTCCATGGCCAGTAGTCTTTACCAGTGGCCGGCTAGCCACTTATGCAAACCTCAGCAAAATGTTGGTAAGGTGGAGCAAAGTGGTTCTGGAAGCATTCAACTGTGCAAACAGAGGCTTTCGAGAGCAACACGGAGGTCTTTTCGGGTGGTATCCGAGCATGTGTATCTTCCATTTCCCGAGGCGAAGTAGTGGCAAAGTAGTTAGAGACTTTAATTACTTAGTTTGCTTACATTTATGTTGTAACTTAATTAATTGCTTACTAGTTAGTTAATTCAAAGTGTTGTAATAATTAGTAAATTAATTAGCTAGTTATTTATTCGGTTTGTAATAATTAGCCTAATTAGCTTAGCTTAGTTAGCTTTATTCATTCGGACTTTCCTTCGTGAGAGCAAAATATAATAATGTGTATGTCTTCCAACCCCACGTCTTTCTCCTTTTTATTTAATCGCTTATGATGGTTAGATTAGGAACATGTTTCAATTAGCATACCTTATACTTGCATCCATTCATCTTGTCTTGTCTTGCATGCACCAAAGCTCGGCGCATCATTCAAACTGCATTGTCATTTCAATTACTTCGTTGAATACGTGTTTGACCACATGTTATCAAAATTGCCTCATATGCCATATTAGTAGCCGAGCCTATTAATTGCATATCGCATGTGTTGCATTAGACATCTTGCACAAGTTAGGAATCATGCATTTTTCTAACTCTTTTGTTTTATCTTAGCTTGGAGTACTAGGTGAGTTTTTAGTGCTTTAGCATACTTGCATGAGTGTGAGTGATTACCATGACTAGCATGCTTGCCATGAGGCTAAATGTTTACTTGCTAAACTGCTTGAATGTCTGTGAATGAAGGCTTGTTGCTTGAATTGGAAAGATTCAACGAATGTACGTTTAAGCCCACTACGTGGAAAATTCACAATTTTAAGTCCATTTTGTTAGTGACAAATTCGCAAACTTTAAGCCCACCTGAGGTGGCAAATTCAAAACCTTTTCAAAACAAACATGAATTTGAATTGTTCCAACTTGAGCAAACTAGTCTATATTTGCTTGTGTGTATCACATAGTAAAGCTAACTTAATAACCGGAACAAGAGCACATAATGTACATAAAAATCATATCATCATTAGTAGAGGCCGATCTTTGATCGGGCGAGCGGAGGTGTTCAATTCATGACCTTCCCCTCTCGTACCTAAGTTCCCGAACCGAGGCAACTTTGGTGATGACGGACACGTGGCTTTTGGCACGAGTCGTGGGTTTCCTAAATTTCCCCAAAATAAAAATATTTAGGTGGCGACTCTGTATCTATCAAAGCAGTCCAATTTTGGCATTTTTTATCCAAAATCAATTTTCCAAACGATTTGCCGGATTTGGACTCTTTGGTGTTTATCAATTTCACATTGTACTTGTAAGATTAGATTCAGAACCATGGGGGTCTGAACTGTAGGGCTTCTTTTGAACTTTCAAAAGGAGGCGCGAAAAAGCCGAGCTACAGTAGTCTATTCCTTCCTTCTGAGCATAGCCTTTAACTACCAATCTAGCTTTAAATTTAATGTTGTCTTTGCCTGTGATGTCTTCCTTCTTGGTGTAAACCCACTTACACCCAATTACTTTCTTGCCCTTTGGAAGTTGCACCAACTCCCAAGTCTGGTTCTTATAGAGTAACTTGATCTCTTCATTCATAGCCTTCTTCCACTTGACACTTTCTGCATTCTGCACGGCTTCTTTGAAACTGCGAGGAACATTGTCTTTAATGATTGGAAGTGCATAGGCCACCATATCGATAATCTAACAAGGTTGCTTAATAACCCTTTTTCCTTTTCTGATTGAGATGGGTTCTGACTGTTATGGAGCCTCTGGATTTTCATTTTCATCTAAACTCTCTTCAGGACTTTTTTCAGAGCTATCAACTGAAACTTCTTTAGGATGGTTGACTGTCTAAATAATCATTGCTAGAGTCTCAAACTCAACCTACACTAACTTCTTCAAAGCTTTCTCATTCTCTTGAGGATTTGGCTACTTCAGCATTGTAGACTCATTGTAACAAGCCCGCGAGGGACCTCGCTACTGTTCGGACTCGATTTTGTTGCGGTTCTAAATCTGAACCAAAAAGTCTAACTCTGGCAAATCGTTTTGAAGAAAAACAGATTTTTTTGAAAGAAGTGCCAAACATGGACTGCTTTGCCAGATAACAGAGTCGCCACCTAAATATTTTTTAAAATGGGAAATTTAGGAAACCCCGACTCGGTGCCAAAGGCCACGTGTCCGTCATCACCAAAGTTGCCTCGGCTCGGGAACTTGGGTACGATTGGGGAAGGTCACATCGTGAGCACCCCCGCTCGCCCGGTCAAAGACCGGCCTCTACTAACCATGATATCTGTTTTTGAAAACATTGTGAGTTCTTATTCCGGTTATTAGCCTAGATTACTATGTGATGCTCGCAGCAAACAAGTATAGACTAGGCCGTCTGAATTGGAACAAAACATTTCATGTTTGTTTGAAAGGCGATTTGCTACCCGCAGGTAGGCTTAAAATGCAGATTTTGCCACCCTCGGGTGGGCTTAGAAAACATGGTGTTGCCACTATCTAGTGGGCTTAAGACAAACAATCGATGAATTATTCCAATTCAGATAACTCAACCTTCACCCACAGGCATTCAAGGCAGTTATATCACATAAGCAAATAGCCTCATGGCAATCATGCTATCATGGTAACACTCACACGCATGCGAGGATGCTAAAGCATAAAGCTTACCGAGTACTCCAAGCCAAAACAGAAACTACATTAGAAATCATGCATGATCCTAAGTATACAGAAATGCCTAATGCAACACATGCAAAATGCAACTATAGCAGGCTCGGCTATTCTAAATATGGCATATGAGATGCAACAGCTATCAAGTACTCAACTTGGAATTGAAATACGATGCAGTTTGTATGATGCGCCGAGCCCGGTGCGTGCAAAACAGATGAATGATGCAGACATGCTGTCATACTGTATGCTAATTGAAATATGTCCTATATCTAACCATCATAAGCAGATAAATAAAAGGGAAGAAAGACGTGGGGTTGGAAGACATACATCACACTCACCCACACTTATTACAGTTATGCCCTCGCGCAGAGGGTCCGAATAAAATAATACAATCCGAATAAAAGAATAATACAGATTTCTAATTAATTAACAAATTAAACTAAGAAAACTGTAAAACTGGCATGCAAGCCAGGGACTGCCTTGCTTCTGACGGATGATGCATGTTGGGCTGCCTTGGCGCGGAAATCCACTGGGATGCCCCAATTAGCCTCTGTTTGCAATGTTTCTCGAAATGCGTGCCAGGCTTCGAAAAGTTACCGATTCTTCATTTTGCTGCAACAGAGAGCAGGAAAGGGGCATAGCAATGTATTTCACAAATATATGCATGCCTCGATTCTCGTGCCATCAATCACGCATATCGATGCATGATGGCCGAGGAGTCGGATTGCACAACTCAATATAGGATGAATGCATATGAATGCTACAACAAAACCTAACTCCATCATGGGTAATCCGGAGTGTCGGTGATTTGGGAATTGAGACCCGTTCCGTTACTCGGGGTGCGAAACGTGCCTCGTTTCCCATGCAATATGCATGATATGCATGAAATGCAACTAAGATACAACCTAGTATGCACAATGCGGATGAAAATGAAGATGCCTCGAAATGCGTGCACACGGGCACGCAAACCGAGGCGATGATGTGAGATGCAAATCGGATAAAACTGAAGTGCCTCGAAATGCGTGCACACGGGCACGCAAACCGAGGCGATGATGCGAAATGCAAATCGGATAAAATCGAAGTGCCTCGAAATACGTGCACACGGGCACGCAAACCGAGAAATGCATAAAAATGGCATACGGAATGCAATGATGGGCTTACACCAACATGAGAGGGCCTCAGCCGCACTCACATAAGCTGCCGAGAGATGAAAATGAGATGCCTCGAAATGCGTGCACGCAGGCACGCAAACCGAGGCGATGATATAGAATCAAGAAATGGCATGAAAATGCAAATTGGGCTTACACTTACATGAGAGAGCCTCAACCGCACTCACATAAGATGCCGAGAGATGAAAATGAGATGCCTCGAAATGCGTGCCCACGGGCACGCAAACCGAGGCATGGCCCGAAGGCATGAAATGGCACGGGAAATGATATGCAAGCATGCAAACCAAATTTCAGCACCTAAATGAAAGGGAAATCAGTCCCGAAATGATACGAAATGACAACCAATGCATGAAATCATCCCGAAATGCGATATTAAGCCCCCAAAATGGCCTACAGCTATACTAAACATGCAAAATTGATACATGACAGCAAAAACAGTAGCAAGGCAGTCCCAAATATGGCATCTTTTCAGTACAAAACAAGGCTAAATAACAACCACAAGTATGGCAAAAATAGCATGCAAAAATGGGGAAAAAGAGGAGAATTACAAAGCAAGTGGTATCTACAATGCTCAAACTGAAAAATACAGTTCTACAACATTAAAGAGGAGCCAAAAATATGCATATTTACAGAAGATGACATCCCCCAATTCAGTGTGTAGATCTACTAAACATGGCATGCAAGATGAAGCCAACAAAGGCTATAAAGAGAAGTATCAAATGGATGCACCAAACCAACAAAGACCCTTAACAAAACATGAATAATGGGTCAAAACAAGACACTTTCTAAGCCTGACGAAGGCCGAAATCAGAAGCTAAGATGGCCTAAACAAGCATGCAATTTTACGGAAAATAGGAAGAATTTAACACAAAGTACCAAAGGCATTCACCAAATGGCTTAAGGTCCTTAACAAAACATGAAGAATGGACCAAAATAAGGCTCTTTATAAGCCTGATGAAGGCTGAAATCAGAAGCCAAATAGGCCTATCAAAGCATGCAAAATAGGCATAGAACATGAATTCAAATCAAGTGGCATATAGAGCATGAAAACCAAGTTGAGCCCTTCTTCAATGTTGAAGAGGGGCTCAAAATAAGCACAATATCAGTATGTTTCATGCTCCAATTCAGATCACAAATAGGCCAAAACAATCATGCAATTTTACGGTAAAATAGAGGAATTACAAAGGAAGTGCATGCTAGCATCACCAAACATGATGGAGCCCTTCTTCAATGTTGAAGAGGGGCTCAAAATAGGCCCACTAGCAGTTTACATCAGGCTTGAAAATGGATCACTCATAAACCAAATATTTGATGCAAAATATTGACATAAAAGATGCTATTGAAGCAAGTGTACCATAGAGGGCTCAAACAGGGTTGAGCCCTTAATCAAAGATCAAAATGAGCTCAAAAGGGGACCACTTTCAGTAGGGGTAGAAGCTCAACACAATATGGAAATAGAGTTAAGAAAGGAAGCAAGAAAATGGTACAAAAGAAGGACTTAAGATTTACCCTTGAAGACAAGACTTTTGCTACCTCTTTGCTTGGTGAAAGTTGCTTCTAAACACCCCAAGAACTCCTCCTTGCTGTTGGAAATGAGGTGGTGTTGGTGGTGCTTGGTGTTGATGAACAAATAAGCTAGGGACTTGAAACTTTTTTGAGCTTTTGGCTATGGAAATGAAGGTGTTTGGGAGAGAGGCTTTGAGATGAAATTTTCTAACCCTATCAAAGGAGCTGTCCAGCCGCTTAAATAGGGAAGAAAGGGTGTAAAAGGGGAGGGAAAAGCACCCAAGCTTTCCCTCCCAAAATATCCCCCGGATGCCCGGGATATTTTGGGAAAATATCCGGACAGCTGGAAAGGGCTGGAAAGCAGAAAGCTGGCCGGCCAGGTAACTTTCTGGGAGGTGGCCGGCCGGCCACCCCACCTGGTCGGCCAGCCACTCACCCTGGCCGGCCGGCCATGGACCAAAAATGAAGGGAAAAAATTCTGGCCGACCACCATGCAGTGGTGTCCTCCCAGGTGTGTAGAATAAGGTTCCAAGGTCGGAAATTGGCAACACTGAAGCAGGAGTCACAACATAGAGCTTGAAGGAGAGGCTCAAAAATGAAATCCACAATTGCTGGCCGACCACCAACTTTTAGGGTCCTCCCAGATGTGTGGAACAAGGTTCCAAGGTCGGAAATTGGCAACACTGAAGCAAGAGTCACAACATAGAGCTTGAAGGAGAGGCTCAAAAATGAAATCCACAATTGCTGGCCGACCAGTAGTTTTTAGGGTCCTCCCATGTCCCCTGATCACAGATATGTAGTTTTGGTTGGAAGAAAATATCCCCAGGGTGTTCAACATTGGCCCGGAAGTGAGCAAAACGGGCGCCGGAAGAGCGAAACTGGTTATCTGGGATAATTGCTGGCCTCTCACCCCCCAGTGATCTTCCTGGTGTTGAAACAGAGGTACCTGCCAAATTTGAACAAAAACTAATGAGAGATGAACGCTCGGAGCCAAAACCGGGCAATTCGAGATCCCGAAAATGGGCTGCAGGTGCCGGAAGTGGTGTTCAGCAGCGAAGTGGGCATCAGGGACCCCAGTGTCCTTCGGAATGACAAAACAGAGGTTCCTGCCAAAAATTAGAGAAAACCGATGCAAAATGAACGCTCGGGGCCCAAATCACGCGGTTCGGGGTCCCGAAAACCGGCTGTAGGCACCGAAAGTGGTGTTCAACAGCGAAGTGGGCATCAGGGGCCCCAGTGTTCCTCGGAATGACAAAACAGAGGCACTTGCCAAAAACCGGAGAAATCGGAGATGGTTGGGCGGTCCCGAACCGAGACACACGGCCTGACGGTCCCGAAAACCGAGAACCGGGCTCCGAAATGGGCAAAATGGCCTACGGCCATAAAAAGTAGCTCACGGCCACTGGGAGATAGTCTATGGGACCATTCCCTCCCCTCAGGAAAGAAAACAGAGAAAACCGAGTCTAGTTCGCAAACCGAGACAAGGCACGAAAGAGAGTTCGGAAGTCCGGAGGCAGGGCGCACGGCCGCGACTCTGAGACTTCTGAACGAGCACAGTATGCAACATCACCAAGCGCTCAATCGGTGACGTCTGAGTCTTGAGGACAGTCAAAAATGGGGTGTCTACACTCATCAAAGGTAACATCTCTTTTAATGACAACTTTCTTTAATTCAGGGCACCAGAGTCTATATTCCTTGACACTGTCATTGAAACCAAGAAGGCAGCTTTCTGGCTCTAGGATCCAACTTAGATTCTATAACACGAAAATAGACTGGACATCCAAAGATACATAGCTGATCATTATTAGTAGCTGGCACTCCTGACCATACCTTCATGGGAGTCTTGCCATCTAGTGCTGCAATAGGTAGTCTGTTAACAAGATGACAAGCATAGTTCAATGCCTTGCCCCAAAATGCCTTGCTCAATCCTGAATGTGACAACATACACCAGACTTTCTCCACCAAAGTACGGTTCATGCGTTCTGTAACTCCATTTTGTTGCGACGTTCCACTAACTGTGAAATGTCTCACTATCCCTTCACTTTGGCAAACCTTAAAGAAAGAATCTGAGGTGTATTCGCCACCATTGTCGGATCTGAGCTTCTTGATTCTCTTGCCTATCTGGGTTTCAATCATTTTCTTCTATATAAGGAAGATGCCTAATACTTCATCTTTATGCATCATTGTTTAAACCCATACTCTTTTTGAGAAATCATCAATAAACGACACAAAGTAGTGTTTACCTCCCAAAGAAGCATTTTTTTGAAGGTCCCCAACATCTGTGTGAACGTAGTCCAGAATCCCTTTGGTACGATAAATGGCAGTACCAAACTTGATTCTTGTTTGCTTGCCCAGTACATAATGCTCGCAGAACTCAAGCTTCCCTGTTTTGGCGCCTTTCAATAGGCCTTGCTTTACCAACCCTTGTAAAGCCTTCTCACCGACATGCCCTAGGCGCATGCGCCAAAGTCTGGAAGTGTCTTATACATCATCCTCTGAGCCAGTGGAGACTGCCACTCTTTCTGTGGCTGTAGAGCCGTCTAGGAAATATAAATTTCCCTTTCGAATACCCTTCATTACAACAAATGCTCCTCGTACCACTTTGAGAACTCCACATTCAACAGTTACTCTATAACCTTTGGAGTCTAAAACTCCCACTGAGATAAGATTCTTTGTCAAATCTAGTACATACGGAACATCTTCAAGAATTTTGACTGTTTCATCATGCATCTTCAACCGAATTGTTCCAATCCCCTTTTGTTTGGTAAGCTTGGTCATTGCCCATCAACAACACTCCTCCATCGAACTCTTGTAAGCTCGACAACCACAGCTTGTTAGGACACATGTGATAGGAACCTCCGAAATCTAGAATCCATTCATCAGAATGGCCAAGTGATGACACTGTGAAGGCTGATCCTTCACCATTATCTCCATCTCGTGCGACATTCCCTTTTTTCTCTTTCTTGTCTTTATTGGGACAATCTTTTGCCCAATGCCACTTCTGGCAAAAAGTAGCACACTCGTCTTTTGCAAGACGTCTTCTATTTGATGATCTCCCTCTGGATTTTGAGCAAGACTTTCCTCGCCCTGTATATCTTCTGTTATTCGTCCTACCTCTGATTGTCAATGCCTCTGATGCTAAGTCCCTGTTTGCAAACTTATCCTTCCTTCTGAACTCATTATTTACCAAGGCGTTTGAAACATCAACATACTTGATCTTTTCTTTACCATACAGTAAAGTGGTGGTGAGATGGTCATATGTGTCAGACAAGAAATTTAACAATAACAGTGCTTTATCTTCATCATCGATTTGAACATCCAGGTTTTTCAAATCGCCAAGAATTTTGTTGAAATTGTTCAAGTGTTCGTTCATCAAAATACCTTTCTTGTAGTCGAAACGAACAACCTCTTCTTCAAGTAGAGCCGGTTCTCAATGCTCTTTGTCATGAACTTGTCTTCTAACGCCTTCCAAAGCTCCTTCACAGTATCATATTCTATGATGGTGTACTTTTCTTCTTTTGCAAGGCAGAGTCAGATAGAACTTCAGGCCAAGAGATTAACTTTCTCCCATTCTACTCTGTCCAAGTCATCTGGCTTGTCTCCAAGAGTGAAGTGCAGGTTCATCTGGACAAGCATATCTTCAACTTCACATCTCCACATGCCGAAGTTGATTTTACCATCAAACTTCTCTACCTCAAACTTAACGTGAGACACGGGGGTTTAAAGCTCAGAGCTGTTTGCAGCTGCGAGCCTGCTTGTAGACTCAGCTGATCTCCCATCTGTAGATTCTGCCATTGAGACTTCTCGAAACAAAACAAAAAAAATCTCCACCACAAACAATAGCGGATGCTTGAAATGTCCAAAACACGACAAATTCTAAGCTTCCAAAAACTTTACTAAAAATACAAGTCCGAATCTCAAAAACAAAATCCACGTTTTTGTCCGGAATGATTGATTTAGCTAGGAAAAGACTTTCTCCACCTCTCTAGGGACCTCAATGAAATTTCTCCAAATCCAGGAGCCAAATTACAATTTCCCAAAATTCCAAGGACCTAACTGTAATTTATTGAAGTTTCAAGGGCTAAATTGCAATTTTAACAAGATCAGGGGCTGAAATACAATTTTCCAAACTTTCAAGGGCCTTAGGGCAATTTTAGAAATTTTGACTAACTGGGATGATGACGTAGCAGATGTGTTGACGTGGCGAACATGTGTGTTGATGTGGCGATGACGTAGCGGTTGAGCTATTGCTGGTGTAGCTTCACACGTGGCAGTACGTGGCGATGACTTTGCAGCTTCCAAAAAATAATTTGAAAATTTGTTTGTGAAGAGTTTTGAACCCTTGTCCTCAAGGTTTGAAACCAAGGCCATAACCACTCTACCAAGTGTGGACTTGTGTTTTATTGTTGCACAAGTTAATACTTAAAGACTTCAGGTTTGGTGACATGTTGTCCTGTTCAACGTTTGCATCTTTGTCGTACTGATCTTTCCAACAAATCTCTGACCGAACTCCGGCAGAGCGTGTGAGGGCTCGTAAGGAGTCTGTTTGGGTTGGTTTTTCTAGGTCTGGACTCCTCTCGTCGAGGCGTACATTCTAGTATTCCGAAAACATGATTTTGATGACTTTGAAATTTTCAATTTACAAAAAACAAAGTTGTAGATGCTTTGTTTTGGCACAACTATGCTCTGATACCAATTTGTTGTGCCTAGAAGGTAGAAAACAAATACGCAAGCACATAAGCAATAACACACAAAGATTTACGTGGTTCGGCAAATCGTCTACGTCCACAGGCAGCGAATTTCACTATAAAAAGATTTCAACAATGGAGGAGGATGAGACAATACTCTCACTCTACTCACACTCACTCAGTTGCTTACACTCTCTTCTGATTGCCACACCGAACCCCTCCCATTCATTAACCATTTATAGATGCAATAGGAAAGTCAAAGTCTTCAGCAAGCCACCGACAACATTTATGGTAACCGCCAACAGAATCTGAAGATCAGCCACCCTACCATGGAGTAGCTTGGCTGAATTTTCAGCTTCTTCATTTGTCTTCAATCAGCAGCCATTGTTGACAAAGAAAATTAGAGCCAATCTTCAACAACCAGATGATTCAGTACAACTAATTATAATTTTTAGAAACCTATTCAGTGTGCTTGGTTTCAATTTTTTGAATTTAGTTTTCTAAAAATTGAGATTTTTTTTTTCGTTTTTTTTTTTTTTTTTTTTTTAGTGAATGTTTTTTCAATTTTAAGCAATTTTTTTTTTACTTTTTTAGATGTACCTCACTTAGATGTATCAGAGCCAATCTTCAACAACCAGACGATTCAATACAACAAATTATAATTTTTAGAAACCTATTCAATGTGTTTGGTTTCAGTTTTTTGAATTCAGTTTTCTAAAAATTAAGCTTTTTGTTTTTTATTTTTTATTTTTTGTTTTTAGCGAATATTTTTAAAATTTTAAGTAATTTTTTTACTTTTTTAGATGTACCTCACTTAGATGTAATTAAATAGTAAATTATTTGTGTAAAAATATTTAAAAAAATTAATAAATACACAAAAATACGAAAAATGTATTGAATTTTTTTTTTGTTGGTATTTTTGGTATTTAATGAATTTTTTAAAGATTTTTTTCACAAATATTATACTTTTTGAGTGTATTTATGTTAAGTGTGTCTAAAAATTAAAAAAATTACTTAAAATATTAAAAAAAATTAGTGAAAACAAAAAAGAATACAGAAAATGAAAAAATAGAATTTTCTGAAAAGTAAATTTTAAAAATTAGAAACAAACAAAGTGATTATCATTCACGTATGATACAAATTTTTAGAACTAGCATCAAACCATACATTAAAAAATCAAAACCAAACTATGGTTTAATATACATCAAACCGATTTACGATTTTTTAAATATCTTTTTTATTTTTTTCAATCTTACTTGAAATATACACTCTATTTGTTTGGACTATTTTTTGGATGATACAATGAAAAATGAAAATCAATAGAAAATAAGCATATACGGACAGAAAATATTTTTTTTTAAAAGGCGAAAAATGTTTTTTGGATTAAAATCTTATCAATATCACCACACTATCGCAGCCACCATCACCGCCACCCCACCACCATGCCACCACCTCCACCTTTACCTTTGTCCCACCACCACCACCAAATATAAACAAATATTTTTTCTGAAAATATTTTTCATCCAAACAAACATAGCAATGAGTGAAAATGAGTCTAACAAAAGGGTAAAAATGTAATTTTGCGAGACACAAACCATAACGGCAGCTACTCGGTGTTTGAACACACCAAACTGATTACTTAAACTAAACAAACTGGCCATTTGATCTTTCAATTTCGTGTCATGCAAATATATATATATTCACTTGCCAAATGTGAATCATGCAAACTCATCACCAACATTGAAGTCCCAGACCTAACCCCTGATTCTATATAAATACCCATTTCTTTTGCGTCTTTGTTTAGCTCTCAAAACTGCCCAAGACGAAGAACTCGATCGTCAATTCTCGGAGCCCCTCTTCAATTGCTTTGATTCCAGGTTCTTTTCATCTTCCTCTGTTTACAATCAATACTTTTGTGTGAATGTATATGTATATATCGTGTTTCTGTGATTTGGTTATTGAAATTCAGGGTGTGTTTTGAACAACCCATGATCGTTAATGAATTGGGTTTTTATATATACATGTGTTTCTTTGATTTGGGTATTGAATTGAGGTTGTGCTTTGAACAACCATGATTGTTAGTGAATTGGGTATCGAATTAAAGGCGTGTTTTGAACAATCCATGATTGTTAGTGAATTGGGTGATTTGATGATTTGAGGCTTCTGATTCCAATCACAAATGGTTTTCATGAGATCGATGATGATACATTTGTAGAACATCTGTTAGACATCCTGAATTCAATTGTACTTGTAAACATGCTCTGACATTGTGTTCTGATCTGTTAGGAGATGTGTTTCACTAATTCTGTATGAATCTCGTGCTGAAGATTTAAACTTGTGTAGTTGGGACTTGGGTTGTTTCAATATTGACCATGTCTGGTTGTGAAAATGAGAAGCGTCTTAAGAAATCTGATTCATTTAAAGAGGAAGATCAGATCAGCAATTTGCCCGAGCCGGTTCTTTGTCGCATTCTCTCACTTCTTTCTATGAAAGATGCAGTGAAAACTAGCCTTCTTGGACCCAAATGGAAGGACCTTTGGGCTGCTGTATCCAATCTTGAATTTGATTTCAAATCAATGTATCATCCTAATGGGCCTTGTTGTGATTCCAAGGATAAACTGAGTAAATTCATGGATTTTGTAGAGGGGGGATTGATTTTGCGTGATGGGTTGAACATACAAAAATTCAATCTATCATGTTTCGAGATCTGTGATTTCTCCCAAATTTATGCGTGGATTTGCAATGTTATAACATGTAATGTTCAAGAAATTGATATTCGGTTATCTGTGCACCCCTACGGTCAGTTGCCTTGGAGACTTCTTACGTGCAAAACATTGGGGGTTTTGAAGCTAACCGGTCGTTTTGTGCTAAATGTCCCAGCTAATATTTGTTTTCCAAGCCTCAAGATTCTCCATCTCCGATCACTCATATATACAGATGATGCCTCGATTGAAAAGCTATTTTCTAGTTGTCCCATCCTTGAAGATTTGGATGTAGTAAGGCATGACTGGGATAATGTATGGTCCTTCAATGTTTCCGTGCAATCTCTAAGAAGATTATCATTGTGTTTTCATCCAAAAGGATTCGAATTTTTAAAAGATCATCAGCACAAAATCATGGTTGATACTCCCAATCTTGAATATCTCAAGCTTCACAATTATGTATCAGAAGACTACATGTTCTATAACATATCTTGCCTAGTTGAAGCTGATCTTGATATTATAAGGCCTCGCGTGAGTAGTGTACGGCGTAGCATCTTTTCAAAGGGTGTGGGCAAGCTTTTTATGAGGATGTCTACTGTTAAACTTCTATCATTATCTACTCGTACTCTTTGCGTAAGTGCTCTTATCTATATCCTTGTTGATGTCAAACTTGTTTTCGTTGGGCAAACTTTTTTCGGGGTAAACTGTTTGCTTGTAATTTCATTTTCTATTTTGTATTTCCAAAAAACACATTAAACTTGTTTGGCAAATTGTATTTGGGAAATTTTTTTGAAAACAACCCTCTTTTAGGAAACACTAAAAAGTCTTTTTCGAATTTTGGAAAATATTTTCACACCAAAAAAAGGAAAATGGTGGGCGCTTTCAAAAATTTCATTGTTTGTTTCCGAAAACACAAAAAACGAAAACAAAGAAAACAAAAAACATGACCAAACAAGCCCTAATATTCATGCTATTCTTTATGCAGGTTCTCTTGTTTGTTCATGACCTTCGCTATAATAATATACCTACATTTCATAATCTGGTACGTTTGAAGCTGGGACTTGATCCTTTCCTAGGCTGGCATCTGCTGCCAAAATTACTTGTGAGCTCGCCTAATCTCGAAGTTCTTTGCTTTGAGCAGGTAAATTTGATCTTTATATATAATAATCAATAACATCAAAAAGGTTTTCAACTTGCAAACTCTGAAGTTGTGTATGTTTTTTCAGGGACTTGTGTATGTTAAGAACAACAACCCTAATGATCATCACATTCGGTTTAGGAGCATGCCACAAGAAGTGCCTGAATGTTTGCTTACGCACCTTAAGACTATTGAAATTCACAAGCTTGTAGGAAAGATAGATGAGCTGAAACTGATAAAGTACTTTTTGAAGAATGCAATGGTTTTGAAGAACATGACAATCCGATGTCATTGTATGAACGTAGTGTGGAATGTTCGTGATAGATTGTTGATGTTTCATGATGAAATATGGAAGTGTCCTTGGGGATCAAGTTCTTGTCAAGTGAAATTTATCATCTGAAGATCTCAATAGTCGACCTTCTTTTCTTGAATGTATATATCAAGTTTGAAGTTCATTGTTCACATTCTCTCTTTGTTATATGTTAGTACACATTTTTGGCTTGGTTTAAAACCATTTTAGCACCTTAGGTAGGAGTTTGCCAAAAGTGAAGCTTAATCATGCATTAAGAGAGACATGCCTTAAATGAATTTCGTGTCAAGTGTCATTAACATTTTGGATATATTTAGTTTACTAATGTATTGCTGATACATTAGATGGTATTTAAATTTGATCATCGTAGCATTAGTATTGTAATGTGATATGTTCTATAATAGTGAATGGATGTCGTATATAATCCTTTTTTTATTTTTTTGGGGTGAAATTTTTATAATTTATCCATCAATAGCAAAATGTGACAATATAACCATATTTTTGGAATCGTAGTGTATTTTTTTTTTTTTTTTTTTTTTCCCTATCAGTGTTTTATTCCTTCATCAAACATTCTTTCTGGTAGACTAGTAGTGGTTTTGCATGCTGATGAAAGTTGGTTCTAGGGTATTAGCTAAAGAAATTAAACTTACAATAATCTCTTTTTGGCTAAACAACTAAAACATAATAAACTCAACAATCATAAATAATTGAATTGTAGGTTGGTTGAGATTTAAAATGCAACTCAATGTTGCATTTGGATGAATATATTTGAAATGAAAGGATGGTTGTTCAAAATTTAAAGAGGACGTTTGGCTATCTATGCTGGATTGGGACACTTGAAAAGAGCATGATGGAGGAGAAGCAATGACCTTTTTATTATAAAATCTGTGAATATAATCTTGTTGGGTTGGTGTACCTTGATAGATACTGTTCATTTAATCCTGAGTCCAATTGGGAGTACTTTAGTAATTTTCTTGTTGCTTCCACGTTGTCCTAATTCTATACTCACAAATAGATGAAGGAGGCGCCTCTTTTAGATCAATAGAGTTGTATTGTTTTCTGATTATGGTGAAAACCGTAACAGCCATAGACGTAGTCCTATTTTGTAGTGAACTACATAAATCCTTGTGTTCTTTTGTGTAATTTGTTTTATATTTCTTATCTATTATTTCATATTTCATCGATCCTGATTAGGAAGAGACGTTTTTCTAACAAATCTTTCTTCATAATATGAGTTTCAAATAATTTCATAAACGGTTATTCTGTCAAATCTACCCTAATAAAACTCTCAAATCTCTATCCACTTATCCTCACGCACTTCTTTTCAATACATAATCATATCTTGAGATTTAGATGTTTCAAAATTCTAATTATATAAAATGCATTAGGGATAGAGAAACATATTTTGAGGAGACATAGGCGGTGTGGAGTTCAAATTATGATTCCACACTCATATTTAAATATAATGTTTGGTTATAACTTTTAAAAATTAATTCCACACTACTTGTAAAAACTCGTTTTAGGCAGGATTTGAATTTTGAAATTTTGCCTACCTAGTTGTCCTCCCAGACGTCCAGCCAGTCATCTGGAACAGTGCAAAAAAAAAAATTAGCAATTGGCACCTATTATTTTTTATATATTAAATAAAAAATATTTTCTGATTTTTTTAACATTTTTTATGAATTTTGAATAAAATTTTAAATTGTGTGTTTGGTAAGTTTTTGAATCAAATATCATATATCACATCAATTATTCCAAACTCAATTCAAAATTCTTTTCAAAACTCATAACCAAACAAATTTTCCACACTCAAATTATAATTTCAAAACTCACAAACTCAAAATACAACTCTATTATCAAATTATAATTCTAAAACTCTATCAAACGCAACCATAGTTTCTAGTTACAAGCATCTGTTTGGTTGCTAGGAAAACAAGGAATGACAAAGAATTCAAGGATTATGGGTTATTCTTTGTATATGAATTAAGCCTTCCTTAATCCTTTTTTTAGTTCATTACCTGGCTCGTAATTATCACTCAATATTATTTTAACCTCTCAATTATATCTCTGAATCATAAAAAATCGTATAAATAAATGCCACCTTGAAAGGGTGAAGAAGTGATAATATTTAACACTTGAAGAGGGTCCAAATTTATAATTTTATAGCCGAGGAAAGTAATATTCAATAATAGTCGACAGAGGTGTTCATGTAATTAATTTATTTTTCAATCAGTATAAATGAATAGGGAAAACAAAACTACATTACCTGTGATAAATAGCACACCATTCATCAACCAATCCGTTTTGTCTTAAAGAGACATTGTGAATACCCAAAAATGATAGTATCATGCAATGATGTTTCTCATTATCAATGTATTTGTTTTTAATCAGAAATTATTTTTTTTTTATTTTTTAATAAGGATAAATTACAACTGTAGTCTCTGCTGTCTACCTCTTATGTTAATTAGGGCAAATTTCCGCTTCAAAGATTTCCACCTCTTTCAAGCTCTCTACCTTCCCATCTGGCTCCTCCTTTCACACTTGCTCTAATCAAGGTGTGGCAAATTTCTCATTGTCCACTGTCAATAAGCTCAAAAAAGCTCCTACTCTTACAACCTACCCTTTTATCAATAAGCAATTCAATAGGCTTTTAGATCAGCTTTCATGCTCTATTTCTGGCTTTTCCATTTCATCTTCATCAATTTTCTCATCTTTTCCTCTAAAAAATCCTACTTTGCCTCCTCTGATTCTCTAATCAAGTCCTGGTACATTTCTGCATTCAGTGCATCGACCTTTTTCAACAAACTAACAAAATCTTCTGCTTCATCAACTTCTCCTTTATCGCGAAGCCAATTCAACACTCTTGAAACCAGTAAAGCCTTAGGCCTCCAACCCGGGTTCTCCGCCTTCACCGCCAGAGCATTCTTCATGCACTCGAAAGCTTTCCCCATATTCTCCTTATCTAAATACGCCTTAGCAATGATTGCCCAGCTGTTGGGAATCGGAGTCTTCCCTCTCTTGACAATGTCCTCAAGCATTTCTTCAGCTTTCTCGACCAATCCCTCTTTACAGTAACCAATAAGGAGAATATTGGGCACTCGGAGATCATAACAATGACAAGATGATTCCCACTCCTCAAGCACTTCTTTAGCTTCTTCTAGCTCGCCAAGTTTCACCAGAGAACCCAACATGGTTATATAGTCCCGGTTTAATTGCTTCTTACAAGTAACTTTTTGGAAGCCCCATATTCTTCTCACCTCGTCTTTATTTCCTAGGCTTGCATAGAGCGAAATCAAGTGATTGAAGCCGAGTGCATCGTTGTGTAGCTTCTCTTCTAATTTCTTCAAAAAAATTAGTGCTTTCTCTTTGAGACCGGCTTTTATGTATAAATTAGCCACGGTTGAATAAGTGGTCCAATCCATGGAGATGTGAGATTGACTTTCCATTTCTTCTAGAAGCTTCTCCATACTCTTAAGGTCCGATCTCACCCCATAAGAATTCATGCAAATTCTATAAGTGAAGTTATCGGGGGTGACACTGTTTTTCTTCATCTCTAATAACACATCGGGGATTTTCTCGAGTTGGCCAGTGTGCGTATAGAGGCACATGAGATCGTTATAACTGAGAGTAGAAGAAGCGAAACCCATCTCCTTCATCTTCTGCATGTGGGAGATGGACTTATCAACAAGTCCTTCTCGAACATAACAGTTTAAGAGCGCGCCATAGATCTTGTCGATTTTTTCATGCTCATTCAACATATTGAAGTATCTCTCCGCAACATTCAAGCCTCGGACCCTGCCAATTAGATCCAACTGCACAGCCTGGTCACCTGGTGAAAATAGGCAGAGACCTTTACTACTCATCCACTCGGAAATCTGTCTTAGCAAGCATCCAAGCCATAAAAATATTTTAGAAAATAGACAACACAAATTTATGGCCACTAAATCAGGATTGAGAAACTATGGAGTACGAAAAAGTTTCATTTATTTGAGAATTAATCAAGAAAATAAAGTGAAAAGGTACCAGCAAGAAATATATTGAATCATTCAGGTCAAAACAATTTGGAATATTATCAACCATATTGAAATTCTTCAAAGTAACTCAGTAATTGTGAATTAAAAATAATGGATTGAAAAAATATGTTGGGATCAGTAACACAAACTACAGTTTGGAAATTCTTCACATATTTGGATAATTATACACTGCAATGATTGATGGTAAGTTGACCTAAACCACAGAACGCTTTTTCAACATAACAAAACAAGTGACCACTACTTGATCACGACGAAACCTTTTCTGCAAGATTTGTCAATTGTGTCTAGACTCTGGAACTGTAGTTTGTTTTCCTCAATGAAATTATGTTCCAAGGGAACTATATAAAGTAATCATTATTTGTGTATCAAAAAACAGAAAAACAAATTACTCTTCAAACTTTTGTGCGATAAATTTTGAGTGTTAAGATCCACTGTTTTCTTTCCATAAGTCCCAGATTATAGCCTACAGTGGGAATATCTAGTCCTCAAAATTCTGAGACTGGGTGCTGGAAGAGTTGGATAGACCTAACTTTGACATGATTGCACAAAATGACAGCCTCATACTTAAAGCCACAATTCTAGCACTTGATAGCTCAAGCTTTCACCATTGCACTAAACAACGACCCCTAATAAACATAGATAACTAAATAAAGGAAAGAAAAACCATAGTGGGTGTGAATGTGTTAGGAATTCTATTTTCATCTTATTGTAGGTCGGTCATCTGTTCAATATGGAATCCATTTCTTGTTTGGTTTTTGGAACCGATTTAAGTTCCTTTGTTCTAATCATGCTCTTGCTCAAGTACCATGTTGGATTTGCACATCAATTTATTGTTCCTTGACCATGGTCTTACTCAACACCTTCACTTTTCGAGTCATAACTGTAATTGATATCTTATTACTCTAGGATTTCCATAGCCTACACTTAGTGAAGATACAGTCCGCTTAAGGACCATGTCTGTCCACATGACTACTAATTCTCACTAATTTTATTATGCCTTACACTTCTCTTACTTAATTACATATGACTTTAGTCTTCACCTTAACTTTGTGTTAATATGCAGCAAATCTAGCAAAGAGACGATTTTGTACAACAGAGTTCATGAGATGGTAGAAGTAATAACACTTATTGAAGATGAAAAGAGGAAAAATCAATTAAGAATGAAAACCAATAAGTACACCAATAATAACTGATTGAGGCCAGTCAAATCACATACAAATAAAATGTGTGTATAAATTCATGGAAAAGACTATGGTATACACCTAGTAACTAAAGAAGAAAATTGGATAACTTAATACTTTTTGATTCATAACTAAAAAAAATAATCATAACCAAACAACACACACAAGAGGCATAACCAAATAACTCCCGAGTCCTAACTAAAATAAATTATAACCAAAGAAAAAAATGGCGTAGGTATATACAGTAGGGGTGTTCATAGATACGGAATGAGAACAAAAAACAAATCGACATTTTGAAGCCACAATACCAAGAAAAAGATAAAATCACTTTCCAAATATATAGACAATAAATAAATAAATTAATCCATTCGAAATGGTGAATAGAACAGCTCAAATAAACTCAACTAAGTGGAGGGGTTTGATTTAAAAATTTCAACAATGATAAATCTAGGACTCAAAATTATGTTTATTTTCTTTTCCTACATATACTCATCAGCCAAACAAAACCCAGAAAATCACAATACCAAAAAACACATAAAATCAATTTCCAAATATATAGACAAAAAATAAAAAATACAATCCATTCGAAATTGTGAATAGAACAGCTCAAATAAACAAAAAAAAAATTGCAGTTAGAGGGTTTGAGTTTTCTAAACTCAACAATGATTAATCTAGGACTCCAAATTCTTGTTTCTTTTCTTTTCCTACTAACCAAACAAAACCCAGAAAATTTACACAGAGACATGAAGAGGAATTCAAGAATCGAACCTCTAGGGCGTGAGTGTATCGCTTGCGGCCACGGAGATCGCGAATGATGCGACGAAGCTCGAAGGCTCTAACCTTTTGGCCCTCTTGGACCCATTGATCGAGGACTGGGACGACACTGAGATTAGGGTTTCCGAGGGGGCTAATTCGGGAAAAAAGATTGTTAGGGTTTGAGTTCGATCCTGTAGCACAGTACGCTCTGATCAAGACCCAGAGATTGTTAGGGTTTGTGTTCGATCTTTTGAAGATTGTCAACATCGTTAAAGAAGCAATGTTTAGGGGACTGTTTTGAAGATGAACACTGGTTTAGCAGAGCCTATAGGGTTTTTTGACATTTTTTAGGGTTTGAGGTTTCGAAAATGTCAAAGTGATAATGGCAATTTTATTTTTTATTTTTTTATATTTTTTTTGAACAGGTTTGATATTGGCAAGTTTGAGTTGCGAATTGTTACATTTGAAAAATTATGACGGTGTTCGGTACAGTTCTGGAATTAATGTTTTAGAATTTAATTTGAATACAACGGCCTATTTTGGGAAGTTGGTAATAATCAATTTTTTGGTAAAAAGCTGCTTATAAGCAGCTTATAAGCAGCTTTTTTGTGAGAGAGGAAGTTGGTAATAATCTGAAAAGCAGATTATTACCAACTTCCCAAAAGAAGCCAACGTATGTTTACATATTTTAAAACTTAATTCCACGCTCATTTTTGAAAATTGATGTTGACTGAAAGGTAACATATTGAGACCATTTAAGTTATATTTTTAGTCTTTCAATTTTATTTATTTTGTAGAGATGATGTGTTTCGTGCATTTGTACAGATTTGTCAGGAAATATGAAAATTCAATTAAAAAGGGCGCCAAAACAGATCCTCCGTGCGAGAAGTGAATAATCCGAGCCAGCTAGCCCACTGCACGTGCGGCCAAGCTTCATCGCACGTGCGGCCCACCACCGCTCGTGCTGCCCACACGGACGCTCGAGCGGCCCACTTAGGGACGCGTGCACAGAATTTTTGGTCTGTTTTGCTGAGAATAAAAGTCAAAAAAATAGCCAAACCTGGGGTTCGAAAATTAATTGAGAGAAAATGGAGGCTAGGATTCTAAAGTGGTGATTATTCTACCAAAGTTTGAAGGACACTTTTATGGGGGTTTCTTCCTCATCTTCTTCCTCTTCTCACTCCTCCTTGAGTGGCTAGTCGTCTTTTCTAGGATTTTAATGAAACCCTAGCCATATAATAGGATTTTTCATTAGCTTTAATTGTGAATTGATTTGAATGGATTTATGAATGATTTAGAAGTTTTTAGTATTTGTCTCTTTCATCTCTTCAAGCATTTTACTCTCTGTGATTGTTTAATGCTTTCCATACATTAGTTTTCTTTGTGTTTGTATTCAAAGTACAAGACGAGTTATGCTATGAGAGACGAGTCATATTGCTTCCATAGTTTAGAGCAAACGACTCGTATTACTCGGAATGATTCGTGCTTGTATGTTGAATGCGATAACCCTCTCGATCAATATTTCAAACTTGTAGTTGTGAAATATTGGGTAGTTCAAACCGAATCGCGATTGTTGTCCAATGTTAAGTCTCATTCATGTGGTTAGTGGTGAATTCTCTGCCTTAGGATTTTTTTCGAAAAATAATATCTAAAACCCTAATTTTAATTGTCAGTATAATTCCTTAATTTCATTTAATTGTTGTTTAATTATAAAATCAATCCTATCTTTTTAATCAAAATTAATTTAGGAATTTTGCGATTGAATTAATCTAATTTCACATTTGTCCCTACGGATCGATACCTGGACTTGCCATTATTCTAATAAAATTTGGTATAGTTTAGTGATTTATTTTTGGTGTGTATAACGACCCATCAAATTTTGGCGCCGTTGTTGGGGACTTCTGGCGAAATTAGTTAATTTAAAGTTACATTCTTATTTTAATATTTAGTTTAGGATTTTATGCTTTCGTGTTGCTAAGTGTGCAGAGGGTTTGAAATTGGAACTATTACCGAAGTGCAAGCGAAGCGCAACCGAGCTTTAAAAATAAAAATAAAAAAATCGCAGCACTAAAGTGCCTAAACAGAAACAAATACTCGCAAGCAAAACACCAAAGTGCTAAAAAGAAAGACAAAAGCTCAATTAAAGGTTGGAGACAACGTCTACACGTCAAGCACCCGCAAGACGAGTAAAGCGTTTTCGTTAAATCGCTGTAAGTATTTCTCCTTTTGGTATTTTGCTTTCGTAACTTAGTGCACAGAGTCAGAACTTTTTGTGTGTGTGTGGGTAGTGTATACACGAGCGCCGTTCTTGTCGCCCTAAATCGTGGAGTTTGGACCTTGAACTAGAAAGGACTCTTAGGAGACTTAGGGCCTCTGCCCGTGTTCCTAGGCTTGAATATTCATATTCATACATTGAGCCATTAGAGATGGCAAATCCAGATGTCCCGAATGTGCCTAATCGGACCCTTAAGGATTATTTCACACCCAGTGCATATATATCACTATCATGCATCCAATTACCCAACACCACTGTTGCTCATTATGAGATTAAGTCCAGCACCTTACAAATGCTCACATCATTCCATGGACTAACTCATGATAATCCTTACAAACATTTGAATGAATTTCTGGAAATTTGCTCGACAGTAAAAATCCAGAATTTCACAAATGAGACCTTAATATTGTGATTGTTTCCATTCTCATTAAAGGATAAAGCCAAACACTAGTTGAATTCCTTACCTGCTAATTCAATCATAACTTGGGACCAATTACAGCAACGGTTCTTGGAGAAGTACTTTCCCATAGGTAAAACCAATCAACTTAGGCAAGCCATCACAAACTTTGCTTAAATGGATGGCGAGCAATTCCATGAGACGTGAGAAAGACTTCGAGACCTTCTCCAACAGTGTCCCCATCACCAAGTGCCAGATTGGCAACTTGTTCAAACATTTTATTATGGCTTAACTGAGCCGCACCGCCAAATGGTGGACTCATCCTGTGGTGGGACATTCATGTCCAAAAATGATGCCGAGTCATAGTAATTGTTTGAGAACATAAGTGATAATTCCCTTCACCATGCCTCCGCAGCCCGGCAAGTCCGACAACTAGTAGTTGGAGCCCTGAAAAGAGGGGGCATTTATGAGGTCGGGCAAAACCTAAAGTTAGCCCAACAAGTAGAGGCACTATTCCACAAAATGGACCAATTATTAACTGCGGGACATGCCCCTAACCAGCAAGATCAGCCTCAATTCCGCGAGGCATGTGTTATTTGTGCAAGCCCTGCTCATGACTTGAGTGAGTGCCCTTTGGCATCACAATTTCCGGAGTTAGTCCAAGAGCATGTGAATGCGGCTCAAGGATTCTCCAACCCGGGTAATGACCTATACTCCAATACATATAATCCAGGATGGAGAAATCACTCCAATTTTTCATGAAGACCTCATTCACAAGGCACTTCTTACAATCCTCCACCACCAAGGCAGAATTTTAATAATTTTGCCAACCAATCATCCTACCAACCACAGCAACCTTATCGACCCCCATAACCGTACCGGCAACCACAACCCCCGCATGTTCCTCAAGGCAACTCGGCCTTTGAGACTCAGGTGTTGGAAGTTCTCTCAGAACTTAAGGGGTTAGCACCGATAGTTCACTCCCATACTCACTCTATTGCCAAGCAAGAGGCCCAATTTGGTCAAATGGCTAACAACATAAATAGGCGAGAGGAAGGAAAATTACCGAGTCAAAATGTGGCCAACCCTAAGGGACAATACGGGGCAGAGAGTTCAGGTGGGAATGGAAAGCACCATGAGCAGGTGCAAGCGGTGATTACTTTGAGAAGTGGTAGGGAGTTAGAGCCTCAGTCAATTGCGTCTGATACAACTAGAGCTAAGAAGGGTGACCATGGTGGTACACCTAATGAGAGCAAGGGTGAGAGGGAAAAACTTAAGAGAGATGACTTAATCCCTAGAACTTCACTTGAGCCCAAGGCACCATATGTGCCTAAGGCACCATTTCCCCAATGCCTTGATATACCGTCCCCTTTTAATAAAAAAGCGACATCTATGGAAGCAATGATGGAGGTATTTAAACAAGTAAAAATCAACCTCCCCCTGTTGGAGGTGATTAAGCAAGTACCCTCCTATGCGAAATTTCTGAAGGACCTTTGTACGCAAAAGCGTAAATCTATGACACATGTGTCCCAAAAGGTCATACTCACGGAGCAAGTAAGCTCTATCTTGTTGAATGACACATCTCCTAAGCTTAAGGACCCGAGTGCCCCAACCATTGCATGCATTATAGGGGACCATTTCATTGATAGGACCTTATTAGATTTAGGGGCTAGTGTCAATTTGTTGCCGTACTCTGTGTACGAGGAATTTGGGCTTGGCGAGTTGAAGCCCACTACTGTTACTCTCCAGTTGGTTGACCGGTCCCTCAAGGTGCCACGTGGCATGATTGAGGATGTGCTAGTAAAGGTTAATAGGTTTTACTTCCCCGTTAACTTTTTGGTGTTAGATATGGAACCGGTAGCCAGTTCTAGGAAACAAATCCCGATAATCTTAGGTTGACCTTTCTTGGCTACGGCCAATGCATGCATAAATTGTCATACCGCGATTATGGAAGTTTCATTTGGTAACATGCAAGTGAAACTTCATGTTTTCCAAACATCCCAACAACCCCATGAGAGAGAGAAGTGCTTATTTGTGGATGTTGTGGATAATGTTGTGGAGGAAGCTTTGCCCTCCATTCTTGTAGAGGACCCTCTAGAGGCTTGTCTATCTCATTTTGGGTTTGAAAATTTTGATATTGACGGGTCAATTGAGGAGGTGAATACTTTGCTTAATGCTTCTTCTACACCGGATTTTCCGCCGTGGAAAGCCCGATTTAAGTCACTTCCTCCTCTGTCGAGAGAGCCCACCATACCATCTTTGGTCACACCACCTACACTTGAGTTGAAGCCACTCCCGGCCACACTCAAGTACGCATTTTTAGGGCCCAAGAGACTTTACCAGTCATCATTGCATTTGACTTGACTGCAGAGCAAGAGAGTCAGTTAATGAGTGTTCTCGTGCACATCGAAGCGCTATAAGGTGGTCAAGGGCTAATTTGCAAGGGATAGATCCCTCCGTGTACATGTATTATATACACTTAGAGGAGGACACCAAACCTTCTCGTGAAATGCAACGGAGGCTTAATCCTAATATGAAAAAGGTGGTGAAAAATGAAGTTTTGAAACTGTTAAATGCGGGCCCATCTCGAATAGCAAATGGGTGAGTACCACATAAGTGGTGCCCAAGAAATCGGGCATCATTGTTGTTGAGAATGAGTAAAGAGAGTTGGTCCCTACACAAACCACTACTAGGTGGCGAGTGTGCATTGATTATAGGAGATTGAATTCCAGGACTAAGAATGACCATTTTCCTCTGCCATTTATTGATCAAATTCTTGAGAGGTTGGTGGGGCAGGGGTTCTGTTGTTTTCTTAATGGCTACTCAGGGTATAATCAAGTCCTGGTGTACCCTGCTGACCAGGAAAAGACTACATTCACTTGTCCTTTTGGCATTTTTGCTTGCAGTCGCATGCCCTTTGGGCTATGTAATGCACTGACGACTTTTCAACGGTGTATGATGGCCATTTTCTCCGATATGGTGGAGAAATTCTTAGAGGTTTTCATGGATGATTTTTCGGTGTTTGGACCGTCTTTTGAGGAATGCCTTAGGAACTTGACTAGAGTGTTGGAACAATGTACTGAGGCAAACCTAATCTTAAGTTGGGAAAAGAGCCATTTTATGGTTCGAGAGGGTATAGTGTTGGGACACATTGTGTCCCCTCGAGGTATAGAGATAGACAAGGCTAAGGTTGACCTCATTGCAGGCCTTCCTCCACCCAATTCTGTGCGTCAAATTAGGTCTTTCTTAGGGCATGCAGGTTTTTATCGTAGGTTCATCAAAGACTTTAGTAAAATATCACGTCCTTTGTGTAATTTACTGGTTAAGGACGCACCTTTTATCTTTGATGAGGCATGCTTGAAGGCATTTGAAACACTGAGAATGGCCCTGACCATCGCCCCAATCATGAAATCACCAGATTGGTCACTCCCCTTTGAAATCATGTGTGATGCCTCCGATTATGCTGTCAGGGCTATGTTGGGCCAAATGGTCAATAAGGCACCATTTGCTATATACTATGCTAGTCGCACTCTCTCAGATACATAATTGAACTATACTACCACCGAGAAAGAGTTGCTAGCTGTGGTCTTTGCCTTAGATAAATTCCGGTCCTATCTCCTAGGTTCGAAAGTCATAGTCTTCACTGATCATGCCGCTTTACGGTATTTACTATCAAAGAAAGAGACCAAACCTAGGTTAATTAGATGGATTTTGTTACTTCAAGAATTTGACCTAGAGATCCGAGGTAAGAAAGGATCTGAGAATGTGGTGGCGGATCACCTCTCCCGAATCCTCATTGAGTATACTAGTGACCCTCTTATTTTGCATGATTCGTTTCCGGACAAACAACTCTTTAAGCTATCACAAGTGAGCCCCACGTGGTTTGCACATATTGTGAATTACTTGGCCATTGGGCAAATTTCACAGAATTGGTCTAAGCAAGACAAAAATCGATTCTTTTCGCAGGCCAAGTATTACTTTTGGGAGGATCTGGAGTTGTTTAAATATTGCTCCGACCAAGTGATCCGACGATATGTGCCAGAGAGTGAGGTGCATAGCATTCTTACATTTTGTCATTCTTCTGCATGTGGCGGTCATTTTAGTGGGCATAAAACGGCCGCCAAGATTTTACAGAGCGGGTTTTATTGGCCCACAATTTTTAAAGATACCTATCAATTTTGTAGAACTTGTTTGCACTGTCAGCAAATGGGTTTAATATCTCGGCGTGACATGATGTCAATGTCCCTTATTCTTTTAGTAGAGATATTTGATGTTTGGGGGATTGATTTTATGGGACCTTCCCGTCGTGATTCGGGTTTGAGTATATTCTCTTGGCAGTCGATTATGTGTCTAAGTGGGTGGAGGTGATAGCTATCCGAACAAACGATCATAGAGTTGTAATCAAATTCTTGTATGAAAATATCTTTAGTCGTTTTGGGTTTCCTAGAGCCACAATAAGTGATCAGGGTACGCATTTTTATAACCGGTTCTTTGAGTCGGTAGTCAAGAAATACTCTATCACTCATAAAGTTGGCACTCTTTACCATCCTCAAACTAGTGGCCAAGTAGAAGTCTCAAATAGAGAGAGGTAAAGCACATAATAGAGAAAACGGTGAGGCCAGATAGGAAAGATTGGTCACAATGGTTGATTGATGCATTATGGGCCTACCGCACTGCTTATAAGATACCCATTGGGATGTCACCATATAGGGGCGATGTTTGGCAAAGCTTGCCATCTCCCGGTTGAACTTGAGTATCGAGCATTGTGGGCCATAAAGAAGTTTAACTTCGATATGGCTGCGGCTGGGCTCAACCGGAAATTGCAACTCAATGAGTTGGAGGAAATTCGGAATCATGCTTATGAGAGTTCGAGAGTTTTTAAAGCTCGAATTAAAGAATTCCATGACAAGCACATTAATAGAAAATCCTTTGAACCCGGCCAAAAAGTGTGGCTTTTTAATTCAAAATTGAGACTCTTTTCGGTAAGCTAAGATCAAGATGGGATGGCCCCTTTGTGGTTATTGAGGCATTTATTCATGGCGCCGTTGAGGTGGAAGATCCAAAGACTGGCCACACTTTCTGTAACAACCCTCGTACCGATTACCGATTAACCACTGAATTATATACTGGTTATTACTAAACTGAACTGATAGTGATTGATAATCGAACTGATGAAAGTACTGAACAGACTGATTAAAAAGTTGAAACTGAATTGATCGAATATACCTATTGAATTGCATATTCTATCGGTTTGATTACGTGATTCATCTGTTGTGTTTTCTGTTTAAACTGCTAATTGAAGGCCTTATCGGCGGCCGAATTGGGAATTGGTTAGTGTTTCGTAATCAGTAGAATTCTTATGATTTAATGGCATATTTACCTGAAATGTGGTTAGGTATGATTAAATTAGTTTAAAATGAGCTAATTAAAGAGTTATGCTTATTTACGGTAATGCCATTGGTAGTGGGCCTTATTATATTCACAATTGAGCCTTGTATATACACTTAATCAAAACATTTCCTCAGACCATGTTCTTTGCTCAACCGACCAAGAGAGTTAGAAAGAGAGGAATTGAGTGTTCTTGAGGGTTTGACTAGAGGACTTGAAGATTGAAGTGTGTATTGCAAAAAAAAATTGAGCCTTTATTCTTGAAGTACAAGACCTAAGGTAGATCCTTGACCCTCTTCATTGTGTATTGGAGACCTTTCTTGCATGTTTCATGCTAAATTGTTGAGCTATATCATGTTTTAGGCTTAGCATGTTAGATTGAAGCCTAATGTTGCATGCATGTCCATGTTTAAGCTATGGTCCATGTTTTCAAGTTGTTTTCAAAGATTGGAGCTCAATAGAGCAAGATTTGAACCTTGATTTTGGTTTAAAGTTCATGCATTGCATGATTACAAAGTGTTCTTGAAAATGGGTTTGAAAATGGCTTTAATTGACCAACTCTTGGCCCTTGCATGTGCAAATTAGCTTTTAAAACTTGTTGTACATTGAGTTTAAAGTGTTTTCCCAGATTTTGGGGCCAAGAGGTTGAGTTTTGGATGGTTGAATGCTTGGTTCAAACTTGGGAGACAAATCTGGAAATTCCAGATTTGGCTTCCTCGCTCGAGCGAAGGATTCCTCGCTCGAGCGAGCCCTTTGGTTTTGCAAGCTCGCTCGAGCGAGCATCGAGCGTGGTATCGCGCGTAAAAATTGAGCATCCAGTACTTTTTCTGAGCACAGACCGCTCGAGCGAAGGGATTCTCGCTCGAGCGAAGACTTTGATTTTGGAAGCTCGCTCGAGCGAAGGAAGGCTCGCTCGAGCGAGGTGCCTATTTCCAGCAACTTTTGAAAAATGCCTTCCAAGTGTAATTTTGCATCCTCATCTCATCCTAGGCATCCTTAGGCCTAGTTTAAGGCATCTTAATGAGGATGCAGGCATAGAACCACACCGAGGAAATTTAGGGATTTAATTAACATCCTTTCCAACTGTAAACTTAGTGTGTGTTCTATTCTGTTAATTGTTTAGGGTTGGCTCTCGGGGACACGCTCTAGCTGCTAATAGCCCAATCTCTGTGAGTAACAGATTGTGTAAAGATATGTTCAAAATGGTTATATTTTGAATACCGAACTGAACTGTTTATTGAACTAATATTGTTTATTGAATGAATGTATGTCCTGTATTTCGAACTGTATTGTGGCATCCTTAGCACCCATTGTTATTGACTGATACAGAGCTCTGTCGGTTTCCTCGTGGAACCATACTGTTATTGATTGATGGCCATCACTATTGTTGGGTCTGTTAAGGCCCGGTCCTTTTGGACCTATTGTTTATAGGCTAATGGATATACCACATATGACTGATTGATTGAAATACTGATTGATCGAAATACTGATTGATTGAAATATTGAAAGATTGAAATACTGTTTAATGAATTGATTTCATTACTGTAAGGACATTCATTCATAACCTCTTTACACATTATGTTATTCACTGGGCTTTAGCTCACTGTTTATATATATATGTAGGTTCTCAGCAGCCAGATCGGAGCTAGGAGCGAGGGATTGGTCCCCAGTTTTGTCAAGCCAGCCTATGTGCCTCACTGCGAGGTTCCGTGTTGCCATGCTATGGCTTTGGGGTCTTTTGTATTTCCCCTGACTGTCTCACTGTTTTGTACTATTGTGGGATCACTGTATAGATTGTTTACTGTTTATTGTACTGTCCAAGGGGTTAAGTCCCTGTTTTCACCAACTGTTATGGATGTGTATATATGTATGCCGTATTGTACTGTACTGTTTTATGTATATGTGAATGAAAAACTTTTTGACATACAGATTGTCACAGCTCATTGGACACTATTCATTTATTGTTTTGGCTTCCGCCAGGCCCTGAACTCTGTTATATTGTATGATTGTTAAGCAGGCCTTTGGTAATCACGGATTACTGGCCAGTTACGGTGCTAAACCCATAGGGCCGGGTTTGGGTCGTGACACTTTCAAAGTGAATGGCCAAAGACTGAAGCCATATATAGAGGGGATTGGGAATAAGGAAATAATTGAGTCAATTGCTTTGATGGTCCCTTTTTACTATGATTGATGGATTAATTTCTTGTTCTTTTTTCTTTCCCTCCTATTCTATTATGTTTTTCTTTGTTCTTGTTGTGCTTCATTTGCATCTAGGAGACTTTAAATCCTCTAAAGGTGTAATTCATTTGGTGTTAGCCATGCCCGAACGGCATCTGACGGTCTGGTATAATCACTTAACCGTGTTTGTAGTGAGTTCCTAGGAGACCAACTGAGATAGTGGAAACTAGAGTTCAAATGGCAAAGCCTAGAATACAAAGGTTTAGAATTTTCGAAACTAGAGTCTGGTTTAAATACCCAGGGGTGTGGAGATTGCTTCAAAACTACCCCGGCTTGAACTCTGTATGGCAGCTCCATAGGTTGAGGTAGCTTTATGCGCCTCGATTCTGGATACCGAATCAACCTAGTCTGTCATCCTGTTGGAGAATAGAGAAAGCTACAAACACAGATAGGGAGAAAAGTAGTACTCGTGGTTTTCGCGTGAAGATTATACCTTTAGTGAGCATTTAGTTATTTATGTAATGCTTTATTTATTTTGGATGCGAAACTAAGGTAGAAATGATTTGAATTCTTACCGGAGTTGTAGTTATTTATAATTTTATTCGGATTTCTTTTCTTTTTTTTTAAATGTTGTACTTGGTCAAAAATATATATATATATATGTTGTACTTGGTTCATTAATAACACTAAAAAAAAAAGCCCCAGATCGCTCGAGCGGTTAGTCTGGGCCCAAAAGCGGCCCAAGCCAATTGGGTACTGCTTCCACGCCGCAGGAGCGGCCCAAAATCAGCGCTTGTGCGGCCCCATGTGGTGCACGAGCGTCCCAAAAACAAAAACAAAAACAAAAACAAAAAAGGACCGCACGAGCGGATGGGCTGGGCGCACTAGCGGCCCAACCAAAAAGGCTACTGCTTTCACACTGCAGGAGCGGCCCAATCCAGCCGTTGGAGCGGCCATAAATCGGCACTCGTGCGACCCAAATGGGAGCACAAGCGGTCCCAAAAAAAAAAATCTGCAGATTTATTTTAATCTGATTTCATTTTATTTTTATTTTTATTTCTATTTCTTCTTTTTATTCTTCTTGTAAAAAAAAAATAAAAGAAAAAAAAAAAAAAACCACACTACAGTTTATTTATTTATCTATTTTATATTTCATTAAAATAAAATTTTAAAAAAAAATTCGTGTATATACATATATTTATATATTCTTCTTTATTTTGTTTTTTTTTTTTTTTTAAAAAAAAAAATTAACAAAACCCTAACCCACTTTGTTGACCCTCACTTTCCCAATTATCTCTATCTTCCTATCATCTTCATCCTTCTTCTTCTTCTTCTTCTTCTTCTTCTCTCTCTCTCTCTCTCTCTCTCTCTCTCTAAACCCCACACACCCACAAACTCCCTTCTTCTTCCTCACCAACCTTCACCCTCCTTCTTCTTCACCACCATCTCACCGCCAACATACTATTTCCTCTCCGTCCGTCGAATCTCCGGCGACAACCATTTTTTCCAGCAAAATCATCCTTCTTCCTCTCTTTCTTCACTACTTCAAAGTACATCATCCCTTTTTAGTTTCCAATTTTTTATTTCTTCTATCAATCTTGCATTGTAGTTAGATTTAGGGTTAGTTTTAAAAATCAAATCAAATCAAATCAAATAAAAAAATCAAATCTGGGCAAGAAGACGATCACTGCACATGCGGCCCTCTCCGGCGCACATGCGGTCCGTTTCAAAAAAAAAAAAAAATGTGTTAATAATAATAATAATTTAGCTTATTTTTATTTGCTATATTTGTTTAGTTTAAATTGTTTCGTTAGTGATTCTCGTTAGTTTAATTAGTTAGAGGATTGTTGTTATTTTCATTTTTATTCTATTTGTTTAGTTAGTGATTTTATTTTCATTGTTATTCTATGATGTAATTGTTCATTTAATTGTTAAGTAAGTTAGTTTTTATTTTGTTTTATTTTATTTTATTTTATTTTCTGAATGTTTGTTTTATTTTATTTTATTTTCTTCTCTTCTACTAACTTAGATTGTTTAATTTAATTTTAATTTCTTATTTATTTCATCTTTGTAGTTACACTGTGTGTTTGTAAATAAATAAATACCAATCAATTCGGTGGTGTGAGGATGATGCAGTTTTTGAGTGATGTATGCATACATGCTATTTTTTATGAGTGTTGATATAATGGTTCCACATTTTTGGTTGTGGTGGTTGAATTATTTTGTGCAGATATGTCTTCATCATCCCGCCGAGCACCCAAATGGCCTCGCAATGCCAACATTGCATTTAGAGATGTGCCAACCGATGCTTGGGCCACCAAACCAGTTGCATGTGATACATCCTTTGATGTGAACTTCTTCTGTCGCCATCAAACCAATACATGGAGTATTCAACAACTTGAAGACCCAGGCCTCCTGGGCATCTTTAATGAAGTCAAAATACGCAATACCCGGGGCACTTGTACATGGGCCCTCCCTTTTGCCAACCTTATTACTGTGCTCATAAAGGACCAAGAGACATACCCACTTCAGGCCAATGAGGTTCAGCTTCCGCCACCCACATTTTATGGTAAAACCCACTGGCGTCAAACCACTGCTCGCCTGCCGCCTCCACTACTCTTCCCCGAAGCCCCGACCAATCCTAATGATGCCCCAACCGAGCCCGCCGCCGCACCAGCGCCAGCGCCACCGCCATTCCGTATGACAATAGCGCAATATCAGGCTCTTTTGGATAATCAAGCCGCCATTCAACAATCTATGCTTGATCTTCAAACCGACTACCAGGCTTATCGGCATTACTCACAAGCGGCATTTGATGGGTATCAGTAGTCAGTTGCCTCTCTGCAAACTGACTTCTATGCATACCGGGATTCGAGTGGGTAGCGATTTGATCAGTTTGATCAGCTTGATCAGCGGTTTGATCACCATGGCACTAGGGTTCATGATGAGGCGTTCGAGACTCGGACACTGATGCATGCCCTATTTGAGCAGCATTTCCCACCACCGCCAGATCCATATCGGTGATTTCTGTATATTTCCTTTATTTTCTTTTATACTGTACCCAAAAATAAAAAAAATAAAAAAGTGTGTGTTTGGGTGTCCTTGCCTCGTTGGATGTACGCCCACGCTGTCTGGTAAGATCCTCTCTCTCATTTTACTATCTACTGTATCATTGCTTACATTGAGGACAATGTTATATTCCAGTTGGAGGGTGCTGGTATTTGTAATAACCATTCATGTTTGTACTTCCTGCACTTAATTGCACCACTTCACTTAATGTTTACTTTGTGCCAATATAGTAATAATATGAATATATGTTAATTGGGGAACATAGTGGGCTTGTATGAAAAGGGTTTATTGGGTAAATACTCACATGTAATGTTTGCACTAGGATAGTTGTTTGCGTTTGTGGTGTTAGTACACTTGTCATGAGTATGCCTTAATTCACATAAACACACTATCATAGCGGTAACCTCTTTATTATAATCCCTGGTGTACATCATTTATAATGGCTAAGGTTGCAGAAAAGAATAAATGAATAACCAAGATTCTTTAAAAAAAAAAAAAACACTTGACTTGTTTGGGTTCGTAGCCTCTTTAACTCGAGTTATTACACCTAGTGCCCTAAAACCGTCTAGTTTGGGAGTCATTGGCCCAATACTTGCTACATGGGTTAAATAGAAAGCTTAAAGGACCGAGACATTGCATAGTTAAGGAAAAATAAGAATGACTTATTCGGATTCGTAGCCTTTTCAGCTCGAGCTATTAAGCCCGTAGAGGTGTCTCTACACCTAGTGCCCTAAAACCGTCTGGTTTGGGAGTCATTGGCCTAATGCTTGTTACATGGGTTGACTAGAAAGCTTAATGGATCAGGACATTGCACAGTCTTTAAAAAAAAAAAAATTGAGAATCTTGGTTGCAATAGTTTAGTTTTTCTGTATATGTTGAATGTTATTATGAGTTACACTAGGCTATTATAGTGGACAGTTAACTAATATGGAGATTGCACTTTACACCGATGGTACTAATGATGTACCTACTAGCATTCACAAGTACAGGGGACTTTACTTCTGTATAAACTGAATTGTGGTTTTGGCTCAACAGATTCCTTCATACTTGTCCACTATGTCTTCAATGACTCATCATGTCTTAATATCATACTGTAGTAGCACATAAGTTGGTTGTTGTGTGGAGTAGTGTGGTTAATTGTTGTTGAGCGGATATGAATATGTTGATGTTTGTGAGTATCATTTCTGAAAACCCTCACGAGACTATGCTCATCTACTTGGGGTAACCTTGTGGTTTAAAGGCTTGTTGCATATGCTAAATGCAATCGTGATCCCTACGAAAGTGGCTGAAAGTATTTTACTTTTCTTATTTCTTTTGTTTTGCTTGAGGACTAGCAAAATGTAAGTTGGGGAGTGTGATGTTGGCTGAAAGGTACCACATTGAGGCCACTTAAGTTACATTTTAGTCTTTCAATTTTATTTATTTGGTGGAGATGATGTGTTTCGTGCACTTGTACAGATTTGGCAGGAAATATGAAAACTCAATCAAAAAGGGCACCAAAGCAGATCCTCCGTGCGAGAAGTGAAGAATCCCAGCCAGCCAGACCACCGCACATGCGGCCAAGCTTCACCGCACGTGCGGCCCACCACCGCTCGTGTGGCCCGCATGGGCGCTCTAGTGGCCCACCTAGGGAAGCGTGCACGGAATTTTTGGTCTATTTTGCTGAGAACAAAAGACAGAAAAATAGCCAAACCTGAGGTTCGAAAATTAATTGAGAGAAAAGGGAGGCTAGGGTTCTAAAGTGGTGATTATTCTACCAAAGTTTGAAGGACACTTCCATGGAGGTTTCTTCCTCATCTTCTTCCTCTTCACACTCCTCCATGAGTGGCTAGTCTTCTTTTCTAGGGTTTTCATGAAACCCTAGCCGTGTAATAGGATTTTTCATTAGCTTCAATTGTGAATTGGTTTGAATGGATTTATGGATGATTTAGAAGTTTTTAGCATTTGTCTCTTTCATCTCTTCAAACATTTTACTCTTTGTGATTGTTTAATGCTTTCCATACATTAATTTTTTTTGTGTTTGTATTCAAAGTACGAGACGAGTCATGCTATGAGAGATGGGTCGTATTGCTACCATAGCTTAGAGCAAACGACTCGTACTACTCGGGATGATTCATGCTTGTATGTTGAATGCGATAACCCTCTTGATCAATATTTCAAACTTGTAGTTGTGAAATATTGGGTAGTTCAAACCGAATCGCGATTGTTGGCCAATGTTAAGTCTTATTCATGTGGTTAGTGGTGAATTCTCTGCCCTAGGATTTTTCTCGAAAATTAATATCTCAAACCCTAATTTTAATTGTCAGTATAATTCCTCAATTTCATTTAATTGTTGTTTAGTTTTAAAATCAATCTTATCTTTTTAATCAAAATTAATTTAGGAATTTTGCGATTGAATTAATCTAATTTCACATTTGTCCCTGTGGATCGATACCTAAACTTGCCATTATTCTAATAGAATTTGATATAGTTTAGTGATTTAGTTTTTGTGTGTGTAACGACCCATCAAAAACACGGTCGAAAGCGGGAAATTTAGACTAACCGGTCGTCCCACCAGACGTCCGGTTGGTTGACCGGAACCGTGCGAATTATTATTATTATTTTTTTTTTTTTACAATTGACATATATTAATTTTTATATATTTGGAAAAAATATTTTCCGAATTTTTAAATTTTTTTTATGTGTTTTAATAGAATTTTAAGTTGTATGTTTGGTTATGAGTTGTAAGTTTTTGTATCAAATATCATATGTCACATCAAAAATTTTTCACTTAATTCAAAACTCTTTTCAAAACTCTTTCACCAAACAAATTTTTCACACTCAAATTTTAATTCAAAAACTCACAAACTCAAAATACAACTCCTACTGTCAAATCATAGTTAAAAAGTTCTACCAAACACAACCTATAAATATTTTTGTTTGAATTTCTTATTTAATAAAATTAATTATAGAAATAAGATTTTTAACTGTGCTTTTATATAATGATGAAATTTTTTAAAATATTAATTAAAATAAATTTTTAATATCATTAAAAATTATTAACTGGCTTAATAATTTATTAATAAAATGACTATTTATTATAAAATTAGAAACTTCAATGAAAAAATATAATTTTTAGAATCACATTAAACAAATAGTGTATTTATAATTTACCTATAAAAAAATGAAGTAGGAAAGTATGTTGACTTTTTTTTTGAGTTTTTTACTAAAAATTCAACATTCCAAACCAAAAAAAAATAAATTAAATTTGCTGTTTGAAACTTTCAAATAAGTTTTTTTTAGTGATTTTTTTTAAATTATTTTTTTTTTATTTTTTCAATTCATCTTGTCTAGCAGATAAATCTAAAATGTAATTTTTTTGAAAAAAATTAAAAAATCAAAATAAGCTTTAAAAAATCCATTGTTTAATTTGAGTTTTCTAAATTTACTTTTCAAAAAATTGATTTTTTTTTATTTTCCATGTCTTTTTGTTTTTACTGAATCTTTTAATATTTTAAGAATTTTTTTAATTTTTAGATACACCTAATATAAATACACTTTTAAAGTATAATATTTATGAAAAAACTCTTTAAAAAATTCATTAACTACTAAAAATACAAAAATATATATATATATATATATATGAAAATTCAAGATATTTGTTGTATTCTTGTATATTTATTGATTTTTTAAAATATTTTACTTTTTAGACATATTTAAGTAAGGTGTATCTAAAAAAAATAATAAATTACTTAAAATTTTAAAAATATTCACTAAAAATTAAAAAAAATTACGAAAAATAAAAAATTTAATTTTCCAAAAATTGAAACCAAATACAGTTATTGTTTTTGACTTATTTTCAAAAAAAAAATTTTAAAAATTAATTTTTTTAGTTCATTTTGTCAAGTAGAATTTAAAATTTTAAAACTTTTTTTAACAATTTAAAAAACATTCACTAAAAAACATTAAAAAAAAAAATTAAAATTAAACACAAAAAATCAAACCCAAACACCCAATAATTTATTTTTACTATAAAAATATATGAAGTAATGAAACTTATCCCATCTATATTGTAAAATAAATAAATAAATAAATAAATAAGGTAATGAAATTTATATTAATAAATGTTCGAAAGGCTCACTCATTTATGCTCGGCAAAGAATAATGCTTGATAAATGTGAGGGGTCTTTAAGTCCAACCCAACGTTAAGGCCCGGTTTGTTTTCACAAGTAAAATAGAAGGGATTTATAATGGGAGAATTAATAGTGAAGAAATTTTTAGTGAAATGATTGATAGTAAGGAGATTACGTAAAATTATGTTTGTTTTGATGATCACTATTAGTGTACGGTTCGTTAAATTATTTTTATTAAAATAATAAAACAAATAAAAAATATAAAAATATTAAACATTAATATTCAAAAAAAATGCCCAACATGTAAAAATTAAAAAAAAATTAAAGATTCTAGAAAAAATAAAACAAATAAAACAATGATTTTTACTTAACAAAAAATACAAAAAATTAAACATTAATGTTAAAAAAAAAACTGCCCAACATGTAAAAAAAATAAAAAAAATAACTAAAAATAAATAAATAATTTCTAGTCCGGCGAATTATTTTTCTAATATCACCTCCAGCTCCACCTCCACCTCCACCTCCCCCATCCCTATCCTCCTTCTAAGGCCCAACTTAATCCCCTCATCCGTCTCAATTCATTCACAAATCTACAAACAAACACAATATTAAATGAGTCTCACCTCTATCCTAATCTCATTTCTCCCTTTATACCCCAAAACAAATGGAGCCTAAGTGCTGTAAAGTTTCTTGCAGATTGGGAAATGTCTATCTACTATCGAGACCTAGGTGGTCTAGATTCGTTTGAGATGTGGGCTAATTTTTTAACTTTTTTTATTTTTTAGTTATTTTAGTCTGTGGCTAAAAAATCTCGTTTGGGATGGACTTTTTGATTTTTGTGAGAGAAAAAATAAAATAATTATGGTTTAGATGTGACATTTCATCTTATATTAATTTTTTAGTCTATTTTTGTCAAAAAGCCTCAAACTTTTTCTTGCCAAATGAGGGCTACGTTTGGTCGGATTACCTTTCAATTTTTATTGTTTTAAAAGTTATTTTTTTACTTCTGTAATTAAAAGTTTCATTTTACAAATTCTTACAGTGAAGTGGACGTTAAATCTATTAAAAAAATCATAACGACATAAGTAAAAAAAAAAAATTTAAAAAAATAAGTGATTGATTTGTCCTTGAGGGTAGGACGGCAAACGAGCCGAGCCGAGCCGAGGTTTAGTGTGTTTGGGCTTGTTTATTAAGATTTTAACGAGCTCGAGCTCGAGCTGAATAAAAATTTAACGAACCGAGCTCAAGCCGAGTTGGCTTAGGCTCGACTCGAGCTCGAGCCTGTTCACGAACCTTAACGAACTAAAAAATTTATAAATTCATACTTGCATGTGAGACTAAAGTTACAATTAAAACTTTGATTATACAATTATATATACAATATATATAAACATACTAAAAAAAAGTCCATATTTTACTAAAATAATAATATCTACTATCACTATTATATAAATATACTATCTATAATTAAGTATTATTTACATTTATATTTTTTAAATATATAAATAGCATATTTCTCTTATTTTTTATACATAATTTTATATTATTTAATATATAAATAATAAATATTGAACGAGCCAGCTAACGAGCCGAGCTTACGAGCCGAGTTTTAGAATGTTTGGGCTTATTTATTAAAAATTTAACGAGCTCGAGCTCGAGTTCGAGCTTGAACGGCAAAAAAAATTAACGAACCAAGTTCGAACGAGCTCTTACCGAGCCGAGCTCGAGCTTGTTCATGAACAGCTTTGTTCATTTGCAGCCCTACTTGAGGGCCTTAGAGCATCCCTACCAGTTTATCTAAATTTTATCCTAAAATATTATTAAAAAATTCATTCCCTATTTTTAAGAATCATTTTTTCATTTACTTCCCCCAACAAACTCTTTATTCTTTCTCTATTCTATTAAAATAATATTTTTCATTACTTTTAAATTTAAATATTTTTTTAATAATAAAATAATAAAAACAAAACCAAGAGCATAACATGCAAGATAGCTTCTCTGCAACGAAAGGTGGTCGATCGGTCGGATGACCGGGCGGTCGACCGGGTGGATGTCCGAGGGGACGTCCAGGTGTGCTTTCAAAACAAAATAAAATAAGAATTTATACTAAAATATTATTAAAAATTTCATTTCTTATTTTAGGAATCATTTTTTCATGTATTTCCACCCAACAAATTTCTTATTCTTTCTCTATTCTAATAAAATATTATTTTTAAATTATTTTATATTTTATATTTTTGGGGATGGAGATGCTCAAGGTTGAACAAAAAATAATTTTATATTTTTAGGGGTGAACAGTCGCTTCCTACATTTGGGGATCAACTGTAGCAACACTTTTATTTGAGGGGTGGGTTAAGGGATCTGATAGGGGTATGTTTTGACAGCAAAATCCCTTATTTTGAGTAAGGAGGTGATATAAGGCATCTGCTAGGGATGCTCTTAGAGCATCCCCATTAGTTTACCTAAATTTTATCTCAAAATATTAATAAAAAAAATTTCCTTATTTTAGGAATTACTTTTTCATTTACTTTCCCCAACAAACCCCCTATTCTTTTCCTAAAATATTATTAAAATATTCTTTCCCTATTCTTCTACTTTTCCATCTTCTTCTTTCATTTTCCCTTCCATATCTCTACTTTCTAGTTTGATCTGATCAAATCGAACCCATCTTTTATATATACAAGTTTGTGATGACTTTTGCATTGTTGTTCTTGGATATATATATATGGTAATTAATGAGGGAGATGCACCATGAAGCTCTTCTAGAGGCCCTACCTAGTGACAACGTTGGCTTCAATGTTAAGAATGTTGCTATGAAGGATCTGAAGCGTGGATTTGTAGCTTCAAACTCAAAGGACGATCCTGCCAAAGAGGCTGCTAACTTCACCTCTTCAGTCATCATCATGAACCATCCTGGACAAATTGAAAACAGTTATGCCCCTGTTCTTGTCACGACCCAAACCCACCCCTATAGATTTAGCATCGTAACCGGCCAGTAATCCTGGGATTACCGAAGGCCTTTGAGACAAATTAACATAATCATAGGGGCTAGCGGAAGCAGATAACAAATATACAACGACCATTGAGCTGTGCAGACTTATATGAGACAGAAAAATTTTAAAACTTTTTATATACATATATACACATCATCCCTACGTCATAATATATATATATACAGATCAGACAAAAAAGACTTAGCCCCTTTTTCAAAATACACAAGACTTGTTTAACCTAACAAGAAAACAGAACTTAAACTTTAAATCACATTGCGATAATCACTTGACATTTCCGGTACCTCCACGGGAGGCACATAGGTTGGCTGATAAAAACAGATTCTAGGCAGATGCCTCTAAGCCTGGTCACGCGCCTGATCACCTACATACATAAATAATACAGTGAGTTAGAGCCCAGTGAATAATAACAGCGTAAAGGGTTTTAATGAATGAGTCCGTACAGATTCAGAATTCATAATTCAGTTTCGTATCAAATTCATAATTTGTCCAGATCATATACAGAAATCATAAGTCATGATTAAGTTTACGTGATACATCCATTAGCATTAACAAAACAGAACAGAACGTATACACGTGAGGTTACGAATAACCAGCTCCATAAAGGAACCTCCGGATCCGGGTAACAGAACAGAAATTGAACCCCCATGACGAGGCCTCCGGTACGGGTAACAGAGTGCTGACAGATTAAGTTCTATAAAGGAACCTCCGATACCGGGTAACAGCTAACATATATCACATGATGCTAAGGATGTCACGAATAAATATCAAATATTGGACAATCATTCATTGTACAGAACATATCATTTAAGAAAACAGATCTCATTTTGTCACACAGAAAATAAGTACAGTAGAACATAACTTTACTAAGTTATTACTCACAAATGGCTGCAGAAGCAAATCAGATGGACTGGACATATCAGATAAATCGGGCAAACAATGGCGCGTGACCTACACAAGCACATAACATATACACATTGAAATATAATATTACTCCCTTGATCAAACTTGACTTTTCTTGTCTTTTTCCGTCTAAATAGTCCGAAGTTTTATTACGCTTATTCTTTCTCATTTAAATAAACCGGATTCTCATTTCACATATTCTTTCATTACTAAGTCCTTCTTTTCCAAATAGATTGATCATTTACTTGGCTTCTTAAACAATTACCACTAGATCAAAGATTCATTCTTTAACTAACTAATCTATATTGATTGGTAGCTCATCGATCTTTATTGAGTCATAAATCATGTCTAGAATGCTTTAGAAAGAGATGAGAACAAAAATGTGAACCAAATGCAACTTTCCAAAATATGCTGAAAAAGGGGTCTCCACTTGAGCGTCACTTTGGTCGCTCGAGCGGACTGTAAAATTTGAAAAACTTCTGGGAACTCGATTTCCACGCTCGAGCGAGACTTTCCTCGTTCGAGCGGACAACGTAAATTCTAGAATTTCAGAATTGCAATTTAAATTCAAATTTGGCATTCAAAGCCTCAAAACATATATTTTTGGTACACAAAATGGAGAACCACTATATGATTTACTAGACACTTTCAATTAGAAAACATTCACTCAAAATCATGTTCTAATGGCCCAAATTTAATTTTAATTCATCTTATTAATATCAACCCACAATTCTAAGATATAAATCAGACTTCCCAACATCTTGAAAATTTCTTGATGTATGTAAAAATAGAACCCAAGTTCATTATTAATAATAAAATCAAACTTAACCAATGAATTACAAAATCAATTCCTTAGAATTTCAACTTAACTTAATCTATAATCCAAAACTTAATTTATGATCATAAATGTTCCAAAATGTGTTTAAATTGAATAAAATTTTGAAATTCAATTACATGCATGGATCAAACAAATTCATAATTTTCATAATAAAATGAAAACTTTTTCTTACATTAGGATTAATTCCAAATTTCCATAAATTTGATTTTTTTAAAGCTTTTCCTTTCGCTCTTCAAAATATGAGATTGAATTAATCCAAATTATTCAAAATCTATGATGCATGTGTAATTAGAGTATTAAAACTTACAAAATTTGTCCATGCATGTATAAATGAAACTCAATTTCATGCAAGACTACCAAAACCAAACTCAACATAATTGATTTCTAAACTAATTTCTATAAATTGAACATAACTCCAATGTATGGGCTAAATCTTCAACTAAGTCTTGTTGCATGTAATTTATAATGCTCAATCCAAGAATAATTCTTAAAATTAAACCCAAACTTGACAAGTTTTAAGAATCATAACTCATATTGCAACCTGACTTGGTTGAATGTAAGACTCAATTTCTATGAATTATATAATTAATCCTCAAATCTCTATTTTAATTTCCTCAAATCTACCTTCAATCAATTTTGTCTAGATTAATTAAACCACACTAGAAAGAGGATGGAATTCCTAACCTCAAGATGAATTTTCCATAATTTTTTACTTGAGTTTTGATATGCCACAAAGCTTTCTTCTTCCTCTTGGTCTCTCCCTCTCTCTCAGCCGTGCTCTGCCTCTCTTTCTTTTCTCATTTGTTTCCAGCAGATGAAGGCTCCTCATTGAGCTCATTCATCCTTCTTTATCACTATTATTATTATTATATTAAAGATGGTGGGACACTTGTCCACCTAAAACTAATCTATGTGGTGGTGTGTTAATTATTTCTTAACTAATTAATCTTGCTTAAAACACTTAATTGAGATTGAACTTTGATTATAATTAGCTCAATTAACCATTTCTTAATTTTAATTAATCTTGATCATGATTTAATTAATCATAACTAATCACAAGTTCCACATAATTAATTAGTCTAATTGACTTCAATTAAGGCCCAATTAATTATATTTAATCTTTACCATTCTGAATCAGATTTTAATCAAATTTTTAAAAAGCTCCAAATATCAAATTAAGCTTATTGACATCATCAATTTTTGTTTTTCAAATCATCTAGGCCTGCAATTTCTGATCAAACTCAAAATTTTTGTCAATAAATTACATATTCAAATTGGATATCTCAAAAATATATTTAATTTGTAATAATCACAATTCTCCATCCTCATAATTTAATTAACTTGATTAACTCCAATTAGGATCTAATTAATCGAATCTCAATTTTACTAAACTGAAACGAATATTTAATTAAACTCCCAAATTGGTCCATAATTAAGATTAAATTGATTCAACTTCTTAATTTCACTTCTTTAAACCATTTGGACCCTTAATTTCCAATTCCCAAAATAAGCACTTAATAGAACCTTAAATGAATCAATCTCCATACTTTTCGTGAATCCCAGATTAAATTATAATAATCGGCACTTAAATTTCAACCCTCTTAATTACCCAAGTACTAGTCATTATACGTGATGGGGTCGTTACAGCCTTCCCCCCTTAGGAAGTTTGGTCCTCCAAACTTAAGATACTTCTACAGAAAATCAGTCATATAACTTGATCTCACTTCAATTCCTCCCCTAGGTAGCTCCTTTTTCATTGGACTTCTTCACGTAAATTGAACTTAGTTCCAATCACTTAATGGTTAATAACCCAAATTAGCGATTCATTAACGTTTCTGTACGGGAAAGAAATAAACCTTCTCGTATAATCCTGTTGATCAAGATTGCACTCCTCCGTACGTCGTCGCTTTACTCCCTGAAAACACAATCGTGAGCTAGCCGGCGTGTGTGTGCCGGATACCTCTCCGATGCCTAAGTCAGCAAAATAGACAAATAGATAAAAAGCTCTGTGTATTCGGGAATCAAAGTTGTGTTACCCCTCCATATGTGATGTTTGTGAGCTTTTGTAGGTTCCGTGTGGCACAATCCCAGTAGGACTTTTACTCCTCCATATAGAGTTCTCCTAGGATTCATACTCCTGAAAGATAATGCTTATCCTTCAACACCCCCTCACTGCACAAACCAAGTGAGATGGTTTTACCATGATTAGACTTCAATATGGCCGAGGTAAGCATGGCTATGTTAAGCCGTAGATTAGACTGAGATAACTTTAGCTCGGCTCTTCCAATGCTAACCATGGTATGTTCTTGACTGGGATAACCAATACTCCGGTCCCCGACCGGGATAACTTTGTGCTTGACGATCGAACTTACCTGGGACCGGAGTAACTTCAAGCCTCTCGCGGACCGGAGTAACTTTACGCCTCTTGCGGACCGGAGTAACTTAATGCCTCTTTTCACTCGGCCCTTCGTATTGTTGGCCCATAACGGCCCATTACCCAGCTCAGCCCAATTTTCATATAAATTATCCTCTCAATTGCCCCTTAATTCCATCTGCGTAGCATGATAAGGATTACATGTTTTACCAACCGAGCTAAAAAACTTTAGTCTTACGACCGGGCTAAACTCTAAATCTTTTACAGCCGTGCAAAATCTCTTTAGCCTTTCCAGCTGAGCTAAAAAACTGTTTAGCCTCTCCAGCCGAGCTAAATTCACACCGGTCTCTAGCTGTCCGGTCAAAACGTCTCTTCAATCACAATAACTGAATCGCTTCTTATTCCAAAGACACGTGGCACACTTTGATTGGCCTAATGTAGCTGTCATGCCGTCTTCGTACTCCGTGTTTTTTGAACAGTTCCCGCATTTTTCCATTCTCTCTACAAAAAAACAAACCCTAATGCTCTGAATCAGTCACTCTACTGTTCACCTTCTTTCCTCTCTCTCTTCGAGCCTCCATTTTTCCTCAACTCCGTGCTTGCTGTGTTCTTCATTGCTACGACTTCCATTTCCTTCTACTCATCCTGGTAAGCTTCAGAAATCTGTTCTATTTTTCTTGTTTTCGCACTTGTTTAATCCGTAGTATTTGTTTTATGTGTTTTTGCAAAACACATTTTACTTCCATTTTTTTGGCCTTGCCTTGCGTTTTCTGCAAAAACTTAGGAATAGAACCACTCTGATTCGAGAAATAAGTATGAGAAACGCTAGTTTTGATCCAAAATCATAATATAACCGAACTAGGAAGTTGTTTGTAGTGGATGCCAATCTAGGCAGACCATTCAACCGAACCAACACTTCATGCTATATACCAGTAGTTTAAACAAGTCGAACCATCTTTTGATTTGACTTTAGCCGAGCTAACAAACCGTACTAAGTCTGCGTAATAGTGTGCTCGATAGTCTCACCACGGCCGAGCTATAACTAGGGGCTAGACCAGCCTTCATAGTTCAAACTGAACTGAGAGCGCTGCCCCTAAAGGCTCAACCGGGCTGACAAAACCCTTGCACAAACCGAGATAACAAAACCCCTTTGCACGAACCGAGATAACAGTCCCTTGTGAAAACCGGGATGACAAACCCTTTGCACAAACCGAGCTATCGAACCCCTTGCTCAAAACCGAGCTAGGGCTACATTTGTCTTGCCTTTATTTCTTTTAGCACGGTCCCACGATCTGTGCTTAACACTAGTTTTTCACTTTGCAGCTTTAGGTTGCCCAGGCACTCCTTTGAGCGCTCAACCAAGCTACTCAACACCTTTCTCGAACCGAGCTAAGATAAGCTTAATTTATTCATAACTTATAAATGGGAAAGTATAGGTTTTTAGTAAACACACCTGGTGGAATGGCTGAATTTCGAAAGGATTATAACATCCCTGACGATGTTCACCTCACCCTAGCCGATCTAGACACCACCCCATGGGTAAACCCCGGCTTTGTTCCCTTTACCCTTTTATCCATTATAGAAACCGGACTAAGATTCCTTGTACAGCCTTTACTTTGTAAATTCCTTAGGTAAACTAGGATATGTCCCACCCAGCTATCCACAAATTCATACCGCATAATAAATGGCTGAATTTCGAAAGGATTATAACATCCCTGACGATGTTCACCTCACCCTAGCCGATCTAGACACCACCCCATGGGTAAACCCCGGCTTTGTTCCCTTTACCCTTTTATCCATTATAGAAACCGGACTAAGATTCCTTGTACAGCCTTTACTTTGTAAATTCCTTAGGTAAACTAGGATATGTCCCACCCAGCTATCCACAAATTCATACCGCATAATAAATGGCATTGCCGAGCTAAACCGCCGAGCTGGCATTAACCTTGGCTTAACTGAACTCTTCCATCAATACTCTATAAGCTCAAAAGATGACAGTTGGGTTTATTATTTAAGAATACGACGCCGGCGTGAGAAAATAATAAAGGACACACCGGACAAAGATTTAAATGACGATGATTTTTTCTAGGTATCTGGGAATTTTGAAGACCACCAAGCCCAAATCCCAGGCCGTAGTATAAACTGGAAGAAAGGAACCCCCGGTATAATTACCTCGGCTAGTTTGCATGCTCCTTTTTATTTTGGTTTTCTATTCCTGAACCAAACTGACAGTTGTCTTCTCTATGTAGATTCGGCCCACCTTAAGTCACTATACAGTTACCCCAATCTAGACACCCTTCACACCGCACTACGATATCCTGAAAGAAGTTGGGCCAAGTTGCTGAATTTTGAACCGACGTACAAATACAGCAATCGACGAAAAGCTAGAGTAATAGACTTCTTGCTGGAAGACGCTCCTGAACCGGATCCATCCTTGCCTCAAATCAACCTGGTTCGAACTAATGCCGAAGAAGAGATGGCAAAGAGGAACAGAGTAAGGGCCCTTCTAACCGAAACAAATCGAGCCGAGGTACCACCACCAAACCAGACTCAGGAAACCGTGGTGGCCCTTTCATCTCAACAACCCTCCTCATCTCACCCAAGCAAGCATGCCCGGACTATCCCAACCAAGCAATGTCTTGTTGATGAAGACGAAACTACTCTTCCACCAAGCCCTCCACCGAGCCCGCAACCGGAGCGCTCCGACCGAGCCAGCTCCTCCAAGTGGGCACCCAAATTGACTTTTCAAAATCGAGATATTTAGGACACTGACTCAGTGGTTGCTGAAAAAGATCACTTAATGGCATTCAACCTTGCCAAGAGTGTTTGCCTTCCAGCAGACATGGAGCACCACCAACACCTGACCGAACTAAGGGCCATCTATTCGGCCACGAAATCCATGGTACTTGTAAGTAGCTTCTTCTGTTAACCTTTCTAATTTGCACAACTTTCATCTCGGTTTGATTACAAGTCTCCCCCTTCTTTTGCAGGCCATACAGAAGAGCCACATCGCTCATAAGCGTGTGCTCGAACTTCGTAAGACTACAAGGCAAGCCCTGGCCGAAGTGACTGAAAAGACAGCTGAGCTAGAACAAGCCATGAAGCAAATAGCCGAGTTAAAATTCGAGAACGGTCGTCTGACCGGACTTGTTAGCTCGGCTGAAGCAGAAAAACAAAAAGCTGCAGCCGTAATAAAAGACAAATATCTGCGCGAACTGGCTAAATTGAGGAAAAGAAAAATGCCGAGATAGAGTAGCTGAAGAAGAGTGCTGATGATGTCGAGCTCCGAGGTTACAAGGAGGGGGAAGCGACTTACATTAAACAATGTGAAGCTGCCAAGGATCTCTTCTTCAAGTGCGGTTGGAGGGCGGCTGTAGAGCAGCTCGGTCATGGTCCAGAGACCGAGGTCTTCAACGCTCCTGCATACTTCATTCCAAGCTCTATGACGGAATATGCTGCTGCCCTTCAGCAACAATTTCTTGAGGACTCTGATGATGAAGAAGACACCGTGCCCAAAGATACCCCGGCTGTCAATGATCCTGTCGATCAGTCAGTTCGGTTGGAGCCAATGGTGGAAGACTTGACCAACGAGCTGCCTACTGAGACCGAGCTCCCTAACGAGATCGTACTCCCATCTAAAACCGGGTTCCGGGTTGATATTGATGCTGATCTAGATGATCTATTTAACTGACTTTGTATCTTCGTCTTCCTTTTGCTTTTTTTGTTTTCTTTGTTTTTGGAAACAAATTGTAACCGGGCTGAGGCCCCACCTTTTGTACTTGCTTTGAATTTTCAATGAAGTCTACTTTTTTGTTCCAACTCTCATTTTGGTTGATCTCCATACTTGTATTTTACTTTCTGATTGAAGTCTTGGATGAGGTATAGCAATCGCTTGCCGAGATACTTTATATCAGTCTTTAACATTTGCAACTACAAGTACACCTGCCAACCACTCTTTTAGCCAAGATAACCTACTTCGGCTGAAGAGTACTAAGAATTGGTTTAGTCCAGCCAACCACTCTTTAGCCGATATTCTTACTTCGGCTGAAGAGTAGTAAGAGTTGGTTTAATCCAGCCGACCACTCTTTAGCCGATATCCTTACTTCGGCTGAAGAGTAGTAAGAGTTGGTTTAATCCAGCCAACCTCTAAATTGGTTATTCCTGCCAATTTAGAAAAATGTTTGGTTTATTCTGACCAAACGTCCTGCAGCCTGGATCCTTATCCTGGGCTTAGGAGGGGTGTTGGTTTAATCCAGCCAACCTCTAAATTGGTTATTCCTGCCAATTTAGAAAAATGTTTGGTTATTCCGACCAAACGTCCTGCAGCATGGATCCTTATCCTAGGTTTAGGAGGGGTGTTGGTTTAATCCAGCCAACCTCTAAATTGGTTATTCCTGCCGATTTAGAAAAATGTTTGGTTATTTCGACAAAACGTCCTGCAGCCTGGATCCTTATCCTGGGCTTAGGAGGGGTGTTGGTTTAATCCAGCCAACCTCTAAGTTGGTTTTTTCCAGCCAACCTAGAGTAAGGTGTTTGGGTATTCCAGCCAAACGTCCTGCAGCTTGGATCCTTATCCTGGGCTTAGGAAGGGTGTTGGTTTTTCCGGTCAACTATGTTTACAATGTTCCTAACTCACTAAAACTATCTTTTACAGAAAATAACTTATACTAAAAAGAATCTACTTGTTTTATTGAGAAAGGAAAAAGAAAATTACATATGCTTGAAAAAAGTTAAAAATAAAATAATCTGAGATTGGCAGTGTTCCATGGCCTGGGAATGGCTTTGCCGTCCTCATCTTGCAAGTGGTATGCCCATTTTCCTGCTAATCCAATCACTTTGTAAGGTCCTTCCCAATTGGGCCCTAACTTGCCATCTCCTGGTACTATGGTGTTTCCCATCACTTTGCGTAGCACCCAATCGCCGATCTTGAATTGCCTTGGATGCACTGTTTTCTTGTATTTCCTGGATAACTCTTGTTGGTATGAGGCAATGTGAACCAGTGCTCTTTCTCTTCTTTCTTCTGCAAGATTGAGCTCCAATGCTATGGCTTCGCCATTTAAGTCTGGATCAAAATTTTCGCTTCGAATTGTGGGGAGACCAACTTCTAGTGGGATTACTGCTTCCATATCATAGGCTAAGAAGAATGGAGTTTCTCCTGTTGACCGCCAAGGTGTGGTACGGTAAGCCCATAAAACATGAGAGAGTTCTTCTGCCCACTTGCCTTTTGCTTTCTCTAGCCCTTTTTTTCAATCCATCCAAGACGACTTTGTTCGATGCTTCTGCCTGACCATTTGCTTGGGGATATGTCGGTGTAGAATTGTAGAACTCTATCTTGTACTCTTCACAAAAGCCTCTAAAGATTCTGCCATCGAACTGAGTGACGTTGTCTGATATTAGGGCTTTTGGTATGCCAAACCGAGTGATGATGTTCTGCCAGACGAACTTCTTCACGTCTTTTTCCTTGATTGATGCTAAGGCTTCTGCCTCCACCCACTTTGTGAAGTAGTCGATTGCTGTAAGAAAGAACTTCCTGTTGCCTGGTGCTGTTGGAAGTGGTCCCACTATATCCAAGCCCCACATTACGAAGGGCCATGGGCTGGTTAAGGGTAGAAGTTCTCTGGCAGGTTGATGTATTTAGTGTGCGAACTTCTGACATTTCTCACACTTCTTCACATATTTCTCTGAGTCTGCTTGCATGTAAGGCCACCAATATCCTTGCGAGATTGTCCTATATGCTAATGATCTTCCCCCTTGATGGCTTCCGCACACGCCTTCGTGTATTTCGAACAAGAATGCTTTAACTTTGCTGGGATGAACACACTTTAGGTACGGTCCTGAGAATGATTTTTTGTATAATGTCAAAGATAGGGAGAGCCAAAATCGCTCGCTCTTATTCTGTTGGCCTCTTTCTTTGCTTCCGGTAAGGTGCCATTTTTTAGGAACATTATGATGGGATCCATCCATGAAGGGCCTAACTCTGCACAACATACATCTTCTGCTTCGGGGTCTTCAATGCTTGGTCTAGGTAGGTAGTCGATTAGCAATGGATGAGGGATGGAAGTATCTGTCATTGAAGCGAAGCCTGCTAATTCATCTGCTCTGCTGTTTTCCTCCCTGCCGATTTGTTCTATCCTGACTACTTCAAATTTCTTGATTTCTGTTCTGACTAACTCTTGGTACTTAGCCATCCTGTCGTCCTTTGCTTCGTAGTCACCTGAAATTTGGTTTACCACCAGCTGCGAGTCGCTGTAAACCATTAGTTCGGTAGCCTTCATGTAGAATGCTGATTTGAGGCTTACAAGAAGTGCTTCATACTCCGCTTCGTTGTTTGATGCTGGGAAGCCCAGGTTGACTGCTTGCTCCACTACTAGGCCGTCTGGAGAGATGAGGACTATGTCGAGTCCTGCTCCATGCCGGTTGGATGCTCCATCCACGAAGAGCTTCCACATCTCTCCAACGAATAACTTCCAGCAAGTGGAGGGATCAGATGATGCCTTGGGGTCCAAAATGTTGCTGGTGTTTTCTTCAAGGTCCATACTTGCTGTTTGCCCCTTACTATCTGATTGTACCAAGTCTTTTTTTGTTAGTGAGTCTTGGCTTGGTGTAGCATGGTGTGCTTCTTCCTTGTTTTCTTTATTCTGGTCTGCCTTGGGGTCTGGCTGAGTATCCTGTACCAGAGGTTGCGTTATTCCGGCGTCAACTTCCATCCCTAGTTCAGTTGTGTCAGTCAGGTTGACTGGGCAGATATGATGACTTCCTGGGGTAAATTCTGCGACAAAGTCTGCCAAAGCTTGGGCCTTTATCGCGGTTCTGGGTTGGAACTTGATGTCAAATTGACCCAACTCTACTGCCCACTTCAAAATTCTCCCAGAAAAGTTCGCCCTTTCAAACAAAGCTTTTAATGGGAAAGCTGTGAGAACAACTATGGTGTGGGCGTGAAAGTAGTGTGACAATTTCCTTGAGGCCATCATCAAGGCCAAGGCCAAGGCCAGTTTTTCCAGTGGTAAGTACCTTGTTTCGGCGCCTAGTAATGTCTTGCTGACATAAAAGATGGGCAGATGTTGGATTCCTTCCGCTCGGACCAACACTGCGCTAATTGCATGCTGAGAGACTGCCAAGTACAAGAAGAGTTCTTCTCCAGGTAATGGGGTGACAAGCAGTGGTGAAGAAGACATGTATTCTTTCAAGTTTTCCAGAGCGCGGTCGCATTCTTCGTCCCACTCAAATTTGGCTTTTAAAGCATGGAAAAATGGTCGTAGTCTGTCTGACAACCGGCTAATGAATCGGTTGAGTGCAGCTGCCATGCCAGTGAGATGCTGCACTTCTTTTACTGAGTTAGGCCTCTCCAGATCCTGAATAGCTTTGATCTGGGAGGGGTCTGCTTCTATACCCCGGTTGGTCACCAGGAAGCCCAGGAATTTGCCAGATCCTACTCCAAATGCACATTTAGATGCATTGAGGCGCAACTTGTGCTTCTTTAGGATCTCAAACATCTCACCTAGGTCCTTGAGATGGTCATTCTTATCCTTGCTTTTGACCACCATGTCGTCGATGTAGGCCTCCATTGTTCTGCCTAACAACGGCTCAAACATCTTGGTGACCATTCTCTGGAATGTTGCCCCTGCGTTCTTTAGGCCAAAGGGCATGACCTTGTAGCAATACAGCCCTCTTGGAGTTGTAAAGGACGTGACCTCCTGGTCTGGTTCATACATGGCGATTTGATGGTAACCTCTGTACGCATCAAGAAAGCTAAGTCAGTTATGCCCTGCCGTTAGGTCTACCAGTTGATCTATTCGTGGTAGGGGGAAGTTGTCCTTTGGGCATGCTTTGTTGACTATTTTGTAGTCGACACAGACACGCCATTTGCCGTTCTTCTTTGGCACTACCACCGTATTAAAGATCCATCTAGGGTACTGCACCTCTCTGATTGCTCCTGCCTCTAGCAGGTTTTTTACTTCTTCCGCCACTATCTCGGCGTGGTGGAGTGTCGATCTGCGTGTGCGTTGAATGATTGGTCTGGCAGATGGGTGGACATTGAGTTGGTGACAGATGAAGTTAGGATCAATACCTGGCATGTCGTATGGTGTCCAGGCGAACATTTCGATGTTAGAGGTCAAGAATTCCAAGACTTCTAATCTTTCAGTGCTGGACAATAACGAACCGAGCAAAAAGAACTTATCCGGGTTCTTTTCATCTATTCTTACCTCTACCAAGTCTTCCACTGCTTTTTGATTAGCTGCTTTGCCAACATCTGCAAACAGTTCATTACTCTCAGGTTCTTCCACTGAATGAACATATCCCTTGGCAGCGCGGCTGCCATTCACAGTGACAAAGCATTGCTTGGACATGATCTGGTCTCCAAAGACTTCTTCAATTACCCCGGCTTCGTTGGGGAACCGTATTACTTGATGGTAGGATGACGCTACTAATCGCATGGCATGCAGCCATGTTCTTCCCAAGATTATGTTGCAAGTGGAAGGGACGTTCACACCCAGAATTCCACTTGTTTTGTAACGCTTCCTGCTCTGACTGGTAGGATTATTTTGCCGACTGGCCATTCTGGCATTGAATTGAATCCAATCAAGGGAGATACGGCGGGTGCCAAGTCTTTGTCTTGTAGCTTCAATTGTTTGAATGTTTCGTAATACATTATCTTACATGAACTACCTTGGTCAATCAAAATTCGCTTGACGTCAAAATCCTTGACTCGGAGAGTGACAACCAGGGCATCATTGTGGGGACAATATATCCTCGCTAAGTCTCTATCTGAAAAAGACATGATGTTCGTGGCCTCTGTCTTCCCTTTTTTGATAGTAGGTTGTGCACTTAGTACCTCCCTTAAGTGCTCGGCCTTCTTGATTGATCCTTTGAGCTCGCATACACGCTCAGGTTCGAAGATTCCATGTATCACATTGATTACGCCTTGAGGTGGAGCGTCGATTGGCATCCCGTTGGGGTTATTGTGGTCCTGGAGGGCTGGTTGCGTTCCTCCTTCAATGTATTTATCCAGGTGACCTGCTGCCACCAACTCCTCCAGGTGCTGTCTCAATAACGTGCAATTTTTAGTGCAGTGCCCCTTTTCTTTATGGAAGGTGCACCGTGACCTTTCGTCGTAGTCCTTCTGAGTCTCTCCTAGCTTAGCAGGCCATCTGACGAAAGGTTCGTCACGTATCTTGCTTAGAATCCGGTAGATTGACTTTTTGAATACCGTGGTAATGGCAGTGCGGGCTCTCAACCATCTTTTATCCTGGTCTTCTCCATTATCCCACCTGCCTCGTCCGTTTTTGCTCGGACGGTCTATCGTGTTGACCTTTGCTGAGGCATTTTTCTCCGGTATTGAGGTCATGCCAGGTTTTGTTTTGGCACAGGTGCCATCCTCTTCCACCCTGATGTGCTGATGCACTCTTTCCATCAAGGCCTCCATGGTAAGGGGTGGCGTCATGGTGATTGAGTCCCTTGGTCTATTCCCGACTAGAAGGCCTCTTTTGTATTGTGCAATGGCTAGATTGGTGAGGCAGTTCCCAATCTGGTTGAAGCTCTCCCAGTAGCGACTATTGTAAGATCTAAGTGTCTCCTTGTTGCCCATGTCAATGGAGAGAAGCTGGTCGATCTCCACTGGCGTTTTGGTGTTCGTTTTGAACCTTGTTACGAACGCCTCTGCTAGTTGGGCCCAAGAGGCTATGCTGCCTTCTGGAAGTTTTTCGAACCAAGTCAGGCCTAGGTCGCCCAGGCTTGATGGGAAGAGGATGCACATCAAAGCCTCGTTGCGTCGATATACCGCCATAATCTGGCGAAAGTGGCTTAGATGCATGTAGGGGTCTGTCTTCCCCTCGTACGTGGTGAATTTGGGCTGAAGGAGGGCTGAAGGAAGCCTGAAGGTAAGGGCGCGTTTTCAATTGCCGGAACGAACGGCGAGGTCTGCAGCCTCGCTAATGCTTTGTCCGTTGGTTCGTAGGCAGGCCGTGGTAATGGCATTCCAACCTCAATGCTTCCGTGCGTCCGAGGAGCCAACCGCTGAAGGGCAGATACCCTGCGAGGGTCGCGCGCCCTATTATCCTCCTTTCATCGTGCCCTTTCTTCTAGTACGGTCCGTAAGTCGGATGATCTTGGCAACTCCGTCTGCCTGGATGATATCTGGTGTGTGCGCGAGAGCTAATAGGTGCTTCCTTCAATATACAACCTCTCAGTCCTTGTTCTCTCAGACCTGGAGCAACGAGTCCTAGAGGTTCTGGATTGAGTATCGTCCATCCTGAGGCTTCTACTCTCTGCTTGTGATGGCGTGGTATGCCTACTGCGATCTTCTGAGTAGCGAGGGGGCGTGTTGCCTTTACGCCCCTCTCCTGTCGCTACCCATTTTCCCTTGATCTGGCGTTTCATAGCCTCCATATCCACCGCCATCTTCCTTATTAATTCATCCTGTTCTTTCACGCGATCCTCCAGAGTTTGGGGGTTGATCCTCCGCCTTTGTCTGTCAGGACTTTGTGAATGAGAGTGACGGGGGCTATTATTCCGCCTCCCCCTAGCATCCCTCCTGGGATTCTGTCGCTATGGCTCCAAGTCCGCCATAGGAGGGATAGAAGGCAAACCTTCGTGTCTCGCACCCCCCTCTGGTGTTTATCCGTCAATGGCGGATTGTGGTAAATCTTCGATGTGCGCCATTGATTCTAAAGAGGAAGAGCTTGATCAAGAGGTTTTGTTCTTGTCTGAATTTCCTACAGACGGGGCCAATTGTATGGGAAAGAAATAAACCTTCTCGTATAATCCTGTTGATCAAGATTGCACTCCTTCGTACGTCGTCGCTTTACTCCCTGAAAACACAAACGTGAACTAGCCAGCGGGTGTGTGCCGGATACCTCTCCGATGCCTAAGTCAGCAAAATAGACAAATAGATAAAAAGCTCTGTGTATTCAGGAATCAAAGTTGTGTTACCCCTCTATAGGTGATGTTTGTGAGCTTTTGTAGGTTCTGTATGGCACAATCCCAGTAGGACTTTTACTCCTTCATATAGAGTCCTAGGATTCATACTCCTAAAAGATAATACTTATCCTTCAACATCCCCCTCACTGCACAAACCAAGTGAGATGGTTTTACCATGATCAGACTTCAATATGGCCGAGGTAAGCATGACTATGCTAAGCCGTAGATTAGACCGAGATAACTTTAGTTCGGCTCTTCCAATGCTAACCATGGTATGTTCTTGACTGGGATAACCAATACTCTGGTCCCGACCGGGATAACTTTGTGCTTGACGACCAAACTTACCTGGGACCGGAGTAACTTCAAGCCTCTCGCGGACCGGAGTAACTTTACGCCTCTTGCGGACCGGAGTAACTTAATGCCTCTTGCGGACCGGAGTAACTTAATGCCTCTTTTCACTCGGCCCTTCATATTGTTGGCCCATAACGGCCCATTACCCAGCTTGGCCCAATTTTCATATAAATTACCCTCTCAGTTTCTATTGACATCAATCATATAACTTAGATACCTTAGTTCATTAATCTATAATTCAGATACTTCCAATAGGAGGAGATTTTATTTTAAGGAATGTTTTTTCAAACAGATCAAAATATTTGCTATTGACATGTTAAATTCTTCAAATTAAATTTAATAGTCAACGCATTACTAATAACAAACACAATTTCTCGATCCTTCAGTCCCATTAACAAAATATAATCCCAACATTATTGCTATGCAATTTGTAATTCATCCTATCCCACAAGAACAGACGTTAACTTTCATTGACTATGGTCAAGGTTCTTAAGTTATGCACATAACGTAATTTCCCCAACCAAGGTTCCACATGTTAATCTATAACAAAAATTTCCGAATTATATGGAAACGTAATCATATATTAATGGTCCCACTTTCAAATAGACATCTTAGATGACAATTATGATGGTAATTTCAAATTAGAGGAGCCCATTGGATTTCAAACAGAAGCATATCAGAGTCATAACAGAAGCATATTTCACAGAAATTCATAGAGCCTATTGAGTAACAGATGTTGGCTTGCTCTCATATAGTAGCAGACAGTTATACAGATCAGAGCAGAACTTTACATACTTCTGTGAAATTAAAATTACTATTTTTGATAATCTTTCTCATACTATCATTTCAAAGTGGTGATTCAATTTCACAGTGGGTCTACATTTTACGCGGTCTCATTAACTTTCTTATTTATCTAAGGCCACACTTACATAAATAATTCAAATTACACTGTCTTAAGCTCATTCCAATTCGAAGACCTATATAGATATGTATTCATTAACTTTGATCAATTGTCACGTGGTAATTTAGGGCTAAATTTTTAATTTTCTCAAATCATTACAATTAGTCAATTAAAGTTTTTATATTCCCAGAGGTTCTTTAAGGGATATACGCTCGTCATTCTAAGGAAATTTACTTCCCTATTTCTCATTACGCTTTCCTTATTTTGTTTGACACTAGAATTGAATTTATTTGCAATAGGTTAAGCTATCTAATGTCGGATTCAAAGTCTAGATTTAATTATGCCTACAAGATCATAATATCATTCATTTCTAATCACTATTCCAATAGGGAATCATTGTGTTTTCCTTTCTAGAAGTCTATATTTTGACTTTGTAACTTAAGTTAATTTTAAATGTTTCTTTCAATGTTAGAAGATTCAATAGCGACACGATTTTTGTAAATTGGGTCTTTCCTTTCTAACTCTCATAGGTTTTAGTCTCCTGATGTGGAGTACAATTTTCTTTCTATTCAAACAAGGTCCCAAAAACATATAGCTTTGTTAGACTAAACAGAAATCCCAATTATTTTCCATATTCATCAATTGGTCAAGTCTTGCTCATATTCTTCTAATTTTGACAATGCCAAGTTAAGTCTCAACAATGTTTTAATCATTTTTAGCAATTTCAGGTTGAGTTCTAAATGGTCCAACAAATGGGTTCCACCTATATCAAAACAATATATGACATAGCTTGTAACGAAACATGGGATGAATCAAGTTTGTCAATCGAAACCTCTCAAAGTTCCTTGGGATGTTTACTAACGTCTACATAATACAAAGATAACATTCCTAACAAAACAGAGGAAAGCACACCCGTTCATGACCGTCGGTGGCCGACCCGAAATCGGTTAGACAACCCACCAGGAAAACCGTCGGTGGCAAAACATAACCCACCCGGAAAACCGTCAGTGGAAAAACATAACCCACCCGTACAAGACCGTGAGTGGCAAAAAGATATCTCAACAAGGTGCTATATAAACTTAACGTCCCCTAGCACAAAAGGACCTTTCACGGATGTCAGCAAAAGAAAGCTAATACTTATTACAAAAACCAATGGATAATCATTCATGTTTGATCAGTTATTTTTTCAAAACAAGGCAAAATAAAGCTTTATCAAAGCACTATAACATGGCTTTATTAAAAATACCACTCACACATAAACTGTTAACTCCAAGCAGTCCTACTTGCATTTAAGTACTATCCTTAACCAATTAAATTATTTGAGCTTTCTCTTAGGTTTGCGGTAGTCTTTTATTTGATGTCCCAACTTCTCACATTTCCAGTGATTCGATGACGCGGTCCCCGTTGGGTCTTGTGATATATTGACGTACTAGGATACTTACTTCTCTTACAACTTTGCATGGAATTACTCATCTTTCCTACCACAAAATTCTTAGCTTTCTTCTTTGATTCACTTTTCATTTCTACATTTAACTCTTCCTTTTGATCTTGCCATGTATGGTAGGATTCACAGCTTTCACCACGTTCTCTAGTACTTCTTCTACTTTAACTAATCACTCTGATAAAGACTCAATTTCCACTCCATTCATACTTTTTACCATCTTTTCCTAATGACAGAAGGAAAGGGTCAAACACAAGAAAATGGTTGATAACACTTGGGTTAATTTAATTGACTTAAATTATAATACAAAGCACATATCATATACAAGTAGACATACACATATAGGCATATAAGGACACTGGTAGGGTAACCTATTCATTCCCCAGGAATCTACCAAGAATTTCTGATCCGAAGCAACGCTGGCCAAACGTGATTCCAATCAGACTTTCAAGGTCATTCTACAAGGCATGAGACTCTACGGTTTAACATTCCACATAAGAGGTTCCCACCAAAATGTACTATCCTACCTATCAAATGACTTTTTCATCCTCAATTACTATAGGTCCAGATATTTCCTTGATCATCAAATCCCCCAGTTTCCAAATATCCTCATAGTCCAATTTAACATATAGCCCATATAGCTTCCATGACTTTCATCAAAGATTCTAATTCTGTATAATACTCTGTTTCCACAAATCAACACACTTATTCTCACCAATGGATTAGCCAATTATTCTGATTTCCTTATAATAGTAGGGATTTTAGAGATGTCACCATAATTCTTAGCTTTCAGCCTCATTGCTAAACTGATTCAACACATTCCAGTTTCATTATAATCATTACAACCCCATGGCTCATAATACTTAGTTTCAATACCTAAACATATTACACAAACGTATATACATATTCTTGAATGCACAACTTCTTACTTACCTACTACTAGATGCATGAAACTTAAATCCATTGTAGACATTCTAATGCTCAATGGACACGTGTGTGAGATATTAACTTGTGCTCTAATACCACTCTGTCACGACCCAAACCCACCCCTATAGGTTTAGCATCGTAACCGGCCAGTAATCCTGGGATTACCGAAGGCCTCTGAGACAAATTAACATAATCATAGGGGCTAGCAGAAGCAAATAACAAATATACAACGTCCATTGAGCTGTGCAGACTTATATGAGACAGAAAAATTTTAAAACTTTTTATATACATATATACACATCATCCCTACGTCATAATATATATATATACAGATTAGACAAAAAGAACTTAGCCCCTTTTTCAAAATACACAAGACTTGTTTAACCTAACAAGAAAACAGAACTTAAACTTTAAATCACATAGCGATAATCACTTGACATTTCCGGAACCTCCACGGGAGGCACATAGGTTGGCTGACAAAAACAGATTCTAAACACATGTTTGCCCTTGTTGCTGTTGTTTCAGATTTTCAGTTAAGGCTTCAACCATTTCCTCTAACCGGCTAATTCTAGCATCAGAAGATTCAGATTCGTCTACGTTCATTGTTCTTTCCATTGATCTATACAGAAATAGGATGCTTATCAATACAGGGAAAGTTCTTACAGATTTCACATTTCATTCATATCTGACGTGTTCATACTTTTACTTCAGTTCAGATTACGTTCATATTCACACAGATTTCATATTTGGCATTGAAATTCTCATGATATGTTATTCCATTTAACTCATAGATTCATTTCTTTTCATCTTCAGTTCAAATATGTTCATATGTTTACACACGAAAATGCAATGTCCCTATTTCATTTCTAGGACATCCTATAGCTCATATGGACACGTGCGTGCGGTATAACTCGTGCTCTGATACCACTCTGTCACGACCCAAACCCGCCCCTATAGGTTTAGCGCCGTAACCGGCCAGTAATCCTTGGATTACCTACGGCCTCTGAACAGATGAGCATATAATAAGGGGCTAGCGGAAGCAATATACAAAAATGTAAATGTCCAATGAACTGTGTTGACTTATATGAAGCAGAATAATTTAAAACTTTATTTACATAACCTTAAGTCAACCACACATTATATTATACCACACACGTTACAGTATTTTCCGTACAGCCAACATGATTAAAATAAAGTCCCATGCATAGCAGACTAAACAAAACTTGATCCCAAGACACTTCGGGAACCTCCACGTGAGGCACAAAGGCTGGCTGACAACAGAAACACAATCCCCCACAAAACCTTCGGGCTTGCACTCCAGAATGCTCACCTATAATATATATATACAAACAGTGAGCTAAAGCCCAGTGAATAACATTAAGGTAAAGGGGTTAGTGAATGAAATCCGAACATTTTATACGTACAAAACAGATCATAGCATAAACATAATCATCTCATATGCGAACATAATAATGGCATATTCCATAGAACAAATCACATATCACATAACGTCTTCCGACTAGAGTAACCGGTCCCGGACACCGATTAAACAAACACCACAATGAAGTGGCTAACGAGATCTCGTAAATGTCATGGACCCGCATTTTCATGCTGCCCCCCCATGACTTGGGACTATCTATGGATGCCATAATAGATTTCAAACATGGATCTTCGTTCACAGAAACATATATCATTTCAGAAATCATAGCTTGATATATCACATTTGGAACATAGTTTCATATCAACGTATCTTTACGATAACGTTACTCACAGTGGTTCCGTAGATGGTCAATCACTTCTTGGACGTTGACCTACAATCACAAAATACATAGCACCAACGAATCTTATCATTACTTAATCATGTGGCCATTAAGGCTTGGCTTTCATTACGTTGGTTCATGTTCATTCTTAACACATGGCTTAGAACACACACACACCCTTGCAATCTCTTAGTGTGATTCATTCTTATTACAATGCTCAAGTCACATACATACTTGTCATTCTTTATCTTAGTGTGCGTTTCTAGCCCATAACCTCATTACTATAGCTTAATTAAGGCTTAGGAATGCCTAAGATGCAATGAGGTTGTCAAAACATGCCTTGGAACACTTAGGCAAAATTTCAGAATTTTAAGTCCTCGCTCGAGCGAAGATTTCCTCGCTCGAGCGAGCATGCAGAAATGACACTCCGCTCGAGCGTAGACTTCCTCGCTCGAGCAGACATGCAAAGATGTGAGTGGTCGCTCGAGCGCACATTCCTTCGCTCGAGCGATCTGTAAATTCTGCAAAACTTCTGGGAGCTCGAAATTTACGCTCGAGCGGACTTTTGGTCGCTCGAGCGAAGTGCACAATCACAGAGTGGTCGCTCGAGCGAGAGCCCCTTCGCTCGAGCGAGCCTGCAAAATCTGGAATTTCCAGATTGCTCCTCCAACTTCAAAACTTGAATTAAAACCTCCAAAACACCTCTCTTGGGCCCTAGAATTTGATATAACCCAGAAAACTTATAGAATATGAAAGTTCAAAGATCAATTTATAAAAATCATGGCCCAAGGTTTGTCAAAACTCACATTTTCAACTTAAAACATGATGGATGCTCAAGAACACCACGTGCAAGGATTTCTTTGAATTCAAACCCTCCAAAACATAATTAAACTTGATAATTTGATGGAAAACAAGATAAACTCATGGATTAAAGCAATAATATGGACATGCATGCAAGAATCTCCATGAAAACAACTTGAAACTCCATGATATGCACATGCATGCATGAATTGTTACTCAACTCCTCCTTCTAAGCTCATATACATGATTAAACTCATAATCTTGAAGAAATCTCATGTTAGATGACTAAAGTTCACAAATTAAGGGTTGAATTCTCACCTAGAGCCTTGAATTAGCTAGGTAATAGCACAATCTTGATGAATGCAAGCTATAAACTCAATCTCCTCTTCAATCTACCAAGTCTCTAAGCAAGACCAAGATGAAATCAAGCTCTCTCTCTCCTCTCTCTCTCTCTCTAGCCGAGTTTGCTCAAGAATGAGCTGATGAAATGATGTAAATGAAGGCTCAAAATCTTTTATGAAGTGGGCCACTAAGTGGCAAAATAGTAATTATAGCCAACTCTTGTAATTTAGCTTCATTAAATCTAATTTAATCATGCTCAATCACATTTTAATTAAATATGCCAAAAGGTTCTAAAAATTCCCATTAACACGATGGTATAATTAATTTCGAGTTTGGATGCCGATAAGGCTTTCAATTTTCAGTTTAAAGTGGAATTTCATCAGATATTACTATGGGTAGCAAATAAAAGCCAATTATGATACAAATTACATATTAATCCCATCTTTCATTTTAATCCACTCATTAGCATCCTTAAATATCGATTAATAGCTAATTACGGGTCGGGGTTATTACATATACAGAAATCATAAGTCATGCTTAAGTTTACGTGATACATCCATTAGCATTAACAGAACAGAACAGAACAGAACGTATACATGTGAGGTTACGAATAACCAGCTCCATAAAGGAACCTCCGGGTTCGGGTAACAGAACAAAAACTGAACCCCCATGACGGGGCCTCCGGTACGGGTAACAGAGTGCTGACAGATTAAGTTCCATAAAGGAACCTCCGATACCGGGTAACAGCTAACAGATATCACATGATGCTAAGGATGTCACGAATAAATATCAGATATTGGACAATCATTCATTATACATAACATATCATTTAAGAAAACAGATCTCATTTTGTCACACAGAAAATAAGTACAGTTGAACATAACTTTACTAAGTTATTACTCATAGATGGCTGCAGAAGCAAATCAGATGGACTGGACATATCAGATAAATCGGGCAGACAATGGCGCGTGACCTACACAAGCACATAACATATACACATTGAAATATAATATTACTCCCTTGATCAAACTTGACTTTTTTTGTCTTTTTCCGTCTAAATAGTCCGAAGTTTTACTACGCTTATTCTTTCTCATTTAAATAAACCGGATTCTCATTTCACATATTCTTTCATTACTAAGTCCTTCTTTTCCAAATAGATTGATCCTTTACTTGGCTTCTTAAACAATTACCACTAGATCAAAGATTCGTCCTTTAACTAACTAATCTATGTTGATTGGTAGCTCATCGATCTTTATTGAGTCATAAATCATGTCTAGAATGCTTTAGAAAGAGATGAGAACAAAAATGTGAACCAAATGCAACTTTCCAAAATATGCTGAAAAAAGGGTCTCCGCTCGAGCGTCACTTTGGTCGCTCGAGCGGACTGTAAAATTTGAAAAACTTCTGGGAGCTCGATTTCTACGCTCGAGCGAGACTTTCCTCGCTCGAGCGGACAACGTAAATTCTGGAATTTCAGAATTGCAATTTAAATTCAAATTTGGCATTCAAAGCCTCAAAACATGTATTTTTGGTACACAAAATGGAGAACCATTGTATGATTTACTAGACACTTTCAATTAGAAAACATTCACTCAAAATCATGTTCTAATTGCCCAAATTTAATTTTAATTCATCTTATTAATATCAACCCACAATTCTAAGATATAAATCAGACTTCCCAACCTCTTGAAAATTTCATGATGTATGTAAAAATAGAACCCAAGTTCATTATTAATAATAAAATCAAACTTAACCAATGAATTACAAAATCAATTACTTAGAATTTCAACTTAACTTAATCTATAATCCAAAACTTAATTTATGATCATAAATGTTCCAAAATGTGTTTAAATTGAATAAAACTTTTAAATTCAATTACATGCATGGATCAAACAAATTCATAATTTTCATAATAAAATGAAAACTTTTTCTTACATTAGGATTAATTCCAAATTTCCATAAATTTGATTTTTCTAAAGTTTTTCCTTTCGCTCTTCAAAATATGAGATTGAATTAATCCAAATTATTCAAAATCTATGATGCATGTGTAATTAGAGTATTAAAACTTACAAAATTTGTCCATGCATGTATAAATGAAACTCAATTTCATGCAAGACTACCAAAACCAAACTCAACATAATTGATTTCTAAACTAATTTCTATAAATTGAACATAACTCCAATGTATGGGCTAAATCTTCAACTAAGTCTTGTTGCATGTAATTTATAGGGCTCAATCCAAGAATAATTCTTAAAATTAAACCCAAACTTGACAAGTTTTAAGAATCATAACTCATATTGCAACCTAACTTGATTGAATGCAAGACTCAATTTCTATGAATTATATAATTAATCCTCAAATCTCTATTTTAATTTTCTCAAATCTACCTCCAATCAATTTTGTCTAGATTAATTAAACCACACTAGAAAGAGGATGGAATTCCTTACCTCAAGATGAATTTTCCATAATTTTTTACTTGAGTTTTGATATGCCACAAACCTTTCTTCTTCCTCTTGGTCTCTCCCTCTCTCTCAGCCGTGCTCTGCCTCTCTTTCTTTTCTCATTTGTTTCCAGCAGATGAAGGCTCCTCATTGAGCTCATTCATCCTTCTTTATCACTATTATTATTATTATTATATTAAAGATGGTGGGACACTTGTCCACCTAAAACTAATCTATGTGGTGGTGTGTTAATTATTTCTTAACTAATTAATCTTGCTTAAAACACTTAATTGAGATTGAACTTTAAGTATAATTAGCTCAATTAACCATTTCTTAATTTTAATTAATCTTGATCATGATTTAATTAATCATAACTAATCACAAGTTCCACATAATTAATTAGTCTAATTGACTTCAATTAAGGCCCAATTAATTATATTTAATCTTTACCATTCTGAATCAGATTTTTAATCAAATTTTCAAAAAGCTCCAAATATCAAATTAAGCTTATTGACATCATCAATTTTTGTTTTTCAAATCATTTAGGCCTATAATTTCTGATCAAACTCAAAATTTTCGTCAATAAATTACATATTCAAATTGGATATCTCAAAAATATATTTAATTCGTAATAATCACAATTCTCCATCCTCATAATTTAATTAACTTGATTAACTCCAATTAGGATCTAATTAATCAAATCTCAATTTTACTAAACTGAAACGAATATTTAATTAAACTCCCAAATTGGTCCATAATTAAGATTAAATTGATTCAACTTCTTAATTTCACTTCTTTAAACCATTTGGACCCTTAATTTCCAATTCCCAAAATAAGCATTTAATAGAACCTTAAATGAATTAATCTCCATACTTTTCGTGAATCCCAGATTAAATTATAATAATCAGCACTTAAATTTCAACCCTCTCAAACCAGAGAAATTTTTTTAAACCAGAGAAATTTCATTCTCTGCACTTTTGTTGGTATAGTCCTGAGAAAATTGTAAATTTGTTATTATAATCCAAAGAAAATCACAGAGAAAATTATAAGTTCATATGGACATATTATTAGAAGCTTCTAATGCAGATAGAATCTGAGAAAGTGAATGTAACTTCTTAAATTTCTCTAGACTTTTATTTGTAATTCAAAGAAAATTATAAGTTTGTTATTCACATTCAGTTTGTAGTTCAGAGAAAATTATAAGTTTTTAGAAAGTGAATAAAAGTTTTTGTTTCTCTAAGCAAAAGTTTTTTTGTGTTTTTTCTTTCAGTTTAGATGGACAGTGCAGTATTTTTTGTTATCTTGAAGGTGTATATAAGTTTGTAAATTTCTCTGAATTTTGATATGAGTGCAATATTGCAGAATGATGCAGAGAAAATTGTAAGCTTGTAGTTCAGTGAAAATCACAGAGAAGCTTATAATTTCATAACAGATCTTCTGTATGATTTTTTTTCTATGATTGTGTTTAATAGTTAACAGTAAATTTCTCTGTAATTCTCTCTGGATTCATTAAGTTTTCTGTAATTTTGTTTTTGTTATCTTGAAGGTGAATATAAGTTTGTAAATGTCTCTGGACTTTTATTTGAGTCTAGAGAAAATTATAAGGTTGTTATTATAATCCAGAGAAAATTATAATTATTAGAAATTTCTCTGAACTTTTATATTGTTCTTGTGAAGTGTTTTTATGCTGAACAAATTATTTTTCTTGTTTTTTCTTTCAGTTTCGATGGACAGTGCAGTGTTATTACTATGCAAATATGAGAATGATACTATTGTCATTAATATTTCATGCGAATTGAATTTTGAGGAATTGGTTAGCATTTTGTGTAAAACATGGGAGAATTTGCAACCTGAGACAAATTGTATTTCATATTCTATTGTGGGCCATCCGAATTGTATGGTTCGAAATAATATTGATTTTATGAATATGTTGAGGATTGTTTGTGCACGTGGTGTTGATATAGTTGATATTTCAGTTACTTGGTGTAATACTTCTGATCAAGAGAATGAAGTGGGGTCTAATTGGGTAGATGTTATGCATGGTGAATGTGATAGCCTGGTGGATGTTGAAAGGAATTCACTCTCTAAGTTTTGTTCTCACCAAGAAAATGTGTTATTGTCAGCTGGTTGGCGAAATAATATTACGAGTGTTTGACAAAAATTTGAGAGTGGTGTGGTTGAGTTCCGTACTGTTTTATGCAAGTATGCTATTGAGGTTGGTTTTCAGTTTACGTATATTAAAAATGACAAGCTGAGGGTTACGGCAGAATGTGCATATAAGGAATCAAGGAGATATATGTGGCGTATACATGCTTCAGTTGAAAAAATAAATGAGTTCTTTTACATAAGAACTTTGAACAATGAACATACGTGTGGTGTGGCGGTTCGTACTAGTAAACATGTTAGGATGACTACTACCTTAGTTTATGGGCTGATACTTGAAGAGGTAAGTGCAAAACCTTTAACTCGTCCAGTGGATGTTGTCAAAGAAATAAAAGACAAGTATGGGGCCTCAATCAATTATAACTGTGGTTGGTTGGGGGTTGAAAAAGTAAAATGTAGTACATATGGGGATTCTTGTTTGTTATTTGATCAATTACGGTGGTATTTTGATGAGGCATTGAAGAACAATCCACGTAGTCGTTTTGAGTTAGATTTTGAAGATAACAAACGTTTCAAAAGAGTGTTTGTGGCTTTTCATGCATGCATTACTGGTTTCAAATATTGTTGGTCATTGCTGTTTCTTGATAGAACATTTTTGAAAAGACGATACAAAGAAGTTATGCTTGCTGCGACGGGGAAAGATGGGAATGAAGGTAATTGTAAATATATCTAATTTTATCTAAGTATATGAATTTTCTATACATCTAGGAATTGAGTGAATGTGATTTTTCTCTAACACTTTGAATTTTCTCTGGTTTTGGCCACTATATGAATTTTCTCTGGTTGTGGCCACTGTGTGAATTTTCTTTGGATTTTGGTCAGTGTGTGAATTTTCTCTACATGTTGTCATTGTGTGAATTTTATCTATAGTTGGTCACTAAGTGAATTTTCTCTAGATGTTGCCAATGTGTGAATTTTATTTGTAGTTGGTCACTAAGTCAATTTTCTCTGTAGTTGGTCACTAAGTCAATTTTCTCTAGATGTTGCTAGTGTGTGAATTTTCTTTGGAGGTTGCCATTGTGTGAATTTTCTCTGGATATTGGCAATGTCAAATTTCTCTTGTTGTTTATTGTTCGAATTTTCTCTTCATGTGCAAATCTAATATGCTTGTTCCTATTTGTTTTGTAGGTTTTTTTCTAAAGCTTTTGTTGTTGTTGATGCTGAGAATAAAGACAATTGGTGTTGGTTTCTTGAACATTTATGTAAAGTATTGGGATCGGAGAGGGTGATAAGTTTCATATCAGATCGGCATTGTGGCATTGTGGAAGGAATTGCTAGGTTTTTCTCTAATTGCTTTCATGGATTTTTTCTTGAACATCTAAAGAGAAATTTGAGGGATAAGTTGTTATGTGGAAACACAAATTTAATTAGGGAGACGATTGTGTCCAAGTTTTCAAAACGTGCATATGCGCCAACAGAAGCATCATTTCATTTCAAGTTAAATGAATTAAAAAGTGAGGAATGAGACATTGTGAGTATTTTCTTGAGAAGTTTATCATATGAAAATTGGAGTGATGCATATTTTGAGGGGAAACGTTATGGTGAGATGTATTCAAATGTTGCTGAGTCATTCAATTCATGGATACGAGAAGCTTAACACTTGCCAATAACAAATTTGGTGGACATGATACGGTTGCAAATCATGAATATGAGGTCAGATAGGAGGCTGCTCTCTAGTAAATGGAATAAAGTTCTATGTCCTCATATGGATAATGTATTGGAGAAGGCTTTCTTGGATGGGAGGACATGAAATGTGAGTTTATCATCTGATAATGTCTTTGAAGTGCATTGTTTTCCTTCGGTTATGGTTGATCTTGGGTTGAGAACTTGTTCATGTCAAAAATGGGAAATAAATGGGTATCCATGTCAACATGTTGTTGCTGCAATTTTTAGGAGTGAAAAGAATTTGAATTCATTTGTTGAACCATTTTTTCGTGCTGATATGTATCATCAAGCATACTCGTTTTTGATTGGCCCAATTCCAACTATTGAAAAACTTGTGTATAGCATTAATGATGCTATGATTTTACCTTCATTGAGTAAGAGACCAACTGGGGGCCCAAAGAAGAACAGAATTGTTTCTACTGGAGAGTTTAAAAAGGTGATTAAATGTAGTCATTGTGAGAGTATTGGTCGCCATAATAAGAGGAGATACAAGGAACATTTGTTAAATAATTTAGGATAATACATTTTATTGATTGAATAATACATTTGATAATTATTTTGTGTATTTTGTTTTGTGAAATGTATTTTTTGGACAGTGTATATAATAATACCAATCAAATTCATCTAGAGAAATTTTCCACTAGCAGTGAAAGTGTACATTGTGTTTGTTGATACATACTATAGGCAATGTGTTTATAATACCAATCAAATTCATCTAGAGAAATTTACCTATAGCAGAGGAAATTCTCTGTACATTGTGTTTTGAAGCTTCATATTCATCTAGAGAAATTTGCCAATAGCAGAGAAAATTACTGTGTGGATTGTGTTTTTTGAATTTGATGATTGTTTTGTACCAACACAGTGCATTACAGATTGCATGATCATATAGGCACCATCTTTGGCACGATACGAGTTAAATTTCTTTGTGAATTTCTGATAACTTCATACCAGTCAAATTCATCCATAGAAATTTGCCAATAGAAAAGAAATTTACTATGAGCATTGTGTTTGTTGAAATGTGCATTGTGTTTTGTAAGGTCCAATTCATCCAGAGAAATTTGCCAATAGCATTGAAAATTACAGTGTGCATTGTGTTTGTTAAAACATACTAAGGGTAGTGTGTTTATAATACTAGTCAATTTCATCTAGAGAAATTTGCCACTAGCAAAAAAATTATCTATGCATTGTGTTTTGAAACTTCAAATTCATCTAGTGAAATTTGCCAATAGCAGAGAAAATTACTGTACGCTTTGTGTTTTTTGAATTTGATGATTGTTTTGTACCAATAAATAGCATTACAGATTACATGATCATATAGGCATCTCCTTAGCAAAATACAAGTTAAATTTCTCTATGAATTTCTGGTAACATCACACCAGAGAAATTTGTGCAGACAATTTTCTCTGTGTGGATTGTGTTGACAATCACAGTAAAAAAAAATATACTTAATCATTGATAGTTATGAAATTTACATTAGTCAAAAAAAGATATATATATATATATGTCAAACATCATCATTCCTTCAATGTATGAAAAAACAAATTGAATGGTTAATCATAATTACATTGTGTACATTGTTTTCCTTTCACTAGTATGCTTTCACTATTATACTTTTGGTTCTTCTTCTGGTGGTATTTGAATTGGTTCTGTCTATGACCGGCTAACTTCGGTCATAAATCTCTCTATGATTTCTGCCCTCATCAACCTTACGTCTTGCGTGGACAATTTCAAGCTGATAGGTTCATGGTTGCTATATTGTCTCATTATTTAGCATACAAAGAGGCCACAATCCACACTGCATACAAATTATAGGTATAGTTAGTTTTAAGAAACATTCAAATTAGATTATCTTATTTATAGATGTTGTATGAAACTTACGAATCACTGTCTTGTTGTGGAGCATTGTTGACATATTCAAAGTTGTAATTTGTGTTTTGTGAGTCTATCAATTTGAAAGAGGGTTGTGATTGTGTCTCTCTTTCAAGGCAAGTTTTTAAAAAATTCTCCACATAATCTTACTGTAAAAAAATAATTTTTAAATAATAGAGAAATTTACAGACAAATCAATGAGATTCTATGAAAATTATCATCATATAAACATTATCATGGATCAGAGAAATTTGCACTCGTTACCAATTATTTTGCATCTTTGATATATTTGTCTTGCACATCATCCCTCCTTAGCCTTAGTGAGTTTTAGAACCTCCATAAATTATCTTGTTTGTCCAAGACTAGCAAGGTCCAGTGATTTCCATCTGTTGACGTCTCATTACCCTCAGTATTTATTGGGAAATGAAAAAACTTGTAATTCCTCCATACTGTTTCAAGATGCTTGTCAAATAATAAGACTCAGAAAGTTTGATTTTTCGTCATCTTGATAAAGTTCTGCGGTTAGAGAAAATCAAAAAATAGTTATGTTATGAGAAAATTGAAATGACAAGAATTTAAAAAATATACACACAGAGAAATTTTAAATGCACACAACTAACTAGAGAAAATTATACTAGTGACACAACTGGCTTCAAGAAGTATCTTAACAAGATAAAGTAGTAAGTAAATTCCAGAAAAAATCAAATAAAAGAGTAGTAACATACTAAGTTCATGCATGTAAAAAAAAATGAAGTTGGTTGTTGTCCTTTTCTCCTTTGGTCAACAAATAGGATCTCTCCATAGCCATCAATGACCTGAAAAATATCATTTATAATTGTAACATTGGTTTATAAAGGCTGATGGAACATTGCAGAGAAATTTTGATGAAAGACTTATATTGTTAGTAATTTCTTTTTCCTTTATTAGGTTTTCAATATCTTCAAAGGTAATGAGATTCAACTCACTTGTCCAGATTAAAGCCCTACAAGATGACAAAGAAGAGATTTAATAGTTGTTAATGCAATATAAGTTAGTAAAGTGTTGTTTGTTGTCTTCTATTTTATTTGTTGTACTTACTTGAGTCCAGACACATTTGATATGTGCTGCAAGATGTCTTTTATATGTTTTTTTTTTTATCAATTTTGAAACCGGTAGAGTTTGTGAAAAAACCCAAGATTTTCTGATGCTTGTTGGTTGAGGCAAGACATACGCAGAGGCATCAAGTACTTCTTTGTCTTTGGTGGTTTGCTCTGTTTGCTTTACAGCTTGCTTTGAACCTCTAGTCACCTTCACAACTTTGGGATATTGAAATTTTGGATCTTACTGCTTTTCTTTCCTTTCTTTTGCCTTTAAATTCTTTATCATTGATATATGATCTTTTTTCACTGTAGAGAATGAAAATATTAGTAAAAGTAAAATTTTTCTGAAGTAAGAGATGATATTTCAATATGTATATTTATTTGATTCAATATTTTTCAGTTACCATAGACTTTTGTCTTTTGTTTTGGTTGTTCTTTATGTGCCACTTGTTCTTGCTGGGTTATTGGTTGTTATTTCACTTCTATTCCAACTATACACAGTGAAAATCAAACAAGCCCCAAAAATCAAATAAGCAAATAGACAGAGAAAATCAAATAAGCAGCAGAAATCAATAGAAATAAGCAACAGAAACTAATGTGGTCAGAGAAATTTAACTTCCAGAGAAAATTACCATTGACAGAGAAAATTATAATAAATAGAAATTTCTCTGAGTTATGTTGACACAAGGACATAACTTTTTGTGACTCAAGATTTTCACTGACCTTGGGGTTGAACTTGTGTTGGTGTTCGGTAAGGTTGTGTTGTTAGTTGGACGGATAGTTCTTGAATTTGTTCATGCAATCTAGCATTTTTAGTTTCAAGCTCTGAAATTGAATACCTCAAATGTTGAATTGTTTTTGTATCATCTTCTTTTTGAACCTCCAACATCCTTAGTTTCAATTGATTTGTGCTGTCTCTTTCTTGAAGTTCTGAGTTATGTGATGTCAAGGTTTTTATTGCAATCTCCTTTTTGCAAGTAATTCATTCCAATTTCTCTCTTCTTCTATTTTGGATTTAGAAAGTGCCTTTAGTTTTTGATGTAGATCAGCAATTTGAGCATCCTTTGATTCCTCAGATTCTTGAGGCTGATGCATTGTTGAGCCACAAATGCTATCATGATGTTGGTCCATCGGCTCATTATGTTCTTCTTCATCACTTTCCTCATTGTTTTCTTCTTGCTATTTAGATTGAGTGCCTTCATCTTCTTCTTCATTGTCTTCTTCTTTCTGTTCATTTACTTCTTTGTCTTCTACTTCTATTTCTTTACTTTCTTATCTGGCTTCCACTTCTCCACTGCTTAGTTGATCTTCTTATCCATTGCTGGCTTCTTGTTCTTCTATGTTGCCTTCTCCTTCTTCATTCCCTCCCGCTTCAGATGAATTTTCTAATGTCTCCTTAAATTTGACAATTGCCTTTTTTGATTCTTTCTTCTTCTTTTTACCAAAACAAAACTCTTCTGATGGGTTTTTAACTAGCTCCTTGTTATCTATCTGTAACAAGAGGCTCTTTTATTAGAGAAATGTGACAAAATTCACTGAGAGAAAAAATTCAACGAAGGCAGATAAAATTCATCTAAATGATACTAATGGGAAACAAACTTCAGAGAAAATTGCATGGGCCAAAGAAAATTACAGACAAAGAGATAATTTTATGAGGTAGAGAAAATTATGAAACAAGCAACATAATTTAGATATCAAAGAAAATCAATCAGGGCATATAAGTTAATGTTACTATAATTATGTTAGAGAAATTTGGATTCTAGAGAAAATTCATTACAAAGGCAGAAAAAAACAGTGTTAATCAAAGAAGCAAGACACATAAGTTATGGACCAGAGAAAATTACACACAAGGAGAAACAATTTTATGGGCCAGAGAAAATTATGAAACAACCAACATAACTCAGATATCAGAGAAAATTAATCAGGGCATATAAGTTAATGTGTTACAATTGTGGTCAAAGAAATTTGGATTGCAGAGAAAATTGATTACAATGGCAGAAATACACCAGTGGTAATCAAAGAAGAAACATAAATTGATAGTTCAGAGAAAATTGATCTCAATCAATCAAGGCACAAGGAGGGAAACAAACCAGTGGTCAGAGAAATTTTGGAATGTTACTGAGATTTCAGTGGCAATAGAAATCTAACCTGTCAAGGTGCAAGAAAGTGGATTGGTGTCTTCTGCAGCTGTTTGGTCAAGCTTTGTAGGTTCCACTTGGCACATCTTGGGAAGTCAATTGTATTACTGTCTTCCGAGTCAATGATATTTGCAAGTTCACATAGCCAATACTGTGATGGAAATTAAAGTAATTAAATTTTGCTAAACACACAAATTTGTAAATATGATAACTACAAATTTGAATGAAAATTATACTTACCAGCAATACAATGACACACCCTGTAACTTTTTTTAGAGTTTTGTGCAATGCTATGATAGAATCAATCAATGTTGATGTGATTGCTTTTGGCCAATCATACTATTTCATTGATTCAAGAGGTTCCACATACTTTATAAAAACCCACACTATTGAATTTCCACTTGTTGCAAAAAATAGGTTGAGACACAAGTACAATGTAACAATGATTGCTATATCTTTGAAGTCAGCTGGTTGGTTGCTTTTCATTGCTTTGACCAAAGCATTTTTAAGAATAGAACCAATGAGCCTTGTGTCCTTTGGGAATCTTCTCCTTAGGAATGTAGATTTTGGCTTGTTAGAGTATCTTAATGACATGTCTTATTTACCTCCTTGCAAACCAAAAATCAAGGTCATGTCATTAGTTGTAAAGTTCAAGTTCTTTTAACCAATAGTGAATGCTTTTATTTTTTCATTGTAATATTGGATTATTGCAACTACATCATCATCAAATTTCCTAGATTTCCTTGGATCCATCTTTCCAGTGGTTAGAGCTTGGATCAAATACCAGAATGGAGTCTTTTGAAGCTCTACAAGTTGGTTTGAATTGAATTTAAGTGTTTGAAAAAAGGAGACAACAGATGAGAGGTTGGATCGGTGTTGAATGCTGTAATAAGCTCTCTTTCTTTGGAGTTTAACAGGTTTTTTTCCCCCTTGAGCTTGAGTCTTTTGAAGTTGGGGTATTTATCTTGATGCTAGTTGCTTCATCACCTTGGACTTGTGTGTTTTGGCAAGGAGTTTGTGGCGCTTTGCTGCTTTTTAATCTTAGATCATAAGAAGACTAAGAGATTTTCTGTTTCTTACTCAGTGTTTCCGGTGTTTTGCTGCTTTACGTTTTGTCATTTCTAGACAATGATGAAAACATAAAGATGTCAACGTTAAATCCCAAAACAAATTGAACATGCAAGAGAAAATTGGACATGTCAGATAAAATTACACATAAGGGAGAAAACCAAGGTGGCCAGGAAAAATTATAAATGTCAGAGAAAATTAGATACTAAAAATTAAATGTCAGAGTACTAATTGTTTTCTTGTGGAATACATCTAGCCACAGAAAATTTTCATTCCCAGAAAATCAACAAAGTAATATAAATATGGCAAAGAAATTTTCAATAATTGTTAAAATTACATATAGAAGTAAAATATAGTTAGAGAAAATTCAAAAAAGAAACACATATCTGGCAAGCACATAAAATGAATGACAGAGAGAAATAAACATGGCAAGCCAAAGAAAATTTTCATTCCACAATTAGCAAGATAAAATAAACAAAGCAACGTAAACATACCACTGAAAATTACACAATATTGAAAGCAAGAATTGAACAAAATAATACCAGAGAAAATTACACATTCCAGAAAAAATTACACATTCCTGAGAAAATTTCCTTTCCAGAGAAAATTTCCAGTCCATAATACTAAAATGCTGGAGAAATTTACATACACAACTAGAGAAAATTTAACATGATAGAAACACACAAGGGAGAAAAGTGATGTGGCCAGAGAAAATTATAAATGCCAGAGAAACTTAGACACAGACAAGCGAGTAATAGACATTCTAGAGAAAAATACATATTTCAGAGAAATTTACAAAGCAAAGAAATTTATAAACAAAATTACAGAAACATGCTCAAGAATAAGATCAAAACACAGAAAAATAACTTTTTTCAAAATAAACATGCCAGAGAAAATTCAAAAAATAAACATACATTCTGGTCCATAATATTAAAATGCTAGAGAAATTTATATACACAACCAGAGAAAATTTAACTTGATAGAGACACACAAGGAAGAAAAGTGATGTGGCCAGAGAAAATTATAAATGCCAAAGAAACATGGGCACAGACAAGAGAATAATAGACATTCCAGAGAAAAATACATATTCCAGAGAAATTTACAGAGCAGAGAAATTTATAGACAAAATCACATAAACATGTTCAAGAATAAGATCAAAACACAAATAAATAACTTTTTTCAAAATAAACATGCTAGAGAAAATTCAAAGAAGAAACATATATTCTAGTCCATAATATTAAAATGCCAGAGAAATTTACATTCACAACCAGAGAAAATTAAGCATGATAGAGACACACAAGGGAGAAAAGTGATGTAGCCAAAGAAAATTATAAATGCCAGAGAAACTTAGACACAGATAAGAGAGTAATGGATGCTCCAGAGAAAAATACATATTCCAAAGAAATTTACAGAACAAAGAAATTTATAAACAAAATCACATAAATACGTTCAAGAATAAGATCAAAACACAAAGAAATAACTTTTTTCAATATAAACTGCCAAAGAAAATTCAAAGAAGAAACATACATCAAGCAAAAACCAGAAAAATTCAAATGCCAGAGAAATTTACAGATAAAATCACACAAACATGTTCAAGAATAAGTTCAAAATACAGAGAAATAACTTTTTTTCAAATTTATGTAACTTTTATTACGAAATTGAAACCCTAATTAATGAAAGGTTAATATAAAATGCAATTAACTGTGTTTCCAGAGAAAATCTAGTTGGATTGTAGAAAAACTTACTAGAGTTAGGATAAAACTTTAATTACGAACTGATATGCCCTGAGATGAAGATGCGATGTGACGAATATGAACTGAGATGACGATGAACAGTGAAAACGGGACTAGAGAAATTTGTCAGGAAGGAATGGAAACAATTTTTGTAGAAGATAATAAAACTCTAATGTCGATGGTGAAAATAATATTCAAACCCTAATTCTGCTGTTCTCTTACTTGTGAAGATGGTTGGATGCTTGGAATGAAACTCAATCGTCGGAATCCAGTTTTGTTTCTGTGTTGCTTTGTGAAGGGTATTTTGATCCACGAAATAATTAAAAATGCGCGCCATATAATTCAGGGACTTGATGCATCATCTTTTTTTTTTGGTGTCCTTTATCCTCTAAATTACTATTATTAGGAACCTTAAAAAAAATTCTCCAAAAATTTATAATTGTATTTTTTTATTTTTGGGTGGTTATGTCCACACTAATGCTTATTGAGCTAGAGGAATTATTAAACATTCCAAAAAATGATTAAACATTAAGGGAACAAATCTATAGAAACAATCTAAAAATGCAATCAAATCCAATTAAAAATAAAGTGACAGAGAAAGATTCCATTAAAGCCATTGTAAAAGTCAAGCTTTTTAAAGGAAAAACGTTATGATTAGAGGCATAAGCAGCATCGATCCGACAGTTTGAAAGTAAAATTGTAAAATTAATAGATTGATAGATTGGTAAATTATGATTTAAAGAATTTTGGCCTGATTGACAAATTGAATAATATTTTAATTAATTATCAAAGTATTTATATAATATATAACACTAATTGACATAATATTTTTTTATGTATATAACACAATATAATTTTACATAATATTTTTCATATATATGATTATTAATTTATAAAATTTCACATATTAAGGTCTCGTTTGAGAATATATTATTTTAATAACTTTTTAACTTTTTACGAAAAGATGTGCAGAAAAATAGAAAGAATGATGTGACAACTTATAATAACTTTTTGACTAAGATATATAATTGACAAACGAGACCTTAAATCTTTTTCACTCATTTTTACTTTGATATTTCATCATAGATTAAAATATATATATGTATTAATTATAATGGAGCAGAGTGATTTCGAAAATGAATTATACATTTTAAAATTTAAATCACAATTAACTAATAAAGCAATGTAAATTGATACAAATTGATATTAATTTTAAAAAATTGACCAATATTTTACACAACCTAGTTATGATCAAATACAAGATCAACTTGCAAGTTTATTCCACTATGATGATTGTTCTTTTCATTTTTTTTCTATTTTTTATTTTTTAAATCTAATTGCTTTTACTTTTGTAAAGGTGTGCATATTTTAGCTTGTACCTGAATTAAAACGTTTGGCTTGTACCTGGATATTTTACTTTTTAAGACTTTTGCGGTTTTTGGGAAGGATTTGTTTTGGTTTTTTTTACTAAAAGATAAATTGGTTACAAAATTAAAAAAAAATAAATCTAAATAAAATATCACATTAAACTCTATAATCATTTCACTTTTTCTCTCACAAACATCATCTCCAATCACAATAAAACCCAACTATCTTTCCAAACACAAATTTTTTTTTTCTCCAATAATATCTTACAACTAAAAAAACTTACAAAAAAATCCACTTCTCAAACACCCACTTTGTTTGATATATATCTTCACTTTCATTTTTTGTGTTTTCAAAACAACAACGACGACGATGAGGACAACAATAATAATAATAAGCTCAAAACATCCGTCATTTTTACTTTTGTCCAAAAATAATTTTTTGAACTCAGAAAAAGATTATAAAAATGGTTCCTGAATATGAATCAAAAATATTTTGCCAAATAAATGAAAATGAAAACACGCCGTAAAAGTTCTTCTAAACGAAAAATATATCCCTTTTCTTGGCTGCATGTTTTCTATGATCACCAAACAAGGAAAAGTGAATTGGTTTACAATGTCCTCTTCTTTCTTACATAAAAATCAACAAAAAAAAACACGCCTATAAAAATAGTCAATACATTAATTTTTAAAAAATCAAGACACGACGCATGATAAACACATATAAAACATATAATTTTAAATATTTATATATAAATATTTCATTAATATAAAATGTACCAACACCAATTCCTAGATTATGTTTTTTTCTTTTTGAAGAATGTCAGTCAGACCTGAAACCTAGTCCTTATGGAAGGAGAAAAACATTAGAAATTGAAGTAATTTTATTATTATTTTTTGGATTGTAGTGAAATTACGGCCCCCAAAAAAAAAAGTTTAAATCATAATTCAATGGAAATATCTTAATTGAATTTCAGGAGACAACACAATCTCACAAAAGATAATAATACCCGTCCCCGGAATCACTTGGTAGGTATTACAACAAACCAATCTATTCCAGACTCTGTTTTATAAGTTCAATCCCTAAATTTTACAGCTATACATAAGAGGCAAGGAAAGGAGACTCAGAACAAGAGAAGGCACAAAATAAAGCAACAGAAAAGAAAGATCGACATTCGGTTAAGCGACTTGTCAAACTGCATCTCCTGCCTTCTCATCCGCGGGCTTCCATTCCCCATCAGAGGATAAGAAAACAAACTTTCCGAGCCGCCAAACATCCTTGCAAATACCATCTCTCCAAACATCCCAACCGTTGGACTGAAAAAGCTCGTCATTGAGGAATAATTGCCATGTGGGTGGTGATGGAAGTATTGTTGGGGATGAGAAGGCTGAGGCTCTGGCTGGAAAGGATAAGCATGAATCTGCTGATTTGGATTTGTGGTGTGGACCCCATGAGCAGATGGTCTGCGAGGTATGACAAGATCGAGTTGGGGCCTCTTGGCATCGGATTCTGATGAAGATGTTCCTCGCCCATATAATGGAACCAACGATGACTGGGTAATGTTAGCCTTGCAAACGGGGCACTTGGTTTCCTCGTCTGATTCAGAGGAGGAGGAGGAGGAGGAGGTTTGGACATGAAGCCACTTGTAAATGCAAGGCCAGCAATATAGGTGACCGCAGAGGGTGACCACAGGCTCATGTGCCGAGTCTAGGCAAATATTGCAATCAAAACAGCCATTCACATTTTCTGAAGCTGTTGTTGGAGCTGAAATTGATCTCAACTTTTGCATCAGTGAAACATCTCTGTCTGACTCAAACTGGGCTGTTTGTTCTTGGATGTTTTGTTCATAGGCCATCAGATCTGTTTCAAAAATGAGGGTTCTAATTTATCCCAAAAAAAACAAAAATGAGGGTTCTTAGAACAAATGATTAAATTAAAATACTTATGGTCAATGTCCAAAACACATTTACATTTACCATCAAACAAGAGCTCGATTACAAGAGATCGAAGTCCAATTGAAACCAAGCAACCTCGTAGGGTTATTAAAAAAGAATTAGATGGGCACGTCTATAATCACAAAGAGAAGTAACAGATATTACTTTTGAAGCAAATTAAATTAATGGAAGGGATCAATAAGACAAAAGCATCAAAAATGGACAGACTGGCCAAATATTTGAAAGATGAGCAAATGTTCCTCCATCCCCCTAAGTTGGGCCCTACCACTCTTCACTCAAAACAAATAGAAAATGTAAAGGATAAGTGGATGACCAATGGAGCGCTAGCAGAATAAATATGTTGGGTGGCTGAATTAAACATCAAAATTTTGATTTATTCAAAACAATTGTCCGTCAAAGGATAATAAATATCTAAGGATTCGAAATATTGCTTTGACATTCTAGGATGGAGGACACTCCAGTCTGCAGTAATATTGAGTTTCCACGCCATTAATTAAACATCAAAATTTTGAATAATATAAAAAAATAGAGACATGCAATCAACTCAGCTATTTTCTGTTACATGGTCAAATTCCATGAAGAAAAATGATTAAAAAAATTAAAAAAAAAAATTGAAAATTAGGAGCCAATGGATTTTCCTTTGTGACCCATAATTGATAAAAACTTGTTTTACACTTCAAATAATAAAGTTCAAACTTGTTTTACACTCCAAATAGTTGAATACATGACCTAACAGCTGGTGCCAACAGCCACCCACTCTTAATGATAATAATTAGAATGAGTGGACTTGAAATGAAGGGATTCAAGATTAAATTTTGGCCAAGTTTGGGAAGACTAAATAAGTGCACTTTTTGTACTTTTTGGACTAAAAAATTGAGGTTGAAAATATGGATGTTTGGGTTAACTTTTTGACTTTTTATGGAAAAATGTGTAATAAAAAATTGTAAAAATTGATTTGTAGAGTAAAATTTGAATTGGGAGTTGTGCAGCCGTAATTGTTGACTTTTGGTGAATAGTGTTAACTTTTTAACTTTTTGAGTAACTTTTTGGCTTTTTGAATTATTTGGGGTATCCCAAACTTAGCCTTTATAAAATTGGAAGAAGGTTAACCAATGGAAGTAAATTGATAATTTTAAAGTGAAGGATTTAATTTGGGATTGAGGAGATATATTTTGCTACGAGATATAGCTTTGCTACGAGTCTTGTACAAGTAAAAGTAAACAAAAAAATTTCGAATCAACGGTAGCTCCCAAACCCATTCTTGAAATATAGACAAAAATATTATACTGAATTAAAAGCTATACTCCTTGAATGAGTAATGCCAAATCCATTCATTTAAAATCCATAAATCCAAATGCAATCTTAAATACTAGTTCAAATCCTTAAAAAACAAACAACTGACTTAAGATCTAAAACTATATCCATCAGGCCCGTCAATATTATCACAAAGAAAGATGAAGACAATTACATAATGAACAAAATTCAGGTATTGCACCATCAGACAAAAGGAAGATATGATGAAATAAATAAAGCAGATGTGGATAAAGGTAAAATTTGATGACTTTGAAAGATTTACGACCTAGAGTGTGGCTAGAACCTTTGTACCTCACTAAGAGGGAATTTCCCTTGTTTATTACCCATGTAAAAAATAAAAAGAAAATAAGTAGCAAATAATTTATATTTCCAACTCCAAGAAAATCTCAGGACCTATACAAAATGCACAATTAACAAACTTTGATTTGTGATCATTGTAGTTCCCTAGAATAAGCCAAAACTATTCCAAACCAAGCCAAATTTTCATTGCATACATATTTTGGAAGAAGAAATCAAGGTTGGATTTCAATTTTATAATTAGTAGCTTTGTTGGCAATTTTCTCCAAATAACGTAGAAAGCCACAGAAATTAAGGTTTCAGAATCAACAAGCAAATCTAAGGGAAAAGACAAATTTGGGTTGTTCACAATGTATAAGAACTTCATTAGTTTATACAATACTAGAAATCAAAACCATTATATATAGCATTTAAAAAAAATAGTAGGAGATTAAGACCGTCTAATATAATGAAACAGATTCACATAAGCATGTCTAAATACAATTTTATTCGGAAGTGAATATTGTAACCTTAGGTCCATTGATAGATACAAAACACAACATAATAAAGATATAACCAACAACAGGCAAGAAAATTGTCAATTGATTTCTGAAATTTGGAATTTGCTTCAAAAAGCTAGATAACTTATAATCAGCTCTACAAAACCTCACAGAATAACTTGCTGATTCATGAATGGCTCTCTCAACTTTGCTAGAAACCAAACAGAACATCAACCAACAGAAAGGTGCAATTTTTTTTCCAAGAAATCAAATCAAACTCGCAATACAAATTTCTCAATGAAGACTAACTACCCAAATTAGAGTTAGACATCACAATTCCCAACTGTTGCCCACATTTGTGTCCCGACCCAATTTACCTCTCAGAACAACCGAGAAAACCCAACAAATTGTTCCACCAAAGAAGCCATTTTCCCCCTTTCCTCAATGCTTTTTCAAAGCAACCACATAGGGCAAGAAAATTTCAATGGCATTTGTCAAATTTAGACAACAAATTTTCCCTAATTACGATCACCGACCTAAGAAACACCACGTAGAAACAGATCAATTTCTTACAAATAGACTATGAGAAGGGAAAAAAAATTACATATACATCAACAATGAAAAAGAAATCATCAATTTTTCATATGCAGAGAGAGAGAGAGAGAGAGAGAGAGAGAGATTATCAACATACCGATGAAGAGAGAGGCAGAGAGAGAATGGGGTAGGCGATTTTCTTCAAACTTCAATGGCAGAAGAGAGTTGGATCGAGGCCTTTACGAAGGAGAGCAATATATAACAAAGATACTACTATTAAACGAAGAAAGTTTAAAATGTTGAATTGAAAATGAAGGAACTTCTAGATTAGAGCTTTAATGGCGAATCGGATCGAAAAGACTTCAGAGAGAGAGAGAGATCGGGTACGTTAGGTTAGAGTGTACCATCTAAGCCCCTATTTTAATTAATTTTTTAACTATGGATCCGTTTGGAAAGATGAGGTGTGACTTGGTCACAAAAGATAAAATAGATTATTTTAATCATAACAAATAAAACATTACATTTAATTGATAATCATTATATTATTTTCTCACAAAAAAAGTTAAAAATTCAAAAGTTCTTCTTAATCTAAGCTTTTTAGCCTAGACTAAAATAGTCAAAAAAATCAAAAAGTTAAAAAGTCAACTCACTTTCCAAACCAACCCTATTTTAATTTAGTTAAAAAAATTATACATTGATTTTAGGGTGGTTTGGAATTATCTAAATAGGTGTACTTTTTAACTTTTTATGAAATATGAGTTGAGTATGAATTGGATTTGAAATAATGTGATAGAAAAGTGATGTGACTTTAATTAAAATGATATGACTTAAATAAAATAATGACTTTTTAACTTTCTTAAGTTATGGCAAACAAGACTTTACTTTTTATAATTAATTTGATAATTATAAAAAAGAATTATATTCTACTTATAATATTCTTTATCAATTATTTTAATAAAGAAAAAAAAATCACTAAATCCAACATTTCACGGCCATAGTACAGCGTACAGGAACTATTTATGGTGTGGGACTCGTTGATCGGGAAAATTATTAGGGGTATGTTTGGTTTGTATTTGGGAGATGAATTTTAGAAAAAAATTTCTTAAAAATGGTTTGGTTTGAGTTTTTCTCAAAAAATTTCCAAAATCACTTTCTCTTTCTTACATATCAATCAATCATTTTTTCTCTCTCCTCTCTCCTTCTCAATCACTTTTTCTCTCACACACATCTACTCAAATTCTCCCAAAATATCAAATCATCCCAAACTCCCAAAAAACAACTCTCCCAAAATATACAACCAAACAAACCAAAAAAATTTCTAAACTCTCTCCCCAAATTTTTTTTCAAAAACAACGCTCCTAAAACAAACTAAACAAGCCCTGGGTGTTTACATGGCTAATCATAAATTATTACATCTTTTTATATTTTTTAATTATTCAATATAAATCGTGAGAACAGCTGGTGACGTTGCCCGTTGATCGTGGCCCGTGATGGAGTTTCAGGTGACAGCTGGGCCCTTCCTAACACGAGCTCTCGGAGCTGTTCATCATTTTTAATCAGCTTCCGGAAATCTCTCCATGCCGTCCGATCATCCCCATTATTTGAAATAGGATAAATTACAAATACATCACCTGGAATTTATTTAAATTATAAATTATCTTCTATAATTCTAAAAATTATATTATACTTCTAAGATTTTTAATTTCATAACAAACAGATTCTTTTATTAATAAATTATCAAGTTAATTAACAGTTTTTAATAATGTTAAAATTTTATTTCAATTAATAATGCGGATAATTTTATTATTATATAGGTGAATAGTTAAAAATTTTACTTTTTCAATTAATTTTATTAAATAAAAAATTCTGATAGAGAGGTATTTATAATTTTTCAAATCACAAGGACAATTCGTATTTTAAGCAAAACTCAGGGAGTGTATTTGTAATTTGCCCTTTGAAATATTCACACCACTTTAATCTCTGATTGGCAATTTAAAAAGTTGGTAAAAAATTAACTTTTTGACTTTTAATTTTTTTACAAAAAAAAAAAAAAAAAAAAATCACAAGAAGCCAGCTTTTTCACACACAAAAGTCACCAAAAAATCAAAAAAATTAAAAAGTCAACTTTTTACTAACTTTCTAAAACATCACTCATGGTCCCTTTATTTTGGTCATTTTTTTATTTAAACTCTTTAAGTTTATTATTTAATGTTTTACATATCAAATTTTTCTTTATTTGATTCTAAAAATTAACTTATGTCCAACATTAAATAAATAATGATGCATTGACAGACATGTGGTATAAATATATTTTATTATGTATAATTTACACATCTTATACAAATTCAAATTTCAATAAAATATTAGTCTGTGTTTGGTACAGCGCTCTAATCATAATTTCACCATTTCACGTGAAGCCTCTGTTTGGATGGCATGTTCAAAATTGATTCCACCACATATTTCAAAACACACTTCTCTTTCACATTTGGCAGAACTCTTTCCAAGCCAAAGCTCTCACCTTTTCGTACATACCCCCTCTTTCGTACATGTTTGGTAAAATAGACAATTTTTGAATTTTTGATCTACCTGGTCATCTGTCCAGACGTCGTCTCAGATGTCTGGTCAATTGATCGAAACAATAACTTTTTTCTTTTTTTTTAACAATTGTCAATCGCCACCTGTTATTTGGAAGAAAAAAAATTATATTTGTTTTTAATATTTTTTAAATATAGAAATTATTTTTTTAGACAAAAATGACAAATTATTTTTTTGAATTGAATTTTTTAAATAGTTTGATTATGAGTTTTGAGTTGTGTGTTGTGTGTTTAGTTATGAATTATAAGTTTTTTAATTAAATTTTGAAAATTCTTTTTAAAACTCATAACCAAACAATTTTTCTCATTTCATATGTCACATTAAAAATTCAAAACTTTTTTCAAAACTCATAATCAAACAAATTTTCTCTTTTTGAATCATAATTCCAAAACATATAAACTTAGAATACAATTCTATTCTCAAATCATAATTCTAAAACTCTACCAAACACTACCTTATATTTTTTATATTATGTGACAGTTACCACGACATTTTCTTAAATAAAAATTAATTTTATAAATAAATTATTAAAAAAAAAAAAAAAACTCGAAACATGAAAAGCTAAAGTGGCAAAAATATAAACTTAAAAGGTCAAAATAAGAAAATGGCCAAACATAAAAAGGATAAAGTGTAATTTATCCTTTGTTATCAGTAACTCTTTTAGTTGTATAAATAAATAAAAAATATTATTATATTTTTTACAATAAAATATGTATTTTACATTATTTATCATGTGTGTATAGATCATCCACCTTTGTTCTAATTGCTTTAATAATAATAAAAAAATAGAAAAAAGAGAGCTAGTATAATCATGTAAAAAATAAAAAATTATTAGTCATTATTACTATTTTTCTAAATTTCAATACCTTATTTGGGAGTTTAAAATTTTAAAAAGCTCAAAAAAGTAATTTAAATATTATTAGTAAATAAAATATTTGGTGTATATTCAAAATTAGTGTGAATTAGGTTAGATTTAAAATGATTTTAGTTCACATAGGTTATTGTTTGACATATTTTAATTAATTTTTTTAATAATTATATATATTTTTAATTAAAAAAATGCTATACAAAAACATATATAAAGTTATATTAAAAAAAAAATTATCCATGGATGTATAATATAATTATGAAAATTTGAAATTTGAAATAGGTCCTAGTAAAATATGATTGAGACAATTCAAGTGAATTAAAAAAATTATATACTCCAGTATTATTTTTTCAAAAATGATTGAGGCCTCAAATTTTTTGGCTCAAATTTGGCTCGAATTTGTTTCTTCTTCTTTTTTTTTTTTTTTTTTTTTTTTTTTCTGGGTTGATGCTTTGCTTGTTATTATTATTATTATTATTATTATTATTTTTTGCAATGTATTAGCCCAGAAAAAAAAAAAAAAAAAAAAAAAAAAAAAAAAAAAAATTGCATTCAAGGCAATTTCGAGCCTCATTTTCGAGGCCTCAATCAAGGTCCTATTTTTTTAATTAAGAGCATATTGGAGCTCCTAAAAATTCTCATTTGATTTCTTCAACAACTACTATCTATCTAAGTGCATAACCAATCTTTCATTTTTTTTTTCATTAATTTGAATAAAAATTTGATTAAAAATTTGATCTGATATGTAACATTTACATCCTACTCTATCTATTTTTTCATGAAATCTTTTTAAAAAATTCCAAACCTATTCTAAAAAACATATTTTTAACAATTTTATATGAAAGAAAATCATCTTTAATCTTTATTCTTTTTAAAATTTTATCAATATTGATTGCTGGGAATTTAGTTACGTATTTGGTTTATTCTTGATTTGATGAAAAATTACCTCCTTAATTTGATACATATTTGATGAGATTTTGAAACACATTTAAAGTTGAGAGAGTAATTTATATGAAAATTGGGCCGAGCTAAGTAATGGGCCGTTTTGGGCCGCTATGCGAAGTGTTGATTAGATTGGCCGCAAAGTTACTCCGGTCTTGGAAGGGCCTTTGAAGTTAGTCCAGTCCCAAAGCCGTACTGTTTAGTCCGGTCGCATAATGGCCTTGTTCTCAGTACGGTTCCGAAGAGTACTACGGATGGGTCGGCCGCCAGAGTTAGTTCGGTTATAGAGTATGGGACCGAGGTATGTTGAGCCCTCTGAAAAACTTGGTCCTGGGGGTTAGTTCAGCTCAACTCTCTTATGGATAGCTCGGTCTTAGCATGTGAAAGCCGAGGTAAGAGAAAGGAAGAGCCGATGTAACCCTTAGATCGATGTAACCCTTAGATCGGTCACGCTAGTTAGTCCAACATGGCAATGTTATTTCGGTCCTATGGTAGTTCGGTCATGATAAAACTATCTCACTTGGTTTAAGCAGTAAGGGGGGTGTTGAGAGATAAGCATTATCTTTCAGGAGTATGAAGCCTAGGAGGACTCTACATGGAGGAATAAGAGTCCAACTAGGATTGTGCCACGCGGAAACTATAAAAGCTCACAAACATCACCTATGGAGAGGTAACACAACTTTGATTCCCGAATATACAGAGCTTTTGCCTATTTGTCTTGTTTGCTGACTTAGGCATCGGAGAGGTTTCCGGCACACACCCGCCGGCCAACTCACGTTTGTGTTTTCAGGTTGCAGAACGACGACGTACGGAGGAACGCAGATTTGATCAACAGGATTATACGAGAATGTGTATTTCTTTCCCGTACAATTGGCGCCGTCTGTGGGAATTCAGACAAGAACAAAACCTCTTGATCAAACTTTTCCTCTTAAGAATCAATGGCGCACAACGAAGAGTTGCCACAGTCCGCCATCGATGGACTAACACCAGAGGGAGGTGCGAGGCGCGAAGGTTTACCTTTGATCCCTCCCATGGCGGACTTGGAGCCACGACAGAATCCCAGGAGGGATATAAGGGGGAGAAGACGGACGAACAGCCCCCATCACTCTCGTTCACAGAGCCCAGAGAGACAAAGGCGGAGGATTGACCCTCAAGCCTTAGAGGATCGTGTCAAGGAGCAAGACGAATTGATACGACGGATGGCGGCGGATATGGAATCTCTAAAGCGTCAGATGAAGGGAAAAGAAGTGGCGACAGGAGAGGGGCGCAAAGGCAGGACGCCCCCTCGCCGCTCGGAAGATCGTAGTAGACATACCACGCCATCCCAAGCAGAGAGTAAAACCCTCAGGACAGGCGACACTCAATCCAGAGCCTCCAGAACTCGTCACTCTAGGACTGAAAGGACGAGATCTGAGAGGTCGTACACTGAAGGAAGCACTTATTGGCCTTCACATACGCACCAAACAAGATCCAAACAGACGGAGTTGCCCAGATCATCCGACTTACGCACCGTGCTCGAAGAGAAGGCACGATGGAAGGAGGACGCCAGGGCACGCGATCCACATAGAGTTTCCGCCCTACAGCGGTTGGCTCATCGATCGCATGGAAGCGTCGAGGTTGGAATGCCAATACCGCGCCCTACCTACAAACCGACGGACAAAGCATTAGCAAGGCTGCAGACTTCGCCGTTTGTTCCGGCAATTGAGAACGCGCCCTTACCTTCAGGCTTCCTTCAGCCCAAATTCACTACATATGAGGGAAAGACGGACCCCTATTCGCACCTGAGCCACTTTCGCCAGGTCATGGCTGTATACCGGCGAAACGAGGCTTTGATGTGCATCCTCTTCCCATCTAGCCTTGGCGATCTAGGCTTGACTTGGTTCGAAAAACTTCTTGAAGGCAGCATAGCCTCCTGGGCACAATTAGTGGAAGCGTTTGTAACCAGGTTCAGAACAAACACTAAAACCCCGGTGGAGATCGACCAACTACTCTCCATCGACATGGGCGACAAGGAGACCTTAAGGTCCTACAATAGTCGCTACTGGGAGACCTTCAACCAGATTGGGGACTGCTCCACGAATCTCGCCATTGCACAGTACAAAAGAGGCCTTCCAGTCGACAACAGACTAAGGGACTTAATCACCATGACACCGCCCCTCACCATGGAAGCCTTGATGGAGAGAGTGCATCAGCACATCAGGGTGGAGGAGGATGGCTCACGTGCCAAAGCAAAATCTGGCACAACCACAGTACCAGAAAAGAAGGCCTCAGCAAAGGTCAATGCGGTAGATCGTCCGAACAAAAACGGACGTGGTAAGCGAGACAATGGAGAGGACCAGGATAAAAGATGGTTGAGAGTCCGCACTGCCATAACCACGGTCTTCAAAAAACCGATCTACCGAATTCTAAGTGAAATAAGAGACGAACCTTTCGTCAGATGGCCTGCAAAGCTAGGAGAGGCCCAGAAGGACTACGACGAGAGGTCGCGGTGCACCTTCCACAAAGAAAAGGGGCACCGCACTGAGAATTGCACGCCATTGCGACAACACTTGGAGGAGTTGGTGGCAGCAGGTCACCTGGATAAATACATTGAAGGAGGGGCGCAACCAGCCCCCCAGGACCATAATAACCCCAACGGAATGCCAATCGACGCCCCACCTCAAGGCGTGATCAATGTGATATATGGGGTCTTTGAACCTGAGCGTGTATGCGAGCTCAGAGGATCAATCAAAAAGGCTGAGCATTTAAGAGAGGTACTAAGTGCCCAACCTGCCATCAAGAAGGGAAAGTCAGAGGCCACGAACGTCATGTCCTTTTCGGATAAAGACTTGACAAGGATATATTGCCCTCACAATGATGCCTTGGTTGTCACTCTCCGAGTCAAGGATTTTGACGTCAAGCGGATTTTGATAGACCAAGGCAGTTCATGTGAAATAATGTACTACGAAACATTCAAACAGTTGAAGTTACAAGACAAAGACTTGGCACCTGCCGTATCTCCCCTGATTGGATTCAACTCCATGCCAGAATGGCCCGTCGGCAAAATAATCCTCCCAGTCAAGGCAGGAAGTGTCACACCCCAAACCTGCCCCTAAAAGTTTGGGCATGACCTATTCATAACTGGACATGTAACCTGGTGTACAAACCTATGGGGCCTCATCGGAAGCATAAAACACAAGCATAATATAGATACAACATATACCATTGAGCTCTTTCTAAGATGCCAGGATCTCATGCGTCATCTACTTTAACAAAAAGATAGACAAGGTTTAAAATTAAATCTCTGGATGTCGGTTACACCACATACATTACATTTACAATCCCAGCCCCATAATTGGGCGTATACAAAAATAACATGAAAGTTATGTACAACAACTGTAGATGGCACTCAACAAAAAGGGTGCGCTAACATCTTCATGGTTACACCAAAAATGGATGACTTGGTATAGTGCCTGGATATGTAAAGGTTGACAAAAGAAAGCGGCATCCTGAGCTAGGATTGACCACCTGGTGGGTGACCTACAGAAACAGACAAAACTGAGAGTGAGCCAGGCTCAGTGAATAGTAATACACAACTGAAACATTGGGTAACTTGAACAGGTGACATAACAATACATTAGTCTGATTCTGCAATACATACATACATAATGGCCTTAGGCCCAATCTTGTAATGAACTTGGTGGCTATAAGCCCTTGAAAATGGTGGCACAAAGCCCTTGGAACTTGTTGGCACTATGGCCCTTGAAAGGTGGCACGAAGCCCTTGTAAACATGTTGGCACAATGGCCCTTGAAATACATAGCATTAAGCCCTTGAAAACATATGGCGTTAAGCCCTTGGAAACATTTGGCATTAAGCCCTTGTAAACATATGGCATTAAGCCCTTGTATCTTGTATTTCCTTATACACTTCAAGCATTAAACATTAACAAACATTTACATAACATAATATAGTTGCCTTACATATCTTCTTGAAACATTAACATAAATGTTACCTTACAAAACATTACCGGAAGTACATAACGTATACACAGGTACTACTACTCACAGTGTTGGGATGACGCGCTCGTTCCACCCGTAGTGTGCCCTGCACACATTGAAACTTACACTTTAGTTCACTTCAATCACATATCAAATTGCATTTCATTTCACTTCATTTCACTTCGTTTCGGTCAAGTTAATACATTTTAAAACCACATCAAATACACATTTCGACAATATTAGAGGACCCTACACGCAAAACGGAGCGATCCAACTTTTTCAGCATGGGCCGCACGTGCGGCTGTGAGCCCCGCACGTGCGGCAACCTCCTCCCGCACGTGCGGCAAAATGCCCCCGCACGTGCTTTTTAGACAGAATCACAGCCTCAAAATTGGTCTTCTCCCGCACGTGCGGCCACAACCCCCGCACGTGCGGCGATTGGCTCCCGCACGTGCGGCCATTACTCCCGCACGTGCGGCGATTTTGCACTTCTCCAGTCCGAATTTCTGCACTTTCTTAACTCTTGGTACACATGTTAGGGGCTTAATTTAGAGCTTTTTATGGCCAATTTAAGGTTTAAAGAGCATGTAATTCAAGGTTTTACATACATCATTTAGCATTAACTTATGAACATCACTCTAGTGATTATCCATGAATTGAAATTCAAAACACCCCTCCATTTCTTGAGCTTCCTATCATCACATGCCCACATAACATAGATAGACAAACTTATGCTCATAAGAATAATTACAACCTTGAGAATAAAGAAGATAACAATATATCTCTTCCTAGATGGTTCAAATTAGACAAGAACTGAGGCTACTCTATCCATTATTCATCTTTGCACTCCCAAAACTTCATAACAACACTAGATCATGCAACATCAAGGTATTCAAGCTTGAAATTAAAGAAGAGAATTAAACTATGGAATCAAACTTACCTTAGACCTTAATCTCTCTTAATTCTTCCTTGACTCTCACTTTCATTCTTCTCTCCCAATGGATTTGTTTTTGAACTAAGTTTATGGCCTCAATTCAAGAACAACATATATATATATATATATATCTATATATCACTATTAGAGCTAATAAAACGAAAATGAATCGTTTAATCATTCCAAAATTAAAATTTCACGAACATGCTTAATATTACTGAAAAATTATGCTGATCACGAATATATCATCAATTTCAGATTATTAGGCTGTTAAAGCCTTCAATTCCCAATTCAAACGTTCTAGGGTGACAGATGGTTTTCTTAAGAAACAGATAGGTATCTAAAAACATGGATTGCATTTGCTTAATCAAAATTTTTCATGGACCATTATAGTAAACATTTAAAAGTATCAATCGAGGGTTGAGAATATAACAGAAATCATGTGCGAGGGTCGGGTTGTTACACTCTCCCCCCCTTAGAAAAGTTTGGTCCTCCAAACTTGTTTTACCTTAGGATTGAAATAGGTGTGGGTATTGGTGTTGCATTTCCTCCTCTTTTTCCCATGTTGCGTCAGTTCCGTAATGTTCTTGCCACTCAACCTTTACCATTGGAATTTCTCGGCTTCGTAATTGTTTTACTTGTCGGTCCAAAATGCGAATTGGTTTTTCTTCGTAAATCAACTTGTCATCCAATTCAATTTGGTGGTAATCAATGACATGTGACGGATCCGGAAGGTATCCGCGAAGCATAGAGACATGAAACACATTATGTACCTGACTCATATGTGGCGGAAGGGCAACTCGATAGGCAACCAGACCCACTCTTTCCAGAATCTGAAAGGGACCAACATACCGAGGTGCTAACTTACCCCTCCTTCCGAATCTTGGGTGTCCTTTCATCGGAGTGACTTTCACAAAAACATGACTATCAACTTCAAATTCCAAATCCCTCCGTCGGTTGTCCGCGTAACTCTTCTGTCTACTTTGAGCGGTTTTCAGTCTTTCCCGAATAACTTGAACTTTTTCAGTTGTCAACTGAATAATTTCAGGTCCTAGCAAGGATTTCTCTCCAACTTCAACCCAACACGCGGGCGAACGACATGGTCTTCCATACAAAGCTTCATAGGGTGCCATGTCTATACTCGAGTGATAGCTATTATTGTACGCAAATTCTATCAATGGTAAGTGAGTTTCCCAACTTCCTTGAAAATCCAGCACACACATTCGGAGCATATCTTCTAGGGTTTGGATCGTCCTCTCGGATTGACCGTCGGTCTGAGGGTGGAAAGCCGTGCTAAACTTTAATTCTGTACCCATTGCCTCTTGTAAACTCTGCCAGAATCTGGAGACAAACTTAGGATCCCTGTCTGACACAATTGAAACCGGTACACCATGTAACTTTATAATTTCATTCACATATATTTCGGCCAATTTGTCAGCATTATACTGAGTCTTTACAGGTAAGAAATGAGCAGACTTAGTCAACCGATCCATAATAACCCATATTGAATTCATACCTCGAGGAGTTCGTGGTAACCCCACAACAAAATCCATGGTCAAATGTTCCCACTTCCATTCCGGGATTGGAAGGGGCTGTAGCAAACCTGCCGGTCTCTGATGCTCCGCTTTTACTTGCTGGCACTGCAAACACTTAGAGACGAATTCGGCAATCTCCTTCTTCATACTTGGCCACCAAAAATTCTGCTTCAAATCCCTATACATTTTGGTACTGCCTGGATGCATTGAGAATCTTAAGGTGTGTGCGTCTTCCATCAGTTTTTGCTTAAGGCTCAACACATTGGGGACACATATTCGGCTTTGAAATTTGAGCACTGAATTTACTACACTGAATCCTGACTTTGGTTTTGTTTCTAACTCCTCATGTATCTTCCGCAGAGCTTCATCTTCCATTTGGTGTAATTTAATTTCCTCAAGTAAGGTTGGTTGGGCCATCACTGCTGCCATTAAAACTTCCTGCCCATGCAGCACCAAGTCGATTTCCATCTTATCTAATTCACTTGCTAATTCCTTTTGCCCTGGAATTAAACTTGCCAAAGTCCCCATACTTTTCCGACTGAGCGCGTCTGCAACTGTGTTGGCTTTACCAGGATGGTAATGAATCTACAAATCATAATCTTTAAGAAGTTCCAACCACCGTCACTGCCGCATATTTAACTCCTTCTGAGTAAAAAGGTACTTAAGACTCTTATGGTCAGTATATACCTCGCAAGTAGTGCCATATAAATAATGTCTCCATATCTTCAGAGCAAATACTACAGCTGCCAGCTCAAGATCATGTGTGGGATAATTTTTCTCGTGGGGTTTCAACTGCCGAGAAGCATAAGCGATGACTCTTCCATTTTGCATCAGCACACAACCAAGCCCTTTGTGCGAAGCATCACTGTAGATTACAAAGCCCTCTGTACCGGATGGTAGGGCCAAAACTGGTGCTGTTGTCAACCTTGTCTTCAATTCCTGAAAAGCAGATTCTCGCTCTTCTGACCATTCAAATGTAACTCCCTTTCGAGTCAGTTGTGTAAGTGGCACAGCAATTTTTGAAAAATCTTGAACAAATCTCCGATAATAACCCGCTAACCCCATAAAACTACGCACCTCAGTTACATTAGTAGGAGTTGGCCAATTGATGATTGCTTCAATTTTGTGTGGGTCAACGGAAACTCCTTCCTTTGTGATGATATGTCCCAAAAATGCTACCTCGAGGAGCCAAAATTCACATTTCTTCAGCTTTGCATACAATCTCTTTTCCCGGAGAGTTTGAAGGATCAACCGAAGATGATTCTCATGAGCTTCTGCATTCTTTGAGTAGATGAGAATATCGTCGATAAAGACCACTACAAATTCATCCAAATAGGGCTTGAAAATACGGTTCATCAAATCCATAAAAGCTGCTGGCGCGTTAGTGACTCCTAAGGGCATAACCAAAAACTCATAATGACCATAGCGGGTTCGAAAAGCTGTCTTCTCAACATCCTCGGCTCTAACTTTTAATTGATGGTACCCGGACCGTAAGTCAATCTTGGAAAAGACTTGTGCCCCCTGAAGCTGATCAAATAAGTCATCGATTCTTGGCAATGGATACTTATTCTTGATGGTGACTTTATTAAGTTCCCTGTAATCGATACAAAGCCGAAGTGTTCCATCCTTTTTCTTTACAAACAGAACTGGCGCACCCCACGGAGACACACTCGGACGGATAAATCCCTTGTCCAATAAATCTTGCAATTGCATTTTTAATTCCTTCATCTCAACTGGCGACATTCTATACGGAGTCTTCGAAATGGGCTGAGTTCCCGGTGCTATGTCAATAGTAAACTCAATTTCACGGTCTATCAACTGCCCCGGTAATTCCTCAGGAAAGACGTCTGGAAATTCACAAACAACTGGAATTCTGTTGATATCCCCATTCACCACTTGCCCTTCTAAAACACTGCATAAGTATCCCTGACACCCTTTCTGAATTAATTTACATGCCTTTGCCGCAGAGATTAAGTAAGGTGGAGAAGTCACTTCCTGTCCTTGAACCATAGACGCTGATTGACCCGGAGGGTGGAAACTGATTTGTTTAGCCAAACAATCTATTGTTGCACCATTTTCCCTTAACCAATCCATTCCCAGAATGATATCAAAATAGGTCATGTCGAGTGGTAACAGGTTGGCGTATACCCGGATATCCCCAAGTTCAAGTTCACAATCAAGGTAAACTGAAGTACAAAACATAGAGTCTCCTAAAGGTGAAGACACACACAACATATAGGACATTTTTTCTTCAATTTTATCTAAATTTTGTGCAAACAATTTTGACACGTAGGAATGAGTAGAACCGGAATCAAATAAGACAGAAGCAGAATGACCATGAACCATAAATGTACCTGACACCACTGTTGCTGCATTCTGCACATCTCCTGGAACCAATGCAAACACTCTGCCCTGTCTCGCTGTGTCTTTATTATTATTAGGTTTAACTGGCGCCTTGGTGTTAGTAGTTGGTGTAGACCCCGCTGAACTAGTAGCAGCCCTGTTGCCATTTCGTTGATTCCTTTGGGGACAATCCTTGATCAAATGACCCGTTTTGCCACACTGATAACAAGCTCCAGATTTCCACTGGCATATCCCACGATGTCTCTTTCCACATTCCGAACAAGTAGGAATCGCACCCTGATTAGGAGCAGAAGTATTTGAAGTCCCTGAGTTTTGTTTCTTGTTTGGTGGAGTATTCGCTCCCTTTGACCATTGATTATTTTGCCTTTTTCCTTTCCACTCAGCAACCCGATTCTGAGCAGCAAGATTTCCTTCAGCTATAACAGCCCTCTCCAAAACATCTACATAAGTAGGCAACTTTAACATATTGACTCGATCCAGGATTGCTCCTCGTAATCCCCCTTCGAATTTCCGTGTCTTCTTATAGTCCGTGTCCACCATATGCGGTGCAAACTGGGCTAGCTCCGCAAATTGGGCCTCATATTCAGCAACAGTCTTGTTCCCTTGTCTGAGAGTTTCAAATTCAGTCACCTTTTTATCCCGCATGCTTTGAGGGAAGTATTTATCATAAAATAGCTCCAGAAATCTGTCCCATGTTAACCCTGGATGGATTGTTCTCGTAAGCATCCACCATCTGCGTGCTTCATCTTCAAGGGTAAAGGCAGCCAGTTGCACTTTTTGAGCTTCGGTGCAAGGAAAGACTTCAAATAATTTCTCTATGCCCAACACCCAGGCCTCAGCTTTCATCGGTTCTATTCCCCCTTTGAAAGATGGTGGTTTCATCTTTTTAAACTCTTTAGTGAGAGTGATAGTTCGGTCTTCAGCATGGAACTCTGGTACTACTGGTGGAGGCGGCGGTTGTTCTTGTGGTTGTTGCTGCTGTGGTAACTGTTGCTGTTGTTGCCGTATGGTCTCCGCCAGTTCCATAATCATTCTCTCCATCCTATCCAGCCGTGCGGCAGTAGCATCTTCCTGCTCCTCTGTCCTCGTTCTCACCATGATCTACACAATAGGCAATACATACAATAGACATAGTTCAAACTTGTTAGTATTATCAGAGTACTCTTACTGTTGCCATCAACTGATCTTATACTTTTAGGGTGTCATGCATGATGCCTATTCTTTTCTAGACACCCTACAGCTCAATGGACCCGTGTGTGAGATAGCAACTCGTGCTCTGATACCACTTGTCACACCCCAAACCTGCCCCTAAAAGTTTGGGCATGACCTATTCATAACTGGACATGTAACCTGGTGTACAAACCTATGGGGCCTCATCGGAAGCATAAAACACAAGCATAATATAGATACAACATATACCATTGAGCTCTTTCTAAGATGCCAGGATCTCATGCGTCATCTACTTTAACAAAAAGATAGACAAGGTTTAAAATTAAATCTCTGGATGTCGGTTACACCACATACATTACATTTACAATCCCAGCCCCATAATTGGGCGTATACAAAAATAACATGAAAGTTATGTACAACAACTGTAGATGGCACTCAACAAAAAGGGTGCGCTAACATCTTCATGGTTACACCAAAAATGGATGACTTGGTATAGTGCCTGGATATGTAAAGGTTGACAAAAGAAAGCGGCATCCTGAGCTAGGATTGACCACCTGGTGGGTGACTTACAGAAACAGACAAAACTGAGAGTGAGCCAGGCTCAGTGAATAGTAATACACAACTGAAACATTGGGTAACTTGAACAGGTGACATAACAATACATTAGTCTGATTCTGCAATACATACATACATAATGGCCTTAGGCCCAATCTTGTAATGAACTTGGTGGCTATAAGCCCTTGAAAATGGTGGCACAAAGCCCTTGGAACTTGTTGGCACTATGGCCCATGAAATACATAGCATTAAGCCCTTGAAAACATATGGCGTTAAGCCCTTGGAAACATTTGGCATTAAGCCCTTGTAAACATATGGCATTAAGCCCTTGTATCTTGTATTTCCTTATACACTTCAAGCATTAAACATTAACAAACATTTACATAACATAATATAGTTGCCTTACATATCTTCTTGAAACATTAACATAAATGTTGCCTTACAAAACATTACCGGAAGTACATAACGTATACACAGGTACTACTACTCACAGTGTTGGGATGATGCGCTCGTTCCACCCGTAGTGTGCCCTGCACACATTGAAACTTACACTTTAGTTCACTTCAATCACATATCAAATTGCATTTCATTTCACTTCATTTCACTTCGTTTCGGTCAAGTTAATACATTTTAAAACCACATCAAATACACATTTCGACAATATTAGAGGACCCTACACGCAAAACGGAGCGATCCAACTTTTTCAGCATGGGCCGCACGTGCGGCTGTGAGCCCCGCACGTGCGGCAACCTCCTCCCGCACGTGCGGCAAAATGCCCCCGCACGTGCTTTTTAGACAGAATCACAGCCTCAAAATTGGTCTTCTCCCGCATGTGCGGCCACAACCCCCGCACGTGCGGCGATTGGCTCCCGCACGTGCGGCCATTACTCCCGCACGTGCGGCGATTCTGCACTTCTCCAGTCCGAATTTCTGCACTTTCTTAACTCTTGGTACACATGTTAGGGGCTTAATTTAGAGCTTTTTATGGCCAATTTAAGGTTTAAAGAGCATGTAATTCAAGGTTTTACATACATCATTTAGCATTAACTTATGAACATCACTCTAGTGATTATCCATGAATTGAAATTCAAAACACCCCTCCATTTCTTGAGCTTCCTATCATCACATGCCCACATAACATAGATAGACAAACTTATGCTCATAAGAATAATTACAACCTTGAGAATAAAGAAGATAACAATATATCTCTTCCTAGAAGGTTCAAATTAGACAAAAACTGAGGCTACTCTATCCATTATTCATCTTTGCACTCCCAAAACTTCATAACAACACTAGATCATGCAACATCAAGGTATTCAAGCTTGAAATTAAAGAAGAGAATTAAACTATGGAATCAAACTTACCTTAGACCTTAATCTCTCTTAATTCTTCCTTGACTCTCACTTTCATTCTTCTCTCCCAATGGATTTGTTTTTGAACTAAGTTTATGGCCTCAATTCAAGAACAACATATATATATATATATATCACTATTAGAGCTAATAAAACGAAAATGAATCGTTTAGGCCTTGTTTGGGAAAACTAAATAAGTGCACTTTTTGTCTTTTTTGACTAAAAAATTGAGGTTGAAAATATGGATGTTTGGGTTAACTTTTTGACTTTTTATGGAAAAATGTGTAATAAAAAATTGTGAAAATTAGTTTTTAGAGGAAAATTTAAATTGGGAGTTGTGCAGCCGTAATTGTTGACTTTTGGTGAATAGTGTTAACTTTTTAACTTTTTGAGTAACTTTTTGACTTTTTGACTTTTTTGAAAGATCCCAAACAAGGCCTAATCATTCCAAAATTAAAATTTCACGAACATGCTTAATATTACTGAAAAATTATGCTGATCACGAATATATCATCAATTTCAGATTATTAGGCTGTTAAAGCCTTCAATTCCCAATTCAAACGTTCTAGGGTGACAGATGGTTTTCTTAAGAAACAGATAGGTATCTAAAAACATGGATTGCATTTGCTTAATCAAAATTTTTCATGGACCATTATAGTAAACATTTAAAAGTATCAATCGAGAGTTGAGAATATAACAGAAATCATGTGCGAGGGTCGGGTTGTTACAGGAAGCGTGACGAAACAAGTGGAGTTCTGGATATTAAAAGTCCCCTCCACTTATAACATCATCTTGGGCAGAACATGGCTGCATGCCATGCGATCGGTGGCGTCATCCTACCACCAAGTAATGCGGTTCCCCAACGACACCGGTTTAATTGAAGAGGTCTATGGAGATCAGATTATGTCCAAGCAATGCTTTGTCACGGTGAATGGCAGCCGCGCTACCAAAGGATACGTTCATTCGGTAGAAGAACCTGAGAGCAATGAACTGTTCACAGATGTTGGCAAAGCAGCTAATCAGAAGGCGGTGGAAGACTTGGTAGAGGTAAGAATAGATGAAAAGAACCCGGATAAGTTCTTTTTGCTTGGATCGTCGTTGTCCAGCACTGAGAGATCAGAGGTCTTGGAATTTTTGACCTCTAACATCGAAGTGTTCGCCTGGACACCATACGACATGCCAGGCATTGATCCCAACTTCATCTGTCACCAACTCAATGTCCACCCATCTGCCAGACCAGTCATTCAGCGAACTCGCAGATCGACACTCCACCACGCCGAGATAATGGCGGAAGAAGTAGGAAACCTGCTGGAGGCAGGAGCAATTAGAGAGGTGCACTACCCAAGATGGATCTCCAACACAGTCGTAGTGCCAAAGAAGAATGGCAAGTGGCGTGTCTGCGTCGACTACAAAACAGTCAACAAGGCTTGCCCAAAAGACAGCTTTCCTCTACCACGGATAGATAAACTGGTAGACCTAACGGCGGGGCACAACCGACTTAGCTTTCTGGATGCATACAGAGGCTACCACCAAATCGCCATGCATGAACCAGACCAGGAGGTCACATCCTTTACAACTCCAAGAGGACTATACTGCTACAAGGTCATGCCCTTTGGCCTAAAAAACGCAGGGGCGACATTCCAGAGAATGGTCACCAAGATGTTTGAACCGTTGTTAGGCAAAACAATGGAGGCTTACATCGACGATATGGTGGTCAAGAGCAAAGATGAGAATGACCATATCAAGGACCTAGGTGAGATGTTTGAGATCCTGAAGAAGCACAAGTTACGCCTCAACGCGTCGAAGTGTGCATTCGGAGTAGGATCTGGCAAATTCCTGGGCTTCCTGGTGACCAACCGGGGTATCAAAGCAAACCCCTCCCAGATCAAAGTAATCCAGGAGTTGGAGAGACCAAACTCAGTCAAAGAAGTGCAGCATCTCACCGGCATGGCAGCTGCGCTCAATCAGTTCATAAGCCGGTCATCGGACAGACTACGACCATTCTTCCATGCTCTAAAGGCCAAGTTTGAATGGGACGACGAATGCGACCGAGCTCTGGAAAGCTTGAAGGAATACATGTCTTCTCCACCACTACTTGTAACCCCAATTCATGGAGAAGAACTCTTCCTATACCTGGCAGTCTCACAGCACGCAATTAGCGCAGTATTGGTCCGTGCAGAAGGAATCCAACATCTACCCATCTATTATGTCAACAAGACATTACTGGGTGCCAAAACAAGGTATTTGCCACTAGAAAAACTGGCCCTAGCCTTGATGATGGCCTCAAGAAAGTTGTCGCATTACTTTCACGCCCACACCATAGTTGTCCTCACAGCCTTTCCATTGAAAGCTCTCTTTGAAAGGGCTAACTTCTCTGGGCGAGTCTTAAAGTGGGCAGTAGAGTTGGGGTAATACGAAATTAAGTTCCAGCCCAGAACCGCAATAAAAGCACAAGCTTTGGCAGACTTCGTCGCAGAATTCACCCCAGGAAGTCACCATATCTGCCCAGTCGACCTGACTGAAACAACCGAACTAGGGATGGAAGTTGACGTCGAAATAACGCAACCCCTAGTACTAGTCACTCAGTCAGGTCCCAATGCAGGCCAGAGTAAAGTAAGGAAGGAAGAAGCGAACCACGCTACACCAAGTCAAGACTCACCAACAAATCAAGACTTGGTACAACCAGATAGCAAGGGGCAAATAGTAGGCAAGAACCACGAAGAAGAAGACACCAGCAACGTGGAAGACCCCAAGGCATCATCTGATCCCTCCACTTGCTGGAAGTTGTTCGTCGGGGAGATGTGGAAGCTCTTTGTGGATGGAGCATCCAACCGGCATGGAGCAGGACTCGGCATAGTCCTCATCTCTCCAGACGGCCTAGTAGTGGAGCAGGCAATCAACCTTGGCTTCCCAGCATCAAACAACGAAGCGGAGTATGAAGCGCTTCTGGCAGGTCTCAAATCAGCATTCTACATGAAGGCTACCGAACTAATGGTTTACAGCGACTCACAGCTAGTGGTGAACCAAATTTCAGGCGACTATGAGGCAAAAGATGACAGAATGGCAAAGTATCAAGAGCTGGTTAGAACAGAGATCAAGAAGTTTGAAATGGTGAGGATAGAACAGATCGGCAGAGAGGAAAACAGCAGAGCAGACGAACTAGCAGGCTTCGCCTCAATGGCAGATACATCCATCCCCCATCCACTATTGATCGACTACCTGCCTAGACCAAGCATTGAAGACCCAGAAGCAGAAGAGGTATGTTGCGCCGATCTAGGCCCTTTTTGGATGGATCCCATCATATTGTTCCTAAAAAACGGCACCCTACCAAAAGAGAAGAAAGAGGCCAACAAAATAAGAGCAAAGTCGCTGCGATTTTGGCTCTCCCCATCATTGGCATTATACAAAAAATCATTCTCAGGACCTTACCTAAAGTGTGTCCGCCCCAGCAAAGTAGAAGCATTCTTGTTCGAAATACATGAAAGCGTATGCGGAAGCCATCAAGGGGGAAGATCACTAGCATACAGGGCAATCTCACAAGGATATTGGTGGCCATACATGCAAGCGGATTCGGAAAAATATGTCAAAAAGTGCGAAAAGTGCGAAAAGTGTCAAAAGTTTGCACACCAAATACACTAACCTGCTAGAGAACTTCTACCCCTCACTAGTCCATGGCCCTTCGCAATGTGGGGCTTAGACATAGTGGGACCACTTCCAACAGCACCAGGCAATAAGAAGTTCTTCCTTGCAGCAACAGACTACTTCACAAAGTGGGTGGAAGCAGAAGTCCTGGCATCAATCAAGGAGAAAGACGTCAAAAAATTCGTCTGGCAGAATATCATCACTCGATTTGGCACACCCAAGGCATTAATCTCAGATAACGGCACTTAGTTCGACGGCAGAATTTTCAGAGGCTTTTGTGAAGATTACAAGATAGAGTTCTACAATTCTACACCGGCATATCCCCAAGCAAATGGTCAGGCGGAGGCATCAAACAAGGTAGTCTTGGACGGATTGAAGAAAAGGTTAGAGAAAGCTAAAGGCAAGTGGGCAGAAGAGCTCCCTCATGTTTTATGGGCTTACCGCACCACGCCTCGACGATCAACAGGAGAAACACCATTCTCCTTAGCTTATGGCATGGAAGCAGTCATCCCATTAGAAGTTGGCCTCCCCACAATTCGGAGCGAAAACTTTGATCCAGACTTAAATGGCGAAGCCATAGCATTGGAGCTTGACCTTGCGGAAGAAAGAAGAGACAGAGCATTGGTTCACATCACCTCCTACCAACAAGAATTGTCCAAAAAGTATAACAAAACAGTGCATCCAAGGCAATTCAACATCGGAGATTGGGTACTGCGCAAAGTGATGGGAAATACCTTGGTACCAGGAGATGGCAAGCTAGGGCCTAACTGGGAGGGGACCTTACAAAGTGGTCGGATTAGCAGGCAAAGGGGCATACCACTTAGAAGATGAGGACGGCAAAGCGATTCCCAGGCCATGGAACACTGCCAATCTCAAGTTATTTTATTTTTAGCTTTTTTTCTTTTACAACATATGTAATTTTTTTCCTTTCTCAATAAAACAAGTCAATTCTTTTCAGCACGGTTATTTTTTCTGTAAAAAGCTAGTTTTAGTGGGTTAGGAACATTGTAAACACTCTATTCTAAATTGGCTGGAAAAACCAACTTAGAGGTTGGCTGGATTAAACCAACACCCCTCCTAAGCCCAGGATAAGGATCCAGGCTGCAGGACGTTTGGACAGAATAACCAAACACTCTATTCTAAATTGGCTGGGAAAAACCAACTTAAAGGTTGGCTGGATTAAACCAACACCCCTCCTAAGCCCAGGATAAGGATCCAGGCTGCAGGACGTTTGGTCGGAATAACCAAACACTCTATTCTAAGTTGGCTGGAAAAACCAACTTAGAGGTTGGCTGGATTAAACCAACACCCCTCCTAAGCCCAGGATAAGGATCCAGGCTGCAGGACGTTTGGACGGAATAACCAAACCACTCTATCATTCTAAATTGGCTGGAAAAACCAACTTAGAGGTTGGCTGGATTAAACCAACACCCCTCTTAAGCCCAGGATAAGGATCCAGGCTGCAGGACGTTTGGTCAGAATAACCAAACACTCTATTCTAAGTTGGCTGGAAAAACCAACTTAGAGGTTGGCTGGATTAAACCAACTCTTGTTACTCTTCAACCGAAGTAGGGATATGGCTGAAGAGTGGTTGGCTGGATTAAAACCAACTGTTTGTACCCTTCAGCCGAAGTAAGGGTATGGCTGAAGAGTGGTTGCCTGGATTAAACCAACTGTTTGTACCCTTCAGCCGAAGTAAGGGTATGGCTGAAGAATGGTTGGCCGGATTAAACCTACTCTTAGTACTCTTCAGCCGAAATAGGTATATCGGCTAAAAGAGTGGTTGGCTAGTAAGTCAGATTGACTAACTGAAACGGAATATGGTATCTCGGCCGAAAAATATTGCAAGTTACAGTTAGAAGTATGTGAAATAAGGAAAGTAAACCGAAATAGCAGTTGGAGTAATAGAAGACATTACAAGTGCAAGCATACAAACCAAACCGGAATAACAGTTGGTGCAAAAGAAGATAATTTCCATTAATCAAAGTTCAAAGCAATTACAAGGGAGGGGGCTCCCAGCCCGATTACAAACGAGAAAAAAAAAAAAAAAAAAAAAAGAAGAAGAAAATTACAGAATCAACTGAAAAGGTCGTCCAGATCAGCGTCAACATCAACATGAACACCGGTTTCAGAGGTTAGGGCAGTCTCGGTTGGAAAGACCGGTCTCTGTTGGAAGCACATTCTCTATCGTCAAGTTTTTGACCACTGGCTCCAACCGAGCTGACTGATCATTGGCAGGCGCGTTAACAACTGGAGTCTCAGTTTGCTCGTCCTCCTCTTCATCGTCAGAAGCTTCAAGAAATTAATTCTGGACATCGGCAGCATACTCC